>CM036762.1:7999632-8707132 GCA_020796225.1 Arion vulgaris
ACTGAGCTGGCTTTTCGATTCCGACACAAAGGGGATCTGGGTTTAGGTCTATATTAGAGTTCTACGTGAGAGGTAAGGAATTGGCCCTACGCACTTGAACTTAAAATTGTAAAAGGACAGGTACTTCATACTCCAGGATGTAAAAAGACAGAGATGAAGTGTTTACGCTGAATGCTGGGAGTATTAAGAAGAGACCAGTGTAAATATGATTTTACTTTACTTACATAGTTATTCCTCTCTGCTCCTCGTGGATCATAGGGCCTCAACAGTTGTTCGCCACTTTCCCCGGTCTCTAGCTGTTTTTTTATGGTCTCTCATGATAGTCGATCACCCTTCAGTTTCTCCAGGAGACTTCGTCTCCAGTTTAGACATGAAGACATCGGGGAAAAAATTGGGTACATCATTGCTGATATTTATCAAGAAACAACATATTAAATGGTTCAGACATATAAGCAGATTACCAACAGACAGTGTGCTTCAAAGATCAATGCTACTGCGATACAGTGAATACCAACAGACAGTGTGCCTCAAAGATCAATGCTACCTGATACAGTGAATACCAACAGACAGTGTGCCTCAAAGATCAATGCTACTCCGATACAGTGAATACCAAAAGTGGTCAATCATTCTCGATATATCAACAGACATATTAAAGTCAGCCACATAAGAATTACCAACAGACAGTGTGCTTCAAAGTTCAATGTTACTCTGATACAGTGAATACCAACAGACAGTGTGCTTCAAAGAGCAATGTTACTCTGATACAGTGAATACCAACAGACAGTGTGCTTCAAAGAGCAATGCTACTCCGATACAGTGAATACCAACAGACAGAGTGCCTCAAAGATCAATGCTACTCCGATACAGTGAATACCAACAGACAGTGTGCCTCAAAGATCAATGCTACTCCGATACAGTGAATACCAACAGACAGTGTGCCTCAAAGATCAATGCTACTCCAATACAGTGAATACAAAGCGAAAGGACGTCCACGAAAAATATGGAATTCAGAAATAACTGGTGAAAAAAACAACTATATTGGAAGCGCACACAAACGCCCGTCCTATGAATCTCTTCTTATACTGACGATGTGAGAACACATGAATAAAGAAAATAAGAAAGAAAGCATTATCTCTTCTATATTTATTTAACATTTACTCAGAACACACAATAAGAAATGCTTGTATTGACTAACATCACCAAACATTGTGATCCGTTTACAATTGATGGAGATACAATTCCAGAATTAAGATATGCAGATAACACAGTTCACTTTTCAATTAGTGTCAAGGGATTGGAATAGTGAATCGTATCTGCTTAACAATTACAGTTGGAACCAGAACATCTTTTCTGAATACAAAGAAAACGAAGATTATGTCCACCGACAAAGCAAAATGTCAACCTAAAATTATCATCAATAATGAAGACATTGAAAACGTTACAAATTGTTAATATCTTGGCGCAGTAATTAACAACAATGAAGACAGTACAAAGAAATTAGAAGGAGACTAGCTATGGCAATTAAAAAAATTTAGTTAGTTTGAAGAAAGTATGACACAAGAAACGAATCAATAGTTACACTTCTGGGTACATGTATTTTCCTGGTGGCAACATATTGATAGGAATTATAGACCGTAGCACGAACATTACAGAACAAGAATCGAATTATTTGGAATAAAAGTGTTGCCCTGTGTAGTTGCCCATGTGTTGCCCTTGAGTTGCCCAAGTGTTGCCCAAGTGTTGCCCATGTGTTGTCCATGTGTTGCCCTTGTGTTGCCAATGTGTTGCCCATGTGTTGCCCAAGTGTTGCCCAAGTGTTGTCCATGTGTTGTTCATGTGTTGCCCATGTGTTGCCCAAGTGTTGCCCATGTGTTGCCCATGTGTTGCCCATTTGTTTCCCATGTTTGCCCATGTTTGCCCAAGGTTGCCCAGTGTTGTCCAAGTGTTACCATGTGTTGCCATGTTAAGTGTGCCCATGTGTTGCCATTGTTCCATGTTTGCCCATGTTTGCCCAAGTGTTGTTCCAAGTGTTGCCCATGTGTTGCCAGTGTTGCCCAAGTGTTGCCCATGTCATGTTGCCCATTCCAAGTGTTGCCCATGTGTTGCCCATGTGTTGCCCATGTGTTACCCAAGTGTTCATGTGTTGCCAGTGTTGCCATGTGTTCCAGTGTTGCCCATGTGTTGCCCAAGTGTTGCCCATGTGTTGCCCAAGTGTTGCCCATGTGTTGCCCAAGTGTTGCCCATGTGTTGTCCAAGTGTTGCCCATGTGTTGCCCATGTGTTGCCGGGGCTCACAAGTGGAGCAACAAATAGTATCATTGGGACCTACAAGGCATGCCGTAAGAGGCGACTGAGGTAGGGGTCTAGGGTAGGTACCCTAGTAAATAAAAAGCATCGCAGAAATCAGATGTGCTGACCTACGTGCAGGCGAATGATTGGCACAACGTACAATCGCTCTTTGCTCAGATAGCATACATATCACAAAGAGTGGTTTAACAAGTGGTCGATTTAAAAAAATTCAGATCCAGAAGCACTTGAGCTTTCAGCTCTTCATTTCGGTGCCCTGGACATCGTAATCCTTCGGTTCAGTGCCACGAACACCGTAAATCTGGAAAACCTGTAGCTTTTCTGCCAGTCCGCGGAATTAAACCCGCACTCACAGAGGACTTGTCACCCGCAGTCCAACGCGCTACGAATACGTTGAGCAGGCGAGCAACAAGTGGTCGATATGGAGCGTTCAAAGAAATGAAGAGACAATGAACGGAAAACAGTAAAAATATACACATCCTACAAGGGCAGATATGAGGGGCCTCTGTTACACATCCTACAAGAGCAGATATGGAGGGCCTCTGTGGCGTAGAAGTTAGGTTCTAACCTCTTGTTCTAATGGTACACGGTTCGCTCCCACGTAAAGCCATCAGGATATTTTTCATGAGATCCTATATCTCAGTGTAGGTGAGATCAAGTTCCTAGTGGACGATAAATGCCCGCGTGCCCAGCGTGTTCGTAGCGCGTTGGACTAAGGGTGACTAGTCCTCTGTAAGTGCGGGTTCAACTCCGCGGACTGGCAGAAAAGCTACAGGTTCCCAGATTTACGGTGTTCGTGGCACCGAGTCGAAGGGTTACGATGTCCATGACACCGAGCCGAAGAGCTTTCAGAGTGTTTCTGGATCGGAAAAAGGGGGACGATAAAAGTAGGTACGTACTCAAATTGAGCATGTAACAAATCTTGGCTGTTCAAATTCAAGAAAAGCAGGCTGTAAAGCCGATGCTCGGGAAAATTCACGTGAAAGATTTTTAAAATACAAAAATGTCAACAGAATATTTTAACCATATTCTAAATTACATTGGGCACTATCACCGGTGCTAAGGAGCTATACACTGTCGCTGAGATCTTCCCGAGTACGAAAGATATCGAAGCATACATGGTTACTTACCGAAGTGCAGTGGTGATGGTCCTATCAATCACTCAATCAATCAATCAATCAATAAAAGGGGAAGATGTAGTAACATTGGCTGATAAACAACACAATCTCTAGGAAATTGTATTATTGTTGTCAAATTAAACGTCACAGTGGTTGAGACATAAAATGGTTAATGGAAGAAACGACATGGGAATGTTAGGATGAAGATGTTAGGGTTAGAATACAAAAAGCAAGATCATCATTTGCCATTCTGAAGAATATGGAGTTTAGGAATGATCAGGAATAAAACTAAGATAGTGATATTTAACTAAAATATCAAAGCTGTCCTTCTGAATAGAGCAGAGACATGGAGAACAACTAAAGGAACACAAAAAAAGTTGCAGACATTCATCAATAGATGAATGCGCAGGATACTCCATCTGCGATGGTATGACAGGACTACAAACAGGGAACTGGGGAAGAGCAGGACAACGACAAAATGGAACAAGAGATAAGGAGCAGAATGTGGCAATGGATAGGCACACACTGAGGAAGCCCTGACTATCATGAGACAGGTTCTCCGATAGAAACCCCTGGTAATAGAGGCATAGGAAGACCCAGGAACACATGGAGACTGGAGTTGGAGACGGGAGTTAGACACAGAATACAAGAAAATGCTGAAAGAGTGGAGAGATCTAGAGAAGATGGCCTTGGATAGGTGGGCTTGGAAGGCCTTGGTTGCAGACCTATGACTCCCTAGGGGTGAAGGATGAAGAAGAAGACATGAAATACCAAGATAAAGATGGCAAGAAGACATTAAGGAAATACCAAGATAAAGATGGCAAGAAGACATTAAGGAAATACCAAGATAAAGATGGCAAGAAGACATGGAAATACCAAGATAAAGATGGCAAGAAGACATGGAAATACCATGATAAAGATGGCAAGAAGACATGGAAATACCAAGATAAAGATGGCAAGAAGACATTAAGGAAATACCAAGATAAAGATGGCAAGAAGACATGGAAATACCAAGATAAAGATGGCAAGAAGACATGGAAATACCATGATAAAGATGGCAAGAAGACATGGAAATACCAAGATAAAGATGGCAAGAAGACATGGAAATACCAAGATAAAGATGGCAAGAAGACATGGAAATACCAAGATAAAGATGGCAAGAAGACATGGAAATACCAAGATAAAGATGGCAATAAGACATGGAAATACCAAGATAAAGATGGCAAGAAGACATTAAGGAAAACTTGAACATTACGGTGGAGGAGAAGAGAGAAAGGGCTAAATATGGATCGGTTTTCTTCAAGGCAGATTGTGATGAGAGTGACGTTCTGCACAATACATTCCCTTGATAAGCATGATAAAGATGAACAGATTAAATTAATTTTTAAATCCAATTTTAATTTTTGTTATCCCCGTCTGTTAGAACATGTTTCTTCTTCGGTGGAGACACTTTGGGGACTCATTATAAATGATATTTTTGGGGACAATGTGTATGGTGGTTTTATTTTGTTCAATTTCGACACGAAATCAGGGAAAGATCACAAAAATGTCTCCAGAACAAGATAAAGTGGCTCGAGAAGCTTTGATTTGTCAATTTTTACTGGCACGTATGTTAGCATTCATCTCCAAACAGGATAACACAATTGAAGTTCCCTTTTGATTGCTCTTTGGAATTATATTTTTTCTAGTGAGGTTACTGGGACGAGTTCTGTTATATTAACATTTCAGCAAGCAACAATGCTGACTCGCTAATAGATTGATTGATTGATTGATTAATTGATTGATTGATTGATGGGAACATCATCATTGAACTTCAGTGATAAACCATGTGTACTACGATCTTTTTCTTACGAAAGAAGATCTCAGCGGGAGCGCACGAACTCCGTAGCACCGTCGAGGTTCCATGATGTAATTTAGAAAATTTTGAAAATTTAGTATGATTTTTTTCTAAATCTTTCTAATAAAAGTTGCCCAGCCAGCGGTTTTCCAGCCTGCTCTTCTCAATTGTGAACTGCCACCAGATATCGCATTTGATGGTCTCTGTGACTAAGTGGCTGCGACTAGATATCGCATTTGATAGTCTCTGTGACTAAGTGGCTGCGACCAGATATCGCATTTGATAGTCTCTGTGACTAAGTGACTGCGACCAGATATCGCATTTGATGGTCTCTGTGGCTAAGTGGCTGCAACCAGATATCGCATTTGATGGTCTCTGTGACTAAGTGGCTGCCACCAGATATCGCATTTGATGGTCTCTGTGGCTAAGTGGCTGCGACCAGATATCGCATTTGATAGTCTCTGTGACTAAGTGGCTGCGACCAGATATCGCATTTGATAGTCTCTGTGACTAAGTGGCTGCGACCAGATATCGCATTTTATGGTCTCTGTGACTAAGTGGCTGCGACTATATATCGCATTTGATGGTCTCTGTGACTAAGTGGCTGCGACTATATATCGCATTTGATGGTCTCTGTGACTAAGTGGCTGCGACCAGATATCGCATTTGATGGTCTCTGTGGCTAAGTGGCTGCGACCAGATATCGCATTTGATGGTCTCTGTGGTAAGTGGCTGCGATTAGATATCGCATTTGATCGTCTCTGTGACTAAGTGGCTGCGACCAGATATCGCATTTGATAGTCTCTGTGACTAAGTGGCTGCGACTATATATCGCATTTGATGGTCTCTGTGACTAAGTGGCTGCGACCAGAATGCATTTGATGGTCTCGTGGCTAAGTGGCTGCGACTAGAACATTGATCGTCTCGGGGAGAAATGGCTAGGCAGAAGCATGTTGATAAGATCAAAATGGAATACAAGTGCTGGACAGATAGCATTTGATGGAAATCCAGATAGATCAAGAAGACATGGACCAGAAAAATGCGACATGAAATCTCATGATAAGTGGCTAGGGCATGGAATCCAAGATAAGATGGCATTAAATGGTCTCTGATGGCAAGAAGCATGGACTACGAAAAATGCGGCATGGTTGATAGATCTGCATGGATCCAGTAAGATGGCTGAAGACATTAGAAATCTTGACATTTGGAGGTTAGAAGGCTAATATGGCTGGTTTTTAGGTATCGATTTGATAGTCTCTGCATACATCTGATAGATGGCTGACGATTAAATATTGTCAATTTTATTCTTTGTTATCGCGCTGCGACTTTAGCATTTTGGTCTCGGGGAGACTTTGGTGGACCAGATATCTGCAATTGATGGTTTTTATTTTGTTCAATTGACACGAAATCAGAATCGCATTGAATGTCTCAGGCAGAAAAAGTGGCTGCGACTTGATTCGTCAATTTGGACGTCTGTGCATTCATCTGCAAACAGATATCGAAATTTTGAAGTTCTCTTGATTGCTCTGCGATTTATATTTTTCGTGATTTGATGGTTCTGTTTACTTTAGAGCAAATGCTGACCGCTAATAGTTGATTGATCGTTAATTGATTTATTGGTGCGACAGCATATTGAATTTGATAACCTGTGACTAGTCTTTCTGCACTAGAAGATCAGCGGATAGCTCTGTGCACTCAGGTTCATGATTAATTTCGAAAATTTTGATGGTTTTCTGTCTAATGGCTGCGACAGATATGGGCATTTGATCGTCTCTCTGACTAGTGAACTGCCACCAGATATCGCATTTGATAGTCTCTGTGACTAAGTGGCTGCGACTAGATATCGCATTTGATAGTCTCTGTGACTAAGTGGCTGCGACCAGATATCGCATTTGATAGTCTCTGTGACTAAGTGGCTGCGACCAGATATCGCATTTGATGGTCTCTGTGGCTAAGTGGCTGCGACCAGATATCGCATTTGATAGTCTCTGTGACTAAGTGGCTGCGACCAGATATCGCATTTGATGGTCTCTGTGACTAAGTGGCTGCGACCAGATATCGCATTTGATGGTCTCTGTGGCTAAGTGGCTGCGACCAGATATCGCATTTGATGGTCTCTGTGGATAAGTGGTTAAACCTTTACCTTGCGTTCGGAAGATCGTGAGTTATAATTTAAACCTCGACCCGCCTGCTCAGCGTGTTCGTAGCGCGTTGGACTGCGGGTGACTAGTCCTCTGTGTGTGCGGGTTCAATTTCGCGGACTGGCAGAAAAGCCACAAGTTCCCCAGATTCACGGTGTTCGTGGCATCGAACCGAAGAGCTGAAAGCTCAAGTGCTTCTGGATCGGGGAAAAAAAAAATTTAAACCTTGCCGTTCTGTTCCCGAGTACATTTTTTCAGAGACCCCTCGGATCGTTGCCGGTCTACGGAGTTTGGGCTTTGTGAAATACTTTTGGAAGGTGGTGTGCCTTTTCTACGGAGAAAGACAGTACCATATATCCCGCCTGCCCAGCGTGTTCGTAGCGCGTTGGACGACGGGTGACAAGTCCTCTGTGAGTGCGGGTTCAACTCCGCGGACTGGCAGAAAAGCCACAGGTTCTCCATATTTACGGTGTTCGTGGCACCGAACCGAAGGGTTACAATGTATATGGCACCAAGTCGAAGAACTGAAAGTTCAAGTGCTTCTGGATCGGGGGAAAAAAACAACCCGATGCAATGAAGCAATCCTTCGGTTTTAGATACTCGTATTTATTTTAGATCGAATTATTTTTCGTGTTTCCTGATCTCAGTGTATGTGAGATCGAGTTCCTAGTCTTATCAGAGAATAGCTATAAAACATAGGTCCCGTGTTCACGCTGAGCAAGTAACAACATTTAACAGTGTAAAATTAATTAGAGTAAACTGAAATGTCGCTGCCCTGGCAAAGAAAATTATTGATAACAAACAAATTTGTATTCACATTTACATCATTCTTAAAATTACATTGAATGTCCTTGCCGTTGCTACGAAATTCATGCACTGTAGCTGTTCAACCGCCACATGCACAGAATAAAGCCTGCTCAGACTGCACAGTGTGCATGCCAGACAGAAACACAGACTTCAGAGCACATCCTGCAGTCATGTCCATCATACATACACCAACGAAATGAAACATGGCCTAATGAACAAAGCTTACAGACCAAGCTATGGGGAACTCTCGAGAACTCCAACTGACATGCAGCTTCATAGAGGCAACCCATCTCATGATTTAGACGAGCATACGAAACCGAACGCAAAGAAGAAGAAGAGATGCACTGTAGCTGATAGTTTCATGGGTAAGAAACACTTTGTAGAACACATGGTTATACATAAAAGTACAACGATGATGGTCCTATCAATCAACGAATCAAACATTTACAAGAAAAGTGATCTATTTCATAAATGAAGACCATAATATACGAGACAAGAGCATTGCTCAACATAATCATTCTCCCCACATTATGCTATTAGTGCCAAACTTGGACACTGACATTAAATGATAGCAGAAAACTAGTAACGACAGAGATGAAGTGTTTACGCAAAATGCTGGAAGTAACAAGAAGAGGTCGGTTAAGAAATGAAGACATCAAGGAAAAAGTGGGTGCAACATCAGTACTAGACTTCATCAAGAAACAAC
Organism: Arion vulgaris; assembly: GCA_020796225.1. Taxonomy (NCBI): domain Eukaryota; kingdom Metazoa; phylum Mollusca; class Gastropoda; order Stylommatophora; family Arionidae; genus Arion; species Arion vulgaris. The sequence continues at coordinate 8,008,548 of CM036762.1, forward strand.
AAATTCAATGGTTAGTCTATAAAAGCATATTTTCAATAGAGAGCAATGTTACTGCGATACAGTAGATACAAAGAAAAGGGCCAGTCTCGCACAAGGTGGACCTCAGAGATAACAGAGAATACGTAAGAGACTGTTTACGACGCGCACACAAATGCCCGTTCTAGAAATCTCTTCTTATCCTGATACTGTGAGGCAAAACAGGATTGGAGAAAATAAAGAGAAAGAACAATAAGAATATACGAAACATAGACAGTGTCTTAAGACGATCGAAACATAGACAGTGTCTTAAGACGATCGAAACATAGACAGTGTCTTAAGACGATCGAAACATAGACAGTGTCTTAAGACGATCGAAACATAGACAGTGTCTTAAGACGATCGAAACATAGACAGTGTCTTAAGACGATCGAAACATAGACAGTGTCTTAAGACGATCGAAACATAGACAGTGTCTTAAGACGATCGAAACATAGACAGTGTCTTAAGACGATCGAAATATAGACAGTGTCTTAAGACGATAACATAGAATGTCTAAGACGATCGAAACATAGACAGTGTCTTAAGACGATCGAAATATAGACAGTGTCTTAAGACGATCGAAACATAGACAGTGTCTTAAGACGATCGAAATATAGACAGTGTCTTAAGACGATCGAAACATAGACAGTGTCTTAAGACGATCGAAACATAGACAGTGTCTTAAGACGATGCCAGAAAGAAAGAACAATAAGAATATACGAAACATAGACAGTGCCTTAAGACGATGCCAGAAAGAAAGAACAATAAGAATATACGAAACATAGACAGTGCCTTAAGACGATGCCAGAAAGAAAGAACAATGAGAATATACGAAACATAGACAGTGCCTTAAGACGATGCCAGAAAGAAAGAACAATGAAAAATATACGAAACATAGACAGTGTCTTAAGACGATGCCAGAAAGAAAGAACAATAAGAATATACGAAACATAGACAGTGTCTTAAGACGATGCCAGAAAGAAAGAACAATAAGAATATACGAAACATAGACAGTGCCTTAAGACGATGCCAGAAAGAAAGAACAATAAGAATATACGAAACATAGACAGTGTCTTAAGACGATGCCAGAAAGAAAGAACAATAAGAATATACGAAACATAGACAGTGTCTTAAGACGATGCCAGAAAGAAAGAACAATAAGAATATACGAAACATAGACAGTGTCTTAAGACGATGCCAGAAAGAAAGAACAATAGAATATACGAACATAACAGTGCCTTAAGATCGATGCACGAAAAACAGAAACAATGTAATATATGCACGAAACATTAGAACAGAATTCTTGAAACGTGCCATGAAAGAAAGAACATTAAGAATATCGAAACATAGACAGTGCCTAGACGATGCGGAAGAAGAAAGAACAATGATATACGAAACAAGGTAACGGCTTAAGGTGGAACGAAAGAAGAAAATGAAATTGTAGCAGAAACATAGCAGTTCCTTGACGATGCCAGGAAGAAAATAATATAAGGAAATATAACAGGAACCTAAGTACGATGCCAGGAAAGAATAGACTAATAGTATATACGAAACTGGGCAGTGCGCTTTAAGAGTTCCGAAAGAAAGAACAATAGATATTACGAAACATAGACAGGCTTTAAGATCGATGCCAGAAAAAAGGAACAATAAGAATATGCGAGAATAAATAGTGACTGTGTTAAGACGATTCCAGAAAGAAAGAACAATAGAATATACGGTAAATAGACAGTGCCTTTAAGACGATGCCAGAAAGAAAGAACAATAAGAATATACAGAAACATAGACAGTCCTAAGACGATGCACAGAAAGAAAGAAATCAATAAGAATAACGAAACATAGAGTGCCTAAGACGATTCCAGAAAAAGAACAATAAGAATATCAAACATAGACAGTGCCTTAAGACATGCCAGAAAGAAGAACAATAAGAATATACGAAACATAGACAGTGCTTTAAGACGATTCCAGAAAGAAAGAACAATAATAATATACGAAACATAGACAGTGTCTTAAGACGATGCCAGAAAGAAAGAACAATAAGAATATACGAAACATAGACAGTGTCTTAAGACGATGCCAGAAAGAAAGAACAATAAGAATATACGAAACATAGACAGTGCCTTAAGACGATGCCAGAAAGAAAGAACAATAAGAATATACGAAACATGGACAGTGCCTTAAGACGATGCCAGAAAGAAAGAACAATAAGAATATACGAAACATAGACAGTGCCTTAAGACGATGCCAGAAAGAACGAACAATAAGAATATACGAAACATAGACAGTGCCTTAAGACGATGCCAGAAAGAAAGAACAATAAGAATATACGAAACATAGACAGTGCCTTAAGACGATGCCAGAAAGAAAGAACAATAAGAATATACGAAACATGGACAGTGCCTTAAGACGATGCCAGAAAGAAAGAACAATAAGAATATACGAAACATAGACAGTGCCTTAAGACGATGCCAGAAAGAAAGAACAATAAGAATATACGAAACATAGACAGTGCCTTAAGACGATGCCAGAAAGAAAGAACAATAAGAATATACGAAACATAGACAGTGCCTTAAGACGATGCCAGAAAGAAAGAACAATAAGAATATACGAAACATAGACAGTGCCTTAAGACGATGCCAGAAAGAAAGAACAATAAGAATATACGAAACATAGACAGTGCCTTAAGACGATTTCAGAAAGAAAGAACAATAAGAATATACGAAACATAGAGTGCCTTAAGACGATTCCAGAAAGAAAGAACAATAAGAATATACGAAACATAGACAGTGTCTTAAGACGATGCCAGAAAGAAAGAACAATAAGAATATACGAAACATAGACAGTGCCTTAAGACGATGCCAGAAAGAAAGAACAATAAGAATATACGAAACATAGACAGTGCCTTAAGACGATGCCAGAAAGAAAGAACAATAAGAATATACGAAACATAGACAGTGCCTTGAGACGATGCCAGAAAGAAAGAACAATAAGAATATACGAAACATAGACAGTGCCTTAAGACGATGCCAGAAAGAAAGAACAATAAGAATATACGAAACATAGACAGTGCCTTAAGACGATGCCAGAAAGAAAGAACAATAAGAATATACGAAACATAGACAGTGCCTTAAGACGATGCCAGAAAGAAAGAACAATAAGAATATACGAAACATAGACAGTGCCTTAAGACGATGCCAGAAAGAAAGAACAATAAGAATATACGAAACATAGACAGTGCCTTGAGACGATGCCAGAAAGAAAGAACAATAAGAATATACGAAACATAGACAGTGCCTTAAGACGATGCCAGAAAGAAAGAACAATAAGAATATACGAAACATAGAGTGCCTTAAGACGATGCCAGAAAGAAAGAACAATAAGAATATACGAAACATAGACAGTGCCTTAAGACGATGCCAGAAAGAAAGAACAATAAGAATATACGAAACATAGAGTGCTCCAAGACGATGCCAGAAAGAAAGAACAATAAGAATATACTAAACATAGACAGTGCCTTAAGACGATGCCAGAAAGAAAGAATAATAAGAATATACGAAACATAGACAGTGCCTTAAGACGATGCCAGAAATAAAGAACAATAAGAATATACGAAACATAGACAGTGCCTTAAGACGATGCCAGAAAGAAAGAACAATAAGAATATACGAAACATAGACAGTGCCTTAAGACGATGCCAGAAAGAAAGAACAATAAGAATATACGAAACATAGAGTGCCTTAAGACGATGCCAGAAAGAAAGAACAATAAGAATATACGAAACATAGACAGTGCCTTAAGACGATGCCAGAAATAAAGAACAATAAGAATATACGAAACATAGACAGTGCCTTAAGACGATGCCAGAAAGAAAGAACAATAAGAATATACGAAACATAGAGTGCCTTAAGACGATTCCAGAAAGAAAGAACAATAAGAATATACGAAACATAGACAGTGCCTTAAGACCATGCCAGAAAGAAAGAACAATAAGAATATACGAAACATAGACAGTGCCTTAAGACGATGCCAGAAAGAAAGAACAATAAGAATATACGAAACATAGAGTGCCTTAAGACGATTCCAGAAAGAAAGAACAATAAGAATATACGAAACATAGACAGTGCCTTAAGACCATGCCAGAAAGAAAGAACAATAAGAATATACGAAACATAGACAGTGCCTTAAGACGATGCCAGAAAGAAAGAACAATAAGAATATACGAAACATAGACAGTGCCTTAAGACGATGCCAGAAAGAAAGAACAATAAGAATATACGAAACATGGACAGTGCCTTAAGACGATGCCAGAAAGAAAGAACAATGAGAATATACGAAACATAGACAGTGCCTTAAGACGATGCCAGAAAGAAAGAACAATAAGAATATACGAAACATAGACAGTGCCTTAAGACGATGCCAGAAAGAAAGAATAATAAGAATATACGAAACATAGACAGTGCCTTAAGACGATGCCAGAAAGAAAGAACAATAAGAATATACGAAACATAGACAGTGCCTTAAGACGATGCCAGAAAGAAAGAACAATAAGAATATACGAAACATGGACAGTGCCTTAAGACGATGCCAGAAAGAAAGAACAATAAGAATATACGAAACATAGACAGTGCCTTAAGACGATGCCAGAAAGAAAGAACAATAAGAATATACGAAACATAGACAGTGCCTTAAGACGATCGAAACATAGACAGTGTCTTAAGACGATTCCAGAAAGAAAGAACAATAAGAATATACGAAACATAGACAGTGCCTTAAGACGATGCCAGAAAGAAAGAATGAATATGAGCTCATGAATGGAAATCCCTGACTAACAAAAGCAAGATTCAAAGCACGAACATATACAGGAAACACCATCGCTCAATTATATGCACCAGGGAACAGGGCGGACATCTCTTGCAATCAAGAATTCTATGATAAATTGCAGGGTGCCATTGACAAAGCAACGGGAAGAGACATTAAAATAGTCGTGGGAGCAAACTCTAGCGATGGAACAGCTGACAGTATCTGGGAATTGGTTATGGGGAAGCGCGATGTGTGCTGATGAAGTCACGGTTAACGGAACGTTAAGGGTGGAACTTGAAGAGACAGTTTGAAATTGAAATTGTTAGCTAGCAACAGTAGCAGTTCTGTGCTTGTTGTCAGGAAAAAATGAAGTGTAGAGGAAGATGGATAACTACAGGAAACCTAAGTTGGTGTACAGGATGAAAATTAGATACACTTAACAGCCAAACGTGTCTCTAGTTCTTTCTCTGAGTTTCTCGTTTATAATCTTATCATACATCTCAGTCCATCTATTCTACGTAATATCCATTTATGAAGGTATGTAGTTTTCTGGTGCTACGCCGCATTAAAAAGCGTTATTACACGCAGTAACGACATATTTTTGTTTCGCGTCTCCGTATGTATTATTAAATTTTAGTGTTCTTCTTTATTCACTTGTGTTAGTGTAAATTCTGCCGAGAGGGACGGAACCATATGGGGAAACTCGGTGTAATTAAGTCAATACATTGCCTTTAGACTATCTTATACAAACTAGTCACAACAGAGTCACAAAGTCCAACGAGTCACAACAGTCACAACAGAGTCACAACAGTCAACTCTACAGAATGCTGGCAGTATCAATAAGCGACGAGTCACACAGAGATGGAGTTCTACACAGAATGCTGGCAGTATCAATAAGTGACGAGTCACAACAGAGATGGAGTCTCTACACAGAATGCTGGCAGTATCAATAAGCGACGAGTCACAACAGAGATGGAGTCTCTACACAGAATGCTGGCAGTATCAATAAGCGACGAGTCACAACAGAGATGGAGTCTCTACACAGAATGCTGGCAGTATCAATAAGCGACGAGTCACAACAGAGATGGAGTCTCTACACAGAATGCTGGCAGTATCAATAAGCGACGAGTCACAACAGAGATGGAGTCTCTACACAGAATGCTGGCAGTATCAATAAGCGGCGAGTCACAACAGAGATGGAGTCTCTACACAGAATGCTGGCAGTATCAATAAGCGACGAGTCACAACAGAGATGGAGTCTCTACACAGAATGCTGGCAGTATCAATAAGCGACGAGTCACAACAGAGATGGAGTCTCTACGCAGAATGCTGACAATATCAAGAAAGTAAGTACACAATAGTCTGAGAATCTAATATCAAGAGATAGTCACAACAGAGATGAATGTCTACGCAAAATGCTGACAATATCAAGCGAGAAGTCACAACAGAGATGAGTTCTACCAGAATGCTTGCAGTATCAAGAAGAGATTAGTCACAACAGAGATGGAGTCTCTACACAGAATGCTGGCAGTATCAATAAGCGACGAGTCACAACAGAGATGGAGTCTCTACGCAGAATGCTGACAATATCAAGAAGAGATAAGTCACAACAGAGATGAAGTGTCTACGCAAAATGCTGACAATATCAAGAAGAGACTAGTCACAACAGAGATGAAGTGTCTACGCAGAATGCTTGCAGTATCAAGAAGAGACTAGTCACGACAGAGATGAAGTCTCTACGCAGAATGCTTGCAGTATCAAGAAGAGACTAGTCACAACAGAGATGAAGTGTCTACGCAGAATGCTGGCAGCATCAAGAAGAGACCGGTTGAGAAATGAAGACATCTGGAAAAAAGTGGGTACAACATCAGTACTGAACTTCATCAAGAAACAACAAATTAAATGATCCGGCAACATAAGTAGATTACCAACAGAAAGTACACCTCAAAGATTCTGTTGCTCCTATACAATGGATACAAAGCGGAAAGGTCAGCAACGAAAAAGGTGAACCTCAGCGATAACAGAGGCGACGAAATACACTATTTATGAAGCGCACATAAGGGCTCGTTCTAGAAATCTCTTCTTATCCTGATGTTGTAAGGCAGAACAAGATTGGAGAAAAGTAAGGAAAGACAGTTTCTTGGTTTCTCAAAGAACTATCAAAAGCATGCATTTCCCAGTGGAAGCTAATTCTAAACATGTAGCTTATCATCATTCATCTGATTCAGATCTGAATGACAGACCTCTAAGAGAGAACAGATCGAGATAACCATCAAAAGTCTCCAATCTGCTGCAGAAACTTCCCAAACCTGTCAATTTTAATCACTATGACCAACGGTCAAACTATTCCCTAGTGTCCGAGCTGTGATCAAACTTAGAGGCTTGCCCCCAAGCGGCCAGTCCTTGTTTAAATGAGACAATTATTCTTACTGTTGCTTTAATTTCTCAGGTCACAAGGGGAACTGATGCCATTTTGGTGGTTTCTTTGTTTTCGGAATAAACAGACAGATATGCAAAACATTCTTCTTGATGAGTATTTTCATTATGTTTTGTTTGAATAAATGTCTGTCGCAGAATATTTCCTTTAACAAGACATTCGTGAGCTTCTGTCGCATATTTCTTTTGACAAGACTTTCGTGAGCTTCTGTTGCATAATATTTCCTTTGACAAGACTTTCGTGAGCTTCTGTTGATTTCTGATAAAACTCGTGACTTCGTTGCTATCTTTGACAAGACTTTCGTGAGCTTCTGTTGCATAATATTTCCTTTGATAAGACTTTCGTGAGCTTCTGTTGCATAATATTTCCTTTGACAAGACTTTCGTGAGCTTCTGTTGCAGAATATTTCTTTTGACAAGACTTTCGTGAACTTCTGTCGCATAATATTTTCTTTGACAAGACTTTCGTGAGCTTCTCTGCATAATATTTCCTATTTATGCCTGTAATAACGCTTTTATGCGGTGCAAGACGTGGGAACACGAGCCTGAGGCAAGTCGCATAACTAGTCCAGTCCCCGCACAACTGTTCAGGTTATGATTTTTTCCTTTATACCCCCGACAGAAACAAAAACTTCTTAGCGTTACTGGGGATTCAACCCGGGTCTCCCGAATGGGATCCCGCGCTCTAATTCCTTCGACCAGACGCTCCTCAGTTTGCTACAAGTGAATAAAGAGTTCTAAGAACTCAAGATGAAGCCCCAGAGTCAGCTGATATAGTAAATGAGTAAACAGTAATCAAGCATTTGGAGAGCCGCTGTAGAGTAGTTGTTAGTGAACTCGCTTCGCAAGGCTGGTGGTCTGGGTTCAGCTACCGCAATGCGCGTAGCATTTTTCCTGACCACGACGGCTCTCAGGTCAACCCAGCCTCAACTGGGTACCAGACGTGTGCCGATGGTCAATGAAAAATACAAGCCTAACACTGTATTGACCTATACACCACGAGGTATGAAAGGGTTCCTTTACCTTTACCTTTACCTTTACCTTTACCTTTACAAACAAGCATTTGAACCCCCATGAAATTAGCAATTACCGAACACTTAATTTGAGTAATAAACCTAATTTCTCTCGGCGCCCATCACCTAGCCATAAACAGGAGCAATTTATGATCCCGACCAGCAAACTCACCAAAAATAGGAATTCACACGATTCAACATTTGTTATTGTGTGACAAGATATAAAAGTTATTACCATCACCCAGTCACACACTTCTCCCTGTCACACACTTTTAACGGTCACACACTTGTAACGGTCACACACTTTTACCTGTCACACACTTCTACCTGTCACACACTTTTACCTGTCACACAACTTCTTCTGTCACACACTTACCGTACACTACCTGTCACACACTTTTACCTGTCACACACTTTTACCTGTCACACACTTCTACCTGTCACACACTTACCGCCCCACTTCCTGTCACACACTTCTACCTGTCACATCTACCTGTCACACACTTCTACCTGTCACACACTTCTACCTGTCACACTTCTACCTGTCACACACTTCTACCTGTCACACACTTCTACCTGTCACACACTTCTACCTGTCACACACTTCTACCTGTCACACACTTCTACCTGTCACACACGCCTACCTGTCACACACTTCTACCTGTCACACACTTCTACCTGTCACACACTTCTACCTGTCACACACTTCTACCTGTCACACACTTCTACCTGTCACACACTTCTACCTGTCACACACTTCTACCTGTCACACACTTCTTCCTGTCACACACTTCTACCTGTCACACACTTCTACCTGTCACACACTTCTACCTGTCACACACTTCTACCAGCCACAAACTTCTCCTTGTCACACACTTCTACCACCAAACTTCCTTTTCACACACTTCTACCTGTCACACACTTCTACCTGTCACACACTCTACCTGTCCACTCTACCTAGATAAGAGAAAGGCTAGAGTACAAAAAGCAAATAATTTAACATATCACCTAGCCCCATTGTTAAGGCACCTAAACATCTCACTGACATCTAAACAACACATGATCTACATCCTTTTCATCACTATTTTGTGTTAATAGAGCCAAAAATGGACAATGGGTAAAGTATATTCGCAAAACATAACTACATGTGAAATGTAATGCCTATGAAAAGTTACAAACAACACCAGAAAAGACAGTGACCAACATCAGCATAAGACAGAAAATTGAGACAAAACATTGCCTGAATTACATTGAGAAACAAAGAATGAAGTGGTTCGGCCAATTAATAAGAATGTAACCAAACTCCACTGTATACAGAGTCTTCAACAACAAAACATCAGGAAAGAAGGCAAGAGAAAGACAACGAAAAATATGGTTAGATGACATAGCAGAATTGTGTCTGAAGGCAAAAATAACTTTCACCCAAGTCACTAGAGCTATGCAAGACAAAAAACAGAAGACCACAACACTGGGAAACAGCCCTAAAACAGTAGGAAGACAAATACGAAGAAAAAGACACACGTCTACACACGATCAAAACTTTCCAATACTTATTCAATAACACATTCAAGCGTGCAATTACAAGGAACACACTACACAGACGCTCACGATCGATACCAAGCACTTATTGAATTAATAATTTCTAATTGCAAAAGTTGCGGGTTTAATTGAGTCTTCAAGAGTTATTGTGAAGTCAGCAAGGACAAAAAACATAGCAATAGTGTGTGGCATAATAAATGTATTAATGAATCTATTTTTAAATTTCTCTTTGTCTTGTTCTTTCTCGCTCAGAGAATGCAGACTGATTACGCAATTTTTATTCACGTGACTATCTGGCAAATGAGTAGGATCAAGGGCAAGTGTGTGTGCCAGATTTCGTAAATTATGCGTGTGAAATGAATGAGAAATTAAATGCTTTAGCTAGCCAGAAATCTAGAACAGTTACAAAATGCAGAAGAACTTAACATAAAAACAAAATGAATGCAATTTTTTTTGATATAATCATACATTAAACATCAGCGAATGAGAAGATGATGAAGAAGATCCAACCATATGAGAACAGTAATAATAAATGTGGCGTCTGTGGCCTAGGGGATAGTGACTCGGTCTATTAACCCCGACGTTCTGATTTCGAATCACGCTGCGGACAGTTTGGTTGCAAATTGTTTCGCGTGGATTTTTACAAAAGGACGATGCCACCATCCGTTCAGAAAGCAATGGCAAACTACTGAACGTAATAATGCCTAGAGAAATCACAAACAGCGTTAGAAAAGCTGGGATTGATTCGAAAAGTCATGTAAAGGAAATGCAATTAAATTTTAATAATAAATAGTGAGACGACCGTTGATAATGGTTCTTTAACGACATCGCTAGGTTATTGGTTATTGGACTCACAGCACTCCGGGGAGAACCGTAGATGCGCAGTCTTCCCCAACAGATGTCGTAGTGTATGCATACCATTGGTTTCCTTGGCTCGCCTGTTAAACACATTCCTCTGCCTTTCAATCATCCAGCCCTACTTGTACAATGTTTTAAGTAAAAACTCCTTAAATAGCTGCATTGATTCAACATCAATTTTAATGTTCTAATCCAAAGGGTTCAAGACAGAGAGAACGACTTAAGGAGACCCTGAAAAGAAATTTGCTGAGAGAGGCAAGAAATATCGGTCTCATTCCCATGGAGGAGATTGAGTGAGTTGCCCAAGATAGAGTGGTATGGAGAAATTGCTTACAGGCCCATTGTAACGTATAACGACTCGAGAGGAATTATTATTATTTTTAATCCAACAATAGATCGCTAATCGTCCCCCTTATCCATTCTTAATTCCCCGACAATCGATGCATTCGATGCGAGTCTGTCCCCTCTTACGTTTCCGCGAACACCCGAATGTCTAGGACAGTAGATCCATCCGAGTTTCTGGACGTTGTAAATATCTGTAAACGACATCCACGCATACCGATCCTGCCATTCTTGATATTCCGGAGGATAGACCGTGTCAGAAACAACAACCACCCGAGTAAATGGAGTTCCAGAGAGCCACTGGAGAGCAGCGGTAACGGCCTCAACCTCCATCCTCACTCTGGAAATTGTCATATATGCTCGCTTTGCTCTTCAATGAGAGCCGCTGTTGCGTAGTTGTTAGTGAACTCGCTCCGCAAGGTGGTCTGGGTTCAGCTCCCGCAATGTGAGTGGAATTTTCCCCGACCACGACGGTTCAGGTCGACCCAGCCTCAACTGGGTACCAGACATGCTCTGGGAAAGTAAAGGCGACCGGTGTGATGCTGACCACACCGGCGTGATGCTGACCACATCACCCATCGTGTGCCGACGGTCAATGAAACATACAGGCCTAACACTGTATTGACCTATATACCACGAGGTATGAAAGGGTTCCTTTTTTTTTTTTTTTTGCTCTTCAATGACCCTATCAAGCACGCTACCCAAATAAAACCCATCCTGACTTCTTACCACGATGTACAGACCAATCTATATAGCGACATTGTCTTTTCTACAAACAAACATATTTTGTAGCTTAATACTGCTATGCCATATTTCCATCTTTTGTGTGGTCTTCCTCTCGCCTTCTTTCCTGGTATTCTGTTGTAGCAATCTCTGTATCTTCTTCGGTCTCTTCGAGACTCTCTGTTGGATGAGGACACTAAAATCGATGTTGAATCGATCAAGCGATTTAAGCAGTTTGGAGTTACCCGTTGTTCAGTCGAACTGGATGCCTGAGAGGCAGAGTGAGAGGTGTGTTTAATCAGCGAGCCACAGGAACCATCAGTATGCATACTCTTCGATATCTGTGGGGGAGACTGAGCACTATGGGTCTGCCCGGAGTGCAATGACGTCAGTTTAGTAACCAATAACCAATAACCAATAAACAAACCAATCTCTGTATACAGTGGAATTTGGTTGCATTTTTATTAAGTGGTCGAACCACTTCCATCTTTGTTTCTCATTGCACTTCAAGCAAAGTTCTGTCCCAACTTTCTTTATTAACTCATATAAGTTTATGTCTTCTCCCAGCAGGCGATGCTCACACACTTCAACCGGATCCCATGTCTCGAAGGGGTCCACCCTTAGCTACTGGCGGCCCTGTTCATTCTTGCAAAGCCAGAGGACAGGGTATTACAACTGGCAGTAAGGACACACTTTCAATCAGTTCTCTTCCAGTGTCAGCAGGCAGAACAGATACCGATGCATGTTCTCTCATGTGTGAGCTGAGAAGCAACATGTGGTCACACCCAGTTGACCTGAGAACTAAGCTTTGGGGAAACCTGACAGACCTGAAGCTGACTGCCCAGTTTACGGTCTACAGTAAACTAAACGCATAACCAGAGATCGCTGAAGAAGAAGAAGAACTACTATACAAAAAGAGCACTTCATTGTATAATAATAATAATAATTCATCTCGTACCGTTATACGTTATATAGGGCCTGCAAGTAATTTCTCCATACCGCTCTATCCTGGGCAACTCGCTCAATCTCTTCCATCAAACTGAGACCGATATTTCTTGCCTCTCTCAGCAAAGTTCGTTTCAGGGTCTCCTTAGGTCGACCTCTCTTTCTTAAACCCTTTGCATCCCACTTCAATGCCTGCTTTGATATTCGTTGATCATTTCTCCTGAACTTGTGTCCAACATATCTCTATCTTCTCTTTCTTATAACAATTGTCACTAGTGGTTGACCAGACATTTCTCTGATTTCATCACTTCTGAATTGTATACTTACATGATATACAAAACTAGACAATATAGAAAATAGTACAATAGGTCGCAGTGTTATATTACAACAAGGTTGTTTTTTTCCCGATCCAGAAGCACTTGAGCTTCTGCTAGGTGTCATGGACATCGTAACCCTTCAGTTCGGTGCCACGAACACCGTGAATCTGGGGAACCTGTGGCTTTTCTGCCAGCCCGCGGAATTGAACCGCACTCACAGAGGGCTAGTCACCCTCAGTCCTTTACAATCCAGATTCACCTGAGATCATGGACATCGTAACCCTTCAGTTCGGTGCTACGAACACCGTGAATCTGGGGAACCTGTGACTTTTCTGCCAGCCCTCGGAATTGAACCCGCACTCACAGAGGGCTAGTCACCTGCAGTCCTTTACAACCCAGATTCACCTGAGATTTACGTGAAAAATGTTTCCAACCGTAACGGCTCCATGTAGATCCAGCTTCAAATGAGTATCACAGAAACACTGGGGAGTAAAGATGGTCGTCGTGATGTTGATGACATCCCTCACCGTGTGCTGTAGGTCACAGAAAAATAAGAGTCTAACATAGTATTCACTAATATACCTCTGGGTATGAAAACAGGTACCTTCACTGTAGAAATATTTATATAAATTGTATACTCCATTATATTTTACAGGAACAAATCTACAAGGAATTGGTGTTTGCATGATTTGAAAAAAAGGACAACAAAGCTCACAAATTTGTTGATCAATGGGAATGGCAGAGTTACTAACTTACATTGATTTTTCTGTATTACAGCCGTCCGTAAATCACATCTTTTAATTCTGTTAATTTTGTGTGTGCATATTTCATAATCTCTTTGAGGCACTAATTTAACACGCGTCGAGATTAAAAACTAAATTTATCTCGTGTATTTTGATAAGCAAACACATTTTGATCCCATTTTAAATTGATTTTTCCGCTCACAAATAGTGCTCCTTAGCTTTTTGCGCAACCGCTGGACAAGAGCTTCCGAATGACCTAGTATATCGGCTGATTGAGCACGCTATGAAATCTATACATTTTTTTTTAAAACCACATTAATGAACTCAGAACTCGGTAAAGCTACCACGTAAAGAGTTTAAAATAGTAGCACTGATCTCCAAATTTCTGCTAGAACAATCTTTCCAAATTTCACGCTTCCAGAGTTTAACGTTTAAAAGTTGTCAGTGTGATACACAAACAAACAAGCCGACAATGAACTTTATATTATAGTATAATATGGATCAGACAAGATTTAAGGTCTATGTGACATCCACTTTTTAAAAACCAAATCCAGGTCGCAAATCGAATAATCCAGCACTTTTATCGTGAAATAATACAATAGGTCATGCTGACCATCTTCATGAAATCTTTCTGTTTCATTAAGCTGCATAACCCGCCCAGTTCTCAGAACGTGCTCGGATCATGAGATGTTGGCTTGTCAGACCCGACCTAGCATTCGTTAACGGAATAATGAATTCAAACCTGATTCTTCTGTCTTAGGATACAGTAAGATTTCGTTTACAATAAACCTGATTCTTCTGTCTTAGGATACAGTAAGATTTCGTTTACATAATGCTGTTTGTGTTCTCATCCTCATCTTTAACCATTTCATCGACGCATTGGCTCTCGGTAATTTTTTCAGATGACGCAAATCCAATATACTGGGTAATTAGTATACATTGCATATATGGGGTATCTATGGTTAAGTAGTTACTCCTTGCCTTGCGTTCCAAATGTCGTGAATTCGAATCCGGACCGTGCCGTACTGTTCACTATTGCATTTTTTCAGAGACTCCTAGGATTGTTACTGGAGCTACGAAGTTCGTGCTCTGTGCAATACTTTCGACATGTGGTTGCCATTTCTGCGAAGAGGAACCTAGCTATATGGGATTTTTTTCCGATCCAGAAGCACTTGAGCTTTCAGCTCTTCGGCTCGGTGCCATGAACATCGTAACCCTTCGGTTCGGTGCGAGCACCGTTAATCTGGGGAACCTGTGGCTTTGAAGCCCGCGGAATTGAACTCGCATTCACATCGGGATAGTCACTGGCAGTCCAACGCGCTACGAACACGGTGGGCAGGCGGGCAAGCTATATGGGATAAATCCCGGTACATGTAGTCATTCCTTAAATTCGCTCGAGAGGTTACCTGGGACCCAAATTTGGAGTGTAAAGTATAGAACCACTTTTAACTATCACGCATGTCGTAAAAGGCGACTGAGGAGGTTTCGATGAAATCGGATGCACGTGTCCTAAACGTGTAGAAGTCTATGCGTTTACGGGCCTACCAAACCAATGTGCAACGTATAGACGTTCTTGGCAAAGATCAAACATATCACAAAGAGTGATTAAAATTGGTCGTAAAGAACGAACGCAAAGAAGAAAGAAGAAGAAGAAGAGAAAGATTAAAATGAAAGTTCTACACATTTTTTTTTCACAATCTTCAAAATTGTATCGGGAACTTCGCCGGTGCAATGGAGTCATGTACAGCTGCTGAGATTTTCTTGTTTCGAGAAAGAGTTCAAAGTTTTCATGGTTATTTACCGCAGTGAGTTGATGATTGTCATATCAATCAATTAATCGATTGATAGGACAATCGTTACTGCACTTCGATCAATAACAATGTGGACGGCGATATATGTCTTATACTGGAGTATCTCAGCGACAGTGCGAATGACAGTGACATGTGCTATTGAATATAAGTGTTACAGAAGAATCCTTCGTATATCTTGGACCGCCAGAGTGGCTACCGTTGCAAAATTTGGGGTGTAAAGAATAGAACCACTGTTACCTGCCACGCATGTCGTAAGAGGTGACTAAGGAGGTTTTGATGAAATCGGATGCACGTGTCCTAACTGTGTAGAAGTCAACCTGCTGCCTTGCATGACGGCTGGGGACAGCCAAAGGCTAACGGAGAGCAACCCACTAAACGATGGCTGAATCCGGACACATCGCCGAAGGATAAGCACCAGCTGAAGATGTGACGAAACCCACCCATGCTAGAGCTGCATGAGTCAGATTTCTACATGAATAGATTTATGGAGAGATCTGGTACATCGGTCTTTTAGGTGATCGCGAGAGAGAGACAGAGTATATCTTGGACAGAGAAGAGAACAAATAGATATATCCAGAAAGAACTCAAAATCAAAGAAAACTGATGCTACAAATAAGAAAGAGAAAATTAAAGTATTTTGGACATATAAAGAGACACGAAGGGCTGGAGATGACCACCATGGAAGGTGAAATTTCGGCAAAAGAAAAGAGGAAGACCACGGAGAAAGTGAATTCAGGATGTAACTTTGAGCATTACTGCTGCAAAGGCGTGACACCTGGCCTATGAGAGAGAGAAATTTCGAAAACTGTTAACGTCGCAAAGTTCTGCTCAGAACAAGCTATTTGATGATGATGATGATTATGCTTCAAGATGAGGTAAGAGAAAACAACATCACAGTAAGGAACAAACAAAACACAACATGAAACAACAACAAAGTTCATACCACGAAGTGTTTGTTTTCTTCTTCTCTCTGTAATCACAAGCACCCCATCATCAGTTTTGACACAGTATCCGCTTATGTGCATGTTAAAACATAATTGATGGGCTTAAACAATGATGACTTACTGGAGATTTTACCACGTCATCTCTCGCGTGATCACCACCGGTTGATTGTCCATTGATTTATGAGGGGCTAGATTCAATCACTTTCCATCGCTAGCTGAACCAATAACTTTGAATAAACTTTGAAATTTTCATTCAATCACAATTCATGAGAATTTATGCTGCGATATTTGAGCAATAAAATAGTATAACAGTCAAGTATTGTAAAATAGTCAAGAACAGTAAAATAGTCAAGAACAGTAAAATAGTCAAGTATTGTATTAAACAAAGTCAAAGTATTGTAAAAAAGTCAAGACCAGTAAAATAGTCAAGAATAGTATAGTAGTCAAGAACAGTAAAATAGTCAAGAATAGTATAATAAATCAAGAATAGTAAAATAGTCAAGAATAGTATAATAGTCAAGAATAGTAAAATAGTCAAGTATAGTAAAATAGTCAAAATAGTAAAATATAAAGTATAGTAAAATAGTCAAGTATAGTAAAATAGTCAAGTATAGTAAAATAGTCAAGAATAGTAAAATAGTCAAGAATAATAAAATAGTCAAGAATAGTAAAATAGTCAAGTATAGTAAAATAGTCAAGTATAGTAAAATAGTCAAAAATAGTAAAATAGTCAAGTATAGTAAAATAGTCAAGAATAGTAAAATAGTCAAGAATAGTAAAATAGTCAAGTATAGTATAATAGTCAAGAACAGTAAAATATTCAAGAATAGTAAAATAGTCAAGAATAGTAAAATAGTCAAGAAATAGTTTAATAGGAACCTTATCATATGACCAGTTGGTAAGCAACCGGGTAAGTAAAAGACAATACTAAAAGTATGCAAGAAAATTTAAGAAGATGGATTGATTGATTGATTGATTGATTGATTGATAGCGCCATCATCCTTGCACATCTGCTATTAACCATTCATGCTTTGTTTTATTTCTTACACAGGAAGACATTTAATAAATCAATCAAGAATAAATCAATCAAGAATAAATCAATCAAGGTAGAGTTTACTGAGCTCATTTTCTGACACAAGATTTCCTGTTGGTCGTTCCAAGCTCTACTATTATTTAGACATGTGTTCAAGTGTCAGTCTCTGTGGCTAAATGAGTACCACTTCAATCACGTACATACACACACATACGTCTCGTGCGTGATCCTCTGATAGTTCTAACCGTCGTTTTGCTTGTTTGTCTTTATTTGGCTTCAAATACATCAAAGAATTCATGCTTGCAAATATTTGTATACCAAACCTATGTTTTGTTTTGTGGGTTTTCGAAATATTGATTCAAATGTGTCTTGGAAAATATGACTATGAAGATGACGATGCAGATATATTATTAAATATGTGAAGATCAGTGAAGATAAGTGAAGATAAGTGGCGATAAGTGAAGATAGATAAGTGAAGATGAGTGAAGATAAGTGAAGATTGAAGATAAGTGAAGATAAGTGAAGATAAGTGAAGATAAGTGGTGATAAGTGAAATAGATATGAAATGAGTGAAGATAAGTGAAGTTGAAGATAAGTGAAGATGAAGATGAAGATAATGGCGATAAGTGGTGATAGGATAAGATAGATAAGTGAAGATAAGTGAAGATAATAACGATTAGTGAAGATCAGGGAAGATAAGTGAAGATAAGGGAAGATAATAAAAATTAGTGAAGATCAGGGAAGAGAAGTGAAGATAAGTGAAAATTAGTGAAGATTAGTGAAGAGAGGTGAAGATTAGTGAGGATTAGTGAAGATCAGTGAAGAGAGGTGAAGATTAGTGAAGATTAGTGAATATCAGTGAAGAGAGGTAAAGATTAGTGAAGAGAAATGAAGATTAGTGAAGAGTAGTGAAGAGAAGTGAAGAGAAGTGAAGATTAGTGAAGAGAAGAGAAGTGAAGATTAGTGAAGATAATAAAGATCAGTGAAGATTAGTGAAGATCAGTGAAGATTAGTGAAGAGAAGTGAAGATCAGTTAAGAGAAGTGACGATTAGTGAAGAGAAGGAAAGATTAGTAGAAGACAGTGAAGAGAAGGGAAGATTAGTGAAGAGAAGTGAAGAGAAGAAAAGTGAAGATAAGTGAAGATAATAAAGATCAGTGAAGAGAAGTGAAGATCAGTAAAGAGAAGTGAAGATTAGTAAAGAGAAGTGACGATCAGTAAAGAGAAGTGAAGATCAGTAAGAGAAGAAAAGTGAAGATAATAAAGATCAGTAAAGAGAAGTGAAGATCAGTAAAGAGAAGTGAAGATCAGTGAAGAGAAGTGAAGATCAGTAAAGAGAAGTGAAGAGAAGTGAAGTAAAGACTGCTTTTTGTTTGATTACGGTCCTTTCAACCATGTTGACCACTCTCTGTTAATCGTGTAGTTTCAGCCGAGAACATGAGTATGTTGCACCCAAGTTTCAGTTGTAGCTTGGAATATCTTCATTGTACTCCGGACATGTCCAAAGGTGCTCCGATCTCCTCCACAATATCTCCATCAGCGTCCAACGACCGACCGTACCAGTTCGATAGTAACTGATGAGTCTACTATGACCTTTCTGAGAGGATGAAAGAAAACAACAAATATTGACACACACAAAAAATAACTTTTATATGAACCGTTTCTCGCTTCTCTCTCTCTCTCTCTCTCTCTCGTCTCTCTCTCTCTGCTCTTGTATCCTCTGCTCTACTCTTCTTTCTCTACTCTCTTCCCTCTCTCCGCTCTCTTACTCTCTCTCGCTCTCTCTGCTCTATCCTCCTCTCGCTCTCTCTCTCGCTCTCTCTCTCCTCTCTCCTCTCTCTCTTCTCTCTCTCTCTCTCTCTGCCTCTCTCTCTCCATCTATCACTCTCTCTCGCTCTCTCTCTCATCATCTCTCTCTCTCGCTTCTCTCTCTCGCTCTCTCTCCTCTCTCCGCTCTCTCTCTCGCATCTATCACTCTCGCGCCTCTCTCTCACTCTCTCTCTCTCTCTGCCTCTGCTCGCTCTCTCTCTCTCGCTCTCCTCTCTCTCTCGCTCTCTCTCGCATTACATCACTCTCTCTCTCTCTCTCTCTCTTCTCTCTCTCTAGCTTCTCTACTACTTACTTTCACTTTTATCGTCTTCTTTTCTTCGGCGCTCCATATCGACCACTCTACCCACTCTGTGTGATTTTTGATCAGAGCCTAAGAGCGATTCGTCGTTTGCAGTTATGCACCTACAGTAGGCAGAACATCAAATTCTGCGATGCTTTTTATTTAATAAGGTAGCTTCCCTAGGTCCTACATCAATCGCCTCTTACGACATGCCTTAAGTCGCAGTGGTACTATTCTTGCCTTTGTGCGAACCCGAACCACGCAGGCGCATTTATTTATAAATTGTCCTCTTCATGTTCCATCTACCTTTAGAATGGTCTTTCACCAATTACGTATTCGCCTTTACTACAGAATTCTCAACAAACTATCTCTCCCTCTCTCCTCCTCTCCCCTTCTCCTCTCTCTCCCTCTCTCTCCCTCTCCTCTCTCTCTCCCTCTATCTCTCTCTCTATCTCTCCCCTCTCATCTCTTCCTTCTCATCTCCCTCTTCATGCCTTAGTCCTCTATTCTTCTTCTCTGTCCCTTTACTACTATTCCCTCACAAACTCATCTCTCTCTCTCTCCCTCTCTATCTCCTCCTCTATTCATCTCTTCTCTATAATGTCTTCTCTCTTCATCATATATATATATCCTCCCTAAATCAATATTCTTCTCCAATCATCTTCCCCCATTATTTCTAATTTTCCCATTCCCTTCCTATCTCTCATTTCATTTCTCTCATCTCTCTATCCTAATATCAATCACCTAGTTTCTTCCCATATCTTCTTCCTATTTTCCTCTTCTTCTACACATTTATCTAGAATGTTCTAATACATCAAACTTATCTTGCTTCAGACACGCGATATATTGGAAATAAAGAAGGAATAAATCTAACATTAAATAGCTATTGCTATTTGGGAATTTTTTTTCAGAAACAAATAACCTTCGTCACGCCAGATTCTATTTCGTTCGCTTCGTCTGCCATTTTTAGACGAAATAATCTTCGTCACGCTACATATTCATTGGTTCACTACATCATTCCAGCCATTAGGCTACAAAATGGTTTCATTTGTTCCGTTTGGGGAACAATACAAACAATACAAACAATACAAACAATACAAACAATACAAAAGGTATTTCTAATTTGGGATTTGAACGTAAAACTATGCGTGTCTAGTTACCTGCATGTACTGAGACATATTACATATCCTTTACAGGACTTTAAAAAAAAAAAAAAGTAAAGGAACCCTTTCATACCTCGTGGTATATAGGTCAATACAGTGTTAGGCCTGTATTTTCATTGACCGTTGGCACACGATGGGTGATGTGGTCAGCATCACACCAGCCGCCTTTATTTTCCCAGAGCATGTCTGGTACCCAGTTGAGGATGGGAGCCGTCGTGGTCGGAAAAATTCCACGCGCATTGCGGAGCTGAACCCAGACCACCAGCCTTGCGAAGCGATTTCACTAACAATTACGCTACAGCTGCTCTCGATTTACAGGACTTTAGTCATCAGTAAACTAGTCGTCGATTTTTCTAGGCACCACTTATACGTTCAGTAGTTTGTCATTGCTTGCTGAACGGTGAGGTCTATTTTTATCGTTCGTAAAAATCCAAAGGAACTAATTTGCTTCCAAACTTGCCGGTCGCGGTGTTTGAACCCGGTACGCTTGAGTTATGATCGTGCTTACTACTACTTAAGCTACAGACGCTTGTTGCTTTACTTGAAGATATAATCTACTTATGCACTCTCCTATGTGTTTATTTATATATAAAGGGTTTTAAAACCGAAGGATTGACTTCATTACACCGGGTTTTACCACATATGGCTCGGTCCCTCTCCGCAGAAATGGCATGCCACCTGCCGAGAGTATTGCATAAAGCAGGAACTCCGTAGTTCCAGCAACAATCCTGAGGGTTTCTGGAAAAAAAACTGCACTCGATTCGAACCCACGACCTTTCGACTCACAAGGCAAAGGGCTTAACCACTTTGAAAACAGAGACCCTCAATCTCTATGTTTGTTGGTGAAACTATGTGCAACTCTCTCAAAAGGTTGAAGGGGCCACTTCTATCGAGAAGGGCGTAGCGATATAGGGAAACCAGGCGCAATGAAGACAATCCTTCGCTTTTATACTCTTCTGATCAGTTTGTGTTTTGTCTTGACAAATGCCTTTGGTCGAAGCGTTGATTGTAATGTTTCATATTTGATTATTTTATTTCTCTTGTTCCTGTAAAACTATTCCCTACTATTGATTCTGTGAGGTTCTCGTTCAAGCAGTTAGAAGACAGAATTCATACATTTGAGATGTGGATATATAGAAGAATAGGCAGAGTTTCATGGACAGAAAAACAGACAAATAAACAAGTTTTAGGAAAACTAGGCATGAAGAAGCAATTATTAAGAGAAATAAAATTCAGACAAGTAAAGTATTTTGGGCACATAACAAGACATGACACCATGATAAAACATTTACTAGAGGGAAAGTTGAGGGAGAAGAGCAAGAGAAGACCAAGAGATAAGTGGGAGGAAACTTTAAGAAATGGACAGGTTACAGTCTGGCAGTGTGCAACACCAAGGCGAAAGACAGAGGATGCTGGAGATTCATTGCAGCCAACCTTCGATGTGGAGACGGCACCTGATGATGATGATGAGGTTCTCGTCACCGGAATAAAACTCACCTGCTCAAATTCTTAATATTTTACAGTTATTCTGTGGGAAGACGGTCTGCGGCCTCTATGGCAAAGCCGTTATACGTTTCTCTTGCGTTCTGAAGCTCGTCAGTTCGAATCTGGTTCGCGTCGATATGTTCGTAAATGTATTATTCTCGGAAATCAGTTAGGATTGTTGCCGGAGCTACTGAGTTAATGGTTTGTACAATACTATTGGCAGGTGGCATGCGGTTTCGGCTGAGAGTGATCGAGTTGTATAGGAAAAACCCAATGGAATAAAGTCAATCCATTCAATCACGCTGTTTTAGTTTATTGTTTGTTGTTGACAATGTTTG
Organism: Arion vulgaris; assembly: GCA_020796225.1. Classification (NCBI taxonomy): domain Eukaryota; kingdom Metazoa; phylum Mollusca; class Gastropoda; order Stylommatophora; family Arionidae; genus Arion; species Arion vulgaris. The sequence continues at coordinate 8,031,162 of CM036762.1, forward strand.
AAAAAGTATTGGGAAATAAGAAAGGAACAAAATGATGATTCAAACAGAATACCGTCATGTCGAGGGTCTCTGTGGCTAAGTGGTTAGCCCTTGCCGTGCGTTCCGTCATGTCGAGGGTCTCTGTGGCTAAGTGGTTAGCCCTTGCCGTGCGTTCCGAATGTCGAGGGTCTCTGTGGCTAAGTGGTTAGCCCTTGCCGTGCGTTCCGAATGTCGAGGGTCTCTGTGGCTAAGTGGTTAGCCCTTGCCGTGCGTTCCGAATGTCGAGGGTCTCTGTGGCTAAGTGGTTAGCCCTTGCCGTGCGTTCCATGTCGAAGGTCTCTGTGGCTAAGTGGTTAGCCCTTGCCTTGCGTTCCGAATGTCGAGATCTCTGTGGCTAAGTGGTTAGCCCTTGCCGTGCGTTCCGAATGTCGTGAGTTCGAATCCGGACCGCGCCGTTCTGTTCACGAGTGTATTTTTTCAATAGACACCTAAAATTGTTGCGGGAGAAACGTTTGAATGTCTCCGTATGTAGTCGTCCATATGTTTGGTTTTTTTAAATTCGTCACTCCTGTTGTCCGTTTGCTTGATAAAGGCCTTGTTGGTCGAAACGTTGCTGTATTTTGTCACTGTTTTTGTAATTTGTAAAACTACAGTACTTTGTGATTACGTGTTTCGCCAATCAAATAGTTTTACTGCAGTCTCATCTATATTGTGATTATTTTGCCGGAGATACTGAGTTAATTATTTCTGCATTACTCTCAGCAGATGACGCCATTTCTGCGGAGAGGGACCGAGCCATATGGGGTAAAACCCAGTGCAGTAAAGTTAATCTTTAGGCTGTACACCCTTTAGACCTCGATGTTACAAAGTCAATGAAATGATCAGTATAACAACAAGCTCGAGATAAAGAGGTCTTGGTTAACAAGATAATCAAAATGAGAACTAAAACAATTTTTAAGTAGTTTAAAACTAAAGATGCAACCTGAAACCTAGTTTTTCTTCAATTTATTGATTCTGTCAAGTCTGAAACATTACGATTAGTCGCAGGACCAAATAGTTTGTATTTCTGTAAGATTATGTCTATTAGACTGATGAGTTTGTCATTTACAATTTACCAATTAGACTACAAGACTGAAGTTTGGCTCATTTACGAAGATTTCATCTCTCAATGTAGACTACAAGACTGAAGTTTGGTCTCATTTACGAAGATTTAGTCTCTAATGTAGACTACAAGACTGAAGTTTGGTTCATTTACGAAGATTTAGTCTCCTAATGTAGACTACAAGACTGAAGTTTGGCTCATTTACGAAGATTTAGTCTCCTAATGTAGACTACAAGGGTTGCTATTTAGTTTAGTTTCAGTGATAGACAAGTTTGCTCATTTCGATTTGTCAAGTGCTACAAGGCTGAGTTTGTATTTAGGAAAGATTTGTCTTCTAGTGTAGACTTAAGCTGATTTGGCTCATTAGGGAAATTTGTCTCCTAATGGATAAGCTATTGGCTCATTGAAGATTTGCTCAATGGAATACGGCGATTTCATTGAGGAGACCCCGGGTTCAATCCACGGTTTATCAAAGGGGTTTTTTTTCGTCTGAGGAATAAAAAACATTTTCTTCAAAGTTTTGTGACACTGTAATAGCCATGCGTCATTAAGTTCACATGTTAGGCCCCCCCTGTCTAACGCCCATGCGGTTCAATACAGCAGTTACAAATCTTTTTTTTTAATATAAATTTCTCCCAATGTAAGTGACGGCTGTATTTATTTATTTAAAAAGATTTCATCACCCAATATAAACTAAGGAAGCCGCTGTAGCGTAGTTGTTAGTGAACCTGCTTCGCAAAACATGGTCTGAGGTTCAGCTCGCAATGCGCGTGGAATTTCCGACCACGACGGTCCAGGTCGACAAGCCTCAACTTAGGTACCAGACAAAGCTCTGGGAAGTAAATGCGACAGTGATGCTGACCACATCACCATTGATTTGCGAGCGGTCAATGAAAAAATACAGGCCTAACACTGTATTGACCATATATACCATGAGGAAAGGCGTTTTTTATTTACCTTTACTAATATAAACTAGGAGGCTGCATTAACCCTTTCGCTGCTACATACTTTCTGAAGGCTGAGCTAAAAACTGGTACTCTTTGTTTCTAGGTCACAAACAAGAATGTACGCCTATAGCAGTGACTGTAGCAATGTATAACGTGTTAATACGTCTTAGCCCACAGAGGAGAGATAATAACAGACGTGTTAATGCGTCTTTAGAAGTGAATGGGGAAAACGTATATATACTTTCTTAGCAGCTAAAGGGTAACAAATTTATGAATATTTTGTCTCCAAATGGAGACTACATAGCTGAATTTTTGTTCGTTAACTAATGTTTCTTTCTCCATAGCTAGAGCTTATTTGTTTGCCTTCGTCTGTGTGGTGCCGGGGCCCGCAAGGAAGCAAAGAATAGTACCACTGCGACCTAAAGACATGTCGTAAGAGGCGACTGATGTAGGACATAAGGAAGCTACTCTAGTAAATAAAAAACATCGCAGCAATCGGATGTGCTGACCTACTTGCAGGCGCGTAACTGACACAACATACCAATCACAAAGAGCTGTCTTACAAGTGGTCGATACGGAGCATCCGAAGGAAAGATGTGCCTACTGGATACTTTGTGTTTCCGAATATTACTTACAAGATGCGCCACTGGAAACGACAGCCGAAATCATACACCAAAGTTTGATCATCAAATTTGACTAGACAATCAATTTCGTTGATAACTTGCAGAGACAAATTACTGGTCCGATCTTGATTATATTTAGAACGCGCGTGCGATATGATCCCGTGGGGGTGGGGGAGAAGTAAAGAGATGTGAGGGGCCTGTAGTTTTGATTAAGACCCTATCACAAACATACACGCTCCGGGGAAATTTATTGAAATTTTAGATCATGGGGAATTACAAGAACCTTAACTCTTGAACAAGCACGGGCATCCCTGCAGACGAGACATTTTATCACTTTTGGATCTGAGAATAAACAGAGACGTGCTTAGTTATCTCCCATTCTAGGAACATAATTGTATGGATAATTTCAAGCTGGGAGAACCAAAGATGAATTTTCTAAAAGATGAATGCTTCTGCTAATATTCGTTCCAAAATGTTTTTTTAATCAGATTGATGTGCTATTGTCTTCCTATGTTGTTACTTGTAACTCGGGCCGGTTACAGAATTTGATCGTGCACATATTGTTACAGAAATAGATCGTGCACATATTGTTACAGAATTTAAATATACAAATATTATCTTATTAAGCATTTATGGATCAAAGTCGCCTATGTTCGTTTATCAAGAGTGCGTAATCGTCCTACCATGTCTAGAATACAGACTGGTCCATTCCAGTACTAAACGTTTGTCAAGCTTGCGTATTTCATTTGGGGCTTTAATTACATATCTGTATAACATCTCAAACTTTTAGCGCGTGCCCAGCGTGTTCGTAGCACGTTGGACTACGGGTGACTAGTCCTCTGTAGTGCAGGGTTCACTCGGGACTGGCAGAAAAGCTACAGGATTCCCAGATTTACGGTGTTCGTGGCACCGAGCCGAAGGGTTACGATGTCCATGACACCGAGCGAAGAGCTTCAGCTCAAGTGCTTCTGGATTGAGAAAAAAAATGCACTTAATCTTTCAGCTATTCGGTTCGGTGCCATGGATATTGTAACCCTTCGGCTCGGTGCCACGAACATCGTAAAGTTGGAGAACATGTGGCTTTTCTGCCAGTCCATGGAATTGAACCCGCAATCACAAAGGGCTTGTCCCTCGTCGTCCAACGCGCTACAATCACGCTGGTCAGACGGGCAGGTGGACAATCTTAAACTCTATGAGACCCCACATGTACACTAAATTCAAGATATGCACCAACGACATGTGCCCCTGTGGCTTGGCGACTATAACAACGAAGAATGTCCTATAGAACTGCCCCCATTATGCAGACCTGAGAAGGAAGAGATGGTCCACTTATATCAGGACAAGACAAACTGTATGGCGTGGCTAACAATCTGAGGCAGGCTGCCGCCTTTATTAGAGAATCCGAAGTCCCAACCTAGTGAGAACCCAGAAGAAGAAAAAGAAAACTCTATTATACTGAAGACAAACTTCCTGGCTAAGTGCGACTTACGTCAAGTTTGTAAACTATGCAGTTCCAGATTATTCCAACAGTTAATTAGTTAAATATACTTCGTGTGTTAGTTAGTCACATTTTCTATACTAAATTTCATTTTTGTGGTATTACATGAATTTGACACATGGGAAATTAATTCTGAACCACTTAAGCACAGATTTTTGGCGCAGATAGGCACTTGTGTGGAACCAGTAAGAAAAATGAAAAAGTGAACGTTCGAAAGAGACCTGGAGACGTAGTCTTCTTGAGGAACTGAAGGGTGCTGGTATATTCTAAATCCATTTTTTTTAAATATGCAGTATCTGGGGAAAATAGCAAACGACTGTTGAGGTTCTATGCTCCACGGGGAACAGAGAGAAATAAGAAGGGGACATAGCGTTGTTATGAATATTTTGATGTAAGACATGATAGCAATATAAAGATCGGGGAAGAGGATTTATTACTAATACAATTATAAGCCCTAGGGCTCAATAAACCTGCGGAAGAGGGATTTATTACTAATAAAATTATAAGCCCTAGGGCTTAAACACTAGTATTTACATAATTTAAGTGTGTACATGTCATCATCATCATCATTGGCCACTTTGTCTCAGGAGACAATAGGTCTTGCTTCACGTAGTATGTTCTGTGCTGAATCACAACGTTTCTTGTGGCTGTAATGGCCTATTCTGGAGTGGCAATCCTTGCCACAGTTGCTGCAGGTAAAACTGGAGACTGGAGCTGATACATAGGATGTTCTCTCTGCGCTCTGTGCTCTCTTTTGCCTCCACATGTGGTGTTCTTTTTCTTCTTTCTTTTGAGCCTCCTCACTGCCGCTTGCCATGCTTGCCTGTCTTAGGTCAGCCGCACCCAGTGTTCTTTGTCTATGCCGCATGAAGTTAGATTACGCTGCAGGTGTCAATAAAAATGGCGCCCAGCTGTCTAGCACCAGATGCGAGTTGACCATATAGAATGTTCTTTGGGATTCTATCATCGCTCATACGGCACATGTGTCCCAGCCATCTCAGACGTCGCTGACTCAGTAAGGTGTACATGCTTGGAATGCCAGCACTGTACAGGACTTCTATATTGGAGATGTGGTCTTGCAATCGGATGTTGTATATTCGCCTGAGACATGGTTACATAACTGATATATTATCATCTGCTGCGGTCGACTAAACGCCTATATGTCTGCTCGAATTGCAGTCAAGTTGAATCTGTTGACCAACAACCTAACAAATGTAGCTTCATATGAACGATATTTTTTTTATTATTTCGTTACTCGGCTATGAATTCAAACGTAATCATAGCGCTTAATATAGCACCTCTGATTTTTGCGCGAAGTCTTGTTTTCCTTATCATAAGTGCACTCCGACATTCAGGCGAGTCTTGTTCCCACTTTAGAGGTATTTGTAATTTATATTCTCAAGTAACTGAAAGATAGACCGAAATGAGGACATCAGAAGCAGAGTGGGCATAACTTCATGCACCGAATACATCGAAAGACAACACATGCAGTGGTTGAGGCATTTAATTATAATGGAATACAGCCAACCACCAATAACAGCATACCATGAAAAGAGATCAGGTACTAGAGCCAAGGGAAGACCAAGAAAAAATGAATAGACAATGTCAGAGCACACTAAATAAACACGAATATAGCACAACATGGGCGTCGCATCTGGCTTTGGAACGCAAATTAAAGCTCCCACCCTTACGCTTAACGGCAAGAGTGGACAAACAATTCCATCATCCACCTGGGGAATAACAATAGACAAATAAGATCATTGATTGATTGATTGATTGATTGATTGATTGATTGATTGATTGATTGATTATTATTGATTGATTGATGGGTTAATAGACCATCATCATTGCACTTCGGTGAGCAACCATGTTTGCTCTGATTTCTTTCTAACACAAGAAGACCTCAGCTGCAGTCATCGGAGAGGGTTCTCAGTATAATTTTAAAGATGGTGATAATATTTATGTAAGAATTTTATTATTTATCTTATCTAATGAATTTAACCCGGGCAGCGACTTTCCAGCCTGCTCTTCTCGATTTGGAACTGAAAAGGGTTCTATTACGGGCACAAATTGAACGCTGGACCTACGTTTTATCGTCCGTCTCCGATAGGACTAGGAACTCGATCTCACCTACACTGAGATCAGGGATCTCTGGAATTCTTATGACTCCATGAGGAAGCGAACCTGGTACCTTTGACACGAGAGGAGCACCTAGCTCTACGCCACAGAGAACCATTAAGTAAAGGATCAGATAAGCTAAAGTCTGAACACGCAAAGTGTACACACCCAAACATTTGTTGGTTTAAATTGGCCTCGAACGTTGGGATTAGCATATCACATGATTACTTTTGTTAATCATGATTAGAAGAGAAATGAAGAGAAATGAGAAGGAAAAAAATGAGAGAAAGGAAAGAAAAATGAGAGAAAGGAAAGAAAAATGAGAGAAAGGAAAGAAAAATGAGAGGAATGAAAGAGAAAATGAAAGAAAAGGAAAGAGAAAAGAGATGAGAGAAAGGAAAGAAAAATGAGAAAGGGAAGAAAGAAAGAAAGAGAAAGGGAAGAAAAATAGAGAAAAGAGAAAGGAAAATGAAAAGAAAGGAATGAAAAAGAAAGAAAGAAAGAAAGAATGAAAGAAAGAAGGAAAGAAAAATGAAAGAAAGGAAAGAAAATGAGAGTAAGGAAAGAAAAATGAAGAGAAAGGAAGAAAAATGAAAGAAAGGAAAGAAAAATGAAAGAAAGGAAAAAATGAAGAAAGGAGAAAAGAAAGAAAGAAGAAATGAGAAAGGAAAGAAAATGAAAGAAAGGAATGAAAAATGAAGAAGAAAGGAAAGAAAAAGTGAAAAGGAAAGGAAAAGAAAAATGAGGAAAGGAAAGAAATATGAGAGAAAGGAAAGAAAAAGAGGAAAGGAAGAAATATGAGAGAAGGAAAAGGAAGAAAAAATGTGAGGAAGGAAAGAAAAATGAGAGAAAGGAAAGAAAAATGAGGAAGGAAAGAAAAAGGAAAGAAAGAAAAATGAGAGAAAGGAAAGAAAAATGAGAGGAGATAGAAGAGAGAGCTAGAAAGGTAGACGGATAGAAAAAAAGTGAATTCAAAAATGAAGGAAAAGTAATAGAAGAAAAATTGAAATGGAATGAAAGGCAGCGATAAAACAAAAAGTAGCATGTCTCTTGATTGAGAGAGAGAGAGAGAGAGAGAGAGAGGATAGCAGAAGTGTTAGAGAAAGGAAAGCGGGTAACAGAAGAAAGAGTAGGTGGAGGGAGTAAAGGATAACGCAAATATAGAGGAATATAGAGTAAGGCAGAGAGGGAGTGAGTCTATAAATGAAAGAACAGAGATTTGTCCGTCGTCTCAGTCAGAAATGGATCCTAAACCGCAAACCATCATCCAATTCTGACAGATTTCCAAGACCACTATCTTAACCATCTGTGTTGTATGGGGTTCCACGAAATCTCTGGCAGGACATCTAACAAAGAAACTGACTAGGGCCAACACATGAACACAAGTACACACACACGTGTCTCCTTCATTTTTCTATTATCACTGACCCTCATCAGTCTCCTCCTCATTTACATTTCTCTTTTGGACAGATACTGTCCCATCGGTGTAGAACTTTGATGCTGCCAGATGTCCAGAAGGGAGATTACAAAGGACATTGTGGTAATTGCTGATGGAAAAGTCAGACCGTTAGTAAAGTGTTCGGTTCCAGTTGTTCACGAAATCGCTTTGTTAAATGAAACCGTTTGGGAAGTTTGACAAAACACGCCAATTTTCTAAGTTGCTTCAACTAACAGCGAAACCATCATTGTCGTCTTCATTGCTGTTGTAATTGAAGTAACAGATCAGCCTTCATGTGGCAACTGGACAACTGGAACATAATCAAAGCTAACTTTTCCCTAACGCTTGCAGCTTTAGTATTCATGAGCATCCTGCCATATTACTGTTATATTTAAGTCACGTATTACTTGATATGTTCCTCTTCGCTTTGGTTTCTAATAATAATATTGATTGATTGATTGATTGATAGGAACATCATCATTGCACTTCGGAGAGTAACCATGTGTGCTCCGATCTCTTTCTTACACAGGAAGATCTCAGCTGCAGTGCACGAACTCCGTAGCACCGGTGAGGGTTCCTGTGTAATTAAAAGATGGTGAAAATATTTTGTTGGAATTTTTTTTTTTTTTTTAAATAATGAATTTTACACCGGCGGCGACTTTCCAGTCTGCTCTTCTCGATTTTGAACTGCCAAGGGTTCTTTTCCGCGCCCAATTTGAACACGGGACCTACATTTTATCGTTCGTCTTCGATAGGTCTAGGAACTCGATCTCACCTACACTGAGATCAGGAATCTCTGGAAAAATATCCCAATAGCTCCAGGAAGGAGCGAACCTGTTACATTTTGAACGAGAGGCAAGCAACTAACCTCTACGCCACAGATGGGCTTCTTCTTCTTCTTCGGCTCCATATCGACCACTTGTTAAACCACTATTTGCGATTTGTATGTGATCTGATCCTAAGAGCGATTGTATGTTGTGCCAGTTATGCGTCTACAAGTAGGCCAGCACATCCTATTTCTGCCACGCTTTATATTTACATGGTAGCTTCCTAGGCCCTACCTCAGTCGCCTCTTACGACATGCCTTGTAGATCGCAGTGTTACTATTCTTTGCTCCCTATGAAAGCACCAGGAACACACAGGCAGATGGGATTAAAATGTGTATACGAGTGGGAAAATATTGAGAACCGTTGACCAAATCGATACAGCTTCCTATCACACTCAAACCACCCCCACATATATACAACCTGCGGATGTGCAATCTATATTCATATTGTTCGTCTTACTAAAGCATTATTTTCATCTTAACTCCTATCTCGACATCGCAGACGAACTCACTTCTAGCTAGCTAGCTTGATGAGAACAGGCACTCAAGCGGGATAATACACACATAAAGTATCGAATAACTGCCCACAGTGACACTATATTAACCTCGAATCCTTCCTTCCATCATGGTATAGACAACAGAAAATGAGGAAGAGAAATTTAGGAGAAGATTAGAAAATATTTTGAAAGACATTACCAAAAAGGGAGAACAGAGTTGTTTTTATTTTTTATATAAGGCAAAGATAGGTATAAGGAAGAAATGAGTTTTCTTAGCATTTGTTTATGATGGGAGAGAACTATATTTATGAAGATGAAATTCTGAGCTAAGGAGATAAGAACCCAGACAGGAGCAAACACTGACTGGTAGAATGTTATCAATATAGGAAAATCGGGGAAGTCGTAAAATATGAATATATCAAGAAAATGAAGGTGGATGGAAAGAAGATAAGAAATTGTGGAAGATATATATCTGAGAACACATTGTGACAACCGGTAAAATCCAGGGTAGACGAGACAGAGGAAGACAGAGAGAGAAAATTTTGATAGCCTGACTTCATGGCATGGTAGAGCGTCAACATCTGAGTTGATAGCAAACACCAACGACAGAGATTTGTGGAGATCCATGATCACCTACGCCAGCCGGCACGGTACCTGATGATGATGATGATATAGCTGAGACAGATATATTTTTGAAATAGAATCACTTTACGTGCAGATAGAGGTATAATGTTAATAATTATAATAACACTTTCAGTTACTTTTGAAGCTCATATCATAACAAGAGAAAAGTAGAGAGACAATTTTAGACATCCAGATTTCATGACACGGAGTAGCGTCAACATTTGATATTATAGCAAACAACGATCGCTTCTCGGCCTTTTGGCTAAAATCAAAGTGTTAGTGTCACTTGAAGCAGCCAATGGGTGGGAGCTTCATAGAGCCAATATGCAACTAAACCAAATTTTAAAATTTCGAGCAGCTCACGTTCGAAAGGATTACGACGCTCGGGATTTTACAAGTTTAAAACGTGACTGGGTATCACCCTCTGCAGCACTAAAGGGTAAGCGTCCAAAACAAATTGATAGCAAACACCCGGGACAATGATTTATGGAGATCCATGATCGCCTACTCCAGCCAGCACGGGATATGATGATGATGGTATCATAAACACCGTAAAATACTTGGATTCTCCGAACGAAGTTCATTCTTATTTTCTCTCTCTCCTCGATCACCGCCAGACCGATGTACCAGAACTCCCCATTAATTCTATTCATGAGAAAATCTGATTCATGCAGCCTTAGCATTGGTGTATTTTACGTCACATCTTCAGCACCATTTCGAGTGTGACGTGGCCGGTTTCAGCCAGCGTTTACTCGGTTCGCTCTCCGTTCTGTAGCCATCTAGTGTTTTTTACGGTGTGGGGTAGCTAGCACCCCGCCCAACCTCCATATATCGCCTCTTATGACATGCACGGCAGGTAACAGTGATTCTATTCTTTACACCCCAATTTGGGCCCCGGTAACCACTCTGGCGATTCTTATTGCTCATGTTTGACTACACATACACTCTAATATAACAAAAACAAGGTTCGTCTTTGGGTTGAATTTTAGCTAAGATCAAAGTATAGTGTACACTTGATTGCGGCCAAAACCTGGAAGCATTTAATTATGGCTAAGATCAAAGTATAGTGTACACTTGATTGCGGCCAAAACCTGGAAGCATTTAATTATGGCTAAGATCAAAGTATAGTGTACACTTGATAGCGGCCGAAGCCTGGAAGCATTTCATAATACGCGAAATGGTAAAATAAAACCACTTAAACAGGTTCCGAGCGCTCTCATTCGAAAGAAGGAAGATGCTCAGAGTTTTACACGTTCCCTCGTACTGGGTCCACTCGTTGTGGTACTTCCGAGTAAGGCCCAATTTTATAAAAATCTTAATGTAAGTTGAAAGTCTTCTTTCTGTAACTATGTTCTTTTTAAAGTGATAGATAGTTACGCATCGCACAACCCCATCCTGGAGGAATCTTAACAGACCTGGAGACGAAGTCTTCTTGGGGAAGTGAAGAGTGCTCGACTGTCCGGCGAGACCATATAGAAAACAGCCAGAGACCGTGAAAAGTTGCGAACGACTGTTGAGGCATTATGCTCGACGAGGAGCGGAGAGTAATAAGTCAAATCAGGTTGAAAAGTCATGCCGTGGCTTACTGAGACTTGAATTCTCTGCTTAACAAAGAAATAATCACCGTAATAATTACTTCTTCTGTTTTTTGCTAAGATCAAAGTTTACTTGATCTCGGCCAAAGGATGGGAGTCTTCATAAAACGCCACCTGGCACAATAAACAACACGAACAAACTCATAGAAGCACTCATTGGAAAGAAGGACGACGCGCGGAGTTTACCCTTTCAACCGTCCTGGGTCCACCCGTTGTGGCACCAAAAAAAAGATGTTGTCCTACACGCTATTGATCACGGCCAGAATGTGGGAATCTTCATACACGCCAATAGGTACACTCTTATAAACTTCAACAAACTCCGAGCAGCTCTCATTCGAAAGGGTGAATGTAAAATTCATTTAAAATGTTAATTAAATTACTCTAATAGTTGTCATCATTTTCAAAGTTAGTCATTTAATTACCAAAGCTAGTAATATATTCCCCTCATACACTCTCTGTGGGGAGGAAAGGTAATATATTCCCCACAAACACTTTATGTGGGGAGGAAAGGTAATATATTCCCCACAAGCACTCTCTGTGAGGAGGAAAGGTCATATATTCTCCACAAACACTCTCTGTGTTGAGAAAATGAGATATATTCCCCACTTACATTTTCTGTGTTGAGAAAAGGTAATATATTCCCCATAAACACTCTCTGTGGGGAGAAAAGGTATATATCCACTTACACTCTCTGTGTTGAGAAAAGGTAATATATTCCCCACATACACTCTCTGTGGTGAGAAAAGACACGTTGGTTGGTAGAAAATTCACACACGTCTCTGCAATTTGGATTTTTCGAAAGGAGTTAATTCTTATTTTTAATGTTTGTTGGCCTACACGCTCTGATATAACCAATAAAAAGGACCGTCTTTGGTTGAAAGACCGTGTCTCCGCTTAAAGAGGCTTTAATCCCCTACATAATAAACTTCTTCTTCTTCAAACACTCCATATCGACCACCTGTCAATCACTCTGTGTGATTTGTATGTGGTCTGAGCCTAAGAGCTAGTTTATGTTGTGCCAGTTATACACCTACAAGCAAGCTGGCACATCCGATTTCTGTGCTGCTTTTTATTTACTAGGGCAGCATCCCTAAAGCCTACCTCAGTACGATATGCATTGTAGGTCGCAGTGGTACTATTCTTTGCTTCTCTTGCGGACCCCAGCACCACAGGGGCGACATAACAAACAAATAAACAAGAAAACCAGCAAGGTTACTTGACAATAACATCTACAATGTAAATAAGTAAAGGGAGAGAAACTTTCGCGTGTTACATGCATGGTTATATCCCCTTTCCGTTGACTTGTCCGATGGTTGCATGCCGTTTTACGGTGCAATAACAGAGGAAGGCGGACATTCTGTAGTCTGCTCTTTAATCTCTATATTACTTAACTCCTACATTGATTAGATGCTGATTTGATGTTGAATTCAGGAAGTTAAGTATCAAAGAATTTGGTCGATAATCCAGCGATGTTAGATACGCAGTGACCTAGTTTGAATGATTTCGTCTGAAAAATTAACTGAAGGCAAATATGAGAGTTATCTGAGTTGGTTTAAGGACAGTAACATTACAGATATATTTCTCTCTATCACCGTTTTGATTGATTGATTGATTGATTGATATGACCATCAAAGTTACACTTCGGTGAGTAACCATGTGTGCTTCGATATCTTTCTTACACAGGAAGATCTCAGCTGCAGTGCACTAGCTCCTTAGCCCTGTCAAGGGTTCCCGATGTAATTTTGAAGATGGTGAAGATATTTTTGCAGGAATTTTAATTTTAATCTTTTCTTATGAATTTTTTCCGGGTAGCGCTTTCCAGCCTGCTCTTTTCCATTTTAAACTGCCAATGGTTCTTCTACGTTCTCAAATTGAACACAGGACCTACCTTTTATCCTCCGTCTCCGATAAGACTAGGAACGTGGTCTACACTGAGATCAGGAATCTCTGGAAAAATATCCAGATGGCTCCACAAGGAAACGAACCCGGTACCTTCGGCACGAGAGGCTAGCACCTAACCTTTACGCCACATAGACCCCCTTCCCCCGCCAACCCTAGTTTCAACATCAATTTGGTTCGATGTTCATTTGTGAGAGTACTGAAAAACCTGGTGTCATGCTCTTTTCTGTGTACAGAGAAAAGACTGCAATAAAATGATGTACAAAATACAAAACACATGGTAACGAAGTAACAAAGTTTTATCAAGTAGACACAAATATGATAGAGCAACGTCTCCACCAAAAGGATTTTAACAAGCACCCGTGTGGTGCTGGTGCAAGCAAGTGAAGCAAAGAATAGTACCACTGTGACCTACAATGCATGTCTTAAGAGGCGACGGATTTAGGCCCTAGGGGTGCTACCTAGTAAATGGAAAACAGCGCAGAAATCGGATGTGCTGACCTACTTGTAGGCGCATAACTGGAACAACGTACAATCGCTTTAGGCTCAGATCACATACAAATCACACAGAGTGGTTGACAATTTGTTGATATGGAACGTTCGAAGAAGAAGAAGAAGAAGAAGAACAAGCACAGAATACAGAACAAACGGAATAGATACTACGATCTTAGACTTCAGACATCACAGACATAGTCAGATGATAAATCCTTGTCAGATGACATTACATGCACATTCGTTGTCTCCAGTAAGTTCATCCGTAGATCCCTAGCATTGTTACCGGAGCTATGGAGTTTGTGCTTTGAGAAGCACTCTCAGCATGTGGCGTACTATTTCTGCCGAGAGGGATGGAGCACAGCCAACTCTAACTGGGTCTGATAACTGACGGGAAAATCTCTGACCTAGTTTAAGTTGGGGGCTGGAATATATATATATATATGTTTGATAGAACACTGCAAGCTTTTTGCAATTTTACTCAATTCTGTGAGATCATGGTTATTTATTGGTGAAATATATTCATAATATTGATATTCCTTATTGTTAAACTTAACTTGTTGCATAATATAACTTCGATTTAGCATTTTGTGTTGATTTTAAAATGAATTCGTCTATATAAAACAATACTGGAATGTGAGATCATGTGATGTAGTTGTGGTCTGATTTCCCATAATCCTTACCTGAGCCCGCAGGCCCATAAGTTTATAGTTGGCTGTGGATGAAACCATATGGGGGAATCCGGTGCAATGAAGTCAAATCTTTGCCTTTTGACCCCTTTTTTTTAGTGGTTTAATGCCTAATGTCAGCGTCTGTAGCCTAAGCGGTAGTGAGCTGGATCACCATCCAAACGTACCTGGTTCAAACTCCGCGGCAGGTAGTTTGGAAGCAAATCGTTTCCGTGGAATTTTTACAAAAGGTAAAAATAGATCTCACAAACAATCACAAACTACTGAATGTATAAGTGGTGCTTAGAAAATCAACGACTCGTTTACTGTGGTTGATGGTTACGTCCTGTAAAGGATATGTCACGATTTTCATTTTCAATGCCTTATCTTATACTGTAGCAGGATATCAAATCTAATTCATTTTAGTGGCAGTCATCAGAATTGACTAAATGCTTCAATTGCAAAACACGTAAAAACAAAGTACAGAACCGTACGGTATATTATCTCAGTATGATGCAAGTCTTCGAAATGCCGCCTCTTAAATGTTTTTTTCTTTAAAATAACTTTAATTTGTAATGTTGATTTCGCTGATTACGCCGCCCTCCACCCCCTTACGGTCCCGCCTGATGCAGCTTCCTCTCTGTATCAAAGTACGGCACGGCCCTGACAAATTACTGTAAGTAAAAAAGTAAAGGAACCCTTTCTCTAATCGGTCAATACAGCGTTAGGCCTGTATTTTCATTGACCGTCGGTACACAATGGGTGATGTGGTCAGCATCACGCCGGCCACCTTACTTTCCCAGAGCATGTCTGGTACCCAGTTGAGGCTGGGTCGACCTGAGAGCCGTCGCGGTCGGAAAAATTCCACGCACATTGCGGGAACTGAACCCAGACCACCAGCCTTGCGAAGCGAGTTCACTAACAACTACGCTACAGCGCCTCTCCACAAATTACTGTAGTTTTACAAAATGAAAAATGAAAATCGTGGCATATCCCAAAGGACGTAGCCATCAACCACAGTAAACAAGTCGTTGATTTTCTAGGCACCACTTATACGTTCAGTAGTTTGCCATTGCTTTCTGAACGGGTGGCGCCATCGTCCTTTGTTAAAATCAACGGAAACGATTTGCAAGCAAACTGTCCGCAGCGTGATTCGAACTCAGAACGTCGGGGTTAATAGACCGAGTCACTAACCCCTAGGCCACAGACGCCACAGTTTTACAAAATACAAAGACAATACTCAGCAATGTTTCGACCAAAAGGCCTTTATCAAGCAAAGGATACAACAGAAGTGGAGGAATTCACTTTTTACACAGCACAGGACATTTAGAATCAGAAAATGAATTCCTAACGGCCGTAAAATGAAAATCTGTGGCTAAAAACTAATGTTACAGTGGAAATTATAGAATATAGGAAGAGTGAGAAAGGTAAAAACTAATGTTACAGTGGACATTATGGGATATATGAAGAGTGAGAGAGGTAAAAACTAATGTTACAGTGGAAATTATGGAATATAGGAAGAGTGAGAGAGGTAAAAACTAATGTTACAGTGGAAATTATGGGATATATGAAGAGTGAGAGAGGTAAAAACTAATGCTACAGTGGAAATTATGGAATATAGGAAGAGGGAGAGAGGTAAAAACTAATGTTACAGTGGAAATTATGGAATATAGGAAGAGGAGAGAGGTAAAACTAATGTTACAGTGGACATTATGGGATATATGAAGAGTGAGAGAGGTAAAAACTAATGTTAGAGTGGACATTATGGGATATATGAAGAGTGAGAGAGGTAAAAACTAATGTCACAGTGGACATTATGGGATATATGAAGAGTGAGAGAGGTAAAAACTAATGTCACAGTGGACATTATGGGATATATGAAGAGGGAGAGAGGTAAAAACTAATGTTACAGTGGACATTATGGGATATAGGAAGAGGGAGAGAGGTAAAAACTAATGTTACAGTGGAAATTATGGAATATAGGAAGAGGGAGAGAGCTAAAAACTAATATTACAGTGGACATTATGGGATATATGAAGAGTGAGAGAGGTAAAAACTAATGTTACAGTGGAAATTATGGAATATAGGAAGAGGAGAGAGGTAAAACTAATGTTACAGTGGACATTATGGGATATATGAAGAGTGAGAGAGGTAAAAACTAATGTTACAGTGGAAATTATGGAATATAGGAAGAGGAGAGGGTAAAACTAATGTTACAGTGGACATTATGGGATATAGGAAGAGGGAGAGAGGTAAAAACTAATGTTACAGTGGAAATTATGGAATATAGGAAGAGGGAGAGAGGTAAAAACTAATGTTACAGTGGAAATTATGGAATATAAGAAGAGTGAGAGAGGTAAAAACTAATGTTACAGTATAAATTATGGAATATAGGAAGAGTGAGAGAGGTAAAAACTAATGCTACAGTTTGTGGGTGTCCTTGTGTGTGTGTTTTTTTTCTGTGCATTATTTTTTGTTATAAATATATTTGAAAAAAAAGTATTATTCTATTCCAGTCCAGGAAATTGAGTTTGAGAAAACCGAACGGAATTCAACTATCAAGGGATTTTAGTTTAATACAGTCCAGATGTCATTTTCCTAGACATTATTGGTTGTCATTAGATTCTAAGTATCCTGTTGGGGGTCACTTATGGGATCATTGATTGGTTGAAACCTTTAAAGGGCGGAGCTATGGCTTATAACCTTCAGTCAATATTTAATCAAAGAGAACAGATATTTAGATTGTTTAGATAACATTCTTCAATCTATTTAAATAATTAAAATAATATATCATAATTAAAAGATTGCTTGGGGACTGTTCTTGACTAAGAATTATTACTGCACGACCGGGATGTTGTCACGTAGTGTTACGGTTGTTTTTGGTTTTTTTAAAGTGTTCACAATTTTTTTTTTTTATGATTGCATTGGAGTTGTTCTTCTTCAAACGCTCCATATTGTTAAGGCCCTTTTGTGATTTGTATGTGATCTGAGCCTAAGAGCGATTGTACGTTGTGCCACTTATGCACCCACATCCGATTTTTGCAATGCTTTTTGTTTATCAGGGTAGTTTTCCTATGCCTCTACCTCAGTCGTCTCTTACGACATGCTTCGTAGGTCGCAGTGTTACTATTCTTTTCTCCCCTTGCAAGTCCCGACAACAGACGGGTGATATTGGGGTTCGAACCTGCATCTTCGTGCCTGTGTTACCAATATTGTAACTACTTGATCAGCAATCAATCTCAAAACATCTTATATCTTCCAACATACAATATAAATCACATTATCACCGCCAACTTCACTATTGCTGAAATAGCCTCTGAAATGAACATTGATTCAAAATTCGTCCAGGAGATCTTGAAACAAACAAAAAAATAGAAAAGACGTGAAGACGCAATACACATTTCCCTACGGACGATTTTTGAAAGTGATTATTTCCTAGTTTTTCGTCGAGCGAGCATTCGTAGCTCTCATTCCTTGAATCAAACAAGCGAATGAGTGTGCAGGCGATTTTATGTTTATTTATAACATTCGTTCTCGTCTTCGTTCGCTTTTTTAGAAAACAGGTTGCGTTGAATTTTGTTATGCATGCGCCTTCCGGCTCTGTGAATCAGTCTTTAGAATGCATTTGTTTTGTAGGCGTTACTCTAGCCGCTGGTCATCGTTGCCCTTCACGCAAGACAGCATTTGTTTGTTGCCAGGTTAGAATTTCCTAATTACAATGTCGTCCCGAACACGAAGTATATTTCCTACCAGAATTAGTGTTAAATGTTGCGTATGTAATGCAATATAGCTATTGCTCAAGAAGGTTATCAACAATCTTCTTCACCTTTCAACTCCCAACGGAGCACGGGATAACATTCTAGAAAATATCAGCAGAAAATTAACCAAAAATGTTGTTACTTCCTATAGTTCCTCTTTTAGGGCGGTGTGGGACGAGAGCCTGAAGAATTTAATGACCGCATAGCTAGTGCAGTCGCCGCAATGCTGGTCAAGTTAGAATTTGTCATTTAGGTCCACAACATTTAAAAAATTCTTGGCCTTACCGTCTTTGATAAACTAGTTTTGAGTGTTTCATTTCTTCTATTCATTAGTGTCACACAACTAGTTAAACCACATGTCTTTGTTAAACTAGTTTTGAGTGCTCCATTTCTTCTATTACTAGTGTCACACACAACTAGTTAAACCACATGTCTTTGTTAAACTAGTTTTGTGTGTTCCATTCCTTCTACTACTAGTGTCACACACAACTAGCTAAACCACATGTCTTTGTTAAACTAGTTTTGAGTGTTTCATTTCTTCTACTACTATTGTCATACAAATCTAGCTGCACCACTTATGCTTAGTAATCACGAGGGTTAAACTTCCAACTGTTCAAACATTGCTGCATATGGCTCTGGTCATATTGACAGGTCATATTGTTCGTATGCCTCATGATTGTTATTTAAACCTCCTCTTCTTCTCTTCCACCATTTACTTCTTTATAGAAGTGTTGGGGTGAGAGGTGGGGGGAGCGTAGTGATCTTGTGTGTGCTTGTTTCAAGGCACTTTGTAAGCTGATATTCATCTTCTTCTTCTGTGTTCGTAAAGTAAGCTGATATTCATTTGTGTAAGGCTGTTCTTGATGTCTTCGCTTCATCTTTTAAACCTGACGTTTTTCGGATACGCCACTCTTACATTGCCATAGGTGTATATGAACCAAACGCAGCGTATTCACGTTCTCAGCGCAAACTACACAGATCACAAAGAGTGGTTAACTTGGTTGATAAGAACGAGCGCAAAGAAGAAATTTAAATAAAGTAATGTGATAATGGACAGTCAGAGAACAGAAAAATGCTTCAACGGGTAACTGAAAGTAATTTTCAAAACAAGCAACGGACCCTCGCTGGTGCTACGGAGTTTGTGCACTGTCAATGAGATCTTCCTGTGGTGACTCACAGAAGTGCAATGATGATGGTCCTATTAATCAATCAATTTTCAAAACAATCAACTTAGAAGTCCCATCATTGAAAAACCCATGTTAAGCCCTTTGCCTTGTGAGTCGAAGATCGTGGTTCGAATCCGACCGCGCTGTTCTGTTCACGAGTGCAGTTTTTTCCAGATATCCTTAGGATTGTTGCTGGAGCTACGGAGTTAGTGCTTTATGCAATACTCTAGACAGATGGCGTGCCATTTCTGCGGAGAGGGACCGAGCCATATGGGATAAAACCCGGTGCAAGGAAGTCAATCCTTCGGCTTTAAAACACCCTTTTAAAACATCTGCAGTTAGCTAGTTAGCTAGTTGGTTAGTCAATCAGTCAGTCGATCACTTTGTTAATGAACAAAAAAGATTCCAAATAGCCCCCATTATGCAGATGAAGAAGGATATGATGTCGATAGCCTTAATAGCACGTGGTTATACACCCGTCTCTACCAAACTCGTTGGGGTCATTGTCGGGTCAAGTCCAATTCCTCCAGTCTGTGGATTGCATCTTCGCTGATAACCGAGAAATCATGAAAATGGTTGACATGAATAGAACTCTGCATGCAGCCCCCTAGTCATATCAAATGTTTCTTCAGCAAACACTGTGGACGTCAACAAGGGTCACCGATTGCTGATAAAAGAGTAGCTATGAAAATAATGAACTGCAATGTAGCCAAATGTAATATTGCTGGCAGCGAGACATCCCGATATGAACGATTTTTCTCATTTGGGCAATTTAAACTTGTGCCAGATTTTGTATGACTATATAATTCTGAAACTTAAGGATAATTGATTGATTCATTGATTGATTAGACAATCATTACTGCACTTTGGTGAATAACCATGTGTGCTATGATCTTTATCTCACACCACATGAAGATCTCAGCAGCAGTGCACGGACTCCGCAGCAAATTTGAAGATAGTACAAATATTTATAGAAATTTAATTGTAATCCTTTTTAATGAATTTTGCCCAGGCAGCGGTTTTACAGCCTCCTCTTAACGATTTTCAATTACAAAGGGATTTTTTACCTACTCAGCGTGAACTACCTACGTTTTATCGCCCGTCTCCGATAGGACTAGGAACTCAATCTCAAGTACATTTTGACCAGAATCCTCTGAAAAAAATGTCCGATCGCTCCACGCTGGGAACGAACCCAGTACCCTTAAAACAAGAGGCCAAAGTCTTACTTCCACACTACAGAAACCATCACTTGGGGATGAGCATGAAGGCAGTAGAAAGTCTTACTTCCACACTTAAGAAACCATCACTTGGTGATGAGTATGAAGCAGTAGAAGTCTTACTTCCCACTACAGAAACCATCACTTGGTGATGAGCATGAAGGCAGTAGAAAGTCTTACTTCCACACTACAGAAACCATCACTTGGTGATGAGCATGAAGGCAGTAGAAACACGTGCAAACTCATAAGTCGTCAGACTTGCCAAACAAATGTCTGTTAGGACGAAAAATGTCACATATTGTTCTGAACACACAGTTAATCTCTTGTGTGCAATCTGAGATGATGACTTCAATAATGGATATAGTGAGAACCAGTGGCGACTCGTCATTAAGGGCCAGTGGGACCAGGCCCCATCATAATAATGTATAACGTGCATTTATTATTTAATAAATTATAACCTAATCCAAAACCATGATTTTTCCGAAAGTTTGTATCTGCCCCCAATAAGAAGGATCACGAGCCCCACTGGTGAGAACAATTAAAATAGGTCGGGGTGGCATGCGACACACTAAAGTCCTAGAAGTTCCTGATCTCAGCATAGGTGAGATCGAATGCCTAGTCTTATCGGAGACGGAAGATAAAACGTAAGTCCCGTGTTCAAGTTGAGGAAAAGAAAACTTGACGATTGAAAAGTGATAAGAGTAAGCTTCAAAGCTGCTGCCAATGCATTTTTTTTCTCCGATCCAGAAGCACTTAAGCTTTCAGCTCTTCGGCTCGGTGCCATGGACATCGTAACCCTTCGGTTCGGTGCCACGAACACCGTAAATCTGGGGAGCCTGTGCTTTTCTGCCAGCCCACAGAATTGAACTCGCACTCACAGAGGGCTAGTCACCCGTAGTCCAATGCGCTACGAACACGCTGGACAGACGGGCGCTGCCCATGCATAAAATTTTATATATATGAAAAAGTTAAATTAAATTTCTATAAAAATTGTGATCATCTTTAAAATTAACCGGGACCATTGCAGTGCTACGGAGTTCGTGCCTGCCGCTGTGATCTTTCTGTGTAAGAAAGAGTTCGGAGCACACATGGTTATTCCCCGATGTGCAATTTATGGACCTGTCAATCAATCAATCAATCAATCAAACCAGAAGCGTAAACAGAACTAATGTGCTTTGTCTCCTTGCATTTCAATAAAGTTTTAAAAAACGGAGCCGCCTATGGCAAGGTAGGCTGAGTGCACATGCTGTCATTTCATTCAGCTTTCTAATTTGCTAAATACAAATTTTTGATTACTTTGAAGCATTCTGCGCGTTAATATGTTGATGAAAGAAAGTAAAAAAATAAAGGCCGAAGACTGAATGGCAAGAAGACGAAAGTTATGATAATTTTGTTTAAAGCCCAGATTCCTTCAAAACGCATAATCAAAGTAAACAACACGTTGCTATGACAAGTAAATTAATTTTCATTCTTTAAGAACATCAGATAGCAGATGTGCATTAGAGATAAAGATGAGAATAGAGCAGGCAAAAAATAATATTCAGAAGATAATATGCATTGCACATGAAAAAAAGATAATTAATCAATGCTACATAATAGCCGTCCATCTCAAGTGATGATGACAACAGCCTCAGGCGTGCGCTGATGCACCTCTCGGGTGTATGCAGAGGTTACTATAGAGTCCAGTCCTCGAATACAATCCCCTACCATAGGTGGGGCATACATGATCAAGGTTAGACATGTGGGTGTTGTGTGTTTTGTTTTACGCGCAGTTCGCTGTCTCTGCTCCTCAATATTGCGACGATTCTCTCTCTCTCTATTTGCCTTTTACCCCGGATTGGGGCATAGGCCCTCAACCAACTCATGCCAAGTCTTCCCATCTCTAGCTATCTCCTGCAGGTCCCTCCAGCTCTTCTTTATATTGTTGATCTCCGCCTCCAAATCTCGTCTCCATGTATTTCTCGGCCTCCCCTTCTGTCGCTGCCCCTGCGGGTTCCAGGCAAGGACCCTTCTTGTTATATTCCCTCCGGTTTTCGCAAAGTGTGTCCTATCCAGCGTCAGCGTCTTTTTAACCTGTTCGTTCACTGGAATCTGTCTTGTTCTCTCCATAAGTTCCTCATTTGTGACCCTATCATACCATCTTAGTCCTTCTATTCTGCGCAGACACCAGTTGATGAATGTTTGCAGTTTATGCATTATTGTTTTAGTTGTTCTCCATGTTTCTGACCCATACAGTAGAACTGCTCGACGATTCTCATTGCTACATAAAGTCAGTATGAACACTGAAAGAGCATCGAGCAACACAATCTTACTCCCAATATTTGCTATAAGTACCAAACATGGAAGTTGATATCAAACGATAGAACGGAACTAGTCACGACATATATAAAGTGTTTACTCAGAGTACTGAGAGTATCAAGAAAAATAAAGTGGGTGCAGCATAGATACTGAACTTCATCAAGAAACAACAATAAATTAACTGTTGTCCACATAAACAGATTATAAACCTCCTCTTAGCTGACGATGTGAGGCAGAACATGAATAATGAAAAGGAAGAAGAAGAAAGAACAGAAAAGTAGTACTGGCATGGATAATGGATAGAAAAATAATAATAATAATAATAAATTCCTCTCGTACCGTTATACGTTACATAGGGCCTGCAAGTAATTTCTCCATACCGCTCAATGGATAGAAAAATAGGCAACCAAATTTATGGGTGTCACTGAAGTTGTGGTTTCACAGAAGAATAGTGAGAATCCCACGAACTGTTAAAATGACAACTGCTGATGTGATGAAAGATATCAATGACGAAGTAAACTCATTATCAACATAAGAAAGAGGATATCATAATATTTCAGGCATGTTATACCAACTTTCCCCAATCTTGAAACACACAGCAATTCCAGCAGAGACTAAAAGACAGATTCTAAATGCATTCTTCATACCAACCTGGGCCATGCGTGTTATGATACAGACAGGCGACCGCATCAGGCGGTACGCATAAGCTATTTTAAAGAAAAACCATTTAAGAGACGCCATTTCGAAGACTTGCATTATACTGAGAAAATATACCGCACGGTCCTGATACCAACACTGTGCTATCAGTGCCAAACATGGGCAAGACAAAAGAACAAGAAATGAAACTTACCACATGTGAAATGAGATGCTTGAGGAAAGCGGTAAATAAAACAAGAAGAGACCATATAAGAAATAAGGAAATTAGAAGAAAAGTAGGAACGACATCTGCCTTTAGATTCATTGAAAAACATAGACTCAAATGGTTTGGCCAATTGATGAGAATGAACCGTATACACCAGTTGCAAGAGCGTACAACCTGAAAATGGAATCATCAAAAGGAAAAGACAGACGCAGAAAAAGATGGAGTGATACAGTTACAGACATCTTAAAACTCTACAATACAACAGCATATCAAGCGAGTGAGCTTGCACTATCTCAGAAACCGATCGTCAGTTAAACCTGCTACGTCTAACGGCAAATAAGCAGAGAAGGACAAAAGAAAAAAGATGTAATGAGAAGGGGAACTTTAAAACAACACACAGTGGTAACCAACAAAATCAATGCTGGGCGAGACAGTGGGCGTCAGAGAGAAAGAATTCTGGACAGCGTAGCAGCGTGGCACAAAGGAATGCCGGATATCAAAATGATAGTCAGTACCCGAAACAGGCGTTTGTGGATATCCATGATCTCCCCCGTTAGACGGCATGGCACATGACAATGATGTGCTGAGGTTTTAATTTGAGTTACAACGAAATGAAAACAAGACTATGATAGCAACTAAGCAAATATATTTCTACTAGAATATTTCAAGCCAGGAGAATTCAAAGGTCGCATTGAGGGCATTCCCGCATGCAAACGAGACTGGTCATCCCATATTTGAGTGCTTTCTCGGTCACAATGGAAGCTTACAAATCCCGCAAGGACTTGCAAATGGCGGATTCCCAATTTCCGGTTCGTTGAAAGAGGAGACTTTCGGCGTCTGAGAACTCCCAATAATTGAAAGAAATACGAGTTATTGAGCTCTGTGGACGAGAATGAAGAAATATTAGACTCTGAAGATCTGAATTAAAACATGCTTAGAGATGCACTTGCTCCGTTTATGCTGTCTGGCGATATGCAAATTTGTGTTATCAAGTGTTCATCTTAATAACGCTCAATTTCTTTTTTATGGTAGCCATTTGTTATTTGAATAAGATGTATGGGAGATTGGCGCCAATCTGAAGCGAGCGTTGTGTATTAATGGGCAAATGTTTACTTCTTTATTTATGCATAAGAATCAAATATGCATGAAGTCGCAACAAGAACAAGGGAGACAAATAACACAATTTTCTGAAATAGCACGCAGGAATATAAAAAAATAAATCTTCCGAAAAGAAATAATATATAATATGTCTAAAAATATAATGGAAGAATATATCGAGTTTTCGGAAATATCAATCAAGAACAGAACAGATATTCTTCTTCTTTTGTCAGAAACAAAGGGGAAATAAAGGTGGTCAATGTGATGATGATTGCCTCCCCCATCGTATGTCCTTAGTCATCATCATCAGGTGCCATGCCGGCTGGCGTATGCGATCATGGATCTCCACAAATCTCTGTCGTTGGTGTTTGCTATCAACTCAGATACGCTCTACCGTGCCATAAAGTCAGGCTATCCACAATTTTCTCTCTGTCTTCCTCTGTCTCGTCTACCCTCGATTTTACCGGTTGTTACAATGTGTTCTAAACCTCCCCTCCTCATTACATGCCAGAAAAATGATGACTGTCTCTTTCTTATATTGATGATAAGCTTTCTCTGTGTCTTAATCTCATTCAATACCTCAACATTAGTCATTTTAGCAGTCCATGGGATTCTCATTATTCTTCTATAAAACCACATCTCTGTGACCCTCAGAGATTTTTCGATCTGTGTGTTCATTGTCCATGACTCGCATCCGTATGTCAGTATTGGTTCTATGTAGCACTGAATAACTCGCATTCTGATCGGGATTGACAAGGACTTGTTGCAGAATGATGTTCTCTTTTCAGGAACGATGTTTTCGCCTGTCCTATTCTTCTCTTTATTTCTGATCGGCATCTGCCATCTGATTTTACCAGGACTCCGGGTATTTAAATTGCTGCACTTGATTTAGAACAGTCCCATTTACTGTGATGATGCATTTTAGCCTTGGTCAAAGATAAATATTGGCTTAACGCTGTCCTCTTCTTCTACTTTTATCATCACACTGTTATTGTGGTTGTTGACCAGGTTTTGTTTTTATCGTGAGCTGCTTAGGTGATAGATATTTTTGCTTTTTGACAGGATTTTTCTACGTCATTTATTCATATTTTTATGTTCTACCTCTTGTCTTTCTTCCTGGTGCCCCTAAATACAGTGAGGTTTCGTTGCATTCCTGTTAAGTGGTCGAACGACTTCCTGTTTTTGCTTCTCAATCTAATTTAAGCAAGGTTCTGTCCCAACTTTCTCTCTTAATGCTGGTGTTGGTGACCGTCTTTTCTGGTGTTGTTGATAACTTTTCGTAAGCAAAGCATTTCACGTGTTGTTATCTTTTGCAACTGTGCTGTGCTCATTGTTCATTTCAGTTTCAAATACACTCATTACACACATGACGTTTTCATAAGTGATCCAATACACTCATTACACACATGACGTTTTCATAAGTGCTCCAATACACTCATTACACACATGACTTTTCATAAGTGCTCCAATACACTCATTACACATATGACGTTTTCATAAGTGCTCTAATACACTCATTACACACATGACGTTTTCATAAGTGCTCCAATCACCTTCGTAATATCTCCAACAGCGACTAATCGTTATCAGAAGACTATCATCATAGCACTCCGGACATGTCCATAGGTGCTTCGATCTCCTCCTCAGCAAATCTAGCAGCGTCCAGCGGCCCAACACGCCAGTTCGAAGTTGATTAATCAATCTCTTTGCATATTTAGTATGTCGTTCTTTTCGGGCGCTGCACCAATATTGACACCTATCTCTCTCAGTCTGGTCAGCGAGTGGGACTCACAACCCTGAAACTTCTCTGTTCGAAAAACTCTCTCTGTGCGATAAAAATGTCATTTCAGTCCATTGCAGCTCCCTCTGCTATTGCAGCCATGTCAGCCAATCTATCAGCTCGTTCATTGTCCCCTAACTCCTGCGTGTCCAGGGATAGAATGAAGGTGATTTCTCTGATCCAGTCTGTTGCCAGTACCTCCACCCAGTTTCGTCTCACCATTCTGATTCGACTTTACAATATGTATTAAGTCACTGAGTAGAAACACGAGAGTAGTGTGAGATGCCAACTATCTCACCTTCTCGTACCCAGCCACTTCCATTGTCGACTACCTTGGTTGTGCGTAAGGCCATGGCCACTTTAATTATTTTCTCCTGAGCGTGCGAAAACTCACCACAGCGTTTGTTCAGATACTGCCGATCGGTGTATATAACCACATCTGTATCATATGTTGTAAAATTCGATGCTCTCTCACGTTAATCATTGATGGATTGTTTTGTTGCAGTTTTTCATTATGGCGAATACATTGAATAGTATTGGAGATAGTAGGGGCCCCTGTGGTAGGCCTGGTGAAATTTTTGTCGGCACAGAGTACAAATTACTACACCTGAGTGCCACTTTTCTATCAAACAGGGCATTTACAATCCCTCTTATGAGCAATGTATCGATATTGGGTAGCATGAGCATTTGTATAAGGTATGTCATGGCCTCATGAAGAAAGTTTACAGACCAAGCTATGGGGAACTCTCGAAGAACTCCAATTGACATGCAGTTTCATAGAGGCAACCCATCTCATGGTTTAGACGAGCATACGAAACAGAACGCAAAGAAGAAGAAGTATAAGATATGTGATTGGGACTTTGTTATAGGCATCCTCAAGATCTAGGACAACAGCACATGTCTCCAAACCAACTTGGAAACCTTCAAAGATGTCATATGGAAAAATTGATGTATTACACCAAGTTTCTTTATTCCTCCTGTATCCGCTGAGGGTGGAAGGAAACATGCGACGTTCCTCCAAATTCCGCTCGAGTCTGCATGCCACTAACTTTTCCAGAAACTTGTCTACTGTGTTCTGCATTGCAATTATTCTAAAACCGTTTATGTGTTAGTGACTTTCTGTTAGGTTTCATCTTGCATTTAGATCGCTGATTTCAATGTAGGTTAGACCGAGTTCCTAGTGATATCAGAGACGGACGATAAAACGTAGGTCACGATTTTGAACGTTGAGCTATGAAATAAAATAGGAATCCATGAGCTTGATGAACTAAATATATATAATATGTATATTTGATATGTTTGGAAACTCCATACTAGCTTGAAAGTGAACTAAATGGATATGATAATGATGATGTATATTTGATGTTTGGAAACTCCATGCTAGCTTGAAAGTGAACTAAATGAATATGATAATGATGAAGAAGACAAGAAAGAGACTGTTTCATCTGATTATCTTCTATCAAGAAGACAAGAAAGAGACTGTTTCATCTGATTATCTTGTATCAAGAAGACAAGAAAGAGACTTTCATCTGATTATCTTGTATCAAGAAGACAAGAAAGAGACTGTTTCATCTGATTATCTTGTATCAAGAATGGGGCCAGACTCACCATTCCCCTTTGGAGGACTACACACAAGATAAATTGGCTTGTAGTAGTCAGCGACTTGTAGTAGACTGCAAGCGTCACGGTCAGCATAAGAACAAAGCTAACAAGTCTTCACTCTGTCTCCTAGCGCGCCCCAGGAAACAGATGTCTCCCTAGCGCAGCCCCAGGAAACAGATAACTACCAAAAAGTTCAGCTAAGTTTGTGGAGATCGAAGAGGGAGAAACTAGCCCAGTACCCAGAAAGGCTATGCTGAAGTCGGATGTGTCAGAACGAAAGGTGCAGATACCCCAGCTCATGCTGAAAACTGCGATACAAAACATTGCGTTCTCATGATTGCATCTTGCTATAACCAGCGAGAGTATGAGAATGAACGAGGAAGAAGTATCAAGAATAGCACAACAAGGATAACACAACTTATTTATTCTCTCTCTCGCGATCACCGCTTAGACTGGTGTACCAGATTTCCCTATAAATCTCATTCATGTGGAACTATGATTCATGCAGCCTTAGCATTGGTGTGATTCGTCACATCTTTAACGTCATTTGGAGCTCTATTGCTTATCCTTCTGCGATGTGTCCGGTTTTAGCCAGCGTTTACTCGGTTCGCTCTCCGTCAGCCTTTGGGTGTCCCCAGCCGACCTGCAAGGCAGCAAGTTACTTATTTATTCGGGGAACAAAGAATTGTAACACTTTGACCTACAAGGCATGTAGCAAGAGGCAACACAGGTAGGAGCCTAGGAAAGCTACCCCAGTAAATAAAAAGCATCCGAGAAATCGGAGGTGCTGGCCTACTTGTAGGCGCATAACCGACACAACATCCAATCGCTCAGGCTCAGATCACAAACAAATCACAGAGAGTGTTTTAACAAGTGGTCGATGTGGAGCGTTCGAAGAAGAAGGTTTATTCAATGATCTGCAACTTTTATTTATAGTAATATGAAAATACCACAGCATGATCAAATATAATATGTTATAATATAAGCAGCAATGAAAATAAGAATTCATCATGATAATATTTATTTTCTATATATTTTCAACATTGATATCACACAAGTTTGTATTTATAAAGTTTTTTCTCTGTTTTACAAAAGTTCATATTTACATATTTTAATCCATCATGAAATCCCATAACAACCCCCTTACCAGGAATTCTGCTACGGGTTAAAGTTTAATTATGTGTATATCTATAAATCTAATCCAAACAGCACAGTGTTTGTACAAACAGCACAATGTTGGAGGCATACAGATTTAGATAAATCTGGTATCAATTTCCCAGCCAAAAAAATCATAAAGGCATATAGATTTAGATAAATCTGGTTACCTCTGAAGTCGGAAAAGGCACGTCTGTGGGGCGGGGGACGACACTGATTTAAAAGGAAAGCATGTCTTCACGCAAAAATCAGTCAGAAGCATCATACCTGACTACATCTGAATTTATACCATGCGAACACAAGAAGATAAATCTTATTATTTCATAAAATAAAATCATAATTGCATACAGATTTACATAAATCTGGCATCATTTCCTAAAATAAAATAGCTTGTGACTTGAAGAAATATTTTGTAGTCTCCATCTATATTTAAAATAAAGTCATAATTTTCCATCCATATATCGTCCAAATAGTTTGTGATTACGTCCACTGGCAAAACAAGATATCAATTGAAAAAATGGCCATCAGTAATAAAGAAATTGAAACGCTACAAATTTTGAATATCTTGGCTCAGTAATCAATAATGGAGACTATACAAAAGAAATCAGGAAGAATGGAAATAGCAAATCAGATCTTAAGTTTTATGAAGCAACTATTGCTAAACATGTAAAAACACAAAGTTTTACAAAATACAAAAACAACAATACACAGCAACGTTTTGACCAAAAGGCCTTTCGATCAAACAAAGGATACAAAAGAATGTGTAAAACTACAGTACTTTGATTTTATGTTTTACCATTGTTACAGTTTTACTGCAGTATTCTCTTATATCAATGAAGAAACTATGGCATATATTCTATACCATTCTCTAATCCTGTTTGCCCTTCGGTCAGGTGGAAAAAGGTGACACTTGGAGCGAGCCTCACCTGTCTTTCTTTCTCTTCTCCAATCCTGATTTGCCTCACAGCTCCATGGTAAGAAGAGTTTTCTAGCACAGGCTTTTGTGTGTGCTTCATAATTAGTATCTTTCATCGCCTCTGTTGTCTCTGAGGTCCACCTTTTGCTTTGTATCCACTGTGTCGAAACAACATTGCTCTCTGTGGTATACTGCCTGTTGGTAATCTGCGTATGTGGCCGAACCATTTAATTTGTTGCTTGTTGATAAAGTTCAGTACTGATGTTGTACCCACTTTTTCCTGATGTCTTCATTTCTAAGCCGGTCTCTTCTTGTTACTCCCAGCATTCTTCGTAGACACTTCATCTCTGTTGTGACTAGTTTTCTATAGCATAATATAGGCAATTTAACAAAAGTTCGACATCAGAGATATGCATTGTTTCAATGGCAACATATGGATGTGAATCATGGATGATTGCACAAACATTACAGGACAAAAATAGAATACTTTTGGGGGGAAAAAAACAATGCTACAGAGAAATTCCTAACATGTTATTGACAAATAAGAGGGAACAAAATGACGTTCTACAAGACCTGAACATTCGGTTATAAACAATATCATCTCTCGGAAACTGAATTCATCTTTTCCTTGGACTTCCTCTTCTCTTTATATATCTTTAGTATAACTATTTCTTTCAGTCACAATTCTACTTCGCTACTGAATGTAACAAAAACCAACTGGTAACTTCATAGAGCTATAAATATCCACTTCTGCACAAGTATCAGAAGTGTTAGTAACAGGAAGTACTTGATGTAATTCACATGTACATAACTTCATAAAACTAATAACCTGAAAAATAATGTTCTTAAATGCTATATAATTTTTTAAAAAAAGATAAAATATCAAAGCAAGAAAGTTGCATAGTTTTATCAAAAACATGAAGAGATTTTTTTGTTATATTTGGCAGTACTAAACCACTTCATGTTTCTTGTTTTGGTAGGTAGTTTTACTGCAGTCTTGCCTGATACGTATGTGTCTCTATATATATATATATATATATATATTCCTCTCATACCGTTATACTTTACATAGGGCCTGCAAGTAATATTTCCATACTACTGTGCCCTGGGCAACTCACTCAATATCCTCTATGAAATTGAGACTGATAATTATATTATTATCTCTTAGTCAAATTCATTTCAAGGTTCCCTAGGGCGTGTTTTCTTTCTTGAACACTTTGCTTGCCACTTCAATGCATGCTTTTTGATCTTTTCTTCTTAAAGTATGTCCAACATATCTCCATCTTCTCTTTCTGATAACAGTTGTTTCTAGTGGAGCGTCTAGAGGAATGGATAAGCTTGACTGGCTCCCATTTGAGAGACTCTTGTTCAATCCCCAGTAAGGTCAAGGAGTTTTATTTGTCAGGGCATAAATAAAACCCTAACCTGAACAGTTTTGTGGTATTGCACTAGCCATGCAGCCATTAAATTCCACAAGCACACAGAAGTCTCCAGATCTGTTTAAGATGTCCCCTTTTCTATTTTCCTTGTGGGTTCCACTCAAGTGCTTGTCTAGTGACACTCTACTGTACCTTACATAGGGTATTCTGACACATCCCCATTTTCTCCTCTTAACCTGGGTTATCATAGGTTCCTGTCCTGTTCTTATCTGAAGGTTCTTGTTTGCAACCCTGTCACACCATCTCAACAAGTTTGAGAATACGCCGAGGAACATATTTAATATGAGTTTAATAAAGTCAAGCTATATACAGCCATGAATAAAACTTGGAGATGATCATGACGATAGTCCAAGAGGTTCTCAAACAAAAAATCTAAATGGCATCAATAAATTGTAACTGGGCATGGAGGATCAACCTCAGAAGATATCAAATGTACAAGCAATTGTGACATAAGTAACAACAAATAAATAATCAGAAAAATAATGAAGATGTATTGTTATGTTAAATGTACAGGAATGAATAAAAGCAACAAGATACTGGTTGCAAAATGAGAACAAATGGAAGGCATAAGTAAAGAACAACAGAGAGGGAGCAAACAGAAGCAAGAAACACCTGGAATAAAAATCACATACTGTACAAATTAAAAAAATGATAAGTACCTTTTGCTGCAAATTGTTTTATGAGAAAAATAAAACAGATCAAATCTGTTGTTGTGTATTTGTAGTGAATGGTTGTTGACTGAATTCTGCTTGGTTTCCTTTTGTAAACAAGTCTGTAACAATTACTATCCACCGATTCTTATTTTGGACTGTCTACTTAAGCTTTGACCATGATGCTCTAATTTCTATATTCTACATAATTCTATATCTAGCTCCAAGTTATATCTGTTTTGCTGTTCCGTTGGATTTGTCAGTGAGGGAGAAATTCTTGAATGTGCAAGAGATGCTCCACATTAGCATGCCCAAATAGTGCCTCCAGCTTCACCACCTCATGGTGCAGAAACAAATACCCACCATGGATGCCACACCCATTATCTTTCAAAACTAACAGAATGCCCTCATAATCATCATTCTTTGAACATTTATATAAAATCATCATCTAATTTATTTACAAATGTGACATCAATGATTCATTTTTTTTTTTTACAATATCTGAATCATTATGTATATAGATATATATGTATATATATTTATCTCGCACGTTATACGTTACATAGGGCCTGCAAGTTATTTCTCCATACTGCTCTATCCTGGGCAACTCCCTCAATCTCTTCTATGGAATTGGGTCTGATATTTTCTTGCCTCTGTCCAGCAAAGTTCACTTCAAGGTTTCCTTAGAGCGTCATCTTTCTTGAATTCTTTCCATCCCACTTCAGTGTCTGTTTTGGTATTCTTTGATAATTTCTTCTCAGAGTATGCCCAACATATCTATCCCCATCTTCTCCTTCTTATAACAGTTGTTACTAAACTTACTCAAAAAAACATAGTAATAGTATCAATCATTTTCTAACTAAACAAAAATGAGTTCTATATAAAAGGCAAGTACACGAATAGTGTTACACTAATGACATCACATATTTCCAATTTGTATTTAATCATTCACAAATTTGGTTTTTATTGTACTGATATTATCTCTAGAGTCCGACACGATGGAGAAATAAATATTCAACAACTGCACTTCATCTTCTTCTTGTGATCACTATTTTGATGATTGTTCATTTGAGGATTCATCTTCATCGGACATGTCCATAATTGCTCCGATCTCCGATCCCCAAGTATGTATCTAAGTGGGTTCAGGCTAACAACTCTCGTTCTGTGTTGATTTATGTATCTACTGGGTTTTCTCTCGTGGTTTTCCTGTCTTGTCACACCCATCGGTGTGCGCAACTTGTGCTACCGAGATAGAGAATACCCTTTATCTTCGTCGCTGAAATCTTCAGAGCGTATGTTTTCTCTGAGAGCGTTAATGATGTCGCTTCTGTCCATAGAAGACCCATTCTCAATCGTAGCATTGCCCGCCCGTGCATCTGCTCTCTCATTGCCCTTTACCCCAGCGTGACCCGGGACAAAGATGAAGGTATGTATCTGGACTGATGAGTTTTGTATTAATTGCATCCACTGTCTTTGTACATAACCGGTCTTTTGATGATTATACCGTCACAAGCGCTCTTATGAAGAAGTCGACAGTTGTCTGGAGCTCATCTCTGGTGCCATGTAGTTTTGAATGTAGTGTTGTGGGTTCAGCATCCCTGTCTAGGGAGAATATACAGGGGAAAAGTCTTGCAGGAATTGTTCTGTGGTTTGATCAGAGATGCTACAGGGGCAGAGGAGAAGAAGCCTGTGCAAGTATTTGTTCTATCTGTTATGCCCAGTCCTAAGGCAGCATTTAACACATTAAAAAATCTACAACAGAATTATTTTACAAATCTGGGAAACAATCACCGCACACTATCAAAAATAAATTAATATATAAAAAAAACCAATACCCTATTGTTATTTGTTCATTAAGTAATGTTGTCACTTTTGTTTGTATCAACTACATAGTCGTACTGTGACTAAGAATGTTGTTCAATCAGCTTCATTCTCTTTCTTTTTTTTTGTCCTTCTCTGCTTTTTTGCCATCAGGTGTCGCAGGTTTAACTTATCAGTCTCCGAGATGATACATGCTTGGTCACTTCATATGTTGTAAAACTGGAGTTTTAAGATGTCTGTAACTCCATCAACCCATCTTTTCTTGGTCTGCCCTTCCTCTTGATGATTCCATTTTCAGATTGTACGCTCTTGTAACTGGTGTAGTCAGGTTCATTCTCACCAAGTGGCCAAACCATTTGAGTCTCTGTCTTTCAATGAATCTAATAGGATATGTTAGCAACTTCCTTATATACAAATAATCACTACAGAAACATAATACACTGTCATAAAACAAAACAAAATTCATAATAAAAACAAGCATCATGCAAGGATACATTAAAAAGCATCATGAGATACAAGTGATGACCTATGCTACGATAGAGTAAAATAAATAACGAAAAACTTGGCAATGTAATGACAGTGAACAAAGTTACACAACAAAATTAATGTCAAACAGGAAATCAACATATGGCTAGATCTATGGCATGGATAAGGAATCTAGATATGGCATCAAAAGTTGGGGAGCTTAGGATGGATAAGGGGGAGGTTCTTCGGTCTCTTGGCGACCTACAGTTCGATGAGGACACTAAAATTGATGTTAAATCAATCCAGCCATTTAACTCTTAGCGGACCAGGGTATATATGTTTTTAGAGTAACAAACGCCACATAGTCTGACGTTTGGTCCACAAAGAGTTAAGGAGTTTGGAATTACATGTTGCACAGGTAGAGCTGGATATTTGAGGAGCAGAGTGAGGAGTATGTTTAACCAGCAAGCCACAAGAACCATCAGTATGCATACCCTTCAACATATGGTGGGGAGACTGAGCACCTATGGGTCTGCCCAGAGTGCTGTGATGTCAGTTCAATAACCAATAATACAGGGGAATTAATACATATAACATCAATGATGAAAGCAATCTGTACACAAACAAATTATTAAGTAGAATATCAAATCATGTCTTCAAATACTGAATAGTTAATGATTAGAACTCATGTATTCAGTGAATTGTAGCATACATGTTGTTGTGAGACTAAAAATGTGAGGTGGTCTCTGCGCAAAGCGGTTGTCTTGCATTACCAAAGTCGTAGGCTCAATCGAAAAGCATTTTTCAAAAGACCCTAGGACTGTTGCAGGAGCTATGGAGTTTGAGCTTTGTGAAAAACACTCTGCAGGTGAAGTACCATTTCTGAGGAGAGGGACCAAGCCATGTGATAAAACCCAGTGCAATGAAGTCAATCCTTCAGCTATAGGCCCTTTATAAAATGTATATACAAATAGGAATGTCGCCTATAACATTCCAGGACACGTTCTATCAAGATATTGACACCCTTAGACTGACAACTATTTCTTGAGAAATATTCTCAAGATGTGAATGTGTATGGAGAAGAAGAGAAACATCCAAAGTTTTTGTGACGGTATAGCTAAAAACCAAACTTGTTATATTTAACAGCACAGTAAAACATTTTGTATTTGTCCCATGTTATCTGTGTGTTATATAAACAATTTATGTTTTTGATGTTTTCTCCTTTCTATGTAACCATTTATTGATATGTCATTTGATGCTCCTTCTCTGTTATGCAACAACTTTAATACGACTGTCTTTCTCTCTCTCTCTCTCCTGATCACCTAAAAGACTGATGTACCAGATCTCTCCATAAATTCATTCATGTAGAAATCTAATTCATGCAGCCTTAGCATGGGTGGGTTTTGTCACATCTTTAGCGCCATTTGGAGGCCTGGTGCTTATCCTTCAGCGATGTGTCCGGATTCAGCCATCATTTACTGGGTTCGCTCTCCATTAGCTGTCCCCAGCTGTCCTGCAAGGCAGCAGGTTGACTTCTACACATTTAGGACATGTGCATCCGATTTCAGCCAAACCACCTTAGTCACCTCTTACAACATGCATGGTAGGTAACAGTGGTTCTGCCCGTCTGCCCAGTGTTTCTAGCGCATTGGACTACGAGTGACTATCCCACTGTGTGTGCGGGTTCAATCGCGGGATGGCAGAAAAGCCACAGATTCCCCAGATTCACGGTGTTCGTGGCACCGAACCGAAGGGTTACGATGTCCATGGCACCGAAGAGTTGAAAAGCTCAAGTGCTTCTGGATCGGAAAAAAACAAACAAAAAAACAGTGGTTCTATTCTTTACACTCCAAATTAGGGCCCCGTAACCACTGGCAATACAACTGTCTTATGTTCTCCGTTTGCTATGTAAGAAGACAATAAAGAGTTTTTAAGACCCCTGGGAAGCATCTGAGTCAATGAATATGATCAATAAATAAACAGTGAACAAATATTAGGGACTTTCGGAAAAAACAAATTACCAAACACAGGATTCGAACCACAAACTTTTATTTCTTACTGCACCCATTGGCTAGCTCTACAGATTAGTGTTTTTAAGAATGCTATGCAAGAACTTGGTTAAATGTTGTTTCTTTAAAAACTCATTAGAAAGATTAAAAACTTAAAATTCCTACAAAATATTTTTATTATCTTCTAAATTACATCGGGAACCCTCGTCAGTGCTAAAGAGTTTATGCACTGCCGCTAAGATTTTCCTGTGTAAGAAAGAGATCGGAGCACACAAGGTTACTCACCAAAGTGCAATGATGACGTTCCTATCAATCAATATTCTTCTTCTTCGATGAGCCAGTGACACTTGAGCTCTTGTCCTTCAGCCCAATGCTATGTAGTGGTACTTTCATGTGTTTGTAAGTTGTTTTTTTGTTTCGTATAATGTATTCAATTTATCTGGCCTCAATTAATAAATCAATTACTTATTTTTTAACAGAAAAATAAAATGAACGTACAAAAGAATCAGGTGGAACAAATCACAAAATAAAATAAAATAATGCAAGAACAATCATGATTTATCATCAAGGCACAAACAATATCATCATTCACAAATATTCCAATCTTGAAGGTTCAGCTAGAAAACCCATGCTCACACACAAGTCTAAATTAAGAAGACATAGTTACAAAAACTAAGATAGCCACCTACAGGTAGTAATAACGGGCGTCCATCGCAAGAGATGATAACAGCCTCAGAAGTATGCTGCTGCACCTCTCGTGAACATCAGGTATGTGGTAGTATAAAGCAAATCTTTGATCACACCGGGACAAAATAATCATATATGTATTATATTCAACACTTTGCGTACTATTTTATATGTGCGCCAGATCCCATTCAAGAGACCAGAGTTTATCCCTGATACGCTCAATAATTTTTTCTTTCGAGACATAAAGAAAAATCCTAACCTGAAGAGTTTCGCTGTAATAGTACGAGCTGTGCAGCCATTAAATTTCACGGGCTCATGCTCTCCCTGTCCTATACTGTCATAAACAGTGGTATTACAGGCAGTAAGAACATTTTCTCCGGGTTTTCTTCTCTCACATGTCATGTCTGAACCACAGGAACCAGCAGTATGCATACCCTTCAACATCTGTTGGGAAAGACTTGCGCACCTATGGGTCTGCCTGGAGTGCTGTGACATCAGTTCAGTAACTAATAACCAATGTCTGAGGTGTACACTGTGGATTTCTTGGATCTCTAGCAGCGACGGAGTGATAAATTATATTTAACTAAGCTGTCAATGTTGGAAAATGTGAGGATTTCAACATTGCTACTCTCTAGTGTTAACACCAGCTCAGATACAGGGTTACCTGAACTGGGAGTTTGTTGAATCCATGATGATATGTTTAGTTTGTTGATCATCTCACTGCACAATGGATTAATTAGTCCATTAGTGTTTCGACAATTCAGTATGTCTCTGCTTTAATTTAATCCATGGATCATCATCACATGCACAATGGATTAATTAGTCCATTAGTGTTTCAATCTAATCCTCAGTATGTCTCTCTGCTTTAATTTAATCATCGGATCATCATCATCAATGCACATCGAACCAATTTGTCCATATGTGCTCCTATCTCCTCCATGCCTCTCAGCGTGTGGCAACTAATGCCATCTGATTCTTACTTAGTCCTTGATCATCATCACTGTCATATTGATTAGTCCATTAGTGTTTCGATCTAATCCTCAGTATGTCTCTCTGTTTTAATTTAATCATCGGATCATCATCATCAATGCACATCGAACCAATTTGTCCATATGTGCTCCTATCTCCTCCATGCCTCTCAGCGTGTGGCAACTAATGCCATCGATTCTTAACTTAGTCCTTGAATCATCATCACTGCACATTGGATGTCCATTAGTGCTTCGATCTAATCCTCAGTATGTCTCTCTGCTTTAATTTAATCATCGGATCATCATCATCAATGCACATCGAACCAATTTGTCCATAAGTGCTCCAATCTCCTCCATGCCTCTCAGCGTGTGGCAACTAATGCCATCGATTCTTAGCTTAGTCCTTGGATCATCAACACTGCACATTGAACCAATCAGTCCATAAGTGTTCCTATCTCCTCCTCGGTACGTCTCTCCACGTGTGGAGACTAATAACACCAACTTTGTTAGTTTACTATTCTTCTTTGACTACCAGTAAAGTGCTCTTGTCTAGTTACACTACATTTAACTTGGAATTCTTGCAGTCTGGTTAGGGTTGTCGATTGACCACTATTACTTGAATGATATGTTGTATGGACAACTGGCTTGAAATGACCCATGCTTCGTTACAAGGACTTCTGCTAATGAGGCTTGAAGTTGGTCGACATGAATACACCAAACTAAAAAGAGCTTGCCAGATTTTTTTAAAGACAGGCTGAACGTAGGCTCTGAATATTGGTATGATAATTAATGAGGCCAGAATAATACAACTTGCTAATATAAAGAGTGCCAGGAGAAAGTAGAACATTGCTGCTATATTCATTATATCTCAAGACTAAAACACTATCATCATGAGACACTGTCTAATGTTTGTTATCAATAATTGTGTTTATTGCTTCAATATATTTTTTTAATTCTTATTTGTTATTTATTCTGAAACAGATCTTCACAACAGTTAAGATAAAACATATCTCAAGGATAAGATGAATCAGGCACTGAAACAGTTCATAAGATTTTCTGAAAACACTTTTTTAAATAGACTATAGTAACATTCTCACTACAGAGTGATCAGAATATTGCTCCCAATGTAGGAAATATCTTAATGTAGGTGAGATCAAGTTCTTAGTCCTTTCAGAGACAAACAATAAAACATAGGTCTCATGATCAAGTCGAGCATGTATAAATAAACTTTACAGTTGAAAATCGATAAGAGTAGCCGCAAAGCTGTGGCTGGAAAATTAATTAAGATAGACTGAAATAAAATTGCACAAAATCTTTACGATCTTCAAAATGACATTATGGACCTCTTTGTGCAAGGCATTCCTGCACTGCTAGTGCAACCTCTGTAAGAAGACAATCAGAGCACATATGGTTATTCACTGCAACATTGATGATTGTATTTAATCAATCAATCAATCGATGTATAGTCAATCTGGATATCAATAAGATCATTAATTTTAAAAAACATAACTTATTAACACGCTAGGAATTAATATAACTAATTCATATTGTGCCTTAAGCCAAAATATCATTGTTTGGTTTTTTTCCTTTCCTGTGCTTAACATTTTGGTTTTCTATAATTATTTTTTCCTTAAGTTTATCATTCTTTGTTCCATTTCTATAAGTCATTTCTTTTCGGCTGATCAATTTATTTATGCAATCATTTATTTGTTCGATTTATAAAATTATATCCTCTTTGTTCAATTCATATTATTAGTTCATTGTTCCATTTCCTTAATTACTACTTTCTTCCATTTCTTCAGTTAACCTTATTTGTTCCATTTTTTTATTTAACCATTATTTTGTTCCATTTCTTTATTTAACCATTATTTTGTTCCATTTCTTTATTTAACCATTATTTTGTTCCAGTTCTTCAGTTAACCCTTATTTTGTTCCATTTCTTTATTTAACCATTATTTTGTTCCAGTTCTTCAGTTAACCCTTATTTTGTTCCATTTCTTTATTTAACCATTATTTTGTTCCATTTCTTTATTTAATCATTATTTTGTTCCAGTTCTTCAGTTAATTATTGAGTTATTCAATTTCTTTAGTTAATCACTTCTTTGTTCCATTTCTTCAGTTAGTTATTTCTTTCTTCCTTTTATATAACTAATCCTTATTTGTTCCACTTTTGCAATGAATAATTTCATTATCCCATTAACATCACTGACCATTGAGCTGGGATTCAATATCCCGAAGTGTCTTTGATGATTTCGGTTTTAATTTGATGGTATCTTCCGGTGCAAAGCATTTCATCTTCTCTCGAAATGACATCCTATCTGTGTTATTTCTGGCGGGTTGGGATGCCAGTTTGGCTTCAATTCGGGATCTAGGATCTCGATAGACTTCTTGAGTGCCTATTACATTTGGGGTGTTGTTAGGGACAGGTTGCCTGTTCTCTGAAAGTGGACTGTTCATGCTATGCAACGGATGAATGTTGGATTCAAAGACATCAGCTTCTGGACTGTAAGATGGAAATACCTGGTCCAAAGGCAGGGACCCTGTGGGCGACTTGTATGATGAAACTGAGGGATTTGGTGTACGGTCTTTGTAGGTGTTCATCTGAGTGTTGAAGGACACCGATTTCTTGGCTGGAGGTGGTGGTTGTTCCTGGACATTTTTCAATGCAGATGGTAGACCAGGACCTAAACCAGCAATATTGTTGATACCACTAGAAGGTGGTAGAAAGTCTGCATTGCTGCTGTTTCTGAAAGAGGCTCTCTGTTGATGATGTGTGAATGTATCATATGATGATTTTCTTTCTGGTGGTGGAGGTGCAAGAGCTAATGCATCAACTGAGCCTTGACCAGGGATATTTGAATACTGTGAATACCCCAATGAGCTCTGGCCTTGTTGGAGTCCAGGTGTAACTTGAATATTGTTTAAGGAATTGAAGTGATTCTTGTCTTCTCCGCTGTGAATGAATCTGTTCTGTTCCTCAAATTCCTGATGAAAAACATAACAAAATGACATAAATTTCTCTTTAGCAACAGCTTATACAAATTTCATACATTTTTCTTAGTTGCTTCCCTTCTAACAAGAAGTGCAAAGAATGACTAGTCAATTGTCTATTGTCTATTCCAGGTGGAAGATGTAGTTGGCTGTCCACTCTTGCCGTTAGCATAGGGATGGGAGCTTTAATTTGCGTTCTAGGGCCAGATGAGTCGCCCTTGTTGTGTTATATCCATGTTTATTTAGTTTGGTCTTGATATTGACTAGTCAATAAAGAATTTCAAATTTGTTTTCTTAATAAAACGGGGATATTTGATCGCATAGATGTTACTGAACTTAGCATGCCCTAATAGGGACTTTGAGCTAACTTAAATTATCAACATTAAATCACTTCACTAGTAACTCCAACCACGATTTTATATTTTTGGGGGGCATTTTTGGGATCGGGTTTAACCAGAATGCAGTCATGCAGCCTGCTACGGGGGCTCCCCACTTGAAGGTGGAGTAGAGGATTGTCAGTTCTGATTTATTCACTTCTCAGTCATTCCTTGTTTGAAATATCAGCATATTCCAGCAGTTCTTTATTTTGTTAGACTACAGTTCCAAGTCGGCCATGATAGCTGTTGATGTGCATGATTACCTTGCATGAACCCAATCTAGACACTGACCAGAGAAATTGTATGCATGCAAACACTCTGAAATATTCCTCTGATTAATTTTTTTCATTTATCTGCTATGAATTCAGACATAGTCAAGGGGAATAATATAGCACATCTGATTGATTTTTACATAAATAATTACTTCCCTTATCATCAGTGTCACCATTCAGGTGAGTCTTACTCTGACTTCAGAGGCACTTGATTTGTATATTAGTTCATAGTTCATAAGTACAGTTCCAACTTCACTGCAACGGGTCACCCCATAATTGCATGTATATTAGATCTCAGGTAAAGAGTCAGGGAGACGGTAGTCCAACAGTCTACCATGTGCACACAGAAAATATTTGTATATTAGATCCCAGGTAAAGAGTCAGGGAACCAGTAGTCCAACAGTCTACCATGTGCACACAGAAAATATTTGTATATTAGATCTCAGGTAAAGAGTCAGGGAGACGGTAGTCCAACAGTCTACCATGTGCACACAGAAAATATTTGTATATTAGATCTCAGGTAAAGAGTCAGGGAGACGGTAGTCCAACAGTCTACCATGTGCACACAGAAAATATTTGTATATTAGATCTCAGGTAAAGAGTCAGGAGACGTAGTCCAACAGTCTACCATGTGCACACAGAAAATATTTGTATATTAGATCTCAGGTAAAGAGTCAGGAAACCGGTAGTCCAACAGTCTACCATGTGCACACAGAAAATATTTGTATATTAGATCCCAAGTAAAGAGTCAGGGAACCGTAGTCCAACAACCTACCATGTGCACACAGAAAATATTTGTATATTAGATCCCAAGTAAAGAGTCAGGGAACCGGTAGTCCAACAGTCTACCATGTGCACACAGAAAATATTTGTATATTAGATCCCAAGTAAAGAGTCAGGGAACCGGTAGTCCAACAGTCTACCATGTGCACACAGAAAATATTTGTATATTAGATCCCAAGTAAAGAGTCAGGGAACCAGTAGTCCAACAGTCTACCATGTGCACACAGAAAATATTTGGCACAAGTTGGCCTCGAACCATAGAATTTCCATGACATGTGTTATCAACTTCGCTATTGGTGCCCCTCCATCTGAGCCTGTTTCCAGAGCCACCTGGAAGATGTTCAAACATCTATCCAGGTAGATGCCAGAGAGAAGACACCATAATATTCTTGTAGCTCGCTGGGAAAACACAATCCTTATTATGTTCCACATGAGCCCAGCCATACTCAAGCAATTTTTAATTTCAAATTGCCTTCCATTGCAGCATAGAAAGTCCAAAGGATCTTCTTCTTCTTCTAACCAGGGCTGTGAGTTTCACTCTTGGGCAGTCAATGCCAATTTGTAGAATCTGCATGTGTTCTGTAATTGTGGAAGACTAGTGTAGTGGTGGGAGGAGTTCTTGTCTAGCTTTATGTAGTCCAGGACATTCAAGCAAGATATGCTGTACTGTCTCACATGAATGACTGGTCCAAAGGGTCTAAGAGTGACTTCATTGCCTCCATGAACTACAGCAACAATTCTAGAAATCACATGAAAAATTGCTTGTGATTGAGTCCGGATTCAAACCCATAATCTTCAGACAACATGAAGAAATCTTAACCACTTCAACATAGAGATCTAAGCATAGAGAGTGTTCTCCTTGAATAGATGATCAATAAATAACTGTAAAATGTTCCTCTTATTCATTGCTAAATACAGGTGCTTCTGATGTAAGTCTGTCTACAGTCTCATTAACAAGAACATCTGATTGTCTACAATAGTAGATCCACATAAAATAAGACTCAGGAGGTTGGAAACATCTA
The DNA here is from genome assembly GCA_020796225.1 of Arion vulgaris. Lineage (NCBI taxonomy): Eukaryota > Metazoa > Mollusca > Gastropoda > Stylommatophora > Arionidae > Arion > Arion vulgaris. The sequence continues at coordinate 8,074,804 of CM036762.1, forward strand.
AATTAAGACACCATATTACTTAAAGTAAAATATGCATGAGTTATCAGTTATCAGTTATATGAGGACTATCATCATAGCACTGACATGTCCATAGGTGCTCCGATCTCCGCCTCAGCAAATCCAGCAGCGCAGCACCAACACGCAGTTCGATGTTGATTAATCAATCTCTTTGCATATTTAGTATGCATAAAATGGAGAAAGAAAAACAATAGCACAGAATATTCTAGAACATCTTACCCGCTGTGTTCTTAGCTGATCTTGCTGTTCTCTGCCTATTCTATCCTGCTTTTTCTGCATCTGAATTTCTTCTCTTTCTTTCTCATAGTCTTCTAGACGCCGTTGAAGTCTAAAGTGAAAGTAAAGTCACATGTTACATGCATGTCTATAGTAATAAGTCACATATTACATTCAATTCTATAGTAATATGTCACATATTATAATCTGAATATTTGGACATGTGGATGATGTCATCAACACCATGTCACTCACCATTACTCCCAATGTTTCTCTGATACCAATGAGTGGATAGACCAAGAGTCGCACACTGGAAAAAACTCAACTCACTGTAGAACTTGATCCGGGGGCCATGTGCATACAAGGTAAGTGCACTAACCACTGCATTATTGATGGATTTCCTAGATGAAAATTAACTAACATTTGGGGAACCCTGAAGGATGGTGGGAATGTTCAGTATGCAGAAACTTTTCACTATTCGACTGAGAACCAAACGTAATGGCCCTCTAGGTGTAACAGAACCTAACAGAAGTACCTGGACAAGATACTAATTCTGATAAGAATCTATATCCTCTGGCATCCTGATACAAGACTCCACAAAGATTTCCCTACTGCCATTCTACAGTCTTTCTACCAACTGTTTCCTATGTAAGGCCACAATCTTCTAACTATCTTTTCACAGTTCTAACTCCATGTTTCTTTAAATATCCAGGCTTTCTTCTGAACGCTGTCCATCGGAGAGCTGTTCTAGCCAATGTGATAGAATGTTAGTTGTCTGAATGGAGAGACTTCCATTCAGGATTTATATATAATCTTCATGAAACCAGTTGTCTGATTGACATCGCTCCGTTGACCGGTGCAACAAAGGTATTCTTGTTTCGTTACACAATATTTTTACTGGAATGGGTTATTAGTCCTTGCCCAACCTCAACCTAGAGGACCAGGATATCACAGTTTGTCTGCCCTCTATCCTTCAACCTGTCTAGCATGGGTGTCCCTACCAGATGCAGAGCTCTTGTCAGCATAACTTTCCAGATCATGTAGACATGCAAGCTATTCACCACTAAGGGATAGTGACCTAGTAGGGAGTCTGATAAGAATGCTGTAGAATATTAGAAAAGTCTCCAAAATCTCCCATAGTCGACATTTCAAGTACTGAACTTTGCATTGGCTGTGAAAGTTCAGCCAGTGTAGCAACCCAAGCACACAACAACAACAACACTACATAATTACTACAACTACTACTCACATTTGTAATCTATCCTGTTCATGACTGGCATCTGATCTCTGATGTGTAAGCTCAAACTGACGCATCCTTTCCCTAGACTTCTCCAAGTCTTCCTTTATCGATTCTATTCCACTATCACGGTTCTGTGACAGTGATAAAAGATATGCAACTTGTTAACGTATTAACTATAAACTTGCAAAACCTTATACAATAGACTAGTTATTGGCTCAAAACTAGCAATGGCAAAACACGTAATAACAAAGTACTGTAGTTTTACAAAATACAAAGGGGACTGCCTAGAGTAGTTGATAGTAGCTCGGCCTGCTAGCTGTGAGACGCCTCATAGCTCGGGTTCGAACCTACTGTCCGGCATTTGTTCGAGTCCCTGGTCTTACTCAGGACGATAACGTGAGTACCTCTGAAGTCGGAGAAAATCTGCCTGTATGGCGAGGAATACTAATTACGAGTACATTGAGCACACGGCTGCCAGTGTAAAGTAATTTACAATGTGCGCGCTGCTGCCATTGTAAGAAATTGGAAAAACGGATTTTCACGCAAAAATCAGTTTCAGAGATGAAACTTCGTCTGAGTTGAAAGCGGACGAAAGAAAAAAATAAAAAAAAAAAAGAAAGAAAGAAAGGAAAAAAATACAAAAACAATAACATTACACAGCAACATTTTGACCAAAAGGCCTTTATCAAGCAAACGATACAACAATCGTTGGGACCTTTTAGGACCATTGGGATGTCTCTGTCGTAGTCTATATGTAGGGTGCTGTGAAATTCATCACTCCTGTTGTATTATTTGCTTGATAAAGGTTTTTTGGTCGAAACTTTGTTGTGTATTGTTATTGTTGTTGTAAAACTACAGTACTTTGTTATTGCGTGTTTAATCATTACTACATACTTTAACTGCAGTCTTCCCTATATCAATAATGCTCAAAACTAGAATCAACTAACAATCACAAAATGAACCTTGTATAAAAGGTAGACTTTTGTCCAAAGAAGGTCCATTCACAATCACAGTATTACTTGCTGCATCTGCTCTCTCATGACCCTTCACTCCAGAATGACCTGTGACAAAGATGGAGGTGAGTGTCTGGATTGATACGTTTTTGTATTAGTTGTATCCATTGCTGTTCCACATAACCTGTTTTAATCTTTTGCATCTTCTGAAAACAGGTTATGTTATGTTAATGTTATGCGATTGACATCATAGCACATTAGGCAGTCTCATTCATGCTTTCTCCTCCGCTAAAGCAGCCATCCAGAAGTCCACTTGCTCACCGTAGCCATTAGAAGTTGGTTAGTATATCTACTCTTTCTACTGCAAAGACAACACTATCTGGCATGTCCAAACTTAACTCCTAATTCTTGTACTCGTTCCAGTGTCTGAGACTCGTCCATATCACATAAATCAGCATGTACCGCATTGATGACATCGACTTTGTCCATACTTCTGCCAACTTGAGTCGGGCACTGTTTGTAAAAAATATGTTCTTTCTGAATACATGCCTATCCAATGCCAGCAGCTGCCATTTATCTATTGTCTATTCCCAGGTGGAAGATGTAGTTGGATGTCCACTTGTGCCGTTTGTAGGGATGGAAGCTTTAATTTGCGTTCTAGGGCTAGATGAGTTGCCCTTGTTGTGTTGTATCCGTGTTTATGTAGTGTGGTCTTGATATTGTCTATCCATCTTTTTCTTGGTCTTCCCTTAGCTCTAGTACCCGATCTTTTTTATTGTATGCTGTTATTGGTGGTTGGTTGTATTTCATTCTCATTAAATATCCAAACCACTGCATTTGTTGTCTTCGATGTATTCGGTGCATGAAGTTATGCCCACTCTGCTTCTGATGTCCTCATTTCGTAGTCTATCTTTCCTGGTGATCTCCACTGCCTTTCTCAAGCATTTCATTTCACATGTGGTGAGCTTTCTATGATGTGTTGCTGTAAGAGACCAAGTTTGACACTGGTAACAAAGTGTTGGTAAGAAAATACTTTTATCATCTGTCTTTTCACTTCCATCTTGATCTTTGGGTGTTGTAGTAATGGTGCCAGCTGGTAGGTCACTGCATTTGCTTTTTGCCACCTTGTCTCTATTTCTCTATCTAGTTTTCCGTCCTCTGTAAAAATACTGCCTAAATATTTGAATTTGGAAACTTGCTTTACTCTGGTGTTATCTATTTGCCATTTATCACTGTGTGAATTTTCACTTCCTCCTAGTTTCATCACCTGACAAGCAGTTCCTTGTTGCTAACTTTCTTATATAAAAACAATCCAAAAATGAGAGACAGACAAATGGCATAATAAAATATAAAGTACTAACATATAATCTTCCTGAATGATCCTCATCATCATCATCATCATCATTGTTCTGTAATCTATCTCCTGACACGTCTCTGAAACTCATGCTCTGTCTTGATTTCTGAAGTCTGTCTTGATCCTGAAATGTAAACATCAAAGTTTTTAAAAAAAGAGCCAGTACTCATCATGATTTGTACAGGTGTGTAACTTCTTCAAATGCTCCATATCGACCACTTGTTAAACCATTCTCTGTGATTTGTATGTGATCTGAGCCTAAAGTGATTGTACATTGTGTCAGTTATGCGCCTACAAGTAGGCCATCCCATCAGATTTCTACTACGCTTTCTATTTAATATGGTAGCTTCCCTAAGCCCCTACCACAGTTGCCTCTATTGACATGCCTTGTAGGTCACAATTATACTATTCTTTGCTCCCCTTGCAGACCCCGGCAACATACGGGTGCAATTTCACATGAAATTCAGTGATTTTATTTAACACTGCATCTACATTAAAAAATGTATTAGCTTTTTATAATTTGCAGACAATAAAAAGACAAGAAGATTCTGCAGCATATAAATGTTTAACAACTTCAAGTGGTTAAAGTGTTATTATTACCATTGGTTACTGTACAAACTTGATAGCGCTCAAGCGAGAGAGACACCCATAGGTGCTTAGCCTCCCCAGCAGATGTAAGATGTCTAAAGCCAAAGGTTGACTTCAATGCACGGTTGACCCCATATGGCTCAACCTAAAGCCACCCGTGTGTTGCCGGGGCTCACAAGGGAGCAAAGAATAGTAACACTGCGACCTACAAAGCATGTTGTAGGTAGGGCAACTGAGGTAGGGCCTATGAAAGCTACCTTAGTAAATAAAAAGCATAGCAGAAATCGGATGTGCTAGCCTACTTGGCCCAACATACAATCGCTCTTAGACCCAGATCATAAACAAATCACAAAGAGTGGTTAACAAGTGAGTCGATGTGGAACATTTGAAGAAGATAAAAAAGTAGGAGTAAACCTAAAGCAAAAAAATATGAAATATCCTGTTTAGAAACATACCTGAGGAGTCAAGTATGGTCTAGACTCTAAATCAGCCATTTCATGTTGCCTTGATCGAAATAGTTCTTCCTTCTCCTCCTCCTGTGCCTTCTCTTTGGCATCTCTGTCCCAAGCTGATCTGTTGTTTGTTTCATTGAGATCTCGAAGTTTAGGTTTGAAAGATGGCACTGCTGGTTTTATCTGTGAAAAATGGCAAACATTAAGTAACAAGATTTCTGGCAAATAAAAGAACATTACAGACAACTACAAGAATGTTACCAACAACTACAGTAACTTAACAGACAACTACAGGAAACTTACTGACAACTACAGTAACGTTACTAACACAAATGTTACAGACAACTACAAGATCATTACTGGCCACTATAAGAATGCATTCTTTTGCAAAATTGATGTGCTTAGTTTGATGTATCTTTTCTCAATGGTATTCATCTTTACTATAGTTTAACCCAGTAGTTTTCAAACTATCAAAGGGTTTGATCATCTTGTTGAGGTTTGGTAAGATTTGAATAGCACACTCTGATAATGAGCCAATATATTGTGACCTGTGACCACAAGAGGAAGTAGGAATTGTTAAGAAGTACCAGGTTATTCTGCGACTGATATTTGCCCGTCGACCGTCAGTTGTGTTGTATAGTTTACACATTTAAAATCAGTTGCGTTTTTCAGTTTTGTGTTGATTTTATCAGTTAATAGTTGTCACTCCTATGAAGACTATCATCATGCACTCAGACATGTCCATAGAGGCTCCGATCTCCGCCTCAACAAATCCAGCAGTGTCCAGTGACCCAACACACCAGTTCAATGTTGATTAATCAATCTTTTTGCATGTTTGGTGATGTCATTCTTTTCGGGCTATACCAACAACGACACCCAACTCTCTCAATCTGGTCAGCAACTGGGATTCACAACCCTGAAACCCATCTGTTCGGAAAGACCCTCTCAATACATTATTTTTCTTATGTTTTGTTCTACTGCCAGGATGGATAAGTTTTACAAAGCAAATATCGTTTAACTAATCTTCATAAATGTAGGCTTCTTTTTTTTATATCTTTACAAGTTTATATATAAAGACAGTGAAACACGTACAAACAAAGTACTTAGTTTTACAAAATACAGAAACAGTGACGATAAACAGCACGTTTCGACCAACAAGGCCTTTATCAAGCAAGCGAACAAACAGGAGTGACAAATTAAAATGAAACACAAATGGACGACCAAATACCAACGTATCTAAGGAAAATCTGGAATAAAAGCGAATAACGAAATAAATGTAACACAAAAACACACATAAAAACTAGAAATAGAAAAGAAACAATGAAACATCTAGTAAATATAAAACTTGAATACATGCAACATATACCCATATAGATTATAAAGCATGGGAGAGAAAGTACTAAGAAGCATAAGAATGTAATACGTTGAGCCGCGTGGTGAAGGTACCATACAAAGAAATCAACCGATTCTCCAGAGCAAATCGACTACGATCATCAGAGGAACATGATCGGATGGCTGTGACCTGGACATCGCAAGCACCTGAATGGCCAGTATCATTGAAATGGGTAGCTACAGGGGTCACAGAGCATTGGCGTATATCGCGCAAGTGTTGGGCGAATCGGTCACTGAGTCTCCTGCCGGTTTCCCAATATAGGCCTTGTTGCACCGCTTGCAGATAATGGCATAGACAATATTACGGACTCGCCGTGAAACTGTCTTCAACAACGAACGTGGCTTTTGGAAAAGACACCGTGCGGGTCTGTATTACATAAGCACAAGTGTTGCAGCGCCGGCGGCCACACTGGATGGTGCCAAAATGACTCTGGATATTAGGCTTGTGGCGACTGTGAACCAACATATCCTTAAGGCTTCTGTCCCGTCTGTACGCCACCAAAGGATAGTGTTGGAAGATTGAACGTGTATCAGGATCAGACTGAAGAATGGAGAGATGACGGAATAAGACTTTCTTCACAAGGGAACTATGAGGGTGGAAAGTTAAGACAAGTTTCACCCTGTCAGAATTGGAAGTTCTATGCTGGTTGAGAGAGCCTCTGGCGAGAATTTGCTGAGCAGCGCCGCATAGCAGAAGCAAGCACCTTATCCGGGTATAAGCGCTTACGAAGAAATCCAGCATCTCGTGAGCTCTATCGAGGAAATCGTCGTCCTCGCTAAAGAGCGACGAAGGCGCAAAGTTGAGAGAATGGTAAAGAATCACGACAAGCCTGGGAATGGGAAGAGGTATAAAGAAGAAAACTATGTGCATCAGTAGGCTTGTAGTATACTGATGTAGTGATGGTGGATATGCTGATAGTGATAGTGATGTCAAGAAAGTTGACACAAGAGGTAGAGATGTGAGATGTAAACCGAATAGCCGGATTGAAGACATTAATGAAATTAATGAAGCGTGACAAATCGCTTCAGGCATATCGGTAATGCCAATACAATCATCAATGTATCTATGATACACAGACGGAAGAGGGCCATCATAGGAATTCCATACTAGGTGCTCAAGATGACCCATGAATAGACAAGCATAACTGGGTCCCATTTTAGTACCCATGGCGACCCCACTGATCTGCTCAAAGAACTGGTCATTGAACTGAAAGGAGTTGAGAGTTAGAACTAGTTCTGCAAGACGAAGGAGAGCCGAGGTGGAGACAAGTGAGTTAGTTCTCCTGTCGAGAAAGAACTGGAGAGCTTGAAGTCCGTCGGAATGAGGTATGGAGGTGTACAATGTTTTTATATAAAGACAGCCATTTTATAACTTTTTGGGGGACAGACTTAGTTAGTTAGTCTTTCCTCTTGGGTCTGTGGGCGCGCATAGGGCAGAGGTCATAGATCTCCATGTCTCGGTTCGTTGCTATCTGTTTTAGGTCTTTAATGTTTGCTAGGCCCATCGTTGAGCCTTCTCTGATGATGGTTCTACGCAGAGTCTCTCTTGGTCTTCCTCGTTTTCTTTTCCCTCTGGTGTCCATATGAGGGATTGGTAAAGGAGTCTTCTCTCATCCATTCTAAGTGTGTGGCCAATGTAGTTCCAGCCAGTAGTTGTAGTTGGGACAGACTAAAGTCAGAAAAATATCTATTATAAAAATAGGTCAAAACATGACGAATTTAGTTTCATTATGAAAAGAATTTTTATTACAGGGAGCCACAGGAATTTATTTTGAAATCAAGGGAATTATAGAACGAGACAGTTTTTACTTTTTCAACAATCTCTAGTCATGTGCTTAGTTTATTGTGGACCCCAAACTGGGCAGTCAGATTCAGGTTTCCCTAAAGCTTTGTTTTTAGGCCGCCTGAGTGTGGCCACATGTTCTTTCATCTCACCCAGGAGAGGACAGTCTTGCAGGACAGTCTGTTCCGTCTGTTGATACTGGCAGAGAGCTGTTTGACTTATTCCTAGTCTAAGTAAGTGTCTGTTTCGCCTGCTGACACTGGCAGAGAGCTGTTTCACTTCTTCCTATTCAAGACTCTGTTGAGTCTGCAGAGATAGTTTCAAAACCACTAATCTAACCTATTTAGTTGGTTTTTAAATCAGGCTTGCTAGAAGATATACACTATGATGAAAGCAGAAGTAGAGTACTTACTTGAGATTCTGGACCAGAAGATGCCCTCACATTAGAGGCATAGTTGATGTTCTGGTAATTAGAGTAGGACACAGGATCACTTGGTTTGTAACCATCCCGAACAACTTGAAAACCTAAAGGTGTTGAGTCTCTCACATCAATAGCTGGAGGAACCACACGATTTATAGAGTGCAGCTGATGCGGAGGTTGTGGCTGATTGTTCTGCTGCTGTATCAACTGTTGTGGTTGATACTGCTGTGCTTGTGGTTGCTTTGGTTGTTGTTGAACTGTATTTGGACTGTGCCTACGCTCATGCCTGTCAACAAATTTATTTAAAATTGTCAATTTAGTTTTGAAAATACTTAATCGACAGAAGAATAGAACAGATAACAGTACTAAAGAAAACTAGTGTGAATGCTACTTTATGTCTTTGTGTTCCTGCACATAAATCATAAATATTTACTGGAATAGGGTAAAAACAATATTAAAAACACTAGTCGTTACTACCTGTAGTACCACTTTTTAGGGCAGTATAGGACAGGTGGGAAGAGAGCCTGAGGAATTTAATGGCTGCATTACTAGTGCACTCGCTGCGAAGCTGTTCAGGTTAGGATTTTTTATTTATGTCCAGAACAGAAAAAAATCCATGGCCTTACCGTGAAATGAACATGGGTCTCCTGTATCGGAGCCACGCTCTAATCCATTCGGCCGGACGCTCAATAATATAACGCTCACTAAAAATGGGAGATGAAATGCATGTGGAAAAAAAGAGGAGTAACTAGGATAGATCAGATTTAAAAAAAAGAGACTATTAGAGACTTGGTAAGAACAACACCAGTACTAGATAAAAAACAACAAATGAAATGGTTCGGCCATGAAAAGCAATTACAAACGTCCAACAGTACACACACAGTACTACTATTCAGATACAATGGTTTCAAGTTCAAAGGTCACCCATGCAAATGATGGACATCAGAAATATCAGAGGCAGCAGGAAACACCGCACTCGAGGGCACTTGCCAGAACTCTTCGCATATTCTGAACATTTAAAAGGAAAAGAATTAATACAAAAGAAACTGCAGGATAATGGCAGTTTTGTCTAAAAATTCACCTAGAAGAAGGAAAACTTTACACATACAAACCTGGATAAGAAAGACTTGCTAACACATAAATATCATTTTCCTAAGAAAAGAGAAAAATAAACCATCAGCGTTTTGCAAGAAAATTGCATAAAAGCAAAGACTACGGTTTAGTATGTTTTTTTAGTTTAGTCGTCAAATCCTCATCACTGCACATCGGACCAGTTTGTGTACAAGTGCTCCGATCTCATCCTCAGTATGTATCTCAGCATGTGACGACTAATGACACTGATTCTTTGTTGGTTTACTATTCTTCTTTGGCTACAGGTATAGTACTCTTGTCTAGCTACACATTTCACTTGGTATTCTTGCAGTGCGATTAGTGTTGTAGATTCACCACTATTACTGGAATCATTTACCTGTCCTCTCTCCTTTAGAGAATTCAGAATATCAGCCCGGTAATGGTTGCAGATTCCAAGACTAAGGTAGTACAGTAGAACCCGGTTATGTCGCCGGCCTAGGGGTTTGCCAAAAAGCGCCGGGATAACCGATGATCGAGATAAACGAAAACCAATATGGGGGCAAAATATTAACATGTGCTTGAAATTTCTTTATGTACATGATGTGCGTTAATAAATGAGAATGTACATGCACATGTTATTTGTTTGATGAAGCGATCGGCATGCTATAAAAATGTACATACATGTTTGCTAACAACAAAACGTGACAAGCCTCCCACGAAACGCCATAGTCTTGTCTGGAAGGCATTTCCAAAACACCCCAGTTTCATCAGCATTAAAAATGTTCCAAGTCTCATAGGTATCCAAAATTGTGCGCATTTGAGTCTTCAGCCATGAATCCACTTGTTCCTGTTGAACATGCGCTCTCTCCACAAATTGCTTTGAAGACAATGTTGCGCCTCTTTTTGAAACGATCCAGCCACCCTGACTTGCTTTAAAGTCAGGGTGTCCTACTTTGCAGCAAGGATGTCCGCCTTCTCCATCAGCAAGGGACCATTGGCGGAAGGTTTGTTGCTCGCGTATTTGTGAACCATTGAAACACTGCATCTTCGACATCTTTGTGCTCAGCCACTCTAAGTTTTTTTCTTGCTGGATCAAAGACAGACTTCTCGTACATTTGCTTTATCACGTCTGCCTTCTTTTTCCATCCCGAAATGGTGTTTGCTGGAATGCCATGCTGACGACTGAGGTCTGCCGGTTTTGTTCCTTTTTCTAGCTGCAGTATGATTTCATACTTTTTCTCTATTGACTGATTCTCCAGTTTTCTCTTAACACCTCCAGACATTTTTAGAATGGAAAAAATAAACAGAATAGCTACAGCATATTATCCTTCAGACAAGGAACTCACGTGAACTCAGCACATGCGCAGTGAACCAATCGTAAATTAAAAAATCAAAATACCGTGTTCTTGCAAAATGGGATCTCCATTCCCACGAAAGAAACTTACATGAGTCAACACCTGCCAATATTGGACTGTATATATTACTGTAGCATAAGTTAACACCCATGGTCATAGGGATCGAGATAACCAACGTTAAGTGGCAAATTTGGCCCTCTTTTGTGCTCGAGATATTAGGGTTCGCGACATAAAAGAATCGAGATATCCGATGAGAAAATGCTAAGACAAAGAGAGAATTTGGCGGTTCCACTTCAAAGCGTCGACTTAATAGGGTTGGCGAGTTAACCGAGGTCGAGATAAGTGGGTTCTACTGTAGCTTGAAATAAATACGTATTGAAGATGATGTTTCAAGTTACATTGCAAAAACACATGATACAACACAAGTTGCTTGGTAAGAAGAACACAGGAAAAACAATGTATGTCAAGGCTTACCTTGGATCAGTTGCTAGGTACTGGTTTGTTGCATTGATATGTTGCATTAGTTTCAGTTGTTCCTCAACTAGCCTCTGTTCAATGAGAGCCTCATGTGAGGGAGGTGGAGGCAGAGGTGGCAACTCATCTTGGTATTCATCCACAAGAGGAGGTGGTATGTCTGAAGGTAGGTCTTTGTGTGCTGGCGGAGGCGGAAAATCAAGATTATCTGCAGAAAAATGTGCTTGTGGATCGAAGTAAGAATCTGGTGGCCCTATTCTCTTCTGTTCCTGGAGACTGGAAGGAGGTACGTTATTAGTCACTTTCTGCTGTTGTGTAAAGCTGTCTCTGCCACTTGGCTGTTGTGTAAAGTTTTCTCTACCACCTGGCTGTTGTGTAAAACTGTCTCTACCACTTGGCTGTTGTGTAAAACTGTCCCTACCACTTGGTTGTTGTGTAAAACTATCCCTACCACTTGGCTGTTGTGTAAAGCTGTCTCTACCGCTTGGCTGTTGTGTAAAACTGTCCCTACCACTTGGCTGTTGTGTAAAGCTGTCCCTACCACTTGGCTGTTGTGTAAAGCTGTCTCTACCGCTTGGCTGTTGCTGAAAGTTATTTCTAAGAACTGACTGTTGTGAATAGCCATCTTGGCCACTTGGTTGTTGTATAAGGATGTCTCTGGCACTAGAATGTTGTTGAGAACTATCCCCAACAATTGGATGTTGTACATTTCTAGGATCTGGAACAACTCTAAGATCATTTATATTCCGTGGATCTTGCAGCAAACCTCTGTATGCAGGTCCATTTCTTGGATCGGTAGCATTTCTAAGATCAACTATATCCTGTGGAACTTGCTGCAAACCTCTGTACTCATATGCGGGTCCATTTCTTGAGTCAGTAACAGTGCTAAGGTTCCGTGGTAACCGTTGGTCATTTCTTAAATCTTGTTCACCTTGATTTCTTTGATCTTGTTCTGGAACATTTCTTTGTTCAAATGGTGCATTTCTTTGCTCATTTGGCGTGTTTCTTTGCTCGTATGGTGCGTTTCTCTGCTCATTTGGTGTGTTTCTTTGTTCATAAGGTTTGTTTCTTTGCTCATATATTGCATTTTTCTGATCAAATTTAGGCAAAGTGGGCTGCTGAACTATATGTGGACTGCTAGGTTGCCCACTTTGAGATGGCTGTGTGTTGCCAAAGAAACGAGGTTGAGTCTGCCTGTTGTCAATTCTCACATTTTGGATATCCTTGTGCTGAACTCTGGATCTATTCTTCTTAATAGGTACAGCCACTGGCTTCGGGGCTGGTTTAGGTTTCAGGTCAATCTCATTTTGTGGCCTTTGCAGCTGATGAAAGGCAGGAGATGGCTCATGCTGCAAAGGTGTTGTGTTCTCATAGAAGTTAGGCTGTCTGCTGTAAGTATTAATGCTAACCTTCTGTGGGGTGCCGGGCTGGTGGAACAGGCGATCATGGGCTGAAGGTTTGGGTGGAGGGTTGTGAGTAGGCTGAGGTGGAGGTTCTCTATTTTGTGTTCCAATGTTGCTGTAAGGAGGACTAAGTCTTCCGCTTACATGTTTATTGCTTCCACCTCGAGGATCTTCATGACTGTCCTGCCACTCTTTCAATTTGTTACCAACATCGTCTGATCTTGGTCTAGAAGAAAGGTCTTGATTTTCTTTGATTGTATTGTTGTTGTTGTTGTTAGGATTATAATATGCCGACACTGGTCTAATGTCCTTACTGCTGTTGGATGACGTTCGGAAGAACGGATGACCTGTCTGATGTTTTTTGAGGCGGTAGTGATGGATGCTGATTTTGAACTTGATGAGATGCATGTTGAATTTGAGGTTGCTGTGGAGGAAGTCGATTTTGAGGTTGTGGTGGAATTCGTTGCTGAGGCTGCTGTTGTGGGTGTTGGTTTTGAGATTGCTGTGATGGCTGTTGGTTTTGAGGTTTCCTTGAACCACTGGCGGTGGAGTACGAGTCTGATTTTCATAATTGTTAGGTCTGATGTCTTGACGTTGATTGTGCACCTGGGAAGGATGCAGCGCACTAACTGACTGAGCAGGCTTCATATTTGGACGTACATTACTGTGGTTCAGGTTCGCTTCAACATGCAGGTTTGATGTTGATTTGGAACGAGGGTCATCATTGCGGTAGCCGTGTGGATCATTCTGTCTTCCAGATCTTGGGTCAGCTAAATTTCCTGATGATGGTGCTTGCATCTTGTCTAGATTTCCTGAGATGATTGAGAAGGCATCATGAATGTCACTTTATAACAAAATCACAAAACAGCAAATAGAGAAATATACCATAACAGATAAGCTATAAGGATTGATTGATTGATTTATAGAACTATGATCATTGCACTTCAGTGAGTAACCATGTCTGCTCTGATTTCTTTCTTACACAGGAAGATCTCAGTGACAGTACACGAACTCCATTACACTGGCGAGGTTCCTCGATGTAATTCTGAAGATGTTGAAGATATTTTGCAGGAATTTTATTTTGAATCTTTCTAATGATTTTTGCCCGGGAAGCAGCTTTCCAGCATGCTGTTCTCGATTTTGAACTGCTAAGGGTTCTTTTACATGCTCAAATTGAACAGTGGACCTATGTTTTATTGTCCGTCTCCGAAAGGACTAGGAAATCGATCACACCTACACTGAGAAGCTTTATGGAATATTAGGAAAGATGTCTACAGACATTATATCAACATCATCTAACTTACAAGGAGAGATCAGAAAACCATTCTTAGGTTACAAATCTAATAATGCATAGCACTTAATAATTTCATCAACAGAATCCAACTACAACACACTTCAGAAGAAAATTGATAATAATTGTATTAGTCATTTATTTATAACAATATCAATGTGAATCTCAGAGTTCTATATTAGCAAGGACAGGATACGATCACTGCACGCATAATACATTGCTTGTTGTACACGATAATCTTAGTGAGTTGTGCATGAGGTTAGGAGCAATTTGTGGTGCATGGTGCTAACAAAGTTGTCCATGGAATTAGTTAATTCTATCATGTAAATCACTTTGCTGTAAGAAAACATTTCCATTTTGTTGATAGTTTCTGCTAAAGAATGATCCATACTCCTATTGAAGATAAAAATGAGGTTTTATAACAGGCCCGCATTGGCCGCCTGCCCAGCGTGTTCAATGTGCGTTGGACAACGGGTTGTTCACGCATTGAGAGTCTTTCTGAACAGAGGAGTTTCAGGGCTGTAATCCCACTCGCTGACCAGATTGAAAGAGATGGGTGTCAATATATTGGTGCAGCCCGAAAGAACAACATACTAAATATGCAAAGAGATTGATTAATCAACATCGAACTGGCGTGTTGGGCAGCTGGACGCTGCTGGGTTTGCTGAGGCGGAGATCGGAGCACCCATTGACATGTCCGGAGTGCTATGATGATAGTCCTCATATAACTGATAACTGGACAACGGGTGAAAAGCTCCCTGTGAGTGCAGGTTCAATTCCGCGGGCTGGGAGAAAAGCCACAGGTTCTTCAGATTTATGGTGTTTGTGGCATCGAACGAGCGTTACAATGTCCATGGCACCAAGCCGAAGAGCTGAAAGCTCAAGTGCTTCTGTATCAGTTAAAAAAATAAATAAATAACAGGCACCCACACAAAGAAATCTTATTAAAAGAATAAGAATCAGACAATCAAGGTTCTTTGGGAAAATAATGCGAAGAGGGGGTTTAGAACATTTAGTGACAACAGGTAAAATTCAGGGAAGAAGAGATTGTGGAAGACAGAGGTAGAAGATGTTGGATAGTCTAACATCGTGGTTTGACAAAATATTGACATCAGAACTGATTAATTGCACAAAGGAGAGAGAGTTGTGGAGAGACATGATCGCCTACGCCGGCAGGCATGGTACTTGATTGATTGATTACACAACAATATTAAACAATCAACAAGTACATACCATAACCGTTGACAGTCTTAGGAGTCCGCCCATCATACGGTGGTGGGCCTTCATCACTGAATGTTCGGTTTGGACCAGCTGCTCGGCTCTGAGCGCTGTATAAATAAAAACATAAGATTGCTTACTTTATTACCAAAACAATTAAGTCAACAGTAACTAATGGTCAGAATGTACATAGTTATAGAATTAATTTGGGGATCTCTGTGACTAAGCGTTTAGCCTTGCGAATGTCATGGGTTTGAATCTGGACAATGCCGTTCTGTTGTTCACAAGTGCATTTTTTCAGCAACGTTTCGAACAACAAGGCCTTTATCAAGCAAACAAACAACAGGAGTGACAAATTTTTAAAAACAAATGGACAACCAAATACAAACGTTTCTAATCGTCGTACATTTGTTTTTAAATTTGTCACTCCTGTTGTTCGTTCTTGATAAACCTGTTGGTCAACGTTACTATTTGTCATTGTTTTTATAATTTGTAAAACTACAGTACTTAGTGATTACGTGTTTTGCTAATCGAATAGTTTTACTGCAGTCTCATATATATTTTGTGAACATTTTTTTCAGAAGCTTTAGGATTGTTGGCAGACTACGGAGTTTGTGTTTTGTGGAATATTCTCGGCAGGTGGTGTGCCATTTTCTAGGAGGGATCAAGCCATATGGGGCAAATCCCGGAGCAATGAAGTCAATCCTTTGTCTTTAGACTCTATAGAATTCATTTGATACATATTACATAGACACAGTTGGTACCAATGATTATTAGAAGTAGTTAGTGTGTATGAAACCTCTCATATGTAAAGACACTTGTGTGTGGCTGAGGAACTGCATCCTTTCAAGGTGGTACTGGAAGAGTTTGGTTAAAATTTGATTTTTATTTGATTTTTATTGATTTATATAGCTTAGAATAAACTCAAAATCAAAGAAAACTGGCTGTTGCTACAAATGAGAATAAGAAAATTGAAGTGTTTTGGACATATAAAGAGACACGAATGGTTGGAGAAGACAACCTAGAAAAGAGGCATACTGGCGAAGAGGAGAATATGAAGACCATGAAGAAGATGGATTCAGGGTGTAACTGATGGTTTGAGCATGAGACCTGCAGAGGCCTATGAGAGAGAGAAATTCTAAGGTCTTTTTTAGGTGGCAAAGTTCTGCTCAGGACAAGCTATTTGATGAATATGATGAGTATAAACAATTTTGTTTATATAAATATTTATTAACTGCACTTCTTTATTAAACGATTTATTCTTTTATTGTCTGCCAAATTAATCCAAAGAAATGCTGACCTCTCTGGCTTGTAGGTGAGGGCTGACTAAGCAGGGAGCCCAAATTGTGGTATAAAACTGCTCGTTTGGCTACTTTAAGCTTGACAATCTGGCCAGTTTTGGTCATTAGTTCTGCTGCCCTGAGAAGAAACAAATTATAAATATGTCATAAATATAATGATACATAATTTTTTTTAACGTGGTAAACAAGAAAAAAAACAATAGAAAAATATTTTACTGTACCAAAATGTAACTCTCTCTCTTTAGCCTGTTACGCCCTTGGCGTTAGGGCAGCAACAAACGTACACCATTCTTCCCTGTTCATGGCCTTCCTCTGTATTGTGTTCCAGCTATGACTCATTTCCTTCAGCTCTTGCTCTATCGTTCTCCTCCAGGTCGTCTTGGGTCTTCCACGCTTTCGCCTACCCTCTGGAGTCCATCTCAGTGCAGTTTTCGTGTCGGAGCCAGTCTCCATCGCATCACATGTCCAATCCATCTCCAGCGTTGTCTTCGGATGATAGTGCCCATATTCTCTTGTTGGCATCGTGCAAGCAATTCTTGATTCGAGATAGTAGTCGGCCAGTACACGCGTAAGATTTTTCGCAGACAAGTTGTATGAAAGGCGGAGAGTCTGGACATATCCTGTTCTGTCATTCTCCAGCATTCCGATCCGTACAGCAATGTTGACAGCACACAGCTGTTATAGATACTAGTCTTGGTTCTGATGCTGTATTGGGCAGATTTCCAGGCGGTCTGAAGGGTCATGAATGCACTTCGTGCCTTACTCAGTCTGTTTTTAATGTCAGATCCAGCGCCTCCTTCATTGCTAATAACACTTCCAAGGTATGTGAAAGCGGTTGTATCTCGGAGGGTTTTACCTTCTAGTTTGACTGGTGCTGGGGTTGCTATGTTCAGAGTCATTACTTCAGTTTTCTTCTGATTTATTTTCAGCCCAACCATCTCACTATATTGGTTAAGGCGGCAGGTCTTTTCCTGGATATCTCTATGTGTATGAGATAGGAGTGCGATGTCATCTGCAAAATCTAGGTCTTCCAGAGTGGATGTGAGCGTCCATCTAATACCTCTTGCCTTATCTTCCGTTGTTTACGCATCACCCAATCTATGACAGTGTTGAATAATAGGGCAACCAAAATGTAAACATCAGCCATAATGGTCAGTCTGTTTGACTTTGAATGAAGGACAATCGTGGCATATCCTTTAGAGAATGTCGCCATAAACCACAGTAAATGAGCTGTTGATATTCTAGGCACTACATATACGTTCAGTTATTTGAAATTGTTTTCTGAACAGAGAGGTCTATTTTCACCATTCGTAAAAAAAAAATCCACAGGAACAAATTTGCTTCCAAACTGCCCTCAGCAGAGTTTCAACCAAGTACTCTTGGGTTATGATCAAGCTCACTACCGCTAAGACAAAGATACCCACTGATTTTGAATAGACAAGTGTTCATAGAACAGAATATGGTGATTGGAGGCTTTACTCACTTGTCTTGTGAAACGCCAATCAGAGATTTATCATCCACTTCCATCAGTTGATCTCCAGCCTGCAGACGGCCATCCTGTAAGACATTTACAATTTGATTATATTCTACACTCAACAAACTACACTTCATTCAACAAATTTTACTTCACTCAATAAACTCCACTCTATTCTCAGTCTTTTGTACAAATCCCCCAGCAATGCCATACAGTTTGTCTTGTTACAGCTGGTGTAAGTGGGTCACATCTTTCTTCTCAAGTCTGCATACTGGGGGCAGTTCTGTAGGATATAATTCCTATGATTTCTCCTTCCCTGTTTGTGCCTACCTCTTCCCGCAGTAAGTTTTGGCCACCCTAGTGATGATAGGTCTGACATTCTTACTGCGTGACTAAATCTCAGAGGCAGATTGGCGACCGTAGAATCCGTTATCCCATTCCTCATTGTGAGGGTCATTGCACCATGTTATGCGCCTTACGGCCTGGTGAATCCGTTTTCTGCAAGCATATGTTTCGGGTTAGCATTTTCTAGCGGACACATGCATCCGATTTCAGCCAAACCTCCTTAGTGCCTCTTACGACATGCGTGGCAGGTAACAGTGGTTCTATTCTTTACACCCCAAATTTGGGCCCGGTAACCACTCGGGCGGGGTTATTAGATTCAGTACAGGTTGTTGCTGCATGTTTTAAATCATCTGTGTATTTCATCCTCCAAAATTAGATCATCATCCGATAATCTTCTCTTTACCATGAAGGTTGACCACAATGGATTTCCATCAAATTCTTTTCCTTGCCCTGATGGTACACTCTGACATGGTTGGTGATGTCTGCCACCTCTTGGTTTTTCTTCTTCTTCTGCCTTCTCACTAGATTGGGATTTCAGATTCTCTAATAAAGGCTGCAATCTGCCTCAGATTGTCAACCCCGCCATGCAGTTTGTCTTGGACGCTAATGTAAATGGGCCACCTCTTTCTTCTCAGGTTTGCATACTGTTAGCAGTTCTGTAGGACATTCTCTGTTGTTATACTCACTAAACCACAATGGCACAGGTCGTTGGTGTCTATCTTGAATCTAGTGTGCAGGTTGTGTCTCATTCTGCTGTGATCCATCCAGTTTGACTACTAGCACCTCTTGATGATCACTTTCAATTATATCTGTCTTCCTCTTGCTCGCTTGTTCTCAACTGTCCCCTCTAATATGGTTTTTCAAGAATGTATCATGATAAACTGAGATAGAAACAAGAAAAACAAATGAAATGAGAGATAAGCAATCATTCTACAGGGTGTTCAAGATAAAAGCAGCCCCACTGACAAATCAAAAGCTGCCAGGTACGCATTGCGTTTTGTCTATTTACTATTTAAACCGGTTCTGACTAGCCCGTCTTTTCGTTACATTTGTTCCCCCATTCCCGCATCATAATTACACATCATCCCCAAAAGACTAGCTCTCTTGATCTATGCTACGTCATAATTGAACCTTCTCATTTTCATAAACATATGCCAGATTGGCTCCTTTGAGAGGCTACTTTTATCTTGAACACCCTGTAACTGGCAACTTCCTTACAAGAGAATAAGCATCCTGAAATCATTGCAAGTGTATTGCTTTACCAATTCTGCAGACATTTACTTACCATAGCAGCGGCTCCACCCTCCACAACAGACTTGATGTAGATTCCCTGATCAGGCTGGCCTTCACCCTATGAAATAAAACTTTGTGAGTCAATAAAAAGCTGATACTATCACTCTCTCCTGTTTTGCTTGTTTTATATCTTATCTTAACCACATTTGCCGTGAAGCGTTGTGGGGAGAGTTAGTTTCCTATTTTGTGCCAGGTGTGTTGCGCTTGACGTTGTCAGTCCATGCTTTCGCAGGGACTCTGAGATGTTATCTATCCATCGTGTTCTTGGCCTGCCTCGTGCTCTGCGCCCTGAATGTCGATTATTATAGGCACGTGATGGTAGTTTTTTTTTTTTTTTTTTCTTTTTTTTCTTTTTTTCTTTCGTCCGCTTTCAACTCAGACGAGTTTCATCTCTGAAACTGATTTTTGCGTGAAAATCCGTTTTCCAATTTCTTACAATGGCAGCAGCGTGCACATTGTAAATTACTTACACTGGCAGCCGTGTGCTCAATGTACTCGTAATTAGTATTCCCTCGCCATACAGGCAGATTTTCTCCGACTTCAGAGGTACTCACGTTATCGTCCTGAGTAAGACCAGGGGACTCGAACAAATGCCGGACAGTAGGTTCGAACCCGAGCTATGAGGCGTCTCACAGCTAGCAGGCCGAGCTACTATCAACTACTCTAGGCAGTCCCCCTAGCAGGCCGAGCTACTATCAACTACTCTAGGCAGTCCCCCCGTGATGGTAGTAAATGTGGTTCCATTCTCATTAGATAGCCGAACCACTTTATTCTTTGCTTCTCGATGTACTGTATGCATGGTATAGTACCAACGATGCTTCTGATATTCTCGTTTCTCACTCTATCTCGCCTTGTAACGTTGACAGCTTTTCGTAGACATCTCATTTCACATGTTGTAATTTTTCTTTCTTGTGTCTTAGTCAGGGCCATGTTTGGCACTGATAGCAGAGAGTTGGAATAAATATGCAGTTTATCAATTGTCATTTGACTGCCATATTAATGCTTGGATGTTTTAATAGTGGTGACAGTTGGTATGTCACTGCATTTGCCTTCTGGTATCTAGTCTCGATTTCTCTGTCCATTTTTACATCATTGTTTTATATCATGTTCAAAAATTATATCCCAAGGACTGATATATTTTGTATGAAAACCTAATAGGTCACCTTTTCTAATACAAACCTGGTATATAACAAGTAGCATGAGAATGGAGGTACTGGCGGTGATTAAAGCCCTACTTTGGCCTGGGTCCGAAAAGTACAATCATGCATGCTTTCTGAGTGATTTATTGCGTATTATCCAGAAGGTGGAGACTAGTTCAATATGCAGACAATGGTCTGAATTCCTGCAATGTTCAACAATTAACAGAACTACATTCATCTTTATTCTGGTGTACATGGGTGCAGATCGCAGTGAGAGAGCAGACAGGTCTCTGCCAACATATCGGAGGAACAGCCAATGGATAGAGCTGACATTCTGAATGTCCTCATAGAGTCTGGCCGCAAAGAAGACATTCATCTAAACCACTCTATGTCAACAGTTAGATTTCAAAAGTTTGGATTGAAGAGTGGAGAGGCCAGTAAAGAGCAGCACAACAGGCATGTGAGTAGGCTTATCAATTAACATCTAACTGATATGGTCCGTTGCTTGTTGCTGTTGGAGATATTGTGAAGGAGATAAGAGAACCTATGAACATGTCCGGAGTGCAATGAAGATATCTAAAACTGAAACCTGGTATGTACTGTATGATATCAATCAATCAAGTGCCGTGCCTACCGGTGGAGGCAATCATGTCTCTCCACAACTCTCTTTGCTTGGTGCATGTAATCAGTTCTGACATCTATATTTTGTCGAACCATGATGTCAGGCCATCTTCTCCCTCTGTCTTCCACGATCTCTCCTTCGCTGAATTTTACCTGTAGTCACAGAATGTTCTAAACCTTCTCTTCGCATTATATGCCCGAAGAACTTTGATTGTCAGATTCTTATTCTTGTGATAAGGTTTCTTTGTGTGCAGGCCTGATTTAAAAACCTCCACGTTTGTTTTCTTTGCAGTCCATGGAATTTTCAGCATTCTTCTGTAAAACCACATCTCTGTGGCTTCAATGATCGTATTGATTGTTTGTTCATTGTCCATGATTCGCTGTCATACATAGGTATTGGTTCAATATAGCACTGGGGTACTCGTTTTCGCAATGTCATTGGTAGTGAGTTCACGCATAGTGTTCTTCATTTTCATAAAAGCTGCTTTCGTTTGAGCTATTCTACTCCTAATCTCTGTTGTACATCTTCCATCTGATGTTAGGAATGTTCCCAGATACTTGAATCGATGGACTTGTTTCAGTGTTGTGTTATTTATTTTGATATTACATGTTGGTGTTTCCTGTTTCTTGGAGACAACCATAACCTCTATTTTCTTTATATTCATGCTTATTTCTTTCTTTTCACTTTCTCTCACTAGTATGTCTATCAAGTCTTGTAGATCTTGTTCATTTATAGCAATGAGAATTGTGTCATCAGCGTATCTTAGGTTGTTTATATTTTGTCCACCGGCTGTTATTCCTGTCTTTTCTTCTATAGATCTCATGATGTTTTCTCTATATAGGTTGAACAGGTCTGGTGAGAGTACGCACCCTTGTCGTACTTCTAACTGTATCGCCTGATAGATTCCAATCTTACTCTCTAGTCTTATGGCGGCTCTGTGTTGCCAGTACAAATTCTTGATCAGTCTCAGATCTTTCCCATCAATATTTATACTTTCTAACATGCTGATTATTTCTCCATGTTTTACTTTATCGAAAGCTTTTGAGTTGTCTATGAAACATAGGTATAAGTCCAACTTCATTTCTATTGATCATTCCATTATTGTTCTTATTATTATTGTGTTGTTTGTTCGCCTGCGTTCAACAAAGCCACATTGTTTGATATACTAATAATAAACTCAGCTCAAAATGAATTGAGAAGGTTGGAAATTTCCCCATTTGGTGTCCATAAGATCATGTTTGAGAACCCAATAGTGATAAATTTCTGGCAGACACTATCTAATGTATAATCATTTGGTGTCCATAAGATCATGTTTTGAGAACCCCAATAGTGATAAATTTCTGGCAGACACTATCTAATGTATAATCATTTGGTGTCCATAAGATTATGTTTTGAGAACCAAAATAGTGATAAATTTCTGGCAGACACTATCTAATGTATAATCATTTGGTGTCCATAAGATCATGTTTTGAGAACCCCAATAGTGATAAATTTCTGGCAGACACTATCTAATGTATAATCATTTGGTGTTCATAAGATCATGTTTTGAGAAAATAGGATCAATTCTGAAACATCAGTAAATCATTTGTGTCCATGATCATGTTTGAGAACCCAATAGTGATCAATTTCGAGCACTATCAATGAATCATTTGTCATAAGACTGTTGAGACGCATGTGATAAATTTCTAGGCACCATCTTATAATCATTTGTGTCATGATCATGTTTGACCCAATAGTGCATTTCTGAGACACTATTAAGTATATCTTTGTGTCCATAGATCTGTTTGACATATGATAATTCTGCAGACATATCTAATGACTAACATTTGTTCCATAAGACATGTTTGAGAACCCCATAGTGATGATTTGAGACACATCAATGTATAATCATTTGGGTCATAGATCATGTTTGAGAACTCAATAGTGATCAATTCTGCAGACACTATCAATGAATCATTTGTCCAGATCATGTTGAGAACTAGTGATCAATTTCTGCAGACACTATCTAATGTATAATCATTTGTGTCCATAGATCATGTTGAGAACCATGTGATCAATTTCTGCGAACTATCTAATGATAATCATTGGTGTTCTAAGATCATGTTTAGAGAACCAATATACAATGCAGACACTATCTAAGTATAATCATTGTCCATAATCATTTGAGAACAATTTCATGGAACACTATCTAATGATAATCATTTGTTCCATAAGATCATGTTGAGAACAATAGTGATCAATTTCTGGCAACCTATCTAATGAATCATTGTGTCTAGATCATGTTGAGAACCCTAAATAGTGATCAATTTCGGAGACACTATCTAAGTATAATCATTTGGTCATAAGATCATGTTGAGACCCCATAGTATCAATTTCTCGGGACATATCTAATGTAATAGTACAGGAATCACAATGAATTGTTCATGTAAGAAAATGAAAATCTGCATTCAAGGCGAGCATCAACCACAGTACGAGTCATTGATTTCGGCACCTACTTCTGAGTTTGCCTTTGCTTGAAGGTAGTCTATTTTACTGTAAATACCCACGAACTAATTTGCTTCCAAACTTGTCAGTAGTTGAAAACAGCTGTTGTGTCAGCTCACTACCATACATCTTTAACAAACTTAGTTTGAATATGTGTCAGTGCTATATTTGAGTCAGTGGTGGTGTCGAACTACTGAATGAAAGTGAATTAAGTTAAGAAAATCTAACACAAATTAAACAGATTTAGGCTTGCTTACAATAGCTGCAACAATACTAAGTCCCATGCTACCCTTGACCTTGTTGAAGGCTATAGTAATAATCTCTGGAGAAGGTGGAAGACCAATGTCTGGGCTGCCTCCGGTTCTCTGGGAGAGATACAAATAACCATATTTCAAATTAATAAAATTATGGTAGGTAGAAGCATAGTTTAGAAACAATATTACATGATGAACAATGTTATCAGAATATATATATATATATATATATTTTTTTAGGCCTTTTCAACTTTACAGATGGTCAATTGGTAAGTGTTTTACTGATGTGCAATTATGATGATCAGACGACTAAACTAAACCAAATATTTACAAATACTTCACTAAAGACTTACTTCAGAAAAGCTCTCATCTCCCATGTACACTGTCCAACTACCAGAAGCAGCACTGTTGATAATAAATCTGCATACACCTGTTTATGAACAACAGTGCCAAGAATCATAGTCATATCTAGCAGAATTGTTATTATAATAATGTACTTACTTACTTAATACTCTTTGCTCCTCGTTGAGCATAGTGCCCCCAACAGATGTCTGCCACTTTACTGGTCTCTGGCTGTTTTATTTATGGCAACCCAGGATATTTCAGCACTCTTCAGTTCCTCAAGAAGACATCTCCATGTCTGTTTAGAACACACACCCCCTTTTTTTTTTTCATTGAGGTTCCACTCAAGTGCTTGTCTAGTTACACTCAACTGTGTCTTCCTTAGGGTAAGCCCGACCCACCGACAATATCTCCTCTTAACCTGGGTCATCATGGGTTCTTGTCCTGTTCTTATCCAGGTCTGTGTTTGGTTATTGGTTACTAAACTGGCGTCATTGCACTCCAGGCAGACCCATAGGTGCTCAGTCTCCCCAACAGATATCGAAGAGTAAGCATACTGATGGTTCCTGTGGCTCACTTATTAAACACACCTCTCACTCTGCCTCTCAGGTATCCAGTTCGACTTGAACAACGGGTAACTCCAAACTGCCTAAATCGCCTGATCGATTCAATATCGATTTTAGTGTCCTCATCCAACAGACAGTCGCAAAGAGACAGAAGAATATCCCCTTATCCATCTTCAACTCCCCAACAATCGATGCTGTTGATGCAAGCCTGTCCGCTCTTTCATTACCGTAAACACCTGCATGACCTGGACAGTATATCCACGTAAGCCGCTGGAGGTTAGAAACGTCTTATAGACGACATCCACTCATACCGAAATCAGATCAGACAAGGTCTGTGTTTACAACTGTCATACCATCTTATTTATTATAATAAACTTATTATTGTTACTATTTACAACCAGAAAAAAATACAGGTTTTTACTCTATTCTTGTGTAACACTGGGGAAATGTTTCTATAACTTGTATGTATCCCCCAGGAGTCTCAAAACTAGTCTACGATGCACCTATGGGCAAGATGGAGTACCCATTTCAATACTATTTAACTTCAGAAGTCAGAGAAGCCAATAAAGTGAAAAAGAAGGCATTTCCTATACAGGATGTCGCCATCAGCTTCAGTAAAAGAGTGATTGAATTTCTAGGCACCACTTATACGTTCAGTATTCTTCTTTGCATTCGTTCTTACGACCAATTTTAATCACTCTTTGTGATATGTTTCATCTTTGTCAAAAACGTGTATACATTGCACATTGGTTTGGTAGGCCCTAAACGCATAGACTTTTACACGTTTAGGACATGTGCATCCGATTTCAACCAAACCTCCTTCGTCGCCTCTTACGACATGCGTGACAGGTAACAGTGGTTCTATTCTTTACACCTCAAATTTGGGCCCGGTAACCACTCGGGTGTCCCAGGGGAACTAATTTGCTTCCAAACTTACCCACCGAGGAGTTTGAACCTGGTACGCTTGGGTTGCGATCTAGCTCACTACATCTTAAGCTACAGACACTCACACAAATATAGTGCTTTGGTTTTTTTTTTTTAACTTGTTTCAACTGTGCAAGAAATTAAGCCATATAGAAATTCTTACCAATACTTTCCAAATGTTTAACAAACTCAGGCAGGCCATTGGGAATTCCCCTGATGGTATCACATGAGTATCCATCTTCAGGTAACAGGAATGGTAAATGAAGATCACTATCCTCTTCAAGTCGCACCTCTCGTTCATCAGATCGGGTCAACTCGTCAGCCATGTTCTCTGCTATTGCTACCACTCTATCCACAAAGGATGATGACACAGGTGGTTCATTTGCTTCCGGAATGTATCGAGTCAAAAGGCAGTGTAGTTGAAGTGAGTTAAGCTTGAAACAAGTTGAGCTAATAGTTGTGATGTCATCAGCGCTAGATTTTGGTGCTTGTAGTAAATGTGCAGCCTGTAAAGGATCAGAAAATAAACACACAAAAATTAAATTGTTCCAAAGCCTTTGCAGACCGCAGGATATGGTGTCTACTATCATTTACCGCAGTATATGAAGTGTCCACTATAATTTACCGCAGGATATGAAATGTCTCTCTCTCTCTCTCTCTTTGTCTTTTAACCCGGGTTGGGGCATAGGCCCTCAACCAACTCATGCCAAGTCTTCTATCTCTAGCTATCTCCTGCAGCTCCCTCCAGCTCTTCTTTATATTGTTGATCTCCATGTATTTCTCGGCCTCCCCTTCTTTCGCTGTCCCTGAGGGTCCCAGGCAAGGACCCTTCTTGTTTTATTCCCCTCCGGTTTTATATCAATCAATCAAATGTTTACTATCATTTAACATTTCAAAGTCCAAGTATACTAATATTCTTAATTCTGTAACTCCTTGACGAACCAAACATCACACTACATGGCTTTGGGTTGGATGTCTTTTTACCAGGAGCCACACTAAAGGGTGTTTTTTAATTCTAAACAAACAATTGCCTTGTAAAAACACAGCTTATGCCCTGGTCCACTAAGAGTTACGGGAGAGAGAGGATGTGTATATGATTCAAGTAATATTGATGAATCTACAACCCCAACCAAACTGCAAGAATGCCAAATATAATGTGGTGTAATCCTAGACAAGAGAACTATACTAGTAGCCAAAGAAGAATAGAAAATGAACATAGAACCTGTGTCGTTAGTTGCCACAAGCTGAGAGACACACTGAGAATTTTATCACAAAGATTTTAAATAGTTTTGAAGTGTTTTTCTTGAATGCTTCGTCACCAAAGTTTCTGCTCCTATTTTGTATTGTCCTTAATGACGGCAAAATAATAATACAGTACCTGAATAATCCGACAGAGGTGACAGTCGGCTGCAAGTTCCAATCCTTGCTTCTCTGCCCAAGTTTCCACACGAGCCAGTCTTCTCTTCAAAAGTGATCCCCATGTGCGGGTGCACAGTGTGAGTTGTGGTTCTGTCACTAAGATGTTAAACAACCACATGTTGATGAAGTGGAAGAGTTGAGAAAATAACTGAATGGTCAATGCTGCATTGACTCTACAGCGTCGAAGAAGGGTCATTGCTGCTGACAATGTATCAAGGACATCATCCAGAGTGGGACGGCCCATGTTGTAACG
Source organism: Arion vulgaris (assembly GCA_020796225.1). Taxonomy (NCBI): domain Eukaryota; kingdom Metazoa; phylum Mollusca; class Gastropoda; order Stylommatophora; family Arionidae; genus Arion; species Arion vulgaris. Next base: position 8,102,449 of record CM036762.1, read on the forward strand.
ATGACCCATTTCTGTAAAGAAAATTAAACTTGTATAAAATGTCATTGAATGCTGCCCTTTCTGGACTTAAGAAGTTGGAACACAACACACAATACTAATTACAGTATATGTTAACTTACAATTTTATATCATACACAGCTAAGTGTGTTACGGTGGTCAGCAAACAGTTACCACAAGTTATAGATGTCTCAGCTTCATATGCAAAAAGACGATGTGTTAGTATCAACACAGATAATTGCAGCAATATGCTCTTCATTTTCTCTCTCCAAAATCACAAAGGATGGTATTGTCAAGAAAAACAAGAGCTGCAGTAGTGTAGCTGTTAGTTAACTTGCTTCTTGTGCGCATAGTTTGGGTTCAATTCCACATTGGGCAGTGGCATTTTTTCAAACCAGCGGCTTTCATAATAGTTCATAAGTTCGGTTCCAACTTCACTGCAACGGGGCACCCCATAATTGCTCCGTTCCTGTGCAATGAAAATCACACGAAATGCTAACAACTGTGAAATGTTTCCTGTGTGAACTAATTCCAGAATGAAACAGCGCGTACCGCCACAAAAACAACCTGCACCGCATAAAATGCATATGGCCGGCGCTAATGTAGCAACACAAAACTGTTCATCACTTGAATTGCAATTCTTGTCGAAGGAACATCAATCATGACAAAATCCAGCTTTCGGCACTCGCAATATAACTGCATAACTGATTGAGTTTGTTCGTCATAACCGTTGTCCGCCATTTTCTGAATACACACAACAAACGCGCGGTTGACACAGCAAAAAGCATTCCATGTAGCAGTCATAGCTCACAGAGTTGCTCAAGCATTAACTCAGTAGCTCGGCAAACGAAACCGGAAAATACCCGACCAAACATGGTGGAAACGCGCTAGCAAAGTCGTGTTCAGAATTAAACCGCAGTGGCTTTCAGGTCAACCCAGCCTCAATTGTGTACTAGGAAAAACACCGGGAAGTAAAGATGGCCACCGTGATATTGACAACATCACTTATCATGTACTGATGCTAATGAGAAAATACAACCTAACACTGTATTTTCCAATATAGATCGAGATATGAAAAAGGGTTCCTTAATTTATTTTTTTTACTATCAAGATGGAGATGGAGAATAACTGCTGAGAGAAGTCAAATAACCAACTTATTTTGGAGTCCCATTCCAAGATTGACATGGACCTCCTCTTTGTCAAAATCATCTACTCTCAGCTGTCCAAAAATTCATTTTCAATCCTATTGTAAACTAACCACAATAGACGTTTAGAAACTGAGAATGTAAGGATAGATAATAAACAAGATCATACACCATACCATCATCTCCATCACTGGCATCGGACGGGTCCAGAAAAGCTGGCATAACTCTCTGAAGATCCCCCTGGAGACACCTGACAAGATGATGGAAAGCTGCCTGGACAGCTTCTGCAAGCATCTCCTGAGATATGCCACTTAAGGGATGGACGTCTCTGTCCTGTTTGAACATGTGCAAGATCTCTGAAGAATTGGCCATCCAAAATGCTAAAGAAGAAGGATCATTGTGAAGATCCTGTGGATGACATCAAATGCTAGTTACAAAGATCAGCAAGTCATTTCATTCTTAAAATGAGATTATTTGTAGGTCTTTAGAACAAATGGTCATAGATCAGAATTTCATCTTATGTCAGAAGTTCACCATATTCTCAATATTAGGTCATTGAGCACTGAATAGACATTAAATGCTTGAAGTCGATTTTTTTTTCGCTCAACTCAGACGGTTTATCCTGAAACTGATTGCGTGAAATCTGTTTTCAATTCTACAATGGCAGAGCTGCCATTGTAAATTACTTCACTGGCAGCTGTGTGCTCAATGTACTCGTATTAGTATTCTCGCTACAGGCAGATTTTCTCGACTTCAGAGGTACTACATTATCGTCCTGAGTAAGACCAGGACTCAACAAATGCCGGACAGTAGGTTCGAACCAGCATGTATAGCGTCTCACAGCTAGCAGGCCAGCTACTATCAACTACTCTAGGCAGTCCTCTGAAGGTCATATTAATTTTTTTAATAGATGATCATGTCCCGGAGGACATTTTAGATCTGAAGATAAAGTCACTTTGTTATTTTTCTTGCATTCACAAGCTATGAATTCAAGCATAGTCATGGCATCTGGTATAGCACTCCTGACTGATTTTTGCGTGAAGCGCTCCTTTCCTTTTTATAAGTGTTCCTGCCATACAGTTGTGTGCCTTCTTCATCTTCAGGGTAGCTTTATTCTCAAGATAATGTCATGTTAGATTTGAATATTAGGTCATTATAGGCGCAAAGCGTGGAATTTTTCCCCACCACGACGGCTCTCAGGTCGACCCAGCCTCAACTGGGTACCAGACATGCTCTAGGAAAGTAAAGGCAGTCGGCGTGATGCTGACCACATCACCCATTGAGTGCCAAATGTGTGCCGACGGTCAATGAAAATACAGGCCTAACACTGTATTGACCTATATACCATGAGGTATGAAAGGGTTCCTTTACTTTTTTATAGATGCAAAAGTCATGTTTGGTCACAAGAACATGTGGTCATAGGGCTGATGGTTATCTATGGTTTAAATATTATGTAATTTTTTAGTTTAAAACTTAGGTAATACAATTTTATGAACTTTGATGTGACTTGACTTTAAATTATAAGGCTGAGTTTTATGATGACTACTATGAATCACTATGACAGTTCATAGTTTTCAATATAAAATATATCTTCACCAAATATTCAAAGTATTATAAGTGAGTGTGAGAAGAGAGATATGAAGAGAGTGAGGAAGACTGATGAATGAGGAAAGAGAGAGATGGACAAAGTGATCAAGAGAAAGAGATATTATCCCACAGAGAGAACAACAGACAGTTATGGAGATAAAAAATGAAATGAGAAATAGATATGGAAAAAGAGAGAGATTAAAAGATTTAATTGCTAGAGACTAAAAGATTTGTAAAATATCAATAATTAAAAAACCAACAACAATGACAAAAAATAAATTAACATCTATTCCGATTTTGTTTAAAAGTTATTTTCTTATTGTTCAACACATTTTCTTTTACCTGAATGCTTCGCTGAATCATTTTGGAGGTTTTATTGACAAAGTCTGTCACAAGCTGGGCTCGATGAGTGACAGGGGATCTGGGTGACAGTAAATGTCGAACAGACATGTACAAGGTATAGGTAGGAGCCAGTTTAAACTGAAGTTGTTTACTTTTGACTTCCAAGACAGAAGATTGAATGAGACGATCTCCAGCTGATAATGAATATAAATATTTATAAATAATGTGACATGCAACAATATGGGACAGGTGGTAATACAAATATCCATTATTAGTTTAGTTTAGTGGTCAGATCATCATCACAGCACACCGAACCAATTAGTCCATAAGCGCTTCGATATCCTCGTCAGAATGTCTCTCAGTGTGTGACATCTAATTATACCGGTTCTTTGTTGATTTACTATTTTTCTTTGGCTGCAAGTATGGTGCTCTTGTCTAGATACAGCACATTTGACTTGGTATTCTAGTAGTCTGGTTAGGGTTGTGAAGGTTCCTGTGGCTCGTGGTTAAACACATTCTTTCTCTGCCCTTCAAGCACCCAGCTCTACTTACAATCCAAGTCAATTGAGATACTTGAGACAACATTCGACAATACAGGTACAACCATATACAGCTATCTTCCTGTTATTGGCCTCAATTTTACTGAGGAGTGCTCGGTTTATGATCTGGAAGAGATTCCTGGTTGCTTTTCTTTAAGCTTATTCTTCGATCTGCCTGAAAATAACATTTGTTACCTTGTATATTGGGTTCACTTTCACGATGACATTTTTGGGATCGGATTAACTTTCTTCTTCTACCCCTACTCATTTAGCCAGACCGCAGTGATGCAGCCTATACCCAAGACTTTAGTATCCTGACCTTGACTTACTTCATATCATTTACTGGGTCCCAGTCCTAAAGAAACTTATCTTTATTGCTTATTTACAAAACTAATCCAAGTTCAAGGAACTTTGTTGATAAGTTTCAAGATATGTTCTTGTAAAAGTATCTAATTTCTCTCTTAAAGAAATATATTGATTACTAATCGATTATTTTCTGAAAATATAAACAAAATACAAGAAGGTTTTTTATAAAAAATAATGAAACAATAGTTTTACCATTGATATCATATTCAACAGCGGCTGGAAGCATATCTTCAGAACCTTGTGATCTCAGAGATGATGGCGATCTGTCTGAACCACTTCTGAAAATTAGAAATGCAAACATTAAAATGTGAAACCCAATCTCAAAAGAATGAATAACTTGTGACAGGCACAGTTGACATTCTAAAAAAGTGACATGCAAATTTCAGAAATCTCATACTGGTAATGTATGTGATTTCTAAGAAACAATACATCAAACACTGAGACAATCAATCAAGCTATGATATTTTTCAAAATATCCCTGATCTCAGTGTAGATGAGATCGAGTTCCTAGTCCTATTGCAGACGGGGCGATGCAACGTAGGTCTCGTGTTCAAGTTGAGCACATAAAAGAACCATTGGTAGATCAAAATCGAGAAGAACAGGTTGGAAAGCCACTGCTAGTGCAAAATTCATTAGAAATTTTTTTTATAAATATTTCTTCATAATATTTTCACCATCTTCAAATTACATCAGGGACCTCGAGGAGCAGCGGAGTTCATGCACTGCCGCTGAAATCTTCCTGTGTAAGAAAGAGATCTCAGCACACATGGTTACTCACCAAAGTGCAATGATGGTGATCCTATCAATCAATCAATCAAACAAACAACCTATCAGAAAATGGAACAATCAATCAAATTATAAGACAATCAAACTATGGAAAAATCTATGGAAGTGAAAGTATTATAACATTTTAAAAAGTCACAAAGATCAATAACAAAATCAAAATTACTAAACCTTTTTTGTTTTGACTCCCATGAAAGATTTCCTGGGCGTGGAGATACTTTAGAGCCAACTGTCTCAATATGGCCATCAACATCAAAGTTGGTCTCCTGCGGATGACCATGCTGGTTTTTGTTGGGTAGCTGATACGGTTGGTTTTTTGCAAGAGGCTGTACGGAAATAATAAGGATAATATGATAAATATGGAGATAAAACTAGGTAAATAAAACACACGAAGCATGTATTTTTTTAAAAAACCATACTAACGTGAAAATATCAAGTTCGTCTCTAAATGAATTCTAAATGAATCTCTACAAGCGTCAACAATTCGCAGAATTACATTCATCTTCATTCATGGGTGTCAATGGTTATGACAGAGCAGACAGGCTAGCTGGCTCTGCGACCATATCAGGGGGGCCAACCAATGGATAGAGCTGACATTCTGAATAAACTTATAGAGTGTCGCCACAAAGAGGATTTTCATTTCAACCAATCCTCATCACCTGTTAGATTGCAAGAGCTGGGATTGAAGATTGGAGTAGCCAGAAAAGAACAGCACAACAGGAAAATGAGGTGACTCATCAATCAACATCGAACTGGTACAGTCAGTCGTTGGACGTTGTTGGAGATATTGTGAAGGAGATTGGAGCACCTATGGACTTGTCCAGAGTGCAATGAAGATTTTCCCAAGCTGAAACTGAAACCTACGTTTTATTGTTCATCTACAATAGACTAGAGCCGGTAGCGTAGTTGTTAGTGAACTCGCTTCTCAAGGCTGGTGGTCTGGCTTCAACTCCCGCAGTGTGCGTGGAATTTTCCCGACCACGACGGCTCTCAGGTCGACCCAGCCTCAACTGGGTACCAGACGTGCTCTGGGAAAGTAAAGGCAGCCAGCGTGATGCTGACCACATCACCCATCGTGTGCCGACGTCAATGAAAAATACAGGCCTAACACTGTATTGACCTATATACCACGAGGTATGAAAGGGTTCCGTTACTTTTTTTAACATTTACAATAGACTAGGAACTCGATCTCACCTACATTGAGATCAGGGATCTCTAGAAAAATATAAAATATCCCAATGACTTCACAAAGGAGCGAACCAAGTATCTTTGGAACAAGAGGCAAGTATCTAACCAATCTGATTTTCATCCATGGATACTACTCTAGAACACACATACCTCATCAAATCTTGGATCCAGAAATTTATAGAGTTTATCCCTGCCAAATTGCACAGTCATGCCATGTTTCAGCATTGTAGTTTCGTAGATTCTCTGGCCTTCCACGTAGGTTTCTGCATTCTGACTGTTGGGTGTAACAGTGACAATTCCTTCAGTGTGTGCAATCACACAATGTCTGGGTCGTATATCAGACCCTGCCAGCTGAAACAGAATCACAATTGTATTGGTAAATTTAAAAAATATATTGGAAGAATATAATAAGTTAAACTTCTTTTTCAGCGATCTCTGGTCATGCGCTTAATATACTGTGGACCACAAACTGGGCAGTCAGCTTCAAGTCTGTCAGGTTTCCCCAAAGCTTAGTTTTTAGGTCGGCTGGGTATGGCCAAAAGTTGCTTCTCAGCTCACACAGGAGAGAACAGTCTTGAAGAACATGCTCTGGTGTCTGTTCCGCCTGCTGATACTGTCAGAGAGCTGCTTGACTTACTCCTAGCCTGTGTACATATTTGTTGAGTCTGCAGTGTCCCGGCACATAGGTGAAATATAATGACCTGGTCTGTTCTGCTGAAGTCTTTGAGGAATAACGCGGACAACCATTGAAAAGGGCAATGTTAAGTTGTTTCAAACTATACACATTGATGTCAGTTCTGTTAGGTTACTAGTTTAATTTGCTTGTGTGTTGCCAGGGTCCTCAATGGGAGCAAAGAATAGTAACACTGTGACCTACAAGGCATGTAGTAGAAGATGACAGAGGTAGGGGTCTGAGGAAGCTACACTAGTAAATAAAAAAGTTGCAGAAATCGGATGTGCTGACCTACTTGTATGAGCATAACTAGCACAATCTACAATTGCTCTTAGGCTCAGATCACATACAAATCAGAAAGAGCGGTTAACAAGTAGTCGATATGGAGCGTTTGAAGAAAAATTCACAAACATCAGCATAAGAAAGAAAGTTGGCACAAAACCGTGCTTGAATTACATAGATAAACAAAGAATGAAGTGGTTTGGCCACTTAATAATGCATCCAAACTCCACAGTATACAGTCTTCTACAACAGAACATCGGGACAGAAGGCAAGAGGAAGACCACGGAAAAGATGGTTAGATGGCGTAGCAGAATCCCTTGAAAGAGCAAAGATAACAATCACACAAGCCACCAGAACAGCGCAGGACAAAAACAGAAAACCACGACACTGGCCAACAACCCGGTAGCAGTGTGACGACAAAAGAAGAAGAAAAGTTATGAAATAATCTATCAAGTAATGGGATAATGTATAAGAAATATATGTATGGTCATGCTGGGAACACCTGGTATGTCTTCTATTATGTTATAGTTAAGTCTCACCTGCAGGAAATGCTTTCCATTGTAGTCTGGTTTATTGTTGGCCACCTCAGTGACATTGACGACTTCAGTTACGTTCAAAGGAAGAACATGACGCTTGGGTTTACCTGCAAGAAATTATTTTGTAAAGGTCTCAAGTATTCCAGACATAAAAGGAAATCAAGTTTCATATCAAACGAAAAGAAATATTTCATTTTTATTATTTCAGATCATGCAGCTTTTCAAAATTAAAAATGGCTGTTATTGAAGAACAAAACATGGCCAAATAAGGTCTTCTTTTAAATGGGATGAAGGAAATTAAAAAGATAAATATGGCCTTACAAAAAAATGTAAACAACTTAAAACAGTATGGAATGGAACCGACATCTCTTCTTCTTCTGCGATCAATTTCTGCTATGTGACTACTCCGGTATGTGTCATAAACAGGAACCAATATAAAACAAAGATCAGATTGCTAAAACACGTATATTCCCAGTGACAATGTATAGGTGTGAAGCATGAACAAGGCAGTGGAAAAGCATATATCTGATATTGAATATATGTTTACAATAGTCCTCCGTATATAAATGACAAATATATATATATATATATATATATCCAGACGCTCCAGTGGTTACCGGGCCCAAATTTGGGGTGTAAAGAATAGAACCACTGTTACCTGCCACGAATGTCGTAAGAGGCGACTAAGGACGTTTGGCTGAAATCGGATGCACATGTCCTAAACGTGTAGAAGTCTATGCGTTTAGGGGCCTACCAAACCAAGTGCAACGTATACACGTTCTTGGCAAAGATCAAACATATCACAAGGTGATTAAAATTGGTTGCAAAGAACAAAAGCAAAGAAGAAGAAGAAGATATATCCAGAAAGAACTCAAAATCAAAGACATCTGACTCATGCCATAAATAAGAATGAGAAAATTGAAGTATTTTGGAAATATAAAAAGACACAAAGGGTTGGAGAAGACCAATATGGAAGAAGTCATCCTGGCAAAGAGGAAGTCAATGCAGAAGATGGACTCAGGATGAACTGATGATTTGAACATGACGGCTGAAGAGGCAGGACATCTGGCCTATGAGAGTGAGAAATTCCAAAGGACTGTTAGGCAGCATTCTGCTCAGGAGAAGCTATGTGATGTTATTGATGTCCAATATATACTATCTTTTGTTCATTTCCAATTTTTCTTCTCAGAATTGTTCTAAACCGAGTACATTACCCTATTAATGAACAAGTGAACTAATAGTTCTCTCTCGTGATCGTTCTTAAGCCGTTTTTATCATTCTATTGTGATATATAAACAGCCAAACATCAGAATGGGATGTACGTGCACAGCCTTCAGTACCAATTGGAGCTCAAGTGATTATCTTTCGGTGGTGTGTTCGGTTTCAACCAGCATTTACTGGGTTCGCTCTCCGTTAGCCTATGGCTGTCCCCAGCCAAAACCCACAAGGCAGCAGGTTGCTATTGTCTTTCAGGGCAGTGACCCGTAGACTACCTGCTCTCCCGGGCTGATGAGCGTCATCTCTCCAGAACTAAGAGTTCTAAAAACCCATGGGGAAGCACCAATGTCAATGAGCATGCTGGTAAGTAGGCAAACTAGCTAACTTAACCCCTTCAGCCTTCTGTGCCGATATACTGACCCACAGTATTTTTAAGATGATACAATGCCAGCATATTGCCTACTTTAGTATACCTTGCAATATAACTTCATCTAAATTTAAAAAGAAAATTGAGGATTGAAAGGGTTAAACTGACTAATACTATATAGGTATAGCAAGCTCTCTCAGGACACAATTGCTAAACACTGAAATTGAACCCAGACCAAGAACACAAGATGAAGAATAATGCAGCTATATTAGTTTACATGTATTATCAATCCCAACAGAAAATATTATGTAATACCTCGAACATTCGTTTCAATTAAGTATGGCAGCATGTCCAAATTTGTATGCCGCTGGTCACTTGGATGGGCACGTAGATCCTCATGGGAAACTGATCGCTGCTTCTGTCTTCTTTTCATAGCATCAGCTGTTCTTTTACGCAACTGGAAAATGATGTGCCCTGGAATAATAAACATATCTTAAGATTTCAATCTTTTATACATAAACGAATATGCTGGACATTAATATAAAATAATAATAATTCCTCTTGTACCGTTATACGTTACATAAGGCCTGCAAGTAATTTCTCCATACCGCTCTATCCTGGGCAACTCGCTCAATCTCCTCCATGGAACTGAGACCGATATTTCCTGCCTCTCTCAGCAAAGTTCGCTCAGTGTCTCCTTAGGTCGACCTCTCTTTCTTGAACCCTTTGCATCCCACTTCAATGCCTGCTTTGATATTCGTTGATCATTTCTCCTCAAGGTGTGCCCAACATATCTCCATCTTCTCTTTCTTATAACAGTTGTCACATTAATATACTAGACATAAATAAGATAAATACTCTAAAATACAAGAGATGTACTGATATTTCTCACATTTGCAATGCCCTGTAGCTTTTAAAAGCCTGTGCCTGTCACTTCCATTTCTAGACCCTAGTGTGCAGGAGGTAGGAGGGCCAATATCTTTCCAGCCATGTGGAATGTCAAGCATGGGATTGAACCCACAACCCTTTGGGGTAGTGACTACCAGTTTTGATGTTTATATTCCATGAAGTTATTCCATGAAGGGCGGCAGTGGCAACAATAATAATGATAAGATTTATCATATGCCTTGTTCACTGTGTTTGGCATGCTGAATTACAAGTCAGTATGAACAAGTTCTTCTTTGAACGCTATATATCAACCACTTGTTAACCCCTCTTTGTGATTTGTATGTGATCTGAGCCTATGAGTGATGTAAGGTGTGCCAGTTATGTGCCTTCAAGTGGGACAGAACATACAAATTCTGTTAATTTATTAGGGTAGCTTCCCTAGGCCCCTATCTCAGTCGCCTCTTATGACATGTCTTGTAGGTCGCAGTGTTACTATTCTTTGCTTCCCTTGCGAGCCCGGCAACACATGGGCGAGTGTGAACAACAGGAACCAACAGTATGAAAATATTGTACTATATCTTGAAAGAAATGATCACCTATTAATCTGTCTAAAGTGATGTTATGGTAACTATGATAACCAATAGCCATGATAGATTTATCTCATACCTTGACCTCTATGTTTAGCATGTTGAATGACAATAGCTAGTGGACACTCATTATCATCCAACACTCTCTCATCTCCTCTGGTCTCTCCGTGGTACTCCATTCCACCAGAGGGAAGCAATACCTGGAAAACAAATATCACAAAAACTGAGATTACAAAAACAAGATCAATAATAATAATAATAAAGTCTATGAAAGAAAAGACAGATCACAATCCCTCTCTCCAACCTGTGACGCCCCTAGAGCTTAGGGCAGCAAAACATGCACAACATTCTTCTCTATTCTTGGCCGTCCTCTGTATTGCGTTCCAGATATGATTCATTTCTGTACGTTCTTGTTCTTGTTCTGTTTTCATTCAGGTTGTTTTGGGTCTTCCACATTTCTTTTGTCCTCAGTGTCCATCACAGTGCAGTTTTTGTGACACATTTAGTCTCCATGCGTATCACATAGTCCTTATATTCTAAAAAACAGTGACTTCATCCTAAGAACACACCCCAACGGTTTCTTTTTTTCCAATCCTGTTTTGCCTCACAGCATCAGGATAAGAGATTTCTATAACAAACTTGTGTGTGTGCTTCATAAATAGTGTTTTTCACTGCCTGTGTTATCTCTGAAGTCCATCTAATGAATAATAATATTATTTTTGTAGGATATCATGTTTGATTTGCCTGGAAGGAACTTTAGTTATAATGTACACAGACAAAATTTATACCTCAACAAGACAGTATTCCGAAGGATCCTCTTTCTCAAGCCCATATTTTTCCAGAGATTCTGTGACCACGGCCGAAGCTGGGTCTGCAGTGGACAGGAATAATGTCTTGTATGGGACATCTGGACGCAGAGATTCTCCATAAATTTTGAGTGTGCCTCCTGCAATGATAATCATTAACACATCTGTTAGATTTGTTATCAGTGGTAAAAACTAGATATGTGCACTTGCTATCTGTGAATCACATTATTTTACTTACGTTTCATTGATAATTAATTACTAGTAATTTGCTGATACACATTAATCTTACTTTTTCCAACCCAAAGCTCAGTCTTAATTGAGTATCTGATTGGGTAACTCCACCAATGCAGGTTTCAAGTCCGGGTGAAAAAGGAGGAGAACTTGTATGTGAGGCTAGCCACCCATCACAATAACTTTTGAGCGCTACAGAAACTTGCAACAATTAAAAGAGCTTTGCTAAGAGAGGCGAGACAAATCGGACACAAATCCATAGAAGAGATTGAGCGAGATATCCAGGACAGAAAGCGGTAAGGAGAAATTACTTGCAGACCCTCTGTAACGAATAACCCACGAGAGGATGTGTGTGTACATATATATATATGTGTGTGTGTATATATAAAGAAGTAAAGGAGACCATCTAATGTTGACCCCAAACCTTAGGTTTCAACAAAATTAATAAAGGCCTAACACTTCTTCTTCTCTTCCACCATTTACTTCTTTATAGAAGTGTTGGGGGTGAAACACAGTGATCTTGTGTGTGCTTGTTTTAAAGCACTTTGTAAGCTGATATTCATGTTCGTAAGGCTGTTCTTGGTGCCGTTGCTCCATCTTTGGCGTGGTCTTCCTCTTGCTTTGTACTCATTATACATTCATTTCATTTTCTGTGTGGCTCTCTGTGGTAGGTGATACCACTGTTTTCCCAATATACAACGTCATATGAAAAACATGGTTCTTTACTATTTTCTTTCTAATGTACTCATTGGTCACCAGAAAGCGCTACCAATAGCTCCATTGGCAAACATATATTAAAAGATGTTAAAGACTTTACATAGCGGGAAGCGTTTAAATTTCAGATGAAAGAATAGCTAACGAAATCCAACATAGATGATATAAAACCAACCAAATCATATGGCAAATTGCATCAATTTTGGAAATGCAAACATATCACCATGAACACTAAAAGAACATAGTACATCACAATCTATCTCTCAACTTCATGCTATCAGTGTCAAACCTGGATGATGGCATCAAACAATTGAAGAAAAATAGTAACGACAGAGATGAAGTATTTACATAGAATGTTGGGAGTATCAAGAAGATACCGGTTTCGAAATGAAGACATCAGGGAAAATGTGCTACAACATCAGTACTGAAATTCATCTACAGGGTGTTGAAGATAATTGCAGCCCCATTGACAAATCGAAAGTTGCCAGATAACCTATCGCGTTGTGTTAATTTACTATTTAAACCGGTTCTGACTAGCTTGTCCTACGTCACATTTGTTCATCGCCCTTTCCCTCACTACAATTACATACCGTCACACAACCTTGACCTATACTACGTCATAGCTGAACCTCATTTTCATACATATATGCCAGATTAGCTCCATTCACAGACCGCTTTTATCTTGAACACCCTGTATAAACAACAAATTAAATGGTTCGACCACATAAGCAGATTACCAACAGGTGTCAAAGTGCAATGATACTCAGATACAGTAGATAAAATGTAACAGGTCGTCCACGTAAAGGGTGGATCACAGAAATAACAGACAGTGAAAGACACTATGTACAAAGTGCATCATACATGATCCCGTTCTAAAAATTCTTCTTACCCTGAAGTTATGAGGCAAAACCGGATATTGGGGGGGCAAGAAGAGAGAGAAAGAAAGATGTCATTCCTGGAATGTTGATTATGACATATTTCATGGAGAAAAGAACTATACTTGTAGACAAATCAACTATCACTTATACTGACCTACACATCAACATTCTCTGTAGCTTTCTGTACACACACACTCCACACATTTCTACACGTAGCCCCCACATGATATGAGAAGCTACCTACATGATTCCATTATCGTATCTGTCTATTTTCACGAAGCTCAGATACCGATGTCAGTACAATGCTTGTACACGACATACTGATATGGTCTATGTTAAGATCTGGCGATTTGAATCGGATAGCATAGACCTGGCATCGATGACCTTAATACAAGCAGAAGTTATGTACTGTCTAACATCAGCTACTTGTTGGTCAAATGTTGAAATAGTGTTTTACTTGTCAATAATGGTTACATGAGATTGTAACAGCACTATATAACTGCTTCTACCAAAAAAAAATATATATATATTCCCGTTAAAAAATGTCTAAAGCCAAAGGATAGACTTCATTGCACTGAGTTTTACCCCATGTGGCTCGGTCCCTCGCCGCAGAAAAGGCACGCCACCTCCCGAGAGTATTGCACAAAGCATGAACTCCGTAGCACCAGCAACAATCATATGGTCTCTGTGGAAAAATGCACTCGTGAACAGAACAGCGCGGTCTGGATTCGAACCCACGACCTTCTGAACGCAACGTAAAAACGTTCTCCTTTACTTAGTAACAATGAAACTAATTAGCGTAATACGTTAGCGTTTGCATATCGACTCGGAAACAAGAGGGTTGTGGGTTCAATCCTACACTCAACGTTCCCGCGTGAGGAAAGGAATAGACCCTCCTACCTCCTGTACAATGGGACCTAGAAAAGTGAAGTGACAGTTCATACCCTAAGGTCTGGAAAAGCTATGGGAAATTGTAATATTATTACTTAGTAACAAGGGTGATTTGTAGCTTGAACATACCACTGTTCTAACCACATAATAGTGAGTCTATGTCTGCGGTATAATATATCAATGTTGACAAGGTCACCCCCCTGACATTGTCTCAAGCTATCTCGTCCTTAATTTTATACTTATAACGTTCAAGTTGAAGTCTTCTCTTTTTCTAATTAAAAGTATGCCTCCCTGAACCGTGTGTGTCATTTTTTTGTGACACGGATCAGGGAGGCCTAATTTCATAAACCCTCCCAAAAAAAAGAAAGGAACCCTTTCATACCTCGTGGTATATAGGCAATACAGTGTTAGGCCTGTATTTTTCATTGACCGTCGGCACACGATGGGTGATGTGGTCAGCATCACGCCGGCCACCTTTACTTTCCCAGAGCATGTCTGGTACCCAGTTGAGGCTGGGTCGACCTGAGAGCCGTCGCGGTCGGAAAAATTCCACGACATTGCGGGAGCTGAACCCAGACCACCAGCCTTGCGAAGCGAGTTCACTAACAACTACGCTACAGTGGCTCTCTAAACCCTCAAAGACCAGAGTTATTTACTAACCCCTGACTTTTTAGGAGGTCAAAACCCACATACAGAGAAAATCTGAATGAAATTCGTGGCATATCCTAAAGGACGTATCAATCAACCACGGTAAACGAGTCGTTGATTTTTAGGCACCACTTATACGTTCAGTAGTTTGCCACTACTTTCTGAACGTGTCATTTTTACCTTTTGTAAAAATCCCACGAAAACGAATTTGCTTCCAAACTTGCCCACAGTGCGGTTTGAACTAGGTACGCTTGGTTTGTGATCGAGCTCACTACCGCTTGAGCTACAGGCGCTCACGTTTAATAAGCATAACTCAGGAGATATATATCCTTGAAGAAGATTTTTCAATGAATACCACCTGCTAATCACTAAACAATATGTGTGAATTTACTACCAATGACACTAGGAAAAGTCTTAAAAATTGAAAGGGTTTAATTTATCTGATTCTTCTTCTTCAGCGATCTCTGGTCATGCGCTTAATTTACTGTGGACCACAAACTTGGCAGTCAGCTTCAGGTTTGTCAGGTTTCCCCAAAGCTTAGTTTTCAGATCGACTGGTTGTGGCTCTATGTTACTTCTCAGCTCATACAGAAGAGGACAGTTTTGCAGGACATGCTCTGGTGTCTGTTCCGCCTGCTGACACTGACAGAGAGCTGTTTGACTTATTCCTAGTCTATATAAGTGGTTGTTGAGTCTGCAGTGCCCCCAGTACGCAGGCCAAATGTAATGACCCGGTCTGTTCTGCTTTGATCTCTGAAGAAGTTTTTTCCCTAATTATATCCAGTGTTTGTCTTCCAGTCTACTGCAGATTTTCTCTGTATGTGGGTTTTGACCTTCTAAAAAGTCAGGGGTTAGTAAATAACTCTGGTCTTTGAGGGTTTATGAAATTATTTTCCCAAGAAATCCGACCCCTGCGAACAGCTTGAGAACCTCTGGCTCAATCAATTACACGCAAAGCTAATTTAGAGTCTAATCCTTCCTCTCCCATCGCGACACAGGTAGGTACAACCACAATACGAATATGAACACTTGCGTGAAGCCGAGTGTCGTGTTGAATCACCACAAGGCACGCTTGAGGGCTAAACAATGGGGGCTATACCGCTCCATGCCAGGAATCGGTGGCAGATTAATAGCCATTGCTTCAGAAGGTCAGGACTAACTATCTCGGTTCAAAACCAAATGTACAGTGTGCACACATAACGTGAGAAGAAAATGTGAAAAAATGAGATAGAACGACGCATGGTGATCTGGCGCAGCACAGAGAATCATCACAAACACATAGACCTAAGCAGAACAGACCAGGTCATTATATTTCGACTACATACCGGACATTGCAGACTCAACAAACATTTATATAGGCTAGGAATAAGTCAAACAGCTCTCTACCAGTGCCAGCAGACGGAACAGACGTTGGAGCATGTCCTGTAAGACTGGCATGTGTGAGCTGAGAAGCAACATGTGGCCACACCCAGTCGACCTGAAAACTAAGCTTTGGGGAAACCTAACAGACCTGAAGCTGACTGCCCAGTTTGTGGTTCACAGTAAATTAAGCGCATGACCAGAGATCGCTGAAGAAGAAACACATATAAATCTTAACAGAATGAACATCTATTCACTCAGCGTGCCCCACCCTCTTCGATCCTCAGTCCCATTTAGCTAACTGAAAGTGTCGCCGTCACAAACTTACACTAGCGCTGTCCAACATTGTGCCCGCGGACGCCGTGCGATACATCCCTGGCGCAGTATTTTATTTCTCCGACTTTGACGTTAATCAGAATTCCAACCAGAAAAAAAGTGTTTCTGAATAACACTATGATTCAGTATTTGTCGTAAGCTCAATTTTTTTTTTTAAATTAAACGCTCAATAGGGATTAAGTTTTGATCTGTTATTATATTTATTCGTTACTATTAATATTATTTTTTAATTATTACTAGTATTGTAATTATTCCATAACGTTCGCACGTCCAGTTAATAGTCAAATATGTTGGATAGCACTGCCTCACACTATAGTTCCCAGCACTGCCTCACACTATAGTTCCCCAGCACTGCCTCACACTATAGTTCCCAGCACTGCCTCACACTATAGCTCCCAGCACTGCCTCACACTATAGCTCCCAGCACTGCCTCACACTATAGTTCCAGCACTGCCTCACTATATCTCCCAGCACTGCCTCACACTATAGTTCCCAGCACTGCCTCACACTATAGTTCCCAGCACTGCCTCACACTATAGTTCCCAGCACTGCCTCACACTATAGTTCCCAGCACTGCCTCACACTATAGTTCCCAGCACTGCCTCACACTATAGTTCCCAGCACTGCCTCACACTATAGTTCCCAGCACTGCCTCACACTATAGTTCCCAGCACTGCCTCCCGTTCCCAGCACTGCCTCACACTATAGTTCCCAGCACTGCCTCACACTATAGTTCCCAGCACTACCTCACACTATAGTTCCCCATTGAAAATACCAGTAAATTTAGCTCCCTCTACTTGTGCGAGAACGTGTTTTACATTGTACTTTGTTGTCAAGTGTTTCGCCGTTGTCTTAAAACCATAGCGCAGGACTGATTGCACACAGTCTGTTCTACAATCTAACCCGATAACCTTTGCTTGTTCCGACAATTATAAAGCCAGCTATAGATCGTGCTGTCAGATGGCTAGCGAAACATGCAGACGACACCGTCAAATAATTCCCATTTGGCAGTAGTGACCACTATTTTTGTCTATTGTCTATTCCCAGGTGGAAGATGTAGTTGGCTGTCCACTCTTGCCGTTAAGCGTAGGGATGGGAGCTTTAATTTGAGTTCTAGTGCTAGATGAGTCGCATTCGTGTTTATGTAGTGTGGTCTTGATATTATGACCACTGAAGAGTCAAATCGAGCATGAAATCCATTCATGACTAGCTCACCCGATAAGCAGATTCAACAAGTAACAAGCATGCAGTACTGAGACGCGCTAGACGACTGAGAAAGAAAAAAAAGAATGTCTCTTATCAGAGTGTAACGTTTCTGACACACGCCTTGCTTCAATTAAAATAAATGGGGTGTAGTACAGAAAGTCTCATCGTTCTCTGAGACATATTCAACTACAAACTCAATTTACGTTTTCTAAAAGCTGACACTGACGACACGTATAAAATAAATGTCAAATAAAACTATCTTGACTGTCTGTAATACCGCTTTTTATGACTTGAGTCTAGGGAATTTAACGACCGCATGGCTAGTGCAGTCGTCACGAAACAGTTCAGGTTAGGATTTTTTTCTTTAGCCCCAGACAGAAAAAACTCCTTGGCATTACTGAACCCGCGTTTCGCAAATAGGAGCTCGTTTTCTAATCTGTTTGGGCCGGACGCTCCTACGGTGATACATAAATGTTACGTTATTTTGAAAAATACAACAAAAGTGTATATGAGTTCTAGAAGGTCTAAAGACGAACGTTTCACTCCATATAGCTCGGTCTCTCTCCGCAGAAATGGCAAGCTACCTGCCGAGAGTATTCCACAAAACACAACCTCGGTAGCTCCGGCAACAATACTGGGGATCTCGAGAGGGGGAGATCCGGATTTGAACCCACTACCTTCGGATGGCAAGACAATGGATTAACCACTTAGCCAAATAGACCCTGTGTATCTTCTTCTTCTTCTAACGCTCCATATCGACTACTTGTTAAACCACTCTTTATGATGTGTATGTGATCTGAACCTAAGAGCGATTGTGCGTTGTGCCAGTTATGTGTTTACAAATACGCCAGCACATTATACAGAGTGTTCAACTTAAAAGCAGCCCGTGAATGGAGATAATCTGGCATATATGTATGGAAATGAGAAGGTTCAGTTATGACGTAGTATAGGTCAAGGTTGTGTGATGGTGTGTAATTGTAGTGCGGGAAGGGGCGATGAACAAATGTGACGTAGGACAAGCTAGCCAGAACCGGTTAAATAGTAAATAGACGAGATGCAATGCGTACATGGCAAATTTCTATTTATGACTGGGGCTGCTTTTAAGTTGAACACCCTGTATTTCTGCAACGCGTTTTAGTTAGTAGCTGGGTAGCTTCCTTATGCCCCTACCATAGTCGTCTTTTACGACATGCCTTGTAGGTCAGTGTTACTATTCTTTGCTTCACTTACAAGCCCCGACAACACACAGGCAAGACCCTGTATAAATGAGTTCGTGTACGTACACGTCTTGTTTAATGTCAGCGAAGGTTTCTGACGCGCTGAGGTAAGATACTCTGCTGCTCACCTCACATTTGACAGGCAAGACCCTGTATAAATGAGTTCCTTCGTGTACGTACACGTCTTGTTTAATGTCAGCGAAAGTTTCTGACGCGCTGAGGTAAGATACTCTGCTGCTCACCTCACATTTGACAGGCAAGACCCTGTATAAATGAGTTCCTTCGTGTACGTACACGTCTTGTTTAATGTCAGCGAAGGTTTCTGACGCGCTGAGGTAAGATACTCTGCTGCTCACCTCACACTTTACAAATATTCGGTTCACGTCCCGGTTGGAACGATCAGAATATTTATCAGTCATTCCTATCTCAATGAAGCTGAGATCGAGTTCCTAGTCCTATCGGAGACGGTGTTATGTTATGCGATCGACGTCACGGCACATTGGTCATTCCCATGCATGCTCTGTCCTCCGCTGCAGCAGCCATCCTAAAGTCCATTTGCTCACCGTACCCTGAGAAGTTGATTACTATATCTTCTCTCTCTACCACGAAGGGCATGTCCACACTTAACGCCTAATTCTCGAACTCGTTCCAATGTCTGAGACTCGCCCATATTACATAATTGAGAGTGTACCGCATTGATGATATCGGCTCTGTCCATACTTCTGCCCGTTTGAGTCGGGGCATTGTTTGCAAGAAAGTCTGCACGCTCGTTACCCTGCACTCCAGCATGTCCAGGTGTGGAGACGGTGTGTTCCAGTTTAGCAAGTTTTAAAAAACTAAACTCTTGCCAGTTAAAAATCAATGGGTAGGCTGGGAAAAACACCGAATACATCTATAAAAGTACAAACTACACTAAAATTCCCAAAAACTTCACCATTCTCAAAATATCTCGGGACCCACGCCGTGCTACGGAGTTTGGACGCTGCTACTGAGATCTTCTTGTGCAAGACGGAGATTAAAATACACCTGAATATTCTTCACATAGACAAGTGCAATAGCCCTATCTAGCAATCATTGTTTTCCCTTCTGAGGGTACAAACATACAACCTCAACAAGTACACCGTGTAGCGACATGGACAGCTTTGACAAAGCGACCTTACAACACAATCTAGTTACTCACAGCATGGGCTAATTAATTTAATCATTTCAAAACTATCGGATTCAACATTATAGTTTCAATTTACAAATGAAGCGATAATCGTTCAGCGTTTATGTTATCGAGTCGGTGGATCGTGATATAAATAGATGACCTCATGATTGTCCACCTGACCATAGCCAACTCTAGATAACTTTATACTGAGTTTTATGATAAGTTTAAAGTTGGCTCTGACATGACTAACAAATCGGATTCTCCGAAAGGAGTTAATGCTTATCTTTCGTGTTTGTTGGCCTACACGCTCTAATATAACCAATAAAATGTTCGCCTTTGGTTGAAAAGATCGTGCCTCAGCGTAAAGAAGCTTGAATCCCTACATAAGCGATAGAGCAAAGACTGGTATGTACAGTATTACATAAGAAGGAAAAATTAATTATAAGATATGAAAAAAAACCACACTCAACGTTTCGGGTTTTGTTTTCATATCTTATAATTTATTTTTCCCTTCTTATGTAATACTGTACATACCAGTCTTTGCTCTATCGCCTATTTCCTCAGTATTACCGCAGCCACCCTAACGATTTTCTCCAGATCTGATCTGATCCAGTCTGACCACCTCAGATTTGTTGATTTTCGTGCATCGCAATCCCTACATAACAAACAAACAAGTCTTACTTGACCAAAGCCAACAAGATAATTTACATACAAGAAAAGAAACGATCGTTGATAATATTTTTTTTTTAAACTCCCCAGACAAATACAAATAGCTGCATTTGGGATAAATGTTCACACGTATAGTTGCATTAGGCGGTCTCTATGGCGAACTGGTTAAGACGTTTGACTGTCATTCTGAAGGCTGTGAGTTCAAATCCGGACCGAGTCACATGCGCAAATATTTCATGAGATCCCTGGTATTGTTGCTGGAGCTAAGGAGTTATGCTTTGTGCAACACTCTCGGTATATGCCATGCCATTTCTGTTGACAGAGACGGAGCCACATGGGAAAGAACGGTGCAATGAAGTCACAAATCTTCGCCTTTAAGCCCGTTTTTTAAGCTTTATTACTGATACATTTTCACAAATATAGTTTCAGGGCGAATGCTGACATGAATAAATGCTGACATGAATAAATGCTGACATGAATAAATGCAAAGAGAAATACTGACATGAATAAATGTAGAGATGCATTTTAAAAAGTTAATTGCATATCCTTTACAGGACTTTGCGAATCAACCCCAGCTCTGTAACGCTGTTTGTGATTTTTCTAGGCATTAGTACATTCAGTAGTTTGCCATTGCTTTCTGAACGGGTGGTGCCATCGTCCTTTTGTTAAAATCCACGCGAAACAATTTGCAACCAAACTGTCCGCAGCGTGATTCGAACTCAGAACGTCGAGGTTAATAGACCGAGTCACTAACCCCTAGGCCACAGACGCCACCTAAAGATGAATACTGACATGAATGATTGCACTAACGAATACCGACATGAATAAATGCAGACACGAATGGTGAAATTATTTATGAGTGTTAAATGTGGGTACACGTATGTCATCACAGTAATCTATCCGCAAGTAATTCGTTCAGTTTGTCTTCCACCTGCTGCAAAGATTATATCAAGATAATTAAAACATATTTAAACATTTATCCGTGTCAGCAACTGTATAAGTGAGCAGCTTTCTGTGTGGACATTTATCTTGTGATCTTGTATAACATTGCATTTCTTTACTGTACGGAATGATCTTATGGGCTTTAGTTATTCTTCGTATGTGAACCGTATAAATTAGATAATCACTGGGAATATCTCTAACGTTCTAAAACGGGATCGAGTGCTGGATTAGAAACGTATATATCCATATATTGCTCTGTTTGCACACCAACAATTTAACTGAAACTTCCTCGCAACCACTTGTTAAACCATTCATTGTGGTCGGTACGTGATTTAAGCATTAAAGCGTGAGTTCGTTGTGGCAGGCTACTACAAGCCCGCATAGCAGCACACCCGCTTTCTGCCGGCTGTTTTTTATTCGGGATCGCCTTTCTAAATAGGAAAACAAAAGTGATCTAGGGAAGTACATTTTCCAAGACAAATCAGCGCACCGTTAGCCTTTGACCTCGTGGTCAGGTTTCCGGTCTATACCACTGTAAGCTGAGGGTTGGCTTGTGTGTTCTACGGGTCATCAACAGGCTACTAATTTTTCCTCTTCGCCCTTCCTAAGAGAGACTAGCGACCCCTATTCTGCTGAATACAGACAGAGGCAGAACACACCTTACAAACCACTAACACCAAACAAACTCTAAAAACACTCAGAACTAACGGCATAGTATATACACTACCTGTGACCGTAAAATAAAAGATTATCTTATATACTGAGCAAATCTAGCTATTGTGGGTTGGTGAAAACGGCAGGAGTCGCAGGTAAGTAGAGAGACTGAAAACGGTATACACAGAACAATGTTAAGTGCACCTTCATATTTGTAATGCGCTTGACTTAACGATGTCAATGCGATCTTGTCAGGAAGCAGTAGAAGCCACTTTAAACCCTCGAACGTTTCTTATCTATAACATTTCCTGTTAGCTTACACATGACTACAGCTTACAAATTAACCTTTGTTTTTTTATTTCATTATTTTTTTTCTCAAAAAAAACTAAACAACTGTGATACTTTATTGTTGTGGCGAAATAACAAATGTAATACTAAAGATCAGCACTGTCAACATCATTCAATCAAGTGCCCTGCCAGCCGGCGTAGGCAAACATGTCTCTCCACAACTCTCTTTCCCTGGTGAAGTTAATCAGTAGTGACGGCGATCTTTCCTCGAACGATGATGACAGAACATCCAACTGCTTCTCCTTCTGCCGTACACGATCTCTCCTTCCCCGAAAGATTTCTTTTACCCGTTATCATCAAATATTCTAAACCTTCTCTTCGCATTATATTACCGAAGAACCTTGATTGTCTGATTCTTATTCTTTAGATGTTTCTTTGTGTACATGTCTGTTTTAAAACCTCATCGTTTGTTATCTTCGCTGCCCATGGAATTCCAGCATTCTTCGTGAAACTATATCTATGTGGCTTCCAGTGATCATATTTACTGTTTGTTCATTGTTCATGATTCGCTGCCATACATTGTTGTTTCAAGTATTGGATCCATTGAAGTATTGGTTCAATATAGTACTGGAGTACTCGTTTCCGTCGAATCATTACTGGAATGATTAGAGACTTATAAAAGCAACGTGTGTGGCATACGTTTGATAATAGAGCAGACTGCAGTAAAGGTATATAATAATAACACTTTTAGATCCGTCTGAATCACAGGTCCTAACAAAGGTTCATTGTTCGTTTCTATGTTGCACCATCCTTTTGAAATCTTTCCATGTCTTCGTTTTTCTTCTTTGTTCCCATTATTCCTGCATGTCTTCCTTTGTCTTGTCTTTTATGTGTCTGGTCCCTGGCTTAACTAGGTTACTTCTATTTCTCTAGTTCATGTCTTCTGTGGCTAAGTGGTTACTCCGTTGCCTTGTGTGTCTTCTGTGGCTAAGTGGTTACTCCGTTGCCTTGCGTGTCTTCTGTGGCTAAGTTGTTACTCCGTTGCCTTGCGTGTCTTCTGTGGCTAAGTGGTTACTCCGTTGCCTTGCGTGTCTTCTGTGGCTAAGTGGTTACTCCGTTGCCTTGCGTGTCTTCTGTGGCTAAGTGGTTACTCCGTTGCCTTGCATGTCTTCTGTGGCTAAGTGGTTACTCCGTTGCCTTGCGTGTCTTCTGTGGCTAAGTGGTTACTCCGTTGCCTTGCATGTCTTCTGTGGCTAAGTGGTTACTCCGTTGCCTTGCATGTCTTCTGTGGCTAAGTGGTTACTCCGTTGCCTTGCGTTCCTGACGGTTGTGGATTCGGTTTGATTTCCCTTTCGGTGCATGTTTCCCAAGACATCCCTAGATCGTTGTCAACGGCACAAGAGATTCTCCGTTGCCTGTGGTCAGTATCACGTAGCTCGTCATTTCTTCTAGTTTAATCTCTCATACCACATTAGGAGGTCTCTGTGGCTAAGTGGTTACGCCCTTTGCCTTGTGAGTCGAAGGTCGTGGGTTCGAATCCGGACCGCGCCATTCTGTTCATGAGTGCAGTTTTTTCCAGAGACACCTTGGATTGTTGCCGGAGCACGGAGTTCGTGCTTTGTGCAATACTCTGAGCAGGTGTCGTGTTATGTCTGTGGAGAAGGACCGAGTCATATGGGGTAAAACCCGGTGCAATGAAGTCAATCCTTCGGCAAAGAAAAATATAAAAAATACTACATTAAAGCTGGGTCGAATTGAAAGACAATCATCATCAAGTGTCATTCCAGCGGCGGGCGTAGGTTATCATGTTCCATAAACTGTATCTCTTGTTCTAGCTAATTACCAAACACATGATTCGAACTAGAGCTCTCTAGTTGCTTGTGTTCTTAAAATCGCTCGTCCGTAGGACTAGACAATTGGTGTCCTAAGTAATAAGAGGTTTGGGGTTTGAATCCTGTGTGGGTTTTTGTGTTTTTTTATTCCGAAAGCCCTCTAATACTTCTTCACTGTCTATTTACTGATCATATTCATTGGCTCCGATGCTTACCCTGGGGTTCTATATTCATTGACTCCGGTGCTTACCCTGGGGTTCTATATCATTGACTCTGGTCTTGCACTGGTTCTATTTCTTCTCTCTCTTCCCTGTGTTCATCGTTCTTGATCCTGTTTTTATATTCATTGTACTATGTAAACACGCCAAACATCAAGACTCGGTGTACCTGTCACAGACCTTGCTTACCACTTGGAGTTCTAAGTGTCTTACCCTGGGTTCTTTTCGATTTCCAGGTGTTACGGGTTCTCTTTTCGTTACCTTTTGTTGTTCTTTTCATTGACTCGGTGCTTACCCTGGGGTTCTATATTCATTGACTCCGGTGCTTACCCTGGGGTTCTATATTCATTTACTCCGGTGCTTACCCTGGGGTTCGGGAAAACTCCTTATTCTCTTGGTCTTGCAATGTGTTCTCTCTCTCTCTCTCTCGTGATCGTTCTTATACCGTTTTTATCATTCTATTCTAATATATAAACAGCCAAACATCAAGAACGGGATGTACGTGCACAGCCTTCAGTACCAATTGGAGCTCTCAAGTGTTTATCCCTGGGTGGTGTGTTCGATTTCAAGCAGCGTTTGTGTACGGTTCGCTCTCCGTTAGCCTTTTGTTGTTCCCATCCAAAACCCACAAGGCAGCAGGTTACTCTGTGTTCTGATACTGTTTGAAACGTATTCAGCTAATAAACCATCCACTTTTGAGTGTGAAGATTATCGGAGGTAGATTTCAAAGGCACGCTATTTTCGTCGCTGTTTTGTAAACAACACCTAGATCGGTGTGAATAACACTGGAGTGTAGCAGATACTGGAGAAAGAGAATTCTGAATCTAACACCCTTATCTTGCAAGTGAAACTATTTAGAGGAGAAAACCACACACGGATTAACTTGGGTTCTCCGAAAGGAGTTAATTCTTATGTTTGTTAGCCTACACGCTCTGTGGTAAAACCAAAATAATGTTCGTCATTAGGTTGAAATTGGTGAGCCTCAGCTTAAATCCCCTACATAACAAACGAAAATTATACACAACCCGGAGAAAGTAACGGTAAACTACTTCGTCTCTACAAAAGAATAATCATGAAAAGCATGACGGTCGGGTAAAAACAAAATCACACTTCGATATAAGAAATCTGATCCTAGGATCATGTAACCGTTAAGCAAACGCACTAAATACTACGCTATTACGGATCTCGATTGTTATAGTTAGTTTCACTGCTAAACCATTTCCTTCTGAAAAATTATTGCATAGATTGTATCACAGTGTCCGTGACGGTCTCACACATACTAACTATATTTGAGTTAGAAGCAAACAGCTCTGATTGATAGGACCATCATCATTGCACTTCAGTGAATAGCCATGTGTGCTCCGATTTCTTTCTTACACAGGAAGATCTCAGCAGCAGTGCATGAGCTTTGTAGCAACGGCGAGAGCACCCGATGTAATTTAGATAGTGACAATATTTTGAATGACTTTTACAAAAATCTTTCTAATGAATGTTGCCCTGATCTTCTCGATTTTGAACTGCCAATGATTCTTTTACGTGTTCAACTTGAACACGAGATCTACGTTTTATCGTCCGTCTCCGATAGAACCAGTAACTCGATCTTATCTATTTGAGATTCGGAATCAATGAAAATAGTACAATCGCTCCAACCGGGACGCAAACCCCAGTACTTTAAAACACATGATACCACCATGTCACAGGTACCACATAAATAGTGAGATTTATTAAGTGGCAGTTGACCGTTTTAACGTAATTCTTCTTCTTTGCGTTCGTTCTTCACGACCAATTTTAATCACTCTTTGTGATATGTTTGATCATTGCCAAGAACGTGTATACGTTGCACATTGGTTTGGTAGGCCCCTAAACGCATAGACTTCTGCACGTTTAGGACATGTGCATCCGATTTCAGCCAAACCTCCTTAGTCGCCTCTTACGATATGCGTGGCAGGTAACAGTGGTTCTATTCTTTACACCCCAAATTTGGGCCCCGGTAACCACTCGGGCGGTTTTAACGTAATTGATACACGCCGCATGTCGACTTGGACACAAAATGGTTGCGAGTTCAATCGCACACTCGACGCTCCACACACGAGAAAAGGAATTGGTCCACCTACCTCATGCACATTATGGTTCTAGAAATGTGAAATAAAGTGACTTCATACCCTAAAGTTTGAAAAGGCCAGGGGCAATTTTATCACATATAGACATAATGAACATGGAGCGAATTCAGGAGCAGTAATGAAATCAGAGAAATGTCTGGTCAAATACTAGTAACAACTGTTATATTAGGGAGAAGATGGAGATATGTTGGGACATTTCAGAAAAAAATGATCAAAGAATACCAAAGCAGGCATTGAAGTGGGAGGCAGGAAATATCGGTATCAGCTCCATGGAGGAGATTGAGCGAGTTGCCCAGGATAGAGTGGTATGGAGAAATTACTTGCATGCCCTATGTAACGTATAACGGTACGAGAGGAATTATTATTATTATTTATTATTATATATATATATTATATATATACATATATATATATATATATATATATACCGAACCAGAAGCACTTGAGCTTTCAACTCTTCGGCTTGGTGATATCGACATCCTTCGGTTCGGCGCCACGAACACCGTAAATCTGGAGAACCTGTGGCTTTTCTGCCAGCTCGCGGAACTGAACTGCACTCACAGGAGCTTTTATTATATATATATATATATATATGATTAAATGTTAGTAGAAAAGTGTGTGTCGTGACGGTAAGAAGTTGAGAACTATCGTTATAATATACGACAGTGTATTCAAAGAAGTACTCTTCTAATGTGGAGAACGGGAAGGAGACACGACACGAATTCTATAATTGCCCTTTCAACAATGTATGTAAATGTCTTGATTACCTCAATGTCACTAGATTAACAGAATCAGTAACGTGGGAACTACTACTAGGCACAATTGTAAAAGTACATGCTTACAAGTGTGGGCATGTTTACTCTAGCAACTGCCTTTACTTAATGTGTATTCAATTAGGTTTCTAAAAAAAAACTATTTTCAATAAATAGACAGTGAACAAATATTAGTTTCGAAAACCATTACAAACACAGATTTCGAACCACAACTTTTATTTCTGACGGCACTCATTGCCTAGCCTTACGACGAGCTTTTGGCGAAGACCTGCCAGCCCTCAAACCATCTAGCCTCATAACCATTTAGCCCTCATAACCAGGTATCTCTCATAACCAGCTAGCTTTCATAACAGGTAGATCTCATAACCAGGTTGTGTTTTTGTGTGTTTTTTCCGATCAGAAGCACTTGAGCTTTTCAGCTCTTCGGCTCGGTGCCATAAACATCGTAACCCTTCGGTTCAGTGTCACGAACACCGTAATCTGGGAATCTGTGGCTTTTCTGCCATCCGCGGAATTGAACCGCACCACGAGGATAGTCACCGTAGTCCAACGCCGAACACGCTGGGCAGACTGGCGTTGTGTTCTTAAAGCTCGCTGTAAGCAGAAATATGCGAAAATAAAGTGTGTTTCAATCCTTGTTTGATCATTTGTTTTTTATGACTCCATGATCTCCTTCCTGTTTGTTGTTTACTCATATATCCAAAACAATCATGAGCTTCAGAATATACATATAATTAGTTTCAACCAAGTCATCACACTTTATTTAAAACGTTTTTCTACTCCAAATTCTTTTTTTAAACAGTCCTAAGTATAGAGCATCAGAATGTGGTAGTTTCAATAAGACGTTCACAACACAAAACATTTCCATAATTCAAACTCCAGGAGCGACGATTTCTGGATAAACCGGTTGTGAGATTTGAAATAAGTGGAGAGAACAATTATACACAAGTGTGTTTAATATACAATAATATATAGGTATATATATATATTTTATATATATATATATAAATCAGATATCCTAAGGACGAGCCATCAACCACAGTAAATGATTCGTTGTATTATATATATATATATATATATATATATATATATATGAGAGAGAAGAGAGAAGAGAGAGAGATGAAGCAAGTAACTTCAACAGGTACGCCTATGAATAACTGTCCATCAATAAAACCAGTCAAAAATGTAGTAAGATTGATTCTTTTTCAAGGTTAGTCCGCATTAGTGCCGTTGTCTGAATTTCTGACTGTATATGTTACGTCTGCCGTATAAAAGTATGAATTTCTTTGCTTCGTTCTATCTTTTCTGATAAAGGTTTTTTAGCGAAACGTCGCTGGATATTTTTTTGTACTTTGTAAAACTACAGTACTTTGTTGTTACTTGTTTTGTTATTGCTACATAGTTTTACTGCAGTCTTCCATTGTATCGGTAAAAGTATTTGTTACAAATGTAACAAGTTACAAATACCTATAAGTAACTAAGACGCACATCACTAATATCAACGACTACAAAGGACATATGAATAACCAGATACACTGATGATACTATCTTAATAGCAAGAAATGAAGTGGTACTCCAGAAATTTGTTGATAATGTTGTGATCGAAAGTAACAACAAAAGACTCAGTTTGAATATTAAGAAGACAGAAGTTATGATCATACAAAAAAAGCGGACTTTGACAAAATGCACCATCACAGTAAATGGGAGTGAGCTAAGACAAGTGCAGCAATTTAAATACCTCGGAGTCCTGGTAACATCAGGTGGCAGATGCCGTTCAGAAATAAAGAGCAGAATAGGGCAAGCGAAAACATCATTCTTGAAAATGAGAAGCATGTTATGCAACATGCCCTGTAGGTCACCGTGGTACTATTCTTTGCTCCCCTATCAAGCCTCGGAAACATACAGGCGAACTAAGCATATCAATACACATCTGTAGTTTTCCAAGTCTACAAAAAATCCAGGTACTCTCCCCTGTTCATATATAGGAAACAGGGTGAAAACAAATAATGCCTTGGGGTTCCAAGAAGAAAGCAGTAATACAAAACTCGAATATGGATCATTGAAAAGGAAAAACAATAGAAAAAAATTCCTTAAGACAACGTCAAGACTAGGGTCGGTTCGGAAGTGTATATTTTTTTTTTAAAGAGAGACTTTACAGAATGTGTTGGTTGTTTGAACAGCCGTTGGTAATCCCGTGTGAACTAGGGCATCATCTGACGGAATCCAAATAATACAACGCAACAGATAACATTAGCAAGTTCAACCTGCCCAGGCTAGAGCCAGTTGTTTACTCAGCCCGTCAGACGTAGGAGCTAGGAATACTGTACCTTCCTTGTCACAAACAAAATAACAAACGGCACGTCTCGTCAAACGAAAAGAGACTTCTTGACAAACGAAAAGGCACGTCTTGGCTGCACACGAGAAAAATAAATCAAACATCAAAGTCATACAACTCCGGGAACAAACAAGTAAGCTTATATTTCCATATAGCATGCTCAACAACTACAAGAGAAACACGTATGTTTATAACTTCACATTCTTCTTCTGCGGTCAACTTCTGCTATGCAACTACTCCGGTATGTGTCATAAACAGGGCGGTGCATTCCAAATTACCAATGTCTGTTCCACAATTTTCAATAACTTTCGGTCACACCTCCCAACACTGACATGCAATGGAAACCACAGGGGAAGAGAAGACTATATGAAAAATGATTGGTAAAGAACAGCGTAACGAGGTAGAAGATATCGAAGTCTCACAGGAAGAGCTAAAACAGACTAAAATATAAATTGGTGTTGAGCGATAGTTCTATGTTCCGCAGGGAACAAGAAGATTTAGTGGTAGTAGTTGTAGTTTCACAGAATACGCGGTTGGACTACATGAAACCCCGATCCTCTACTAGTGGATCTAAATTGCAAGTATCTCTGATCTTCGATCCCTACTCACTTAGCCAAGCTACAGCGATGTAGCATGTTACCAGAGTCACGTCTCTGAAGGAAGATTAGTCTTGGTCATCTCTAGTTTGCTGACTTTCACACATGTCTTCTCCTTCACTGTATTCTTATGTCCGACTTCTGTTTTAAAAATGGCGATGGGAGGTTGTGTTGGATATAGATAGCGGTAAATTTCAAATAAACATTGCGTCTTTCCCCGACACGCCATGTTCGGTATGTTTTGAATATGGTAGTCCATGATTTGAATATGGTAGAATGCAAATGCTACAGAAGAGTACTTTAAATATCATGGACAGAGAAAAGAACAAACGCTTCTGTTCTGCAACAGCTTGATATCAAAGGAAAATTAAATATTTCGGACATATCAAACGACATGAGTAATAAGAGAAATTAATTTTGAAGGGAATGTGGCCTGGAAGAAGAATGAGAGGAAGACCTAGAAGACGATGGGTGCAGGATGTCATTGAAGATCTGAGATGTGACTGCTGCTGACGCCGGCCAACTTGCACAGAATAGAGAGTTTTTCAGGAATGCTGTCATGGGGGCCAAGTTCTGGAAGGGACAAGCTACTTGATGATGATGATGAGTCCATGATTCTCACCTCCGTGACAGAGTGTGTATGTGTGTGCAAAGTGGAAGTTTGGTATGGAAATGAAAATGGGAAATGACAGACACAAACATGTTTTTAAGAGACACTCGACAATTGATACATCAAAACCGAACGGGTGTGATTGATTAGTCGTTATACGGTGCTGCTACTATTGGAGACAAAATCGGAGTACCTATGGATCTGTCCTAAGTGATGTGGATCATCACTAACCACTATTCTTATGCCAATATAATTTATATATGTATTTCATTCTTTACTCATTATTATTTTTTAACATGCCCGTACCACTTTTCGAATCCATATCCTGGAGATTGAAAGATTAGTGTCCTAGCAACTCGGCCACCTGCTCCTGCTCATTTACTGTGAAATTATCTACAACAAAAGTATGTGTGCTCTGGCCTATTCCACCTCCAAGTGTTGGCAAATGTACTAGAATCTGGAGCTGGAGCTTTGTGCAATACTCTCGGCAGATGGCGTGTCATTTCTGCGGAGATGGGCCGAGCCATATGGGGTAAAACTTAGTACAATTAAGTTAATTATTTATCATTTATACCCTTTAGATACAAGCAGTTGTTGAAAAGGAACTAGAATGATACTGACTAAATAGGAGGATAAAGGACCAATATGAGCAGCAGATTTGTGATGACACCTACATTGTCATTGTTTGTGTAATTTATAAAACTGCAGTACTTTGTTATTACGTGTTTTACAATTCTACATAGTTTTACTGCAGTCTCCATCTATATTGTGAAGACACCTAACATAAAGCAGCAGTGACTCACGGTGTGATGATTCTCTTGAACATGTGAACACATACTTAGAGTATAGTAGAACTCGACACGACAAGCAGACAATCTGGTGGCGGGGAATGAGCAGTGTGCCCTAACTAAACTGTTATATCAATGGGTAGTACGTATTGTTCACTCATCACTTAGTTCAAATCTGAACACACAAAAATAAAGAAATGTGGCTGAACAGATGAGCCATGGGAGACACGGGAAGAGAGGTTTACAGACACATGGTCAACACTAATCCCAACATCAACCACCTTTCAAGGAGAGATCAGAGCATCATATTTAGTTTCCGAACCCAGCACATAACAATTAATAATCACATGAACAGAATTCAACCACAACACACTCCATCAGAGTATAGACATCATCTTGAGACCATTCACCACCACCTCTTCAGGTGCCAAGCGCTAGATGATGTCAGAAAGATCCGTCTTCTTCCTCCAAGGCCAGATAAATGGAGCACAGTATACGGAACAAAAGAACAACTTACAAACTCCTCTCCATAGCATTGGACCGAAGGGCAATAGCTCAAGTGCCGCTGGACCATTGAAAAAGTATGTGCGAGATTGGCAGAAAATCCAAAGCACCCTCGCTCTTTAATGGTACGTACAATATAAATTCTACACTGCATTAGGTCAAAGGGCAAGAGCCGAAGTGTTGATGGATCAGTGAAGAAAAAGAATATAGAGCCGACGGGTGAGAGAGACTTAAGCGCCGATGGAACAATCCGGAGATAAGGGACATAACTATCATGAACACACAAACAAAACAAATACATGGGAAACAACCTGAAACACATATGGTAGTACTTAGTAAGTCACGTGAATTCAACATGGAGTAGACAGGTAACTTTCTTCTCTACTTTCTCCTTCAACCTAATTCTACTTTCTTCTTTCCGTGAGAGGTAGTAGCAAGAGCGAACAAGTCTTTGCAGATGTTAAATCAAGTGCATATTGCAAGTCAGAATTGTATCTCGTGTTCCAGGCTTTCTACTACAAATACCATAACTTATTTATTACTTGTGTCCTATACGGAATGCATGGTTTCTTACATCATGTACTGCAGTACATCTCACTTCCTGGTATTGTAAAAGTACGTAGTCTCTTCAAAAGGATTGGATCGTAATTTTTCCCGCGTAAACAAAAGAAAGACCATATGAAGAAAAAGAAAAGTCGGAACATCTGTTGTTAGATTCATTGAAAAACAGAGATTCAAATAGTTTGGGCACTTGGTGAGAATGAGCCCAACTACACCAGTTGCGAGAGCGTACAAAATGAAAATGGAATCTTTAAGAGCAGTGGCGGCTCGTGATCCTTTTTGTTGGTGGGGCCAGGCACAATTGTTCGGGAAAATCATGGTTTTGGATTAGGTTATATTTTAATTTATTAAATTCATTGGCCCTTAATGACGAGCCGCCACTGATTAAGAGTAAGGGGTATACCAATAAAAAGATGGATTGATGGAGTTACAGACATCGTAACACTCTACAATATCACAGCATACCGAGCGTGCACTAGCTCGGAACCGATCATCAGTTAAACCCGCACCTCCTGACGACAACAAAGCATAGAAACGTAGGAATTTTTAATTTATTTTAAAATCTGTTTCTAATGCATTTTTCCCGGGCAGCGGCTTTTCAGCCTGCTATTATCGATTTTAAACTGTGAATGGTTCTTTTACGTGTAAAAATTAAACACGGAACCTACGTGTTATCGTCCGTCTCCGATAGGACTTGGAACTCGATCACACCTACACTGAGATCAGGGATCTCTGGAAAAATATCCTGATAGCTCCACGAGAGAACGAACCGGTTACCTTTGGCACGAGAGACGAGCACGTAACCTCTACGCTACAGAGACCTGAGAACATCATAATGAATTATCGTATCAATATTCAACAGGTGGTCACTGAGTGACTTCACTAAGTTCACATTTATTCACATTCAAATGTTCGCAGTTACATTCCTTTTCAAATCAGTATGTATGCTCTTTCAAACTCCCGAATTCCCTGCATGTTATACACAATAGAACATAGCAGTCTGATACAGCGATAGACGCAACAGAAACATGAAACCAATACGCTTCAAATATTATAAGTAAACAATATATATATATACTTTAAAAACATGGAGGATTATTATCGGAAACAATCTCACGGTTGCATATTTCCCACAATAGTGAACAAGAAATGTTGGGAGTATATGGTCGTCAACGTCCGATTGATAGACGTATTGTTATTATCATCATCATCGTGTGCCGCGCTGAGTAGGTTATCATAGATATATCATCAATCCTAACATATGCCAGCGAGAGTTGGAAAATGACTAAAGATATAGAAAGCAAGTTGAATGCATTTGAAAATAGATGTCTGCGAAAAATAATCAATATAAAATGGAACGAATTCAGGAGAAGTGATGAAATCAGAGACATGTCTGGTCAACCACTAGTGACAACTGTTATAAGAAAGAGAAGATGGAGATATGTTGGACACACCTTGAGGAGAAATGATCAACGAATATCAAAGCAGGCATTGAAGTGGGATGCAAAGGGTTCAAGAAAGAGAGGTCGACCTAAGGAGACCCTGAAGCGAACTTTGCTGAGAGAGGCAGGAAATATCTGTCTCAGTTCCATGGAGGAGATTGAGCGAGTTGCCCAGGATAGAGCGGTATGGAGAAATTACTTGCAGGCCCTATGTAACGTATAACGGTACGAGAAGAATTATTATTATGTGTTGTCAGTACAATTGGACACAAAAGTAATCTTTGAAGAAAATATTAGAAGGAAAAGTTCGAATATCATAGGTTCAAATACGAACCGAACCTTTCTATTCATATGTGCATTTTTTCCAGAGATCCCCTAGGATTGTTGCCGGAACAATGGGGTTCGTGTTTTGTGCAATACTCTCGGCAAGTTGCGTGTCACTTGTGTGGAGAGGCACCGAGTTATATGTGGTGAAACCTGGTGCAATGAAGTCAATCCTTCGGCTTTAGACTCGTTAGACAAGAGGAATACAATTTTGTAAGTGAGAGGAAAAAATCAAAGTTGGCAAATAGCAATATGTTAGAATGTACTACCGTGGAATGAAACAGACAATGTTGAAGACTAAATATACTCAACTTTTGATGAAGAAAATATGAAATATCTTAGAAGTGTAGCAGGAGTGGTAACAGTAGAAAAGAAATCAGGAGACGGAATGTGAAACTAGTCATGCAATTCATAAAAGAACAACTGTTTAAATGGTTTGGCCACCTGACAAGACTGTCCTAGTATTGATTACCACGGACAGCCACACTGAAAAAGTATAACAAGTACAGAGCAAGAGGAAGACCACGAAAAAGATGGAGTGACTGTAAGAAGAGGAAAACCACGGAGAAGATGGATTCAGGATGTAACTGATGGTTTGAAAATGACGGCTGCAGCGGCAGGATATCTGGCCTATAAGAAAGAGAAATTCCAGAGGACTGTTGGGGTAGCAAAGTTCTACTCAGGACAATCTATTTGATGATGATGATTACTGCAACAAGAACAGCCTTAAGAAAATGAATAACAACTTACAAAGTGTATTAGAAGAAGAACACTCAAGATTACTATCACCCCTTCCCCAACACTTCTATAAAGAAGTAAATGGTGGAAGATAAGAAGAAGGAGATTGCCTTTAAAAAGTGGAAGATTTGAGTCTATACATAAGATCTCCTGTGTTACGCGTGTGCGAGTGTGTGCAAACTCCCAGTCAAGACAAACAATGTGAGGCATCATTTCGAGAAGACAGTCCTTGTCCAATGTTACAATTTCTCAAAAACAAATATCACACAGAGACTGGAAACGGAAAGAGAATCGACAACAACAAACTGAAAGTTGAAAGCTTCTTCATTCTTCTTTATGTTGGTCTCTGTGGCTCGGAAGTAACGTGTTCGACTCTAGCTCCAATGGTATTCAGTTCGTTCCCCGCGTGCAGCGATCGAGATATTTGGTCTATAGATCTTTGATCTCAATGTAGATGAGGTCAGTTAGTCATCTTCTTCTCTTCCATCATTTACATCTTTATAGAAGTGTTTGGTGGGTGGAGAGAGAGAGAGAGAGATGTAGCGATTGTGTTTGTGCTGTCCTAATACATTTTGTAAGCTGTTATTCCATGTGTCTTCTCTAAATGGCTGTCCTTGATACCACCTTGTCCACTCAACCTTTGGGTGGCTGTCCTTGATGCCGTCACTCAACCTTTTGCGTGGTCTTCCTCTTGCTCTATACTCGTTATAGTTTTTCTACGTGGCTCTCTGTGGCAGGCGATACCAGAGCATTCTTATCAGGTGTCCAAACCATTCTGTTATTCTTTTATGAATTGCTCTTAGTCATACCGAAAAAGGGTGGAGACTGCAGTAAAACTTGGAAAAATAGCTAAACACGTAAAAACAAAGTACTATAGTTTTACAAAATACAGAAACAGTAACGATAAACAGCAACGTTTCTACCAAAAGGCCGTTATCAAGCAAACAATACAACAAGAATGACGAATTTCGAGGAACACTATAAATGGACGATTACATGTAGAAACATTCAAACCTATCTAATAAAATCTGGGAATAAAACGAATAACGAAAGATCAACACAAAACCGGAAGTGGAAAAGAAGAGAAACAATAAACATACCTTAGTCATACCAGAAATTAACGATACAAAATAGGTTCCGTGTTCAAGCTGAGCAAGTAAAAGAATAATAGATAGTTGGGCCCGTGTGTTGCCGGGACCCGCAATGGGAGCAAAGAATAGTAACACTGTAACCTACAAGACACACCGTAAGAGGCATAGGGAAGCTACCCTAGTAAATAACAAGCGTTGCAGAAATCGGATGTGCTGGCCTACTTTAGGCGCATAACTGGCACAATGTACAATCGCTCTTTAGGCTCAGATCGCATACCAATCCAAAGAGTGGTTAACAAGTGATCGATACCGAGCGTTCGAGGGAGACATAGGTCCACAACCAAGGCCTTCCAAGCCCGCCTATTCAAGACGATCTTTTCCAGATCTCTACCCATTTTCTTGCCATGAGTCCCTCCTTGCGTGGTCTTTCCCCAGGTGGCAAGCTATGAATATTCCTGATTGTGGTTTCTGTAGCTAGCTAGTGATTTTTACAGAGTGGGGTAGCTAGCTGTGCCACTGTCTGGTCAATATTAATTTTTTTTTAAATACTAAAATAAAGTTTCTACAAAATTATCACCATCTTCAAAATTATATCAGAGCCTCACCGGTGCTACAGAGTTCGTGCACTGCCGTTGAGATCTTCCTGTGTAAGAAAGAGATTGGAGCTTACTGGTTATTCACCGAAGTCAGTGATGAAGGTTATTTCATTTAATCATTCTTCTTTAACGTTCAGATTTCCACGTTAACGATTTTGACAAAGCTAACAGCCAGTTAGCACTCCTAAGTCTCTTTCAACAGATTCCGCGTCCTTGCTGCAATGTTGCTTTCAACACAACTCTGTCATCAGCTGATTTTGTCCATTTCGATTTTTTTTTAAAGTTCTTAATTGAAGCCTTGCAGACATCCTTATATCTGAGCAGTAGTCTGCCTTGGTGCCTATTTCCCTCCGAAAGTTCACAGTACAACATTTGTTTTGGTATGCGGCAATTGTCAGTAATAGGTTAGCAACACTGCTACAATAAAGTTTTTTTCATGAAAAATGACAGACAGAACATGGCTAAATGCATCTCCGGTTCACTATCATATGTTAAACAAGTCAGCAATATGTGTTATGTTGTCTAGTATCACAAGTACTTTAGTCTTCATGTTTGTTACGCGAATAATTAATCAGGAAGTGCGCATATTATCTCAGTCTGTTGTGTTTAGTCTGCGATTAGTGTTTAGTCTGTGATTAGTCAAAACAAATTAAACCAGGACATGTTGTCTATGAAAGACATGACAGGTATAATTGTGTAGTAACATTTACAATTAATGATATATATATACTGAGAGGCAGAGTAGGAATTGTGTTTAGTCAGCGAGCCACGGGAACCATCAGTATGCATACTCTTCGATATATGTTGGTGGAGACTGAGCACCTATGGGTCTGCCCGGAGTGCAATGACGTCAGTTTAGTAACCAATAACCAATGTGTATATATATAATTTATATATATATATATATATATATATATATATATATATATATATATATATATGCACGCACATACACACATAAATATATATATATATGTGAGAGAGTTTTCTATACAGTTAGAAATAGTCGCCATGAATAAAATGTATGGAGATCTGAATGTACAAATGTCGATTCCTGGCACAGATGACGAAAACGAGTGCGAAAATACGCACTTCCTCTGAGATAGCAAACCAGCCAATTAGATATACAGATATCTTACATTCGCTACAAACGAAGAAACAAAACCACGTACTTGGCTTCCAGCCTTGTAGCAATCTAAATACGTTTACTATGTCAAGATGTCCTGCTATTGTCTCCAGATTAGAAGGTCATCTGCTTATTATCTGTAAGGACTCTCCGTCCTGAATTTCCAAGACGCCTTTTTTATTACAGCTATATCATCCATAGTCTTGTTATTCGTCAGAGAGCAGGGGGTCACATACCACCGACCACACAGTTGTAGGGCAAATACCAGTAGGGCAAGATCCGCAGTTTTCTGACATTGTTGAAGAAGAATCATTGCCCTGCGCAGCTTTAGATTACATTTGAAGAACAATCATTGCTCGGAACTTCTTATTCGAGCGTTCCATATCAACCACTTGTTAATCACTTTGTGTGATTTGTATGTGATCTCAGACTAAGAGTGATTTACGTTGTGCTAGTTATGCGCCTATAAGTAGCAAGCCATCCGATTTCTGGAAGCTTTATTTACTAGAGTAGCTTCCCTAGACCCTTAAATCAGTCGCCTCTTACGACATGCCTTGTAGGTCACAGTGGTACTATTCTTTCCTCCCCTTGCGAACCCCGGCAATACACGGACAAGAATGCTGGTAACAATTGTAGGTCTCCGTTGAAAATGAGTTAATAACAACTTAAATGAGTATACAGCTTACTGGTATTATCAATGAATAGAATGGCGGAGTAAACAATTCTACCCGACAAGTGAGATGAAATGCATGTACATGTTAACATTCCGGGATGTGATAGTGACAATAAGTGTTAGAATTTGAACTTAGTGTTAGGTAGGAACAGCGTGCAGTTAGAAATGAATCTACGACAGGCCCGGCAAGCCGATAGAAGATCTAATTTGCGACACTGAGATGCCCAAGCAGAAAACGGGAAACTTAGTAGTAAGCGATCAAAGGTCAGGAAAGATCGGACTAGGATAGGGACACTTAAATGAATATCAGCTTACAAAGTGTCTTAAAACAAGCACACACAAGATTACTACGCCCCCGCAACACTTATATAAAGAAGTAAATGGTAGGAAAAGAAGAAGAAGAAGGACAGCTCACTGAAGCTAGTGGTGCTATGATCTGAAATATGAAAGAATAACGATGAAGTCGCAGTATGGCAGTCCCTAATACCTTTTCACGACACATTACTTGAAGAGTTCGATAGCATAAACCTGGAAGATACTCTCTTTCATTCTCAAGATGAAGTCTGAGAGTGAAAGATAAAGAAAATTATTAATACAAAATACTAACAACTAAGCTAGGTAGACTCATGGAGAGAAAGAAAATGGCGATGGATTGGACACACCTTCAAGAAAGATATGCAATGAGTTTGAACCCAAATATGCAGATAAGATTGATGAAGTCGAACGCTAGAAGAAGATGCCAAATGAAGAAGATGCCAAATAAACATGTGCCCAGTGCGCAAAACTCAAGATTGATTGATCAATCATTGGTATATTTATCCAGATATCCCTGATCTTAGTGTATGTGAAACTGAGTTCCAAGTCATATCGGAGACGGACGATTAAGACGTAGATACCGTGTTCAAGTTCAGCATGCAAAAGAACCATAAGCAGTTTAAAATCAAAATCGATAAGAGCATGCTGAAAAGCCGTGACTCGAGCAAAATTCATTAGGAAAAAAGTAAAAATAAAATTCTCCAAAATATTTTCACCATCTTCTAAATTACATGGATGACCATATCCAGTGCTGCAGAGTTGGTGCACTGTCGCTGAGATCTTCCTGTGTAATAAAGAGATCGATGCATACATGGTTACTCACCGAAGTGCAATGATTATGATCCTATCAAGCAATCAAAGCTCAATAAAACATACCATAACGCAGTGGAGAGTGACAGTTGTAGTTATATGTTCCGTGGGCAACGTGAGAAGTATTAAGCGAGAAGTGTAGAATATATGCACATTTTGATAAGAGTAATCTTACTGCTATAAATCTGCAGTCAGTTATCAAAAAACAGCGGCTACAGCAGAGTAAGAACGGCTGCATAGGTAGAGACGAGTTTTCAACCAACAGGAGTTAAAAATAGAAGTCAATGGGTTTCACGCTACATAGAATCAAACACGTTGACTTGTGTGAATGTTAACACAGCAAACAAGCAGCAAATGCTTTTATATCAGGTTTAAATCAATTCATGCTTTAGTTACGCTTGTGTGTTATATATAAGAAACGAGTTATTGAAAAAGTATTTTCAAACACACCAACGCTATACGATAGTTTAGGCAATGGAGAGAATGTCGTTGAAGAGTCATACCGGCAGAATAATGAGGTTGCCTTAGCGTTGCTCTAGTTATCACGGCAATTGTAAACTAATAGAGCATAGTAACTCCTTTCCGATGTGTTTGGATCAAACTTCTCTTCTTCGAACGCTCCATATCGACCACTTGTTAACCACTCTTTGTGATTTGTATGTGAGCTGAGCCTAAGAGCGATTGTACGTTGTGCCAGTTATGCGCACATCCGATTTCTGCGATGCTTTTAAATAAACTAGGGTAGCTTCTCTAGGTCCTACATCAGTCGCCTCTTACGACATGCCTTGTAGGTGGCAGTGGTACTATTCTTTGCTCCCCTTGCGAGCCCCATCACCACACTGGTGGTTTGTATCAAACGAGACACAATCTACATCGGAGCTTTCAGAGAACTGGTCATTTTATAGACTGTTTATATTAAAAAGTCTAAAGCCGAAGGATTGACTTCATCGCATCGGGTTTACCTATATGACTCGGTCCCTCTCCGCAGAAATGGCGCGCCACCTGCTGAGAGTATTGTATAAAGAACGGAACTGCGTAACTCCAGAAACAATCCTAGGTGTCTCTAGAAACAATGCACCCGCAGAAAGAACGTTGCGGTCCGGACTCAAACCCACGACCTCTGGAACGCAAAGCAAAGGCTTAACTACAGAGACTTTCAGCATTTTGTTCAGCAAACGGAATATGAAATTCAACAAGATGCAACAAAGAAAATCAAATGATAGGGCAAATGGCGACAATTTTAAAATGCAAACACGTCACCATGAACACAAAAGAGCAATGTTCAACACAATCTTTCTCCTCACATTATGTTACCAGTGCCAAACCTGGACGCTGACAACAAACGATAGAAGAAAACTAGTCACAACAGAGATGAAGTGTTTACGCAGAATGTGGGTGTAACAAGAAGAGACCGGTTGAGAAATGAAGACATAGGAAAAAGTGGGTACAACATCAGTACTAGACTTCATCAAGAAACAACAAATTAAATGGTTCGGCCACGTAAGCAGATTACCAACAGACAGTGCACCTCAAAGAGCAATGCTGCTCCGATACAATGGGTACAAAGCAAAAGACCGGCCACGCAAAAGATGAACCTCAGAGATAACAGAGGCGACTAAAGAGACTATTTGCAAAGCGCATACTAGGGCCCGTTTTAGAAATCTCTTCCTGACCTGACGCTGTGAGGCAAACAGGATTCGAGAAAGAAAGAAAGACTCTCAGACAGTTATATTATTACGCTTATCACAAGTGTACTGGACATGTTAGACAATCAAGTCCAGGGTGAACTTCCCAATATGTTCAAGGTCTGGCACAAGTCCCCTCAAGATCTAGAATGACTCATTCCTCTCGATATAGCTACGCCACAGAAAAACACCAAAACCTTTCTACTTCCTTTCCTCTAATCATGTTTTGCCTCACGTCAGGATAGGAAGAGATTTCTAGAATGGGTTTTTGTGTGTGCTTCATAAATAGTGTTTTTCGTCGTCTCTGTTTTCCACCCTTTCTTTGTCTCCACTGTATCAGGGTAACATTGC
The DNA here is from genome assembly GCA_020796225.1 of Arion vulgaris. Lineage (NCBI taxonomy): Eukaryota > Metazoa > Mollusca > Gastropoda > Stylommatophora > Arionidae > Arion > Arion vulgaris. The sequence continues at coordinate 8,144,424 of CM036762.1, forward strand.
TCTTTGAAGCGAGCTGTCTGTTGATAATCTGCTAATGTGACCGCCCCATTTAATGTGTTATTTTTTTATGAAGTTCCACGCTGATGTTGAAGGCGCCGATAGCAAAGTGGCTAACACGCTTCGCTGGTTACAACGTGTTGTGGAAATTACGTAGTTGCCAACTTGGGTTAAAAAATTTTCGGTATGCACACACGGACTACTTATTTCTTAATCCTTTACTTGGGGATCTAAATTACAAGTACGTCTGAAGTCGGGGTACGGTTTGTCTGAATGGCGAAGGACATTGGTGATAATGAAAACAAACCTTCGAGCGCAACAATCAGACAGTGGTGCCATATCAGGACAAGGACATTAAAGAAACATTGAACATGACTCTGGAGGAGGCAGGAGAACTTGCAAGAGACAGAGAGCTTTTCAGGCTGGCTGTGATGAATGCGACGTTCCGTAAGGGACATGCTACTATTTGAGACTACCTCTGAATTTATTGCGGGTAAAAAATACTGATGTTGTAACCACTTTATTTTTCCTGATGTCTTCATTCTTAAACCATCTTTCCTTGGTCTCCTGCACTCAGCGTGGAACTTCTCTCTGATTCATACTAATAATACCATATGTACAAATAGCAAACGCAAATAAGAAAAAAAAACAAGAATAACAAAAACATACCTAATACAAATCTCAAAGACAAGGCGTGACTTGCAATGAAAAATATAATTACATGACCCAACAGAAACAACACTCTAGACTTTAAACATATCAAAAGTGCACAATGATCCCAGACTTTAACAAGGCAAAAATGGTTTCACACTTAAAACATTGAAGACAAAAAGTATTCCCAGACTTTAAATATAAATAAGCTAGCGCATGAGTCAGACATCCAAAGCATAAAAGGTGCCCCCAGATTTCTGTTCATAGACTTGAAACATCAAATGGTGTTAGATTTACAACATGTACATAGACTTGTAACACCAAAGGTGTTCCAGATTTCAGTTCGTAGACTTCAAACATCAAAAGTACTACCAGAAAGCCTCCCAGAAACTTCAAAGCAAAAATACCCTCAGATTTAACATGTAAATGCACATTATGCTCCCAGACTCCAAACATCAAACATATAACGTCCCTGGACTTCAACATCAAAAACACAACTTATCCTGACCATGGACACTGGGTAACACATACTAGATTTACCACTGTCTGTCCCTCCATCTGCAGAATTATTTAGTTTTTCTCAGTTTCTGCTGTCTCCTTCTTCATCACAGCTTCAGGTTAGAGATACTCCTAGTAAAACTAGTCTCCGAGCCTCTCTCGCACAACTATTAGCAAACTCTCATCTTCTATCACATTTTCCTTCCTTTTTCGCTCTTTCTTCTCATATCTTTCTCTCCGTTTAGACAGTTTCTTGAAGCCACTTTGATCTTGTTGTAAAACTGATTTATCGAAACCAAGGCTGGATCCTGAAATGTTATCAAGAGAAACTCACAATGATGTTCAGTTTCAGAAGCTTGTAACATGGACAAATTCAGACTTGCGCCAATGCATTCTTTTTCTCATACTAAATATATATAAATAATGACAGCTGATAAACAGTATCACAATGATATTTTCCACCAGAAAGTTGAAAATGTAACTAGTTTTGAATATTTCGATTCACTGTAACAAAATAAGAAATGGAGAAGGAAATTCAGAACAAAAGAAAGAATGCCTTAACAAAACTTTAACTGCTAATAACAGTATGAATGAATTGATAGGAAAACAAAGATCAGAATACTAAGAGCATGCATATGTACTTCTGTCTTTCATCGATTTCACGTGTAGTTATTTGCACTGTGCTTTGCTCATATATCTTCTTCTCTTGCTCTTTTCGACCAATTTTAATCACTCTTTGTGATATCTTTGCAAGAACATGTATACGTTGCACATTGGTTTGGTAGGCCCCTAAACGCATGGACATCTACATGTTTAGGACACATGCATCCGATTTCAGCCAAACCTCCTTCCTTAGTAGCCTCTTACGACATGTGTGGCAGGTAACAGTGGTTCTATTCTTTACACCCCAAATTTAGGCCCCGGTAACCACTGAGCGGCTCTTATCTATATATATATATATATATATATATATATATATATATATATATAAATAAAACTTCATGGGAACCATCGAGCCAATAAATAAACAGTGAACCAGTTTTGGGACCTTCCAGAAAAAACAAATTACCAAACACACGATTTGAGCCACAAACCCTTTTTTCTTACGGCACCCATTGACTAGTCCTACAATACGAATGTATTTAAGAACACTACCAGCCAGCACTCTATAGTGGTTAATTGTATTAATGATTAGCAAGAATCAACATCACAGCACTCGGACAGATCTATAGGTGCTCGGATCTTCTTCCCAATATCTTTACCAGTATATAATGACAGATCACATCATGTGGATTAATCAAATGTCTTGTGTCTTCAACAAAGTGTTCATTGTATGACAGTTCATCATGCAAGGATACAACATTGCAGTTGAGATCTCACAGCTCTTAAAGCTATGGTACCTGCGCACCTTGAGAACCCACTGTTTTCCTTCTTCTTCTTCTTCCTGCGTTCGCCGCTATTTAATTCAGGTATTCTAGGGCACCTTGTATGGGCTTCTAATTTGTGTGAAGACTAGCTTTCCTTATTATCAGTGTCCCCTGCCATACAGGCGTGGCTTTGACTTAAGAGGTGCTGTTTGTCCAGTTTCATTGGTCGTATACATGGCGGATCATGAACTTGGTATTCTCACGATATCGCAATCAGAATGTGAGCTCCTGAAAAGTTTTCAAAACAAAGTATGCATATAGTCCTTGGCTACATAAGAAATTCTTTAACTCTTGTGTGATTCCAGTATTAACTTATGGATGCGAGAGTTGGAAAGCAACAAAAGCTCTAGAAAGAAAATTAGATAACTTTGAGAATAAATGTCTTAGAAAAGAATATTGAACCTCAAATGGGGTCAAATTTGATTTCAGACCCAATATAAGCACAAATATAAGACAAAAAAGACTCAAGCAAAAAAATGTAGTAACATCCAAAAAATCGTAATGTATGAAGCATGCGCCGCACACAGGCCCAAAAAACAACAACTTAAGAATGGTGAAGAGATATACTTGACCTTGTCACTATCTCCTAACTCATATGGAACCATTAGATGTAAAAAATTCAAACCAAGTAAAAACCAAATGTTTCCCTGACTGTGGAATCTTCACTCAGAAGGCTCAGCCCTCGACATGACCCAACAGATAGCGAATACAGAGGCATCTCATCATCTGCCCACCTTCCTCCTCTGGAAGATGAGAAAGATATAATTAATACATATTAAATACTTTCAGTTTTAAAAAATAGTATATATATTGATACTTCTTCCTATCCATCCTTACTCTTTAAAAGGTTTTGGAGAACTATATCTTTGTGCTTCTTTAAACATTAAGTAGATATTCATTTTCTGCTGTTGTTGATCTTCATTTCTTAGAATTAAACCCGCCTTTTTCTGGTGGTCTTCATGGACATGCAGAGGTTCATCTTTCATATCTGGAACATTCCTCCTCTGGAAGATGAAAGAGAAATAATATAAACAATAACTTTTTTATAAGTGAAAACACAATCAGGACTCATACAAATTGACTTGACAGTACTCTTCTATTCACCATTTTTCTTTATGAAGTGATTGGAAGAAAAGTAATGATCTTGTGCGAGTGTGTTTTAAGGCAGAAGCTGAAAATTCCATTGTATGAAAAATGTGGCAGTTTTAAATGGCCTCGTACCATCCTTTTTGAAAATAGGTCTTCCTCTTGCTTTGGGTACTACAGTATTTCGTGGAAGACGATGTTGGATGGCCTGACAGGCGCATTCGACGTCAGAATGTTCAACCATTTAATCTGTTTTTATGGATGATTGATGACTGTTTCACATCCAGTCTCCTTCTGATTTCTTCATTTCTAATTGTGTCTCTTATTGTCACATCTGCATTGTTTATATATTGACTGAATAAAGGTCAGAAAATTGTTAGTAAATATAATGTTGGCATATTCAAATAACTATAATGTTGCAGTAGTCAATGAGCCATAACTTTGGGCTAGTCAAATAATTATTGCAACGTTGTCAACTATAGCGTTGGCGTTGGTAAAATCATTATAACGTCGGCGTAGTCAGCATTATCATTGGTGTAATCGAGTATAATATCAGCGTAGTCAAATGACTATAACGTAAACGTAGTCAAGTAATGATAACGTTACGTTGTCAACTATATCGTTGGCGTGGTAAAATCATTATAACGTCGGCGTAGTCAGCATTATCATTGGCTAATCAAGAAACTATAATATCGGCCGTAGTCAAATGACTATAACGTTAACGTATTCAGGTAATGATAACGTTGGGGCAAACAAGTAATTTGGTAATTGAAACGACAGCGTAGTCTAGTAATGAAATCATGGATTTCAATGAGAATCTCCTTGGTTTTCTCCAGATCTCATCTGATCCGCTCTGACCCCCTAGATTTGTGGGTTTTCCTGCTCTCTCCGGTAACAGAACCGTTCTAGTAATTGAGTGCCTGACTTGATGAATCAAGACTGGAGAATTTGTGAGGAAGACAACAGATCATAATGTAAGTCCTAGTATTGTGATTCTAACACAGTATTGTGATGTTTCAAACACAGTATTGTGATGTTTCTAACACTCTTCATAATACAACACTGTATAGTGTTTGATTACCTTTACGTTTAGTACCATTTCTTATAGCTCGCTAACGGGGGCAGAATTAAGATTTCACGTTTCTGTAATCAGACCTCAAATGTTCTCAGCTTGCGTTAATAATTTGTACATGTCTACGACAGAGCATTTACACAGCAGTTCCGGCAAAGATACTGTAATTTTTCCTAACTTGGAAAGTCGGGGTACTTTTGTTCTGTTGGGTAGGCTAAAGATTCTTTTTTTTACACTCGATCAGTCATTTTAGCACATCATCTGTTGTATGTTTTCGTTTGTTCTTATCAAGCAAGCTAACCACCCTTTGTAACCTGTGTGGTTTGAGTCGAGAGAGTGAGTATGTTGGCGCCCGTTATGCCCCTACGGCATTGGGCAGGCTCATTCGAATTTCTGTCAAATGTTATACTCAGAAACGAATGAGAGAGAGAGAGCTATATATCTGATGGTGGTCTTGTCCTTCATGAAGACAAGGAAAGGAATGAGAGAGAGCTATATATCTGATGTTGATCTCGTCCTTCATGAAGACAAGGAAAGGAATGAAAGAGAGAGAGAGAGAGCTATATATCTGATGTTGCTCTCGTCCCTCATAAAGACAACGAAAGGAATGAGAGAGAGAGAGAGAGAGAGAGAGAGAGAGAGAGAAAGCTATATATATCTGTTATCCTCATCCTTGATAAAGACAGCGTGATCAGAAACGTCGATATTCACTGCAACTATACAACAATCTGTATACATAATCATACATAAATACCTCCCACAGACAGCGAGAATGTTGGATGTTGCATGCACAACAGCATTCACACTGGGATCTGCCTGTTTACAACTAGTTCAACAAAAACACAGAACATTTCAAACCAACAACACACTTGGGGGGCGGGAATATTTTATCTACTTCGAGTGCGCAGAGAGATGAATCGTGCCACCTGAAATCGAGTGTAAGATAGAATAGTTGCACCTGAACACAGGTGAGATGATTGCATACGGTACAAGTGTTCTTATATACTGGGAAACAAATTTAGAATTGAGGTCGTGGAAACACAGGTAGTCTCTAAAGCATCATAGGTGTACAGGCCCCTCCAGCTCGCAGAAAATGTCACTTCTGAGAACTTATATAGTAGCCCCAACGAAGATTTCAAACTGAAATTTCCAACTCCAAAATATTTTTGTTTCGTTCCCCACTCCTACCGCGAACTCTTTGGGCCTAATTAGACGCATCTGACTGATTTTTGCGAAAAGACTTGCTTCTCTTATCACTAGTGTCTCTCGCCATTTAGGCGCACCGTAATCCGACTTCAGAGGTAACCATAATATCATTTAAAGCTGGGTAAACTAGAGAAGCATATTTCCAGTGGCAACGTATGGGTGTGAAGCATGGACATTTAATAGAGCAGTGGAAAAACATATATATGCTTTTGAATATGTGTTACAGAAGCGTCCTTCGTATATCTTGGACAGAGAAGAGAACAAATAGATCTATCCAGAAAGAACTCAAAATCAAAGAAAACTGGCTGATGCTACAAATAAAAAAGAGAAAATTAAGATATTTTGGACATATAAAAAGACATAAAGAGCTGGAGAAGAACATCATGGAAGGAGGCATACCAGCAAAGAGAAGAAGAGGAAGACCACGGAAAAGATGGATTCAGTATGTAACTGATGATGGTTTGAACATTACGGCTGCAGAGGCAGGACATCTGGCCTATGAGAGAGAGAAATTCCGAAGGACTGTTGGGGTGGCAAAGTTCTGCTCAGGACAAGCTATTTGATGATGATGAAACTAGAAAATCAGACTTACGAGAATTGAACCCCGATACGTTGTTGACATAATCCAGAACACTACTCAATGTTTTACAACTACTCTCCTTCTTATAATGATTTAAACTAAGAACTTACGGGAATGTGAACTCCATTCATTTGACATTTTAATCAGAACACTGAACTCAATGTCAATTCCTCTTCTTATTCCCGTTCAATTATCAAGTTTTGGACACAGCGTCAATAACAAGAGATTTATAGAAAGGAATGTGTGCGCTTTACAATTCTTTCTGTCTTCTTTGTCCAATGTTTTGCATCCATGTATCAGAATAACATGTTTATTAGAACGTTGTGTCCTTTATAATGCTTTGTCCGTCGTTTCCACTTTATTTGCTTTGTATCATTGTATCTAGTAACATGCTATTGACACTCTTTTTCCTTAATGGTCATCATTTCTAAATGTGTTTCTTGATAAGCATACTGATGTTGACACTTTCCATCTCATTTCTAAACTGATCTTCTTTATCATTTTGAATGTCATTCGTCAGTTTTATCTTTGGCAACCTTGATGATCATAATTTGGGAAGAAAATTTTTGTTCAATAATGCTTTTTTGTGTGTTCATTGTGACATGTTTGCATTTTAAAATTGGCGCCATTTGTCCTATTATTTGATTTGCTTTGTTGCATCTATGTTGGATTTCGGTTGGTTATTCCTCCGTTTGCTGAAACAATGATCCCTATGAATGTAAATTTCCATCAGAGTTACCCATGATTGTGGAAAAGTCATTTTCTCTGTAAAACTGGACAAAAGCGATGTACACCTAAAACCAGTAAGTGCACCTCCATTTGCACTTTCAGTTAACTGAGAGTATCAACGACAAAGCACTTATACAGTAGCTTCTGTGACGTCAGTACTGAACCTGCCTAGAGTATTGCGCAAAGCACGAACTCTGTAGCTCTAGCAACCATCCTTAACTATCTCCGGAAAAAATGCACCGTAACTGAACGACGCAGTCTGAATTTGAACTCATACCTTCAGAATGCAAGGCAAACTGTTTCACTACTTCACCAAAGAGGACCATCCCCCTCCCAAATATAGTTTTATGTATATGTCCAAAGCACTTATACCTTAGTTTATGTGACGGTTCTGAATTTTCACCTAGCTTAGAAAGTCCGGATAACCAATATAGCCGCTTATATAGACTGTCTTGACATTTGAGTTAAACAACTTCAGTATTATTTCCACATATAAATAAATACTCTGTGCACAAATTGTTTGTGTTGCTTTTGTATTTTTATTATAGTGATACAATATACAGTGCAGTTAGATTATTCATGACGACAAGAGAGACATGTCAGTATGCCATAACTATTCACATATAATGTTACAAGAATGACAATAGATCATATATGATGGTAAATGATATGCTGAAAGTGAAAACAAACAGTAAAGATACAATGTCTTCTTCTTCTTTTGTCGTCACACTGCTACCGGGTTGTTGCCTAGTGTCGTGGTTTTCTGTTTTTGTCTTGCGTTGTTCTGGTGGCTTGTGTGATTGTTATTTTCTCTTTCGATTCCAGAACCTTTTCGTTCTTCGCTCTGCCTACATCGTCCTTCGAGTTCTGTGCAAAACCCCTGTAATCTGGGAATCTGCGGCTTTTTCTGCCATCCCGCGGAATTGAACCCGCACACACAGAGGATAGTCACCCGTAGTCCAACGCGCTATGAACACGCTGGGCAGACGGGCGTGTGATTGTTATCTTTGCTCTTTCACAGGATTCTGTTACGCCATCTAACCATCTTTTCCGTGGTCTTCCTCTTGCCTTCTTTCCCGATGTTCTGTTGTAGAAGACTGTATACTGTGGAGTTAGGATGCATTCTTATTAAGTGGCCAAACCACTTCATCCTTTGTTTCTCTATGGGTATAATGGTGAAGGATTGACTTCATTGCACTTGATATATCCATATGGCTCCGTCCAGTGGCGGCTCGTGATACTTTTTGTTGGTGGGGCCAGACACAAATTTTCGAGAAAATCATGGTTTTGGGTTAGGTTATATTTTAATTTATTAACTAATAAATACATTACACATTAATTTTGGTGGGGTCCAGCCCACTGGCCCCTAATGACGAGCCGCCACTGGCTCCGTCCATGTTGACAGAAATGACACGCCATCTGCCGAAAGTGATGCACGAAGCCAGAGCACCGTAGCTCCAGGAGTAATTCTAGTGATCTCATGAACAAATTGCACATGTCAATCTGTCCGGATTCGATCCCACACCTTTCTTAAACGTCTTAACCCCGTATATCTCTTCTTATCACATGCAACAGTTGTGTGTGTATGTTGCTGTCATACAAGTAACCACGTGTTGATGGACACATATCAGATCACATACACATCACAAAGAGTGGTTTAACAAGTGGTCGATATGTAACGTTCCGAGAAGAATTTCAGTTTCCACAATTCTCCGTCATGTTGTCTTTGATTGACCTCTCTTTCGTTTGTCCTCCGCGGTCAGGATCAATGTTTATTATTATACTGAGTGTGTCATCTTGAACTTTCCCTGGTATTTTATTGACGATATACAAGTAAGTGTCGCTCTTTCAATTTCTTGTGATGAGGTAGATGGCCTCACGCACAAGTCATCCTCCTTTTTCATCCGGGCTTGGAACCGGCATTGGCAGAGTTTCAACGAATATCAAAGCAGGCATTGAAGTGGGATGCAAAGGGTTCAAGAAAGAGAGGTCGACCTAAAGAGACCCTGAAACGAACTTTGCTGAGAGAGGCAGGAAATATCGGTCTCAGTTCCATGGAGGAGATTGATCGAGTTGCCCAGGATAGAGCGGTATGGAGAAATTACTTGCAGGCCCTATGTAACGTATAACGGTACGAGAGGAATTATTATTATTATTTATACAAGTACGGCATTTTTGTATAGTCATCAGATCAACACTATACATCGAACCAATTAGTGCACCGATCTCTTCCTCCGGTATGTCTCTCCGCGTGTGGCAACTAACGACACCAGTTTTACTAATCTTCTTTGTCTTTCAGTATAATGCTCTTGTCTAGCAACACCACGTATGATTTGGTATTCTTGCAGTCTGGTTATGTTCTAGATTCACCCCATTCCTTGAATCGCTTACACGTTCTCTCTTCCTTAGAGAATTCATAACATAAGCCTATCCATTGCTTCTCCGTTTTCTACAAGTCATACCTGCAAGCCTATGGGAGCTTCACTCCTATTTAGACATGTGTGTCCTATATTTTAACAAATTAAACAGATATAGAGAGATATTAAAAACTCGAACTGCTCATGAAGATCCGGATAAAATAGTGACAGAGAACGGAACAAATATCAAAGAAGACTAGTTATAAGGTAGAGAGATACACAAGATTGAAATGAATGGAAATTGTTGGTCTCTTGTCTCATGTGCATTTGGGTGCGACGAAAGACTGATGACTCTTACGCTCTTTCACTGGTTGGGAGGGGGTGCTCTGTGGCTAAACCTTTGCTTGGTTCCGAACGTGGGTTCAATCCGGACACGCCGTTCTGTTCACGAGCGCAAGGGAGACCTCTAGGATTGTTGTCGGAGCTACGGAGCTCGTGCTTTGTGCAAATACTTCCGGAGTGGCATGCCACTTCTGCGGAGAGGAGCCGAGCTATAATGGGTAAACCCCGGCACAATTAAGACAATCCTTCGGCTTAAACATATTTTTAACTATCTTCCTTCTTCTTCTTTTCTGGAATCATGTTTGCCTCACAGCGTCAGGTCAAGAAGAGATTTCTAAAACGGCCCTTGTGTGCGCTTCCACTAGCATTAATTTGATTGTTTTCACATTGTCCGTATGAATATTAATATTATTATTTCTCTGAGTTCAAGTCTTTCGTTATGCGAGATTTTCTGAAACAATCATCTTGGATTCGCCAAAAGAGTTAACTCTTATTGTTCATTGGCCTACATGCCAATATAACCAATAAAGGCTCGTTCTTAAGTTAAAAATGACGTGCCTGGCTTAAAGATGCTTTACTCCCTACATAAAAACAATGTAAATTGATTGTGTTTAATTTTATATTCGTGATTTTTATGTAGAGATTCCTGACAAATGACATTTTAAAGGTTTCGCATTGGTAAAATGGGAGGGGTTGGGGGAGGGGTAAACGAAGCGACAAGTATGCCCGCGTGCCCAGCGTGTTCGTAGCGCGTTGGACTACGGGTGACTAGTCCTCTGTAAGTGCGGGTTCAACTCCGCGGACTGGCAGAAAAGCTACAGGTTCCCCAGATTTACGGTGTTCGTGGCACCGAGCCGAAGGGTTACGATGTCCATGATACCGAGCCGAAGAGCTTTCAGCTCAAGTGCTTCTGGATCGAAGGAAAATATATGACAAAATGTGATATATTTATGAAGCTTAATTCATTTGTACGAATTCTTTCCCCGTTTAGTGTGTTGAGAACTTGACAAAAGGCTTCTTGTTAGAGGGTTTAACTATATGTTGTAACCTCACGATGTATGTTTAATTGTTTCTGTATCTTTCGTTATTTTGGAAAATTGTTCATCAACAGTTGTGCAAATACAGGTGTTCAAGATAATTGCAGCCCCATTGACAATTCGAAAGTTGCCAGGTACAGCATTGAGTTGTGTTTATTTACTATTGAAACCGGTTCTGACTAGCTCGTCCTACGTCACATTTGTTCATCATCCCTTCCCGCACTACAATTACACACCGTCACACAACCTTGACCTATACTACGTCATAACTGAACTTCCCATTTCCATACATATATGCCAGATTAGCTCCATTCACGGGCTGCTTTTAAGTTGAACACCCTGTATGAAGTGACAGGTTTTTCTCAAATTATTCTTGTAACATAAGCTGGAGTTTGATAGAATACGTACTCAGAAGTGACCCAGATACCATTACCAGAACTGTCATACGGTGGACCCGGGAGGGAAGTCAGAAGAGGGACAGACCAAAAATAATCTGGAGAAGAACAGTCGATGAGATATCGTATAGTCTTGGTGCTTCCTGCTAAGGGCGACCATTGACAGAGCATAATGCAGAGATTGTGTTGCTACAATACACGACGCCACAAGGGGGTCCCTGTCACTGATTGCTATGTCGGTCCGTGGTCATAAATTCTTAACCCTCATCATCATCATCAGGTGCCGTCTCCACATCGAAGGTTGGCTGCAATGAATCTCAGCATCCTCTGTCTTTCGCCTTAGTGTTGCACACTGCCAGACTGTAACCTGTCCATTTCTTAAAGTTTCCCTCCCACTTATCTCTCGGTCTTCCTCTTGCTCTTCCCCCTCAACTTTCCCCTCTAGTAAATGTTTTATCATGGTGTCATGTCTTTTTATGTGCCCAAAATACTTTACTTGTCTGAATTTTATTTCTCTTAATAATTGTTTCTTCATGCCAGAGATTTTGCCTACAAACAGTCTGGTCATTTGTCATGTTTCGTGTCATAAACTTAACCCTAAACTATGCCAAATGTGTTCATGTTACTGTAAATGGTCTAACACACTGGTCTATAACATTTCAATGACGGCAAAATCTCGACACTAATCTAATGTTAATCCCCAACATTGTGTCGGACATTCACCCCCCGTCTGTGTCAGCCTGATTGCCCTTGACTAAAACTATGTGGGTTAACCTCTAAATATTCAGCATCAATTATGATTTTTTTTTTGTAAACTACTACTTAATATTTTCATTTTGCCTAATTTCAATACGTTCTTAGCGTCGCAAGTTTCATCAAGTCGGGACCAACAAAGACCGCATGCGTGCAAAATCGATTAAGTGTATATCCTGTTATCAAGAATCGACATTGCATCTAGCCTGGCCCAATCTACTGAAGACCCATGCCTGGCTACCATCATGGAATCAACCCTTTCATCTTTAGCGTGAACGTGTCTTCAGCGTTGTAAGAGAATCGCGATTAATATCCCTCTCCGATTAAGATCCCCCTCGAGTATAAAACTGGCATGCACGCGTGACAAGGCTCCCCAACACCATAATGAATTCTCTACAAGTAGAAAGTAAGATTTGGAAAACTATTCTGTTCAGAAGTGTAGCCAGAAGAAATACATATGAATCGAAAGCTTGCTGTCTCGGGCAGAGAAATATAGTGAGAATTCGTAATAAACATTCTCTCCTCTCTCTCTCTCGCCTTTTAACCGGATTGGGGCATAGGCCCTCAACCAACTCATGCCAAGCCTATCTCTAGCTATCTCCTGCAGTTCCCTCCAGCTCTTCTTTATATTGATGATCTCTGCTTCCAAATATCGTCTCCGTCTATTTCTCGGCCTCCCCTTCTTTCGCTGTCCCTGCGGACTCCTTGAACGTAGTAAACACGCAGTAAACAAGCAACATACTTGTATATTTGAAGAAAGGTGGACCGTGGCCCACGGAATGACGCTATTACGTCGGTCGCGGGTGGACATCAAGCAATAGAAGAAAACTAGTCATCACGACAGATGTGAAGTTTCTACGCAGAATGCTATAGAAGTATCTACAAGCTAAATCTAGTAGCTAACAGTACAACACGATTTCTTTGTTTTTGGTCATTTAAAGTAAGTTACAGCAGCACTGTAGTCATCCTAATCATCCAATAGCATGTCCCGAGCAGAACGTAGACACCCTACAGCCCTTCGAAATTGCTATCCCTCATGTGACAGATGCTCCGCCCCTGCTAAAGTCATGCTTAAATCATGTCACATCCTGAATTCAACTTCTCCGTGGTCTATCTCTTCTCCTGGATGCCTCCTTCCATAATGATCTTCCCGACCCTTCGTGTCTGTTAAAAAATGAAAATCGTGGCATATCCTTTACCGAACTTAGCCACGAACAACAGTAAACGAGCCGTCGATTTTCTAGGTACCACTTATACGTTCAGTAGTTTACCATTGCTTTCTGAACGGTGAGGTCTACTTTTATCGTTCGTAAAAATCCATGGGGACTCATTTGCTTCCAAACTTGCCTGCCGCGGATGTTATATGTCCAAAATACTTCAATTTTCTCATTCTTATTCGTAGCATCATCCAACTTTCATTGATTTGATACTATAATCGATATCCTGATTTGATGGCCTATCGATCTCTATTACTTTTCGACACTCTCTCTCTCTCTCTCTCCCTTGTCGTTTACCGTTTCCCAGACACATCTACAAATTAATTTCCCATCATTTAAAGTTTAACTGTGTAAGCTAGAATTTTTCGTGTCACATTGCTGTTAACAGATGGGCTGACACAGAAGTAGTCCTATCCTGCGTGAAGTGAAGTTATACCAGATAATTTATCACTGGGGACAATGTATCATGTCAGCATCCATTTGACTTGTCAAAAACAAGCTTGTTTTAGATAAGAAAATATATGGTCTTTTCGTCTTTACAGACGGTCAATTGGCAAGTGTTTTACTGTGACAACTTCTGAGTTTGCCTCTCTTCTCTTTCAGCTCATCCCTACACCACAACATGTATAGTATGTTGCAATGTCCCTATTCTTCGTTCCGGGGCACATGGGTATTGTTGGCAATGAAAGAGCAGACAGGCTGGCTGGCTTTGCCACCATATCAGAGTGTCGGCCAATGGATACAGCTGACATTCTGAAAGTCCTCATAGAGTGTGCACGCAAAGAGGAATTTCATTTAAACCAATTCACGTCAACTACTAGATTGCAGGAGCTGGGATTGAAAATTGGAGTGTCCAAAAAAGAACAGCACAACAGGTATATTATGGGTAGACTCATCAATCAACATTGAACTGGCACGATAAATCGCTGTTGGAGATGTGAAAGAGATCGGAGCATCTATGGACATGTCCGGAAGGCAACGAAGATATTCCAATTTGAAACTAAGGTTTGGGAACACAACAATGGGAGAAGGCATCCAGGCAAAGAGTAGAGGAAGAGAACGAGAAGATGAATTCAGGTTGCGACTGATGATTTGAGCATGACCACAGCAGAAGAAGAACATATGTCACATGAGAGACATCCAGGCAAAGAGTAGAGGAAGAGAAGATGAATTCAGGTTATGACTGATGATTTGAGCATGACCACAGCAGAAGAGGAACATCTCTGTCACATGAGAGACATCCAGGCAAAGAGAAGAGGAAGAGAAGATGAATTCAGGTTATGACTGATGATTTGAGCATGACCACAGCAGAAGAGGAACATCTCTGTCACATGAGAGACATCCAGGCAAAGAGTAGAGGAAGAGAAGATGAATTCAGGTTGCGACTGATGATTTGAGCATGACCACAGCAGAAGAGGAACATCTCTGTCACATGAGAGACATCCAGGCAAAGAGTAGAGGAAGAGAAGATGAATTCAGGGTGCAACTGATGATTTGAGCATGACCACAGCAAAGAACATTCTGTCACATGAACATCCAGGCAGAGAGTGTGAAGAGAGGAGAATGGAATTCAGTGCAACATGATATTTAGCATTTACAACAGAGGAGGAACACACTGTCAGAGAAGCATCCAGGCAAAGAGAGAGAGGAAGAGAACGAGTAGATGAATTCAGGTTGCAACTGATGATTTGAGCATGACCACAGCAGAAGAGGAACATCTGTCACATGAGAGACATCCAGGCAAAGAGTAGAGGAAGAGAAGATGAATTCAGGTTGCAACTGATGATTTGAGCATGACCACAGCAGAAGAGGAACATCTCTGTCACATGAGAGACATCCAGGCAAAGAGAAGAGGAAGAGAAGATGAATTCAGGTTGCAACTGATGATTTGAGCATGACCACAGCAGAAGAGGAACATCTCTGTCACATGAGAGACATCCAGGCAAAGAGAAGAGGAAGAGAAGATGAATTCAGGTTATGACTGATGATTTGAGCATGACCACAGCAGAAGAGGAACATCTCTGTCACATGAGAGACATCCAGGCAAAGAGTAGAGGAAGAGAAGATGAATTCAGGTTGTGACTGATGATTTGAGCATGACCACAGCAGAAGAGGAACATCTGTCACATGAGAGACATCCAGGCAAAGAGTAGAGGAAGAGAACGAGTAGATGAATTCAGGTTGCAACTGATGATTTGAGCATGACCACAGCAGAAGAGGAACATGAGAGATAAAATTCGAAGCACTGTTAGTGTGGCAAAGTGCTGCTCTGGATATTGCTATTGGATCTTCTTCTTCTTCGAACGCTCCATATCGACCACTTGTTAACTGCTTTGTGTGATTTGTATGTGATCTGAGCCTAAGAGAGATTTTCAATGCAACATCAATTTCTTCGAACGCTCCATATCAACTACTTGTTAACCACTCTATGTGATTTGTATGTGATCTGAGTCTAGGAGCGACTGTATGTTGTGTCAGTTATGCACATATAAGTAGGCCAGCATATCCGATTTCTGCGCTGCTTTTTATTTACTAGGTAGCATCCCTAGAGCCTACATCAGTCGCCTCTTACAACATGCCTTGTAGGTCACAGTAGTATATTCTTTGCTTCCTTTTGGCCTCAGCACCACACAGGCAGAATGTTACTAATCTATGTTTTGTTTTAGGACCACACAGACTTAGACAATTGAAAATACTAAAACTACTTACCTCCATTGACATGAACTTCATACAGTGCATATTTGTTCTGAGACAACATACGCATGTCTGGTCTGAACTTTTCTATTAAGACATCAATGACCTCCCTGGTGGTTGCCGTGCTGGAAACCCTAATACATTTGGTAATGACATTGGCGCCGATGCCTCCTTGGAAGAAGAATCTCACAACTCCGTGGAACTCTAAGTCCTGAATGTAAAACAAATGGAAGATTGATTGAAAATAAATGAAAAATAATATGAGAGTAGAAGTTTTAGCTCTGCACTTAACTGGAAACAAGGTAAATACATCAATTAAATATGAATTCATTATTGGTAACTGAACTGACATTACAACACACTGGGCAGACCCAAAGGTGCTCAGTCTGCCCAAAAGATCTTGAATGGTATGTATAATGATGGCTCCTGTGGCTCGCTAGTGAGAAACACTCTTCTCTCTGTCCATCAAGTTCTAATTGTACAACATATAATTCCAAATTTCTTAAAATACTGGATTGATAAACCTCAATTTGAGTGTCCTCAACCAACAGTTGGTCGCCAAGAGACCGAAGAACATCCCCCTTATCCACCCTAAACTTCCTGACAATCGATGCTAGTCTGTACACTCTCTTGTTGCAGTGAACGTGCACACACACCCAGGACAGTAGATCCACATGAGTCTCTGGAGGTTGCAAGCCTCTATAGATAACATCCACTCATATCACAACACGCCATTCTGGATCTTCTCAAGTATTGACTGAGAGTCAGAACTAAATGTTGATCATGCAAAAGTTGTGAATAAAGTTGACTAAACCACCTAAGAGAAAGACAAGTTAACACGATCTGAAGGGACATGATGTAACATTATGCAGTGTTAAAGTGCTCAACTAATTATAATGAAATCTCTTCTTGGTGGTTATCAGTTATGTAAGGACTATCTTTCTTCTTCTTCTTTGCGTTGTTCTTCGACCAATTTTAATCACTCTTTGTGATATGTTTGATCTTTGCCAAGAACGTGTATACGTTGCACATTGGTTTGGTAGGCCCCTAAACGCATAAGACTTCTACACGTTTAGGACACATGCATCCGATTTCAGCCAAACCTCCTTAGTCACCTCTTACGACGTGTGGCAGGTAACAGTGATTCTATTCTTTACACCCCAAATTTGGCCCCGGTAACCACGCGGGCATGTAAGGACTATCAACATAGCACTTTGGACATGTCCATAGTTGCCCTGATCTCCGAATATGTTGTACAATGACCAAACTCCATAGCTCCATCAACAATCCTAGAAACCTCATTAAAAAATTGTGCATGTGACTGTCCAATTCGAACCCATACCATTCAGAATGGCAGACAAAAACCACTTCACAAGAGACCCCCATATACTTTGTTTATATGTCAAGAAACATAGATAATTGTAAAAAATAACAACTGTCTTTACTACCTGTAATACTGCTTTTTAGGGCGGGGGAACATGAACCAGAGGAAGTGAATGGCCTCATGGTTAATGCAGTTGTCACGAAACTATTCAGGTTAGGATTTGTTCTTTATGCCTACCACAGAAAATATCCCTTGGCCTTATTGGGGATTGAACCTGGGTCTCCAAAATGGGAGCCCACGCTCTAATACGTTCGGTCAGACACTCCTCAAAAACAAAAACACCATGTAGATGACTGCATTTAATTGCATGTCTTAATTATGCAGATACAACTTACTTCTAACGGTGCGATGAAGGAATCATTATGTAAAGAAAGATAAATTCTCACCAAAAAAATTAGCTAACAGAAAAAAATACAATGAACTAACTTATACAGCGACTATTAACAATGATGAAGCAACCTTAATTACTTAATGGCATCATTACATTATACTTTGACAGTACAAATTCATAAAGTAGATTATCTATTTTCTGACTGCCATTTATACTGAAATATCAATTATTTAAACCACTCTTACAATCATCTAAATAATTTGTCTCTATCCATTAAGTAAATGGCGATTCTGTGAGTATCGAACCAACATTTTCTAGTAAATATGTTTACATGTTGATAAGAATTTGTTTGAAATATAAATGTTATTCTTGTCCTGCATAGACTCTCCTCTAATCATCATCAAATAGCTTGTCCTGAGCAGAGTTTTGCAATCCTAACAGACTTTGGAATTTCTCTCTCTTATAGACCAGAAGTCCTGCTCAAACCACCAGTTAAATCCTGAATGCATCTCCATGGTCTTCCTCTTATACTCGATGTGTCTTTTCATGAATGTCTTCTTCAATCCTTTGTGTCACTTTATATGTTAAAAATACATTAATTTTCTCATTCTTATTTGTAGCAATAGCCAGTTCTCTTTTTCGAGTTCTTTCTGGATTTATCTATTTATTCTCTTCTATCTCCTCTAAAATCAGCCTAAATATGTTCAAAAGCAGTAGTCAGTCTAAAACGGATGAATATATTATTCTTCTTCATTGATATCTGGTCATGCGCTTAGTTTACTGTGGACCACAAATTGGGCAGTCAGCTTCAATCTGTCCGGTTTCCCCAAATCTTACGTTTTCAGGTCGACTGTGTGTGGCCACATGTTGCTTCCCAGCCCAACCAGGAAAGGTTGAATATAATTCTATAACATTTGATGGCATAGTGGTGTGAAGTATTAGAGACCTTGCAGTACTAGGTTGTATTAGTTAGAGGTATGGTTGTCAGTTTTCTCCCTTGCTAATCTTTCCCATTTCACTAGTGGTAAAGTAATAATAGCTGTCCATCGCAAGCGATGATGATAGCATCAGATGTGTGTTGTTGCCATCTTTCTGGTGTGTATGGAGGTGACTGCAGAGCTAAATCATGGAACGCTATCCCCTACCACATGTGAGCAAACATAATCAGGGTTGGACATATGTGTGTCCTGTCTTTTCAGACGGCTCTTTTCTCTGCTCCTTAGCAGTACCACAATTGTCAGCTATGAGAGTTCCTCTTGTGTTGATAAAGCGCCACATTTTGGCAATCTTACAAAAGGGATTTCTAGCACTTGGTGTCTATATCAAAGCATTTTCTACACCCCCTCACCAACCGGTCGTTTGTCCCCATCAAGCTCTCCATAAATCAGGCAGTCATAAAGTACATTGTCAGAGGCTGTCATCTCATTTTCTTAAAGACATTTATTTGTGTGTGACAGCTTATTCTAACTGGAGCAAAAGATTACCACTGTAGTTGAATTTCATACATAAAAACTGCACTAAAAACATTTATGTGTAACTTATGTAACGCTTTGTTTCACATAAACTTTCTAACTATATAAACAATCTTCATGAGTTGCTGTTTGAGATCCCATGACGGAGTATGAGTGTTAACTTTTATGTTTAACTCCATTAGAGTTTGTCATTTTAACTATCTGCTAATCTTTCTTCTGGTATCAACACATTTGAATTAAGCAGTTTTCCAGAACTTTCAAACCCCCAGATAGCTACTTGACTCATAGTGATTGTGGGTGTAATTTCATGAGCTGGGCAGTCTGCTACTCAGGATTGAACTTTGTTGTGACTTTTCTCCAACCTCTAGACACCCCCTTCTTTGCCCTGGACATGGACCGACAAAGCAGTTCTTTTTCTTCTATGCGATCCTTATTTTAATGATTATACAGTTAGACGTGTTCTTACGATGAAGTCGACTGTTGTCTGGAGCTTGTCTCTGGTGCCATGTAGTTTTGAATGTAGTGTTGAGTTGTAGGGCCAGCATTCCTTTCTATGGAGGACATACAGGGGATAGTCGTGCAGGACATGTTCTGTGGTGTGCTCAGCAATGCTACAGGGTCATAGAGGGGATGGGGACAATCGTAGCCTGTGTACATGTTTGTTCAGTCTGTTATGTCCTATCCTGAGTTGGAAGATGATAGTCTGTCCTTGTCTGTCGAGTGTGTGGTAGTCATAGGATAGTTTAGGTCAAAGCAGTCAATGGCTAGAACACTTTGTAGTGTTTTGTAGGAGAACAACAAAATCTCTCCATTCATGGTGCCCTATTTCTACTTCTTCTTCTTTGCGTTTGTTCTTTACGACCAATTTTAATCACTCTTTGTGATATGTTTGATCTTTGCCAAGAACATGTATACATTGCACATTGGTTTGGTAGGCCCCTAAACGCAGAAGACTTCTACACGTTTAGGACACATGCATCCGATTTCAGCCAAACCTCCTTAGTCACCTCTTACGACATGCGTGGCAGGTAAGTGGTTCTATTCTTTACACCCCAAATTTGGGCCCAGGTAACCACTCGGGCGGGTGCCCTATTTTACTCTGCTGGCTTTAACATTAGTCAGATTTCAAGAAAACAAACTATTTTCCAGTTTGTTTGCAGCACTCTCATAAACACGATCTTCCCACTTTTACAATCTAGTTTTATTTTGTAATCATTCTACTACACTTAACTCTGCACTTTGTTTTTGCACTGGAGAAAGCACTTGCATCTAAATTATATTAATATTACAATTGATATTAGTAGTAGTTGTTGAATGGAGGATACAACCCAGAGCACGACAGTATAAATACACTAAACAGAAAAGCACAGACCACAGTCTTCAGACTTAGAACGGACACTGCAGTCTCAGAGCACACCTCCACAGAATGGGTCTCAGGGACTCGGCAGCCTGCACCTGTGGAGCACCAAAGCAGTCCCCAGAGCACATCCTGCAAGACTGCCCTAGTCTGAGTAGTGAGAGATTGGAGATCTGGCCAACAGAAACAACACTACAAGACAAACTATGGGGAACCGGTGACCTCAAGCGCACCGCCCTGTTTATGACACATTACGGAGTAGTCGCATAGCAAAAGTTGATCGCAGAAGAAGAAGAAGTAGTAGTTGTTGCACTGCAATCGCCATATGGTGCCTGCATGCCCACAACCATCAGTCACATGTCTCCCAGTATATAAAAACATTGGACAGCACTGTCATAGATTTTTCCTTTTCTGTTGTTTTCCAGCACTCTTCTTATTCTGCTATCAGTTTCCTATGCTCAGCTGTCTAAACAGCAAGATGAGTGTCTCCATGTATCCAGTTGTCAAAAGAAGATCCTTACAGTATGCCACAATTTCTTTCAGATTAGTTTCACAGGGTCATCAACACGGCTACTGAATGACAAACTCTTTGAAGATTTCGGACAATCTGAGGTGGACCACTGCAGAACAAATCTTACATTTGTGGTGAGAGTCTAAACTTATTTCCCAGAGAGAAAGCTTGCAAGTTGTCTACTGGATGCAGAGAGTTGAAAACAAACCTGGCTTTGCCATTCCTAGCATTAATATCTTGTGTTCCCTCTCTGCAAACATTGCTGCCAAATAAGTAAAGTTGTGCCTTTCTTAAATTAATTCAAAAACACCATTCTTCTAACCACTTTGTGTCAATGTGATGTGTTCCTTATAGGACCATTGTTTTGTGTCCCTTAGTGTCTTGGATCTTTTGATTCATAAAAATCTCATTGAAAAGCCACTTTAGTATATTTTTGTGTGTTTTATACTACTATCTTAATTTATGTTTTGATGCCAAACCTATCTCTATGTAGCAGTATATGTTATAAGAAAATAAATATTTCAACGTTCTTAGAAATTATATATCAACTGATCAATCAGAAGTCACCACTGAAATTGAGTACGGCTGCCTGAATGGCGAGGGACACTGATAAGTAAAGCAAGCCTTCACGCAAAAATCAGTAAGAGGTGCAATATTAAGGACCCTGACAATGCCTGAATTCATAGCGGACGAACAAGGGAAAAAATCAGAAGTCATCACAATAAGTTATGTCCACTAAATAGTACTATTGTGTTCTGGTAAAAGTATCAAGATGTATAGCTGTCAGAAAGTGTTAAACCAGATGTCATTTGAGAAAATTATAGCAAGGTTGAGGGAGGGAAATATAGAGAATGGAGACATCATAATAATTTAGGTTTGTAGTCATAGATCTACTTCTGCCATCAGTTATATGAGGACTATCATCATAGCACTCCGGACATATCCATAGTTGCCCAATCCCTGTCTCAACAAATCCAGCAGCATGCAGTGGCCCAACATGCCAATTCGATGTTGATTAATCAATCTTTTTTGCATAAGTACTTTGTGCTGTTAGCTTACAGTGAAGCTGCAATATTTATGTCTTTTAACACAGCACATCCATTTTATACATGACTGAAAGTTTAATGTTGATAGTGGAGTCACTCAATTCCTGTATTCTTTGGTCTATATACTCCTCTCATTCTCTGATGGTTTCATCACAGTAATTGATTGGTAGTACCGATTAGGGTGTTTCCTATTGTGTAACACACTCATCGCCACCTCCATGTTGACTCCCTGCTGAGTCTGCTGTAATCACAAGTGGTGGGAGTAAATAACTACAAATCAAAGAAGCTCATTCAAGATGTCATTTAAAAAACTATGAAATAACATGTCATAAAGCTCAAAAGTTTTGAGAAAGTCATCCCCTTTTACTGATTATTTTGTCTTCATTGTTCTGCCAGTTTGAGTTTACCAAAATAGTAATAGTAACAATAACAATGAACTGGCTTGTTTTCAACAAGTGAAGTGTTTCTTTAGATGACTAACTTCAAAGAATAATTTTCAATCCATCTCCTGGACTTTCCATTATAACTACACGTCTTAAACGCCTTCAGTTATCACTACGTTGCTTAAATTCATATGACGCAAGGATGATGATGATTCATTGTGGAATAATTCATGTGGGAATACCCCACTTAACTCTAGTTCGCTCACACATTAATTTAACCACCTCATTCAACTCAATGTTGCTCCATTTTATTACTGAAGAAATTACTGTGTCATCATATGTTTTAATATGTGGCTACTCACAAACCCGTCACCTTAAATGTAATACATTTTGGTCTGAAGTAACAGTATAAAGTTACATATATAATACAACACTCCAGATGATTGAGCTAACTCAACTGGCCCCACCCTCGTAACTCAAAAAGCTAAAGGAACTTCCGTTAAGATTTATATTTTTATTCATTTTCAAAAATTCAATTTCAAATTTTACTCTAGTCGCTTCAAATCACAGGCATATATGACAAGCGTATGTCTTAAGAAAGTATGTATGAATAATGCCCTTGAAACCCAGAATGGAACAGCGTATGCAATAAACTATGGTCCTTAAACTAAGGAGTTTGGGACAGGTATGTTTTCAAAATCGGCCATCTTGAATTGTTGACGCTCAAAATTGTGTCACCTGTGTCGCAATATATACATCACAGGTAAATAAACTATGCATCAAAAGTTACATATTGTAGCTACTGTACATTAAACTTCATTATTATACATAACAATAATGAAAAACATGCAAAAAAGTAAACAAGCCACTAAGAAAACAACTTTATAAGAACTGATGAAGCAAAGGGTACCTCGTTTGGTTGACTCAGTTCGAAAATATCGTAGTGATCGACATTCCACTGATTGATGAGACTTTTCAGTCGCTCGTACTCCTCCTTCTTTGACTTCGACATTGTTTACAGACTAATTAAATGAATGAAATTTTCACCACAAAAGTGTATCACCTCACATCCCTGAATTTTAATAATCCAAAAATTGAAAAAATGTGCGGAAGAAGATCACAACTTGAACTTCTTAAGGAACTCCTACGGATCTCTAACTGCTTGTGAAAGGTAACAACGCATGCGCATTCCTTGGGTCAAAGGTTAATCCCACAAGTGCTCTTACTGTAGCTCCTCCCAGTAGACGCTCCCTATACTCTCTCCCTTTTCTCCAACTTCCTAATGTGCTTTATATACCTGTGGTAGTCCATACCTTTATTATAGATAGTGTACGTTAAATATTGTTTTCTCGCAACTGGAATGATCTTTGTGGTATAAACAACTTACTTCAACCGTCTGTTGTCTACCCGTTTGTGGTCTACCCAATAGTCATGTGGTATCGATAAAAATGGCATTTAAGTTCTTGGTCTAAATTCTAAATAAATGGTTGACGAGGAAGTCACCAACAATATAAGGACATATTTACAGTGTAAATTGTATTGAGATGAATATAAGTCTAAACTGTAAGGAGACGAATATTACAGCCATTTGATTTCGATATGAGAATAATCATCATAATTCCACACCGCCATATGACCATTTGTGTCTGGCTTTTCTTACACATAAATATTTCTACGGCATTGCACAAATTCTGTAACACATGTGAGGGTCACTTATTTAATTGTGTAGGAATTATTTTAATCATCTTCATCATCAGTCCTCGTCGCACCCAATGATACATAAAGCAGACACAACAAAAAAAACTTTCAAATCAGTTCGATCTCACCACTACGGTATCCAGATCTTCTTGAACAGTTTTAGTTATTTCCTGTTTTTATGATTGTTTTTTTTTGAGCTTGTGCGGTTGTCGGTATCACGATCTATTTTTTTTTTACGGTGTGGGTTCGCCGGTCCCACGATCTATTTTTTTTTACGGTGTATGGTCGCCGGTCCCACGATCTATTTTTTTACTGTGTATGGTCGCCGGTCCCGATCTATTTTTTACGGTTGGTCGCCGGTCCCACGATCTATTTTTTTTTTACGGTGTATGGTCGCCGGTCCCACGATCTATTTTTTCGGTGTGGGTTCGCCGTCCCCCGACCTACTTTTTTTAACGGTGTGTGGTCGCCGGGCCCACGACCTACCTTTTTACGGTGCTGGGTCGCTGGTACCAGGACCTACTTTTACGGTGTGGGGTCGCCGGCCACGTTCTACTTTTGACGTTGTGGTCGTTGGGTCACGACCTACTCACCGAAGCTGCATTTTAAGACGTACGAGAGATCAGAAAGCAGTGTTTTTCAATTCTTCGCTACACCTGAAACCACACAGGGAATTTTTAATAGTGGTTATATATTAATTATGTGTTGGCTGGTCAAGATCAATTCAACCTGTTCTTATTGATTATCGATAAAAATCAGACTCTATCTGTGTAGAGGTTTCCGCAACACTTAGCATTACTATGCTAACATACACGCCTAGAGTTGTTATGTATTTCTGTGTCTACAAGAAGGCCAGGTACTCTCCCCTATTCAAATTAAGGGACAATTGTTGAGTATACCCACAATTCCAAGGGTTCGGAAATAATAACACCATAGATTACCAAACTGCCAAGAGGTCTTTTTAAGAACGCAACGTGCACACGGGACGTGCAAGTTTATCTAATTCTCAGTCTTCACGGCAAGAATCTCAGGCCAACTCTCAGACCTAGTCCGACTCCGTGATCATCTCTAATAAACAACTTTTCAATGCATGATGCATTCCTGTGAAAATTGTATGCAGTAGCTGAGTTGTCCAAGCGTCATCTACACTCTCCTCGGCGTCGCTGATAGAGTCCAGAGAAGTGCTAGCACGTCTGAAATCAGTTCGGTTGCAGGAGCTGCCGGTAGGGCATCACATGATGCCTGCTCGCCTCAGGGGTTCAGCTCCGGACTTTCTGTTTGGGCTTACTCCCATGCCATTGCCTCTACAAATGCTCCCACAAGACAATAGGGCTATTTGTCTATACCTGTGAGTCTGGTTTTTGGATACAATGGTAAATCAACTCATGTCACAAGTCTTGGGGCCAGACCTCCTGCTACATTTTTTACTGGGTTTACTCCGCATCGGACAATTTCAAAAAATAAAATAAAACATGATTTGGGGGAGTCCATCTTCCTATGCGAGCCATTGCCCCGTTAACCTTTGACCTCGCGGTCAAAGTTTGCCTGTCTACACCGCTGTAAGGTATGGTTTACTTGTGTATTCTGAAGATCAAATAAAGGCTACTAATTTTCAGTTTTCGCCTCTCCTAGGAGAGGCTTTCAATGCAACATCAACATCTTCTTCTTTGAACGCTCCATATCAACTACTTGTTAACCACTCTTTGTGATTTGTATGTGATCTGAGTCTAAGAGCGATTGTCCGTTGTGCCAATTAAGAAACTATAATATAATAGCCGTCCATCGCAAGCGATGATGACAACAATCTCAGACGTGTACTGTTGCACCTCTCTGGTGTGTGCGGAGGTGACTGTAGAGCCCAATCCTAGAACAGAATCCCCGACCACAGGTGGGGCATACATGATCAAGGTTAGACATGTGCGTGTTGTGTGCTCTGTCTTTTCGCGCTGCTCGTTTTCTCTGTGACTCAACAATACGATGATTCTCAGCTATTCGGGTTCCTCTTTGTTGTTACAGCGCCACATTTGGCGATCTTGCGCAAGGATTCCCAGCACGTATTGTCTATATCGAAGCATTTCAGAGACACTTTAAGAGTGTCTTTAAAGCGTTTTTCTGTCCACCAGCTAAACGTCTGCCCCCTTCAAGCTCGCCATACATCAACTGTTTTGGGATGCGTTTATCAGGCATTCGAGCAACGTGACCGACCCATCTCAGTTGGGCCTTCTGCAACAGGGTGTTGACGCTTGGGATCTTTGCTCTTGTGAGGACTTCGCTGTCTGGAATTTTGTCCTGCCAGTTTATTTTTAGTATTCTGCGTAGACAGCTTGTGTGGAAATGGTTTAATTTTCTTCCGTGTCTGCTATACACTGTCCATATCTCGCTTGCGTACAGCAGCGTGGTTAGCACTATGGCCTGGTAAACTTTCAGCTTTGTGACTATGCTTATCCCCTTCCGTTCCCACACAGTGACACGTAACCTTCCGAACGCAGCACTGGCTTTGGATATCCTATTGTGGACCTCAGAATCTATGTTTGCCGATCTGGATAGGAGGCTGCCAAGATAAGCAAAGTTGTCCGTTGACTGGAGACGCTGGTGTTTAATGTTGATGACTGGATCGTAATAATTAAGAAACTACAAGTAGGCCTGCACATTCAATTTCTGCGACGCTTTTTGTTTACTAAGACCGCCCGTGTGGTGCCGGGGCCTGCAAGGAAGCAAAGAATAGTACCACTGCGACCTACAAGGCATGTTGTAAGAGGCGACCGATGTAAGAATTAGGAAGCTACCTAGTAAATAAAAAGCATAGCAGAAATCGGAAGTGCTGGCCTACTTGTATGCGCATAACGGGCACAACGTATAGTCGCTCTTAGACTTAGATCTCATACAAATCACAAAGAGTGGTTAACAAGTGGCCAATATGAAGCGTTAGAAGAAGATTTAATATGGTAGCTTCCCTATTCCCTACCTCAGTCCAGTGGCGGCTCGTGATCGTTTTTGTTGGTGGGGCCAGACGCACATTTTTGAGAAAATTATGGCTTTGGGTTAGGTTATATTTTAATTTATTAATAATAAATACACATTACATATTATTTTTGGTGGGGCTCGGCCCCTTTGGCCCTTAATGACGAGCCGCCACTGCCTCAGTCATAGCACGCTATTTAATTATTATGTTTTCCAAATATAACACACCATCAACTGCATTTCAAATAAAACCAGAAAGTTTTGTTTTTTAAAGATTGTCTTTCTATGTCTTATTTTCATCCTGTTTCACCTCTTTGTATGGTTTACCTTTCACGCGGCGATCAAAGTTTAGACATTTCAAGAGATATGGTTTTCATCCAGTCTTAAATTCTTAGCATTTAACACGTTAACTCTTTCGATACCGTGAATGTTATTGAGTTCTGATCACAATTGTTTTATGATTATTTCTTTTATTTTTTTTATTTGGTCCAACCCAGAAGTGCCACAACGAGTGAACCCAGTACGGTTGAACGTGTAAACTCGGGGCGTCGTAATTTTCTAGAAACAAGAGTTCCTCTAGGTTTGTTCAAGTGTTTATTGCGTCATTTGGCGTTTTATGAAGGCTCACACTCTTTGGCCGTAATCAAGTGAGCACTATACTTTGATGTTTTAGCAAAACACGTAAAAACAAAGTACTGTAGTTTTAGAAAATATAAAAACATTAACAATACACAGCAACGTTTCGACCAAAGGCCTTTATCAAGCAAATGATACAACAGACGTGAATAAATTCACTTCTTACACATCCCACAACTTATGTGATCAGACAATACATTCCTAGGAATTCTATATGTTGTGTGCCGTGTAGAAGTGAATTTCTTCCCTTCTGTTGTATTCTTTCCTTGATAAAGACCTTTGGTCGAAACGTTGCTGTTTATTGTTATTGTTTTTGTATTTTCTAAAACTGCAGTACTTTGTTTTTACATGTTTCGCCATTGCTACATAGTTTTACTGTAGTCTTCTCTTATATTGACAATTCTATGATCTTAGCAAATAAAGGTCAAGTAGTGAATTGTTTTATGATAAATTACATTTTTATTACACAAACATTGTAGGTATCATATTAATATATTTCATTTTATATAGTAATAGCTAAATATATTTGTTTACTACTTATAGCTGTGATAAAAACTTGGAAGGTTTAGTTTCTTTTCGTTTCGTTTTCTCGAATCCTGTTTTGCCTCACAGCGTTTGGATTCGAAGAAATTTCAAGAACGCGCTTTTGTGTGCGCGTTAGAAATTGTGTTTTCACTGCCTCTGTTATTTCTGAGTTCCACCTTTCGCGTGGAAGGTCTTTTGCTTTGTATTCACTGTATTGGAGTAGCATTGCTCTTTGAGGTACACTGTCTGTTGGTAATCTGCTTATGTGAACGAACCATTTAATTTGTTCTTTCTTCATGAAGTTTAGTACTGATGATGTACCCACTTTTCCCCCGATATCTTCATTTCTAAACCGATCTCTTTTTGAAACTTCCAGCAGTCTTTTTGAAACTTCCAGCACACTTCATCCCTGCTGTGACTAATTTTCTGGGCGTAGTACAAAGAGAACGAAAGGGATATATGTTAACAGTCACTATAGTGGCTGGAAATGTAACTGTCGTTTGTACGCCACTATATTGGTCAATGTTATAACTATTGCATTGATAAGCACACTGTAGCCAAATTAATTTTTAAACTCACTTTTTACTTCGAAGTTATTCCAAGATAACGCAGACTGTCACGACGCTCAATAGACTGTACATCAAAGGTGAATGCAGGAAGGTCATACCTGACTATGAAATTATTAAAAGATCACCATAGCATGCACGCATTCTCAGGATTGACATGAGAGCTAGACTCGCTGCACCAAAACAATATGGTATACAATGGTCCTGAATTTCTTCTTTTTTTCTAACTTTGTAATTTTTTGTAGGTAAAGGAATGAGCTTTTATGATCGCCCGAGTGGCTACCGGGGCCTAAATTTGGGGCGTAAAGAATAGAAACACTGTTACCTGCCACGCATATTATAAGAGGCGACTAAGGAGGTTTGGATGAAATAGGATGCACGTGTCCTAAATGTGTAGAAGTCTATGCTTTTAGGGGCCTACCAAACCAATGTGCAACGTATACACGTTCTTGGCAAAGGTCAAACATATCACAAAGAGTTATTTAAATTGGTCGTAAAGAACGAACCTAAAGAAGAAGTTTTTATGACAGTTAACAGATGTGTAAAAATAAATTAACTCCACAATGGGACAGGCATCTTAACAAACCGGTATGACTGTATCAATTTTCCAACAAGCCATTCCATTCTTCTTCTTCGAGCGCACCATATCGACCACTTGTCAACCACTCTGTGTGATTTATGTGATCTGAGCCTAAGAGTGATTGTACGTTGTGCAAGTTATGCGCCTATAAGTAGGCCAGCACATCCGATTTCTTCGCTGCTTTTTATTTACTAGGGTAGCATCCCTTTGGCCATCCGTCGGTAGGGTAGCATCCCTTTGGCATCCGTCGAGTGCATCCTTTGGCATCCGTGTAGGTAGCATCCTTTGCCATCCGTCGGTAGGGTAGCATCCCATCAGTCGTTTCTTACGAACCACAACATTAAATAGAAACGAAATTATTTACAAGGTCAATTTACTATTTGTATATGTTGTTGTTGTTGATGTTGTTGTTCTTGTTGCTGCTGATGTTGTTGTTGTCGTCGTCGTCGTCGTTATTGTTATTGTTGTATGTTGTTAGTTATTGTTGTGTATTTTGTTATTGTTGTTGTTATTGTTTTTATTGTTGTTATTGTTGTTGTTATTGTTGTTGTTATTGTTATTGTTGTTGTTATTGTTTTGTTGTTATTGTTTGTTTTGTTATTGTTGTTGTATTTTGTTATTGTTGTTGTTATTGTTGTTATTATTGTTGTTAGTTGTTGTTGTGTTATTGTTGTTGTTATTGTTGTTGTTGTTATTGTTGTTATTGTTATTGTTGTTGTTGTTGTTATTGTTGTTGGTATTGTTGTTGTTATTGTTGTTGTTATTGTTGTTATTGTTGTTGTTATTGTTGTTATTGTTATTGTTGTTATTGTTGTTATTATTGTTATTATTGTTATTGCTGTTGTTGCTATTGTTGTTATTGTTGTTGTTATTGTTGTTATTGTTGTTGTCGTGGTCGTCATCGTTGTTGTTTTGTTGTTGTTGTTATTGTATTTGTTGTTGTGTTGTTGTTGTTGACCCTATCCTACATTATTTGTATATAATTCCTTCTATAACCTACAGCAGATACATATATAAAGTGACTTCCATTACAAACTCTATTTTACAATATGGTTTTGGTGTGCGTTTACTAATAAAAGAGATAATCATCATTGTTTGGACATGTAATAAGAAGGGGAGGTTTACAAAACATTGTGACAACCGGTAAAATCGAGGGAATACGAGACAGAGGAAGACAGAGAGAGGAAATTGTGGACAGCCTGATTTCATGGGACAGATAAGCGTCAACATCTGAGATGATAGCAAACACCAGAGACATAATTTTGTGGAGATCCAAGATCGTCTACGACACCTGATGATGATGATGATGATGATACTAAGAGTTAAGGTAACAGTCAAATTTCGCTAACGTCATTTGATAGACTAATTTGAGAATGAAATACGTCGTCATGACGCAGTACGAGACATATGGCCAAACTTAATAAACGGTCATAGGCTACGAGATTTTGGTAGTTGAAGTATAAAGTAAAACATGTAATCACAAAGTACTGTAGTTTTACAAATTACAAAAACAATGACAAAATACAGCAACGTTTCGACCAACAAGGCCTTTATCAAGCAAACGAACAACAGGAGGGACAAATTTTTTTTTTTAAATGGACGACCAAATACAAACGTTTCTAATGAAAATCTGGAAATAAAAACGAATAACGAAATAAATGTCACACAAAAACACACATAAAACTAGAAATAGAACGGAAGAGAAACAATGACAAATCTAGTAAATATATAACTTGAATACATGCAACCCATATAGATTACAAGGCATGGGAAGAGAAGTACTAAGAAGCATAGGAATGTAATACGTTGAGCCCACGTGGTTGCAAGGTACCATACAAAGAAATCAACCGATTCTCCAGAGCAAATCGACTGTGATCATCCGAGGAACATGATCGGATGTATAAAGTATAATTTGAAGATATATGGTTTGTTTAGTAGAGAATATGCTGGGTTTTTGTTTTGTTTTTTGCTCTTCGTGTTTTTGTTATTAGTAGTGACTCTTCTATAGCTGATATATATTGTTGGATTCTGCTGCCTGATGTGGAGATGTATTCTTCAGAGTTCAACAAAACTTAACCCCTTCATTCTTCTAAGCTGATATACTGGCTCCCAGTATTTGTTAAGATGACGCAAAGCCAGTATACTGGGTTATTTTATTATGCATTGCAATATGATTGTGCCCGGAGATAGAACAAAATTACGGAGTGAAAGGGTTAATTCATCTACCAATGAGAAATGTCATTAATGTATACAGTGGCGGCTCGTGGTTATTTTTCTTGGTGGGGCCAGACACAAATTTTCGGGAAAATCATGAGCTTTGAAGTATTTACTATTATTTGTCTATTCGGGAAATTATTCCCTTTCGATTATTGTGGGCCGGCCCCACGGGCCCTTAATGATGAGCCGCCTCTGAATGTATATAAGAAACAGTGTAGGTTGTAGATGTCATTAATGTACAAAACAGTGTAGGGTAGATATGTATTAATGTATATAAACAGTGTAGGTTGTATATTCATTAATGTATATAAGAAACAGTGTAGGTTGTAGATATGTCATTAATGTATATAAGAAACAGTGTAGGTTGTAGATATGTCATTAATGTATATAAGAAACAGTGTAGGTTGTAGATATGTCATTAATGTATATAAGAAACAGTGTAGGTTGTAGAAATGTCCCATTGCTAACCGTCCTACCTCAATATCACCTTCCATCTAAATGTCCTTACGTTCTATGTGCCAAATCTAACTATTATTATTCTTATGTTTATTTTCTTGTTTCTACCGTGGCTCCTGGTAACATAAGGCCGACTAGCTCAAACTAAAATTCATGTTTAATTGGGGCTGGTTTTTTTGTATATGTTTGATAGAACACTATAAGTTTTTTTTGTAATTTTACTCAATTCTATGAGCTCATGGTTATTTATTGATGAAAAATATTCATAATACTAATATTCCTTAGTGTTACATTTCATTTGTAACATAATATAACCTTGATTTAGCATGTTGTATTGTTGTTAAGATGAATTCGTCTTTATACAGCAATACTGGAATGCGAGTTCAAGCGACGCGTTTGGTCTCCTTCTTCTTCTTCTTTGCGTTCGTTCTTTACGACCAATTTTAATCACTCTTTGTGATATGTTTGATCTTGCCAAGAACGTGTATACTATGCACATTGGTTTGGTAGGCCCCTAAACGCATAGTTTAGGACATGTGCATCAGATTTCAGCCAAACCTTCTTATTCGCCTCTTACGACATGCATGGCAGGTAACAGTGGTTCTATTCTTTACACCCCAAATTTGGGCCCCGGTAACCACTCGGGCGCGTATGGTCTTATTTACTGGACTTTTAACTGAGCCGCCGGCCGTATGTTATCGGAGGCATGTTTTTTTTAAATTTCCGATCTATCCCTGTGTACCCTACAAGACCGGCAGATGTGTTGCCGGTCAGAATCTTAATGATTAGGGCTGCCTAGTTTAAGGTGAGTGGTAGATGGCCAATGCAGCTGAATAGCTACTCCCACCGTAAAAGTAACCAGTGGCGCGCTCAACCCCCAATCCCAACCAAAACCCTCTCGGTTCTATTGTTTTCATCCAAGAACAAAGCAAAGTCCGTACGTTTGGAAGTAAGAAGGGTTTGCAGGGAGCGCCAGAAGATGGAATGGAAAATGAAATGAAAATCGTGGCATATCCCAAAGGACGTAGCCATTAACCACAGTAAATGAGTCGTTGATTTTCTAGGCACCACTTATACGTTCAGTAGTTTGCCATTGCTTTCTGAACGGTGAGGTCTATTTTCACCTTTTTTAAAATCGGACGGAAACAAATTTGTTTCCAAACTTGCCCACCGTGGGATTTGAACCGGGTATGCTTGGGTTCGTGATCAAGCTCACTACCGCTTGAGCTACAGACGCTCACTGGAATGGAATATACCTAGCCATAATCTGCATTTGGGGTCCCGCCCTCAGCATTTGCGGTCAAGGTTTACTCCTCTAGGTTTACTCCTCTAGCCTTCTGCATAACTGTGCTGACCAACAAGGCCGTGAGGATTTTCTCCTAGTGTTTACTCTCAAATTACATATTTTGGTCACATCAAGTGTCACGATGGCCTGGAAAGAACAATACTAGAGGGTAGGGTCCCAGGACGCAGAGGCAGACCAAGAAGAAGATGGTTACAGGATATTAAAGAAACCATGAACATGACCATCGACGAAGTGGGTGAACTGTAAGAGACAGAGTGAATTTCAGATGTGCTGCAAAGAGAGCAACGTCCTATAAAGGATACGCACCTTGATGATGATGTTTACTCTCATATCCTTTAGCTCTCTCTAGCCGCCCCCACCCCACACCAACAAAGCAGCGAGGTTGACAAGTGCAGATAGCATCGTCTACTGTCACACGGTAGCAGGTGACACACCTGAGCTGATTACTTAATAAACATATGTATGTGTGTGTGTGTGTGGGGGAACGGGTGTGTGCGTATGGGGTAGGGAATGGGGAGCGTGTGTGTTCGTGTAGGAGGGGGCGTGTGTGTTGAAGAGATAGGAAGATGGAGAGAAATTATATGTCCGTCGAGTCAATCTAAGGGACCCTATTGATGTTATATTTGTAGCGCAGTCGTCGTTAGAGTTATCTCCCACGTTGTGTGTCATTTTCATCTGCAACCATTTTCACAATCTCTTTCCAAGTGGATAGCAATGAACAGGCAGAACAATTCGCAAAAGTAAGTAGGAACGTTGAATTGGGGATTTCAGCCTCATATACGTATACCATATAAAGAAAGCAGAGGCTTTTCAAGATTAGAGAGACAAACAAAGCACACAAGATATGTTCCAAACAACTATGTTGTTGATTATTTTTCGGATCACTTTCCCATGGCTCCAGTGCCTTGAACATCGCCATTAAACGCTTTTACGTAAAAGAAACACAAGTACTTAACTGTAGTCAGCACGAAAATTGTCACGAGAGCGAATCCGAACAAAATGTAATCTGAAATCGGATGTGTTGACCCGAACGGTGCAAATATCCCAGTTCTGTTGTAAATTATCAGCATAACCCAATTACTCTCTTTGGCTCAAATCACAAACAGCGGTTTATACGTGATGATTCTAGAACGAATGTAGAAGAAAAAGAGATATGCAAACCAGAATTAAGGGTTGACAACCAGGTCCTTTTCTAATTAGAAAGAAACGCCTGAGCATAGGCTATAAACTAGACCAACCGTAGCTACTCGTGCTATTTCTTGTATTTACAGATACAGACCGTTCCGACAATACATTGGACCCTACAGAAATTCTTCGGCAGAGAAGCGTGTTCCCTTATTGTTTTTGTCTCCTGATTGTAATCGTCAACGGTGAAGTTGTTCAAATCAGATCAAATGTTAGATTTGACAAACTATCTTTATACTATAAATTTCAGTTTGACGACAGAGAAATAGGTAAGAAATTAAACTATAACTATAAAGATCAGGTTGGTTTCATTGCTATACTGTCTGAGCAATAATTGGGAATTTTGTTTTCGTGAGTCTGTGGGTCCATTCCATTTAATATCATATTGTTTCTCTTGTACCCTTGCGGTGTTGAGGTGAAGTGTGTGTGCGGAAGAGTACCATCGCGCTTCGTATATAGTGGTGTTCTGGCATTCAGCTATTTAATAATTCCAACGTTTTTATGTGAAAATCGGGAATGCCGTGGAATTTCTCGTTTCACACTGTATCTGAACGATTGTAGTGGCGTATGCACATACCATTTATTTTCATTGATAGAAGTGGAAGGTATCAGTTGTTCACTACGTCACATTGCTTGTTTTAATATATAATAGCGGTAGACCTTTGCAAAGATTTGCCGCCATTTTGTGTACTACTGTAAATTCTAAATTTTGATTATCATTGTGTTGTGCTTATGCAAAATTATATAACAAAAAACGCTCTGTGCAACCACCAAGCTACCTAACGAATTCGTAAGGTCGTGAGTTATATAAGATTGCCTGCAAAAAATTGCTGTTATACGTCCGGTAGATTTCGTTTAAATTAAACCTTAGTGTTTCCACGAATTTTGGAACGAACTTGTAGCTCTAGATCATCATCAGTTGCCGTCTCCGCATTGAAGGTTGGCTGCAATGAATTTCCAGCATCCTCTGTCTTTCGCATTGGTGTTGCACTATGCCAGACTGTATCCTGTCCATTTCTTTAAATTTCCCTGCCACTTTTCTCTAGGTCTTCCTCTTGCTCTTCACCTTTCAACTTTTCCCTCTAGTAAAGATGTTATCAAAGGTGTCATGCCTTTTATGTGCCCAAAATACTTTACTTGTCTGAATTGTATTTCTCTTTAGTAGTTGTTTCTTCATGCCTAGTTTTCCAAAAACTTGCTTATTTGTCTGTTTTTCTGTCCATGAAACTCTAGAGCAAGCCACAAAAAGCTGGCCATGACAAAAGCATGAATCTCGTAAAGCGATTCCAGCTACTTTGGTTGACTGTCCATGAGCTTTGTTAAGGGGTTGACAGTTGGGTCATTATAGCTTATAGATATCGATGTTTCAAATTCATCATATTATGTTAGTATTGCATCTCTACAATCAAATTATGCAAAGAGTTTTTATTTATGATCCCGAAAAATGCTTCAAAATTATTTTTCAACAGCCCTACCCTCTAAAAATTCGCTATAGAAAATGTCTTCAATTATCTTTCTTTTGTCCCTAGATACAGTGTATGGCATTCAATTAACCCAATCGAGTCATGTACCATTGTAAAGCTTGATCTGAGTACTAACAGATATATTAGATTTAATTAAGCTAGGCAATGACTGTATGCTGTAACGGACGATTTTCCTGACACTTTAGACTAAATTCACATTATATTTTTAAAACACAGTTTTCTCCCATTTGTAAATCTCGTTAACGTGGTAATGTACGTTTTCCACCATGAAAGAAATCCTCAAGATAGCAATATGAGATTTGACCCTGACATATATATATTAATATTGAAGCCCTTAGACAACAGAAAATGCACCTTTCTCTAACAAATAAATTTATATGAATTTTTTAGAACCAAGGGTCCTATTTTGGGCCGTAAATTGGGTATGTCTTATTCGATGCACCCCCAGAGATCAATTACATGTTACAGAACAATTTAAAGTTGTCAGCGGCCCAGAATATTGGTATGTTTAGGTTGTGCAGTCAAAAAAAATTGCAATTTTTATTTATTTCACTCTGTTTGGAGACTGTACGACGTTGTTTATAATCCAACGTGGCTGCCGTTTCCATGGCAACCCGATAATTTATTAATGCGAAAGATATCTAAATTTTTATTTTAGACCACTCTAGTAGTAACTGCTATGTATCACATAATTTTATTGAGAGATAAGAAAGTTGAGAAATCCTCTACCATAACCCCTTAATAATTATCGCTAAACAGCGTTTAACTAGAAACTCATCATCAAAGTGCATATCCTTTAAAGGACGTTGCTCTCTTTGCAGCACATCTGAAATTCACTCTGTCTCTTGCTAGTTCACCCACTTCGTCGATGGTCATGTTCATGGTTTCTTTAATATCTTGTAGCCATCTTCTTCTTGGTCTGTCTCTGCGTCCTGGGACCCTGCTAACTAGAAACTACAGGTGCTTAAACTCAGAAACGTAATCACTTCGAATAAGTGGTATTTGAATTTAATGTTCATTGTACTGACGTCACAGCACTCCATGCAGACCTATGAGTGCTCAGTCTCCCCCAACAGATGCCCAAGGGTATACATACTAATTGTTGCTGTGGCTCACTGGTTAAATGCACTCCTCTTTCTCTGCCCCTCAATGTAAGGTATGAATACACATTTTCTGTAGCACAGTCAGTTAATATTGTCGCATCTATCCTTTTAGTTTGTAAGTTGTACACTTGTGGCCTGGTTTCAATGCAATGAGTTGGAATGTTGAGTTTTTCCAACACCATTATTAAGGTTATATGGGCGTGAAGCATGGCCATTTAACAAGGTAGTTGAAAAACATATATGTGCTTTTGAATATAAGTGATACAGAAAAATCCTCCGTATATGACGAGCAGCTGCCCGTCTGCCCAGCGTGTTCGTAGCGCGTTGGACTACGGGTGACTATCCCTCTGTGTGTGCGGGTTCAATTCCACGGGATGGCAGAAAAGCCACAGATTCCCCAGATTTACGGTGTTCGTGGCACCGAACCGAAGGGTTACGATGTCCATGACACCGAGCCGAAGAGCTGAAAAGCTCCAGTGCTTCTGGATCGGGAAAAAAAAATGACGGGAAGAGAAGAGAACAAATAAATCTATCAAGAAAGAACTCAAAATCAAAACAAACTGACTGATGTTATAAATAAGAATGAGAAAATTGAATTATTTCTCGCCCATATGTTGCTGGGGCTCACAAGGGGAGCAAAGAATAATAACACTGCGACATATAAGGCATGTCGTAAGAGGCAACTGGTGTAAGGGTCTACAGAAGCTACCATCATTAAAAAAGCGTCGCAGAAATCGGATGTGCTGGCCTACTTGTAGGCGCATAACTGACACAACGTACAATCGCAAATAGGCTCAGATCACATACAAATCACAAAGCGTAGTTTAACAAGTGGTCAATATGGAGCGTACGAAGAAGAAGAAGAAGTATTTCTGACATATAAAGAGACACGAGGTTTTGGAGAAGATCATTCTGGAAGAAGGCATTCCAGCAAAAAGGAGAAGAAGAAGACCACGGAGACAATATATTAAGGATGTAACTGATGATTTGAGCGTGACCGCTGCAGAGGCGGGACATCTGGCCTATGAGAGGGAGAATTCTGAAGGACTGTTAAGATGGCAAAGTTCTGCTCAGGATAAAGTATTTGATGATGATGAGTATCTATAGGCCTACTTCAATAATGCCCTGTTGCAGAAGGCCCAAGTGAGATGGGTCGGTCACGTTGCTCGAATGCCTGATAAACGTATCCCAAAACAGTTCATGTATGGCGAACTTGAAGGGGGCAGACGTTTAACTGGTGGACAGAAAAAACGCTGTAAAGACACTCTTAAAGTGTTTCTGAAATGCTTCGATATAGACAATACGTGCTGGGAATCCCTTGCGCAAGATCGCCAAATGTAGCGCTGTAACAACAAAAGAGGAACCCGCATAGCTGAAAATCATCGTGCTGTTGAGGCACAGAGAAAACGAGCAGCGCGAAAAGACAGAGCACATAACATACACATGTCTAACCTTCATCATGTATGCCCCACCTGTGGTAGGGGATTCTGTTCTAGGATTGGACTTTACAGTCACCTCCGCGCACACCAGAGAAGTGCAGTAGCACACTTCTGAGATTGTTGTTATCATCGCTTGCGACGGACGGCTATTTTATATATATATATATACTTCAATAATATATCTCCATCGTTTTCTTAATCTGTCTCGTTGTCTTCCTTTTCTTGTATCGTTGTAGGCGCTCTGTTCTTTGGGGATTAGATATCTGTTTCTTAACATCCTTCTTCTTCTTCTTCTTCTTCTTCATCCTCTGCTTCTTTGTCGTTACATCTATATAAACCGATTGTTACACTACTATTTGTGGTCGGTATGTGATTTGCGCACTGAAGCGGAGTTCGTTGTGCTAGTTAGGTACAAACAAACCCGTTGGCCAGCACATCTACTTTCCGCATTCCTTTTATACGGTTCGCCTCCCAACATTCGACCAAAAAACCCATGATCTAGGGGAATCCATCCCTATAGACGAGACAGAGCCCCGTTAGACTTTGATTCTCGTGGTCAAAGTTTCCTGGTCTGCTTTACTTCTTCTTCGTCTTTGCGTTCGTTCTTTACGACCAATTTTAATCACTCTTTGTGATATGTTTGATCTTTGCTAAGCACGTTTATACGTTGCACATTAGTTTGGTAGGCTACTAGACGTATAGACTTCTACGCGCTTAGGACACATACATCCGATTTCAGCCAGACCTCCTTAGTCGTCTCTTACGACATGCGTAGCAGGTAACAATGATTCTATTCTTTACACCCCAAATTTGGGCCCTGGTAACCACTCGGGCGGTTTGCATTACTAAATGGTGGAGTTGGCTTGTATGTTCAACGAATCATCAACAGGCCACCAATTTTCACTCTTCATCTTTCCTAAGAAAGACTAACCGATCCCCAACTTTGTGGACGCAGAGTCAGGCGTGGAAGACGAGCACAAGGAGTTTTTTTAAGAACCCGCAGAGGAAGCAACGGAAGTAACGAATATGATCAACAAATAAACAGGGAACAGGTATTAAGAGCTTCCGAAAAACAAATAGACAAACACGGGACTCGAACCACTTACCTAGTCCTTACGACACCAATCGCCTAGCCTAGCAATACGAACGTTTTTACGAACCCCTCATTGGTTGTGTTTGTAAAAACGCTCGTATTGCTAGGCTAGCGATTGTGTCGTAAGGACTAGGGTAAGTGGTTCGAGTCCCGTGTTTGTCCAGGCGTGGAAGACACACTGTAGACAGTTTCTTAACCACATACAATGTTTCGCAAAGGTTGGGCGTTATCCTTACGTTTCAACCTCTAGCCTAAAGGATTAGGGCGTTTCTCTTAGTCTGTTCCATACCTCTTGATCTGGCTGGCTTGGTAATACAATCCCTATCATAGTTCTTAGGGTTATTGGAAAACGTCCACGAAGTGAGGACACCTTTGGGAGAATGTGCAAGATACGTATGTTTAATAATGTCAACAATTAAAGGTCAATGAATCGGCTGTAGCCATATAGTCGTTGCGTAATATTTCGTGCATAACCTGAACAATAATTATACAAATTATATGATAGAATGAAAGGGAAGACAAAAATATAACTATCGGCTATGTGAAAAAGAAATATGATGGATAGATAACATCTCAGAGTCCATGCGAAAGCATGGACTGACAACGTCAAGCGCAACACACTTGGCACAAGATAGAAAACTAACTCTCCCCACGGCGCATCACGGCAAATGGGGTTAAGATAAGATAAGATAAAGAAAGAACTATTTATGAAGTTTCATTTTCAGAGTAGAAAAAAATCGCAATTTGTTTAAAATGTAAGTTCATAGCAAGATTTCTTTAACCTGCTTAATGTTCATGGGCACGATTTCTTTATCCTGCTTAATGTAAGTATTCATGGCAAGATTTCTTTATCCTGCTTAATGTAAGTATTCATGGCAAGATTTCTTTATCCTGCTTAATGTAAGTATTCATGGCAAGATTTCTTTAT
Organism: Arion vulgaris; assembly: GCA_020796225.1. Lineage (NCBI taxonomy): Eukaryota > Metazoa > Mollusca > Gastropoda > Stylommatophora > Arionidae > Arion > Arion vulgaris. Next base: position 8,185,126 of record CM036762.1, read on the forward strand.
CCTGCTTAATGTAAGTATTCATGGCAAGATTTCTTTATCCTGCTTAATGTAAGTATTCATGGCAAGATTTCTTTATCCTGCTTAATGTAAGTATTCATGGCAAGATTTCTTTATCCTGCTTACTGTAAATGTTCATGACAAGATTTCTTTATCCTTCTTAATGTAAATGTTCATGGCAAGATTTCTTTATCCTTCTTAATGTAAATGTTCATGGCAAGATTTCTTTATCCTTCTTAATGTAAGTGTTCATTGCAAGATTTCTTTATCCTTCTTAATGTAAATGTTCATGGCAAGATTTCTTTATCCTTCTTAATGTAAGTGTTCATTGCAAGATTTCTTTATCCTTCTTAATGTAAATGTTCATGGCAAGATTTCTTTATCCTGCTTAATGTAAATGTTCATGGACAAGATTTCTTTATCCTGCTTAATGTAAGTGTTCATGGCAAGATTTCTTTATCCTTTCTTCTTCCAGATGGGAACAATTGTAGCATTCCTCCAATCTTCTGGTGTTTCTAGTCTGGATCACACAAGAAACACCAGAAGATTGGAGGAATGCTACAATTGTTCCCATCTGGAAGAAGAAAGGTAGCAAGAGGGACTGTACAAAGTATAGAGGCATAGCGCTACTGAGCCACACTGGGAAAATATTCTGCAAAATACTTGAGAAAAGGCTCCGCCACATCATCGAGCCACAGCTTAATGACTCCCAAATGGGATTCAGGAAGAACAAAAGCTGTACAGACGCAATATTCGCCCTCAGACAGTTAGTAGAAAGGACTATCGAATCCGACAAACATTTACACGTTGCATTTGTAGATCAGGAAAAAGCGTTCGACCGCGTAGATAGGCACAAGTTGTGGAAAATACTAACAACCTATGGGGTTAATGAACACCTAATCAACCTTTGCAAGAACATTTATACTGACAGCCAATGTACGATTAGAACAAATACAGGATTATCAGAAAAGTTTCACGTAGGGTCAGGAGTAAGACAAGGTTGCGTACTATCCCCGCTGCTATTCATCACGTACATTGACCACATTTGTAAAATAGCTAACACCAGCGAAGGAAACAACCTCGGAGAACTCTTAAATGAATTTCTTTTGCAGACGATCAGGCAATCATATCAACAACAGAAGAACAGCTACAACAACACATCAACAGACTCCAGTTAGCATGTAACGAATACAACATGAGAATTAACATCGACAAAACAGAAGTAATGACATTCGCCAGAGAGGAAAACACTACCAACATCTCCATCGATAATCATCTACTAAATCAAGCAAAAGATTTCACATACCTGGGGAGCATTTTTTTAGCAAATGGAAGAATAACTAATGAAATTCAACACAGATGCAACAAAGCAAACCAAATGATAGGGCAAATGGCGCCAATTTTAAGATGCAAACACGTCACCATGAACACAAAAGAGCAATGTTCAACACAATCTTTCTCCCCACATTATGTTACCAGTGCCAAACCTGGACGCTGACAACAAACGATAGAAGAAAACTAGTCACAACAGAGATGAAGTGTCTACGCAGAATGCTGGGTGTAACAAGAAGAGACCGGTTGAGAAATGAAGACATCAGGAAAAAGTGGGTACAACATCAGTACTAGACTTCATCAAGAAACAACAAATTAAATGGTTCGGTCACGTAAGCAGATTACCATCAGACAGTGCACCCCAAATAGCAATGCTGCTCCGATACAATGGGTACAAAGCAAAAGGCCGGCCACGCAAAAGATGGACCTCAGAGATAACAGAGGCGACGAAAGAGACTATCTACGAAGCGCATACTAGGGCCCGTTTTAGAAATCTCTTCCTGACCTGACGCTGTGAGGCATACAGGATTCGAGAAAGAAAAAGAAGAAAGAAAGAATGTAAGTGTTCATTGCAAGATTTCTTTAACCTGCTTAATCTTCATTTCTCTCTCTTATTCATTTTGAGATTTGTGTAATTAAGTTCGATTTGAAGATGTACAGAAATAATAATAGTTGAGCTTTAATGTTTTTACATTGTCCACACCAAGGAACAATCTTTGCACACTTGCAGAACAGGTTGGTCTCCAGATCAATTCTGCCAAGACCAAAATTATGGACCTCACAAACTCGACAGACAACATCGTAATAAATGGACAAACACTGGAGAAAGTTGAACATTTTACATATTTGGGTAGTAAAGTGTCAAACAACGGAGACACGATGAAAGAAATAAACTCTCGTATTGCTATAGCAGCTAGTGCCTTCACTAAATTAACGAATATCTGGCAATCTCAAGACTTTAGTATATGCACAAAAGTTAAATTATTTAGGTCATGTGTGATTCCTGTACTGACCTATGGTTGTGAAAGTTGAAATCAACAAAGAAAATTGATAAGAAACTGGACAGCTTTGAGAATAAATGTCTACGAAAATTATTAAAAGTCAAATGGAGTGATTTCGTTTCTAACAACACAGTGAGAGATAGAACACACCAACAACCCGTATCAAATATTATAAGGAAACGACGGTGGAAATATTTATGTCATGTGCTTAGATCAGACGAAAAGAGACTAAATCGACAAGTCCTTATGTGGTCACCAGTTGGGAAAAGAAAACGTGGAAGACCAAAGACCACTCTTCGAAGAACCATCCAACAAGAAAGTAAACTATTTGGATGTAAAACCATACAAGATCTGCAACTGCTAGCAAAGAACCGTATCACATGGAGATCTAAAACCTCTGCCCTATGTGCCGCCTTTGGCACGAAAGGAACAAACTAACTAACTAACACCAAGGAAGCTACCCACATGCCACATTTCAAGTCTGTAAAGTGTTTGGAGTGGGACAGATTAACGTGATACATAAGCGTTCACCTATAGACTCTGACACAAGATGGTTGTTCTTTCAATCCCCCACTCAACGTTCTACACATAAAACAGGAATTGGCCCTCCTACCTTCGGTACACTAGACGCAGAAATGTGAAGTGACTTCATACCATATTGTCTGAAAAGGATACGGGAAATGAAAAAATAATAATTTATTAGCGTGTCTGGAAGTATGCTAAACATTTCGAACAGTCAAACATGTGCCTAGATTACTATATCATCATCATCATCAGGTGCCGTCTCCACATCGAAGGTTGGCTGCAATGAATCTCCAGCATCCTCTGTCTTTCGCCTTGGTGTTGCACACTGCCAGACTGTAACCTGTCCATTTCTTAAAGTTTCCCTCCCACTTATCTCTCGGTCTTCCTCTTGCTCTTCCTCCCTCAACTTCCCCTCTAGTAAATGTTTTATCATGGTGTCATGCCTTTTATGTGCCCAAAATACTTTACTTGTCTGAATTTTATTTCTCTTAATAATTGTTTCTTCATGCCTAGTTTTCCTAAAACTTGTTTATTTGTCTGTTTTTCTGTCCATGAAACTCTGCTTATTCTTCTATATATCCACATCTCAAATGCATCAATTCTGTCTTCTAACTGCTTGTTCATTGTCCATGTTTCCGAGCCATACATTAATATAGGATATATATAGCATTTGATCATTCTAATTTTTAGCCTGTTTGTGATTTGTTTGGATGTCAGTAACTTTCTCATACTATTGAAATTATCCTTGGCCATTCCTATTCTCTTTTTTAATTTCAGTTATACATCTGCCATCATCTGTTATCATCTGACCGAGATAGGAGTAGCTTTTTACTTGATGTAGTAATTCTCCATGTATTTTTATATTCATTTTAGGTTTTTCCATTTCCTTGTTGATTACCATAGTTTTTGTTTTCTGTATGTTAATGTCTAATCCATATTCCTTGCTATACATATATATTACTATATTACTATATCTTGCTATACATATATATTACTATATATATTACTATATATAGATTACTATATATATATATTAAAAGGTTTTTAAGCCCTGATGGTTCATGTGGCTCACTTGTTAAACACACTCCATAATATGCCCTCTCCGGCATCCAGCTTTGCATGTACATCCTGTATTTGTTCATACTATACATTCGTTATTGTATATTTTTATATACGTTCAAGTGTGTGTTCACGACAAGTGTAGTCTTAGGATTTCCCACAGTTTGTCTTTTCTGTCGAAATATCTTTTCTTGGTCAACAAAAGGCCAAATAAAAGGGTTCAGATGGCACACACAAAAATTTATTAGGCCTGTGTGTTCTGTATTACCTGGCAAAGTTGTTCCAAGTGATAGCTAGACTGAAGTCGTATAAGATTTATTGTGAAGTTTATGCGTTATTTCCTGGATAACATTAATAACTGAAAGTGGAATTAAAATTATTAAACTACACACTAAAGTAAGTTATCAAAGAATATCTGATTTTAAATTAATTTAAATCTTATGTTAGTAGTAGATCTGAGAATAAATGGGGGCTGGTGCAATCCATTTAATTCATTGCCGTTGCGCAGATTGTAATAATGTTTTTATTAGCTATAAATCGGTAGGTAGTAGTACTTGTGATAGTGCATACCTGATTCACATGCCTCAGCTAAGTGTAATCAAGTTGATTATTAATTTTGTATATAGTTATTCAACTTCCTGCAAGTTGGACTCTGGATATTTTTTTAGGTCTTAATAATAATATTCTTGACTTTTGTTCAGCATTAATTTGAACCGTTCAAACTACAAGTTCAGCTGCCGAATTTGTATTCCTGTGAGTGTGTTGAATCATGAATGGATTGTTTATTTGTTTATAATTATCACCACAGTTCAGCCAGTAAGTTGTCCACACTGAAACGACTACATGGTGTTGGTGGTGACGAAGACAGAGACTGCATTCTAAGTAGGGGAAGACACATAATGATAATTATATATTATATATCATTGCCGTATTCAGTCATAGTCTCAAGTTTATTCTGCACTTGAAGTTCACCCATTTTAAGTCTCTTTTGAAGTAAAAGTTCAGACTTGTGTGAAGAACATTAAGTTATACTAAGCGACTCTTCATGAAACTCAACCGATTTTAACACTTCCTTTCAGAGGAGAATGTATGTTCCCTGTCTTTGCATATGATGAGACGGTTTAACAGTTGTAAACTGAAACTGGAGGTGATGTCTAGCAACTTTCTTTTTGTTTCTTAGTGTTATCACAGTAGAGGTACAGCAACCCCCACAAGACATTGTTTTTGTGTGAATCTCAGGGCTAGAACACTACCCATGACACAAAAGAACTTTCATCTGCTCATACTGGAAACATAAAAACTTGAGGTTCTTCTTTAGCTTGTTAATTGGTTACTGACTGACATCATATCACTCTGGTCAGACACACAGGGGTTCAGTCTTCCAAATCAAAAGATGTGTGTCTTGGTGGCTCCCTGGTTAAATACACTCTACAATCTGTTCATTAAACATCCAGTTCTGCTTGTACAATGTGTAATTTCAAACTCCTTAAATCTCTGGATAGATTCTTTATCAATTTTAGTGTTTTCATCCAAAAGACGTCGCTGAGAAACTGAAGGACTGCTCCCTCCCTTATCCAACAATCGATTCTGTTGATGCAAGCCTGTCCACACTCTCAATGCCAGGAACACTCGCATGTCCAGAAAAGTAGATCCACATACACCTCTGGAGATTGAAAGCTTCAATAAATGACACCTGCTCTTACTGCAGCCTGCCATTTTGAACCTTCTAAAGCATCGATTGAGAATCTGACAGAATAATGACCCAGTAAATGGAGTCTCAAAGAGTCAAAGAGCCTTTGGAGTGTAACAGTTGTGGCCTCAACCTCCATCCTCATACTAAAAGTAGTTGACCTGTATCTTAGTTTGTTGTGATCTGTGAGTCTAAAGATGTTATCGCACACATGTTCTACTACAGATTATATATACATCAATTTCAGGGAAGATTGCAGTAAAAATATATACCAAAGGCAAAATCAAAGTAGTTGTATGTGAAAAGGAAAATCATGGCATATCCTTTAAGGTCTTCACCATCAACCACATTAAACGAGTCTTAAATTTTCTAGGCACCACTTATATGTTCAGTAGTTTGCCATTGCTTTCTGAATGGTAATTGTACGTAGAAAGTGCAAAAACAGGCTAAATCATTGTTTCAATCAAAAGGCTATGTTCTGGCTGATTATATGTAACATCCTCCATGACTAAGCTTCTTGATGCACTTTGTTCTTGTTTCCCATGCACCGAGCGTTGTCCTTTTATTTCCAGTTTTTATATTTTCTTTTCATTTGAACAACACCATTTCATTAAATAAACCCTTGACCTGTACTGTTCTCATTTACAATCTATGTGACGCAAAACTTATTGTCTACTCAGATAAAAAGGCAGATGATGGTATCAATGTGCAGTGTTCATATAGGACAATCATTGTTAGCCCTTATTATGTCTTGTATATTTTACTTAATAAAGGCCTTTAGGCTAAAATATTGATAAAACCTGTTTCCGTTTTGTAAAACTACCTTACTTTGTGTGTTTTAATACCTTGCCTAGAGATCTGGTAGTTTGCATAATTTTTATATTCTCCATTATCTATTAACTTTTGTAGCATACATATGTTTTCATTGTTATCAAAACAATAAAGCTTTCATAAATTCATATTTCACAGCATTGAACTACATCACAATAGCATCAAAACTTTTATGGAAACTCAGCATTGAAAACCACATCAGAAAATTTATAGAAGGTAAGTTGCTAATATTGATAATCAAGTACTCTTAAACAGGAATCTGTAACTTTTCTCTACTTGCTCTCTTCTTCTTCTTGCAATCACCTGCTACGAATTCAGGTGTAGTCAGATTGCTTTGTGTGTTGCTTCTGACTAATTTTTGCATGACGGCATGCTTTCCTTTTTTCAATGTGCTCCACCCGCCATACAGGCATGCCTTCTCCGACTTCAGAGGTAATCTGACTGTTTTATGTCATATTTTTCCTTTGATTGTGTCTGTTTGTTTCTTTTTCTCTCAGAGACGACCTTGTAGTTTGGCAGTCGGTGTGGCAAATGGTTAATCTGCTGGATGGAATTGCTAATGCTTTGACAACTTCCCAAAACTCATGGTTTTCCAGCACACCTAGCAAAAATGAGTATGTGACTAAATCACATACTAAGGAAAAAAAGAAGAAGAAAGAACTATCCTGGACATTAGAAAAGAACCTAAACTATCCAACAACAACTATCATAGACTTGACATACAAGGGCAGACCATCAACTTCTGTCTCAGGGCAGGGCATAACAGACTAAATAAACACTTGCAAAGGCTACGATTGTCTCCATCCCCTCTGTATCCCTGTGACATATCTAATCAAACCACAGAACATGTCCTAAAAGACTGTTCCCTGTATGACCTCCCTAGAAAGGGATGCTGGTCCTACAACACTGTATTCAAAACTACTTGGCACCACAGATGAGCTCTAGATAACATTCGAGCTCATCATAAGAACTTGCCTGACGGTATAATAATTAAAATAGTGATCGCAAGATCAAAAACAGTAGAAATCAACATTTTAACCCAAGTTCTTTATCACACAAAGAGTACAAGCACAATGAGGTCTAACACTAAATTCCTACACTCTTTGATTATTTGGTACACCTCTCCCTTGTGTGTATAAATATATAAACATCATTATACTATAGATTGTCATGTATAATATGCACCATCATTTTCTATAATTTTGTTTGCAAAACATTTGTTAAAAAACTGAAAGTATTTCTTCGAAAGCTCCACATCGACCTCTTGTTAAACCACTCTGCGTGATTTGTATGTGATTGTACGTTATGCCGGTTATGCGCATACAAGTAGGCCAGCACATTCGTTTTCTGCTACACTTTTTATTTACTAGGGTAGCTCATCTAGGCCCCTACCTCAGTCATCTCTTATGACATGCCTTGTAGATCACAGTGCTACTATTCTTTGCTCCCTGAGGGCCCAGTAACATACAGGCGGAAAGTATAACTAACAACCATGCTGCTTCATAAAATAGACTGCACATCTTTATATCACTTTAAATACTGTTGTACCTGTACAAGATTTGTTTCAAGTTTCATAGCTCTAAGTTAGATTTCAATTTATGAGACACTAAAGGTTTGTTGTTTTCTTGCCACTAAGCACTCCAGTAATGTTTGTTCTGGATACTGGTTGCGACTCACAATACACATTTTTGTTTCTAGTCAACACTTGCAGCAGAATCTCATTGGTTTTTTTTTTTGCAATGTTCAAATATTACTTTTGTTAATGGAATAATTTCTTTGTCTTCTCTTCCACCATTTACTTCTGGGAGGGAGATATAGTGATCTTGTGTGTGCTTGCTCTAATGCACTTTGTAAGCTGTTATTCATTTTCTTACGACTACTCTTGATGGTGTTGCTCCATATTTTACATGGCCTTCCTCTTGCTCTATACTTGTTATATTTTTTTCAGTGTGACTCTGTGGTAGTCAATTCTAGGACATTCTTGTCAGGTGTCCAAACCATTTAATCTTGTTATTTTATGAATTGCATGACTGGTTTCTGCACATATTTGAATAAAATTTCTCGAATTCATTGTAAGCTCTCAAAATAATAAAATTATAAACCCTACAACCAATTTTAGTATCAAAACCGACTGAGAACCAAGAGTAGAAAATACTTTTTGCAGCAATGTAAGAAGGCACATTCAAATACACATCGCCTGAGTGGTTACCGGGGCGCAACTTGGGGTGTAAAGAATGGAATCAGTTACCTGCCACGCATGTCGTAAGAGGCGACTAAGGAGGTTGGTGGTGGGGCTAGCTACCCCACACCGTAAAATCACTAGATGGCTACAGAGCGGAGAGCGAGCCGAGTAAGCGGTTGGCTGAAACCGGACACATCGCCGAAGGATAGGCACCAGAGCTCCAAATGGTGCTGAAGATATGACGTAAACATACGTTCTTGTCAAAGGCTGTTTATATATCACAATAAGGATGATCAAAATGGCCAAAAAAGAACAATCACGAGAGAGAGAAATACACATATTTTTTACTGTCAAATTGTGACAAAAACTTGATAGACAGTTCAATGTCGTTACATTTAATGTCAAAAAGTTTCTCTTAAAATAAAAAGAATTTGCATTGATAGAATACGCACCACTGATAGCAGAAATAAAAATAATAATTCCTCTTGTACTGGTATATATTACATAGGGTCTGCAGTAAAAGAATAAATTAGTTTGAAAAATGGTGCTTATTATATGTGAGATTTTACAATATGCGTGGTATTGGTTGACTTGAACTGTTTCTCTCTCATACAGTATCATTATACAACATTACATAGAGCCTGCAAACAATACAATGTCTTCATACAAGTCTGTCATTGATAACTCATTCAATCTCTGAGTTTAATATTTCTTGTTTCCCAGTAAAGTTTATTTCAGGATTCCTGTAGGGAGTCCTTTCTTTCTTGAACAGTTTTGTAATCAATTTTGCAACAGCAGCGGCTTTCCAGCCTGCTGTTCTTGATTTTAAATTGGTAAGGGTTCTTTTACGTGCTTGAATTGAACACAGGTTTTATTGCCCATCTCTGATAGGACTGGGAGGTTGATCTCACCTACACTGAAATCAGGTATCGCTGGGAAAATATCCTGATGGCTCCCAGAGGAAGCGATCCCACTTTAATACCATCTTTGTGATTCTATGATCATTTCCTTTCAGAGTATGTCCAACATCTCTCTCTCTATCTTTCTCTTTCTTATAACAGTTGATACTAGTGACCAGTTCATTACAGTTGCTGACCAGTTCATCATCTATCCTAAATTCATCCCATTTTATGTTTATTATTTTTCGCAGATATCTATTTTTAAATGTGTTTAACTTACTTTCTACATCTTGAGTCATTTTCCAACTCTCGTTAAGTCTTTTTTCTATCCAGAAGCACTTGAGCTTTCAGCTCTTCGGCTCAGTGCCATGGACATCGTAACCCTTCGGTTCGGTGCCACGAACACCGTGAATCTGGGGAACCTGTGGCTTTTCTGCCAGCCCGCGGAATTGAACCCGCACTCACAGAGGGCTATAACTTAGTCTTTAAAACAATATAACTTGGAGAATATATCAATTTTAGTGTTTGTTCGTGTCACACATCTTTCCATTCGACATTCTCCTTTCTTCTTGCGTTTGCCCGCTATGAATTACCCGTCTGCCAGAGCGCCTGGTATGGTGCTTCTGTCTGATTTTTGCGCGAAAGCTTGCTTTCCGTTTTATCAGTGTCTCTCGTCAGTGCTTTCTGTGACTTCAGAGGTACAATGTTCCTGACTTATTTTGACCTTTCTCATTAGTGCTGTGCGTGTATCATATTTCCTTTAGAGTTACTATTTTTCTTTTACTATAGTTTATATTTTAAAACATGGTTGAGGGCCTATGCCCCAATCCGGGTTAAAAAGGCAACGAGAGAGAGAGATAGTTTACTTTGATTACCATACTTATACTAAATGTTTCTTGGTTGATACACCGATACTTCGATTTATCATGGTTTTTGCGTTTTGACATATCTGCCGCAGCTCAGATCAAAGACTGATATGTTTATGTAGAAATTGTAGAATGTTGCCTGCTTACAAGTACAAAGTATCTTTACCGCCTGCCCATCCAGGTGTACCAACTGCTGTGTTTAAGTGATGATGTTTATTTTCAAATACAAATATGTTTTTTTTTATATATGGATAGGTGCAGTGTCAGTTTTACTAAAGCAAGAACACAAAAATAGTCGACAATAAAAACCTGTGTGTCTACCGATAGGCTTTCCTCGGCGTACAAGAGGCACATTCATTAAAGTACGTTGGGAGAATAGGACACATAGTGAGTTATGCAGCCTTAAACGTGGAACACATTTCTTTCTGTGTCGCACTGACATTTTGTCTATTTTTGAATTGTGTTTGTCTAGGCCAGCCAGCATAAAATCGACCTTACGACCTGATTCTGTCAAGGAATGTTGTTGTTACCGGTGATTTATGAAGTGGAGGCGTACAACATGAGCGCACTTGTTTGTCACTGTTTTTCTTGTGTTCCGTCAGAAAGAGATCGGAGCACATATGGTTACTCACCGAAGTGTCAGAAAGAGATCGGAGCACATGTGGTTACTCACCGAAGTGTCAGAAAGAGATCGGAGCACATATGGTTACTCACCGAAGTGCAATGATGATGGTCCAATCAATCAATTTCTTGTGTTTATGAGTGAGCTTTCTTTTCACAAAAAAAACCCAGAAAGTTCAACTCTTCATACATCAGATGCATTCATTAGACCATAGATTCCCAAACTTTTTCGGATCACCGCCCACTTTGCACTTGCACGACATAAACTTTGTAACGCCCCCCCCCATTATAACAGATTGCCAACGCCCCCATATAAATATATGCACAATTTTCACTTTGGCAAAGAAAATTGATATATATTTCTGTCACACATGGTCAATTTTCAAATGATAATATACACGAAAAAGAACATTGAGGAAAAATGGATCGTGTAAGATGGGCATAAGATAAATTAAAATGCAGAATTCAAATTTTACTGACAAAAGAACAAGAAAGGAAAATTACCACATGCGAAATGAGATGCCTGAGCAAAGCAGTAAATAAAACAAGAAGAGACCATATAAGAAATAAGGAAATTAGAAGAACAGTCGGAACAACACCTGCTATTAGATTTATTGAAAAACAGAGACTCAAATGGTTTGGCCACTTGGTCAGAATGAACCCGAATACACCAGTTGCAAGAGCGTACAACCTGAAAATGGAATCATCAAGAGGAAAGGGCAGACCAAGAAAAGATGGGTTGATGGAGTTACAGACATCTTAAAACTCCACAATACCACAGCATATCAAGCGACCGAATGTGCACTATCTCGAAACCGATCATCAGTTAAACCTGCTACGCCTAGCGGCAAAAAGGCATAGAAGGACAAAAGAAAGAAAGAAGATTCAATCATAAAATCACGAAAAAAACTCCCCCAAATGCTTCTGAACCCACTATCGCCCCCCTGGAAAGTTTGAGCGCCCACTTTGGGAAATGCTGCATTAGACGTATTCGAGGCATGTCATGAAATGTCTCTCTCTGTCTCTAGTCTTTGACGACAGTAGCGTTTAGAGTAACAACAAATGTACACCATTCTGATATGTTCTTGACCGTCGTATTATGTATTGTGTTCCAAATGTGATTATTTTATTTCAATCGCCTGTGTGCTGCCGAGGCTTGCAAGGGGAGCAAAGACTAGTAACACTGTGACCTGCATGTCGTAAGAGGCGAGTACGGTAGGGCATTACCTAATACATAAAAAAGCATAGCAGAAATCGAATGTGCTGGCCTACTTTAGACGTATAACTGGCACAATGTACAATCGCTCTTAGCCTCAGATCACATACAAATCATAAAGAGTAGTTTAACAAGTGGGCAATATGGAACGTTCGAAGGAGAAAAATTTATTTCAGTTTCTTTCTACTGTCCTCCCGGTGATTTTGGGCTTTGTACATTTTATTTTATCATATGGTGTCCATCTCCATGCAGATTAGTCAGTTATATGAAGACTATCATCATAGCACTCCGGACATGTTCACAAGTGCTCTGCTGTCCGCCTCAACAAATCCAGCAACGTCCAAATATGGAATACCTATGTCACAAATAAATGTGTACTTGAGAGAACAGAAATTCCTATCTCTCTCTCTCGCGATCCCGGCCTAGACTGATGAACCAACTTTTATCATGAATTTTACCGTGTTTTTAAGGGACTCCGTTCCTCCGTATAGCTTGTCACGAAGCTTTGTGTTTTTAGGCCAGGTTTCTTTTCTTATTCCTGCTATCAGTTGACAATCTTGCAGAACGTGCTCTGCCGTCATGTCCGCCTTTTTGCAGGGGCACAGAGAAATTCCTATCATGGATACTCGCCTAGTAGGCAGACACCTGTGGATTTGTTCATACACCCATATAGAATATGACTGCATTCCCATGGATTTCCTTTATGTGGGATTCGTCTCAAGGAAAAGACTGCTTGGAAAACTCCAAATGCGATATAAGGATGTATGTAGGCATTGGCGGCTCGTAGTCATTTTATTGGTGGGACCAGACACAAAGTTACGGCAAAAATAATGGTTTTTGGAGTATTTACTATTATTGATCTATTCCAGGAAGTTTTCCCCCTTTCGATTATTGGTGGGGCAGGCCCCACTGGCCCTTAATGACGAGCCGCCCCTGTATGTAGGCATGATATGAAGAAGGCGTAAACACAAACACATAGGAAATAATCACCATAAACCGGAATGCTTAGAGAAAAAAAGAACGAGCAACGCTTAGCACATTTGTAGTAGAGGACAATATAAAGTAAACATGTGTTTAGGAGCCCGTCTCAACTTTCATATGTGTGTGCATAAGCTCACCACCACATTGAATTTTAAAGTTAACAATGATTCACCTTCCCAACAACATAACTGCATTGTCCATCGAGACAGAAATAGATATACTGGGACAGCCTCTGTGTTTTCTGTGAAACGGCTCATTGCAACACATGCAATGTTATTTGTACATCCGTGATCGTGTCTTGCCTTTCCGATTAGCCAAACCAGCGTGGGAAGTTGTCATCTTCAAATGTAGTGATCATCCTGGCACTGTGTCTTTATTTTTGGCAGTATTTTTCTTGTGTATGTATTGAACAATGTATGTCTAAAGAGTCTAAATGTGACGGATTGACTTCATTGTACCAGATTTCACATATGGTTCCGGTCAGTGGCGGCTCGTGATCATTTTTGTTAGTGGGAACAGACAAAATATTCGGAAAAATCATGGTTTTGGGTTACATTATATTTTAATATTTACCATTTTTTGTCTATTCCGGGAATATATTCAACTTTTAAAAGTGAATGACTATCACGTTAAAAGTAATAATTATGAACAAATAATTTCTAAAATAACAAATACACGTTACATATTATTTTTGGTGGGGCCCGGCCCCACTGGCCCTTAATGACGAGCCGCCACTGGCTCCAGCAGACATGTCGAGAGATGAAACAATAATAATCAAATATATACACAGCATAATCATTGGCCTCTGTCTCATGAGACAATAGGTTTTACGCCACGTATATACAGAAGAGTCCTTCGTATATCTTGGACAGAGAAGAGAACAAATAGCTCTATTCAGAAAGAACTCAAAATCAAAGAAAACTGGCTGATGCTACAAATTAGAAAGAGACAAATTTTGGACATATAAAAAGACATTTAGGGCTGGAGAAGACTATCATGGAAGGACACATACCGGCAAAGAGAAGAAGAGGAAGAACACGGAGAAGATGAATTCAGGATATAACTGAGGGTTTGAACATGACGGCTGCGTAGGCAGGGCATCTGACCTATGAGAGAGAGAAATTCCGGAGGACTATTGGGGTGGCAAAGTTCTGCTCAGGATAAGTTATTTGATGATGAATATGTTCTGCGCTGAATCATAACGTTTCTTGTGGGTGTAATGGCCTATTCTGGAGTGGCAATCGTTGCTACAGGTAAAACTGGAGCTGATACATAAGATGTTCAAACATAGCATATATACTTCTAATGTATACATATATATGATAGAGCACGAGAAGAGATAGTATTAAGAAACATAGTAATGTAGTGAATTCAGTCCATGGGGTAGGAAGGTACCATAGAAAGATATAAAACGATTTTCCAGAGCAAATCGAGCTGATAGTTCGAATGTTTTTCATGTTTCAGACACAACTTTTATAATACAAGATTTAGTAAAATACAGAACCCAATTTCATACCATTTGGTATATTGGGGAATGCAGTGTTAGATCCGTATTTTTTTTTTTAAACTAACGGCATACGATGGGTAAATGTGATCGATACCACTGCTGCCACCTTTACTTCCATTGTTTCTCTAGTAGCACCCAGTTGAGGTTGGGTCGAACTGACAGCAATTGCGATCAGGAAAAAATCCAGTATATCTTGGGATTTGTTTGTTTGCGTTTATTCTTTAAGACCAGTTTAATAACTCTTTGTGATATGTTTGGTCTTAGCCAAGAACGACTATACGTTACGCCTCTGTTTGTAGGCCCCTACACGCATAAGGCAAGCGCATCCAAAAATGTCGGCCTGTGGGAAATGTTTGAGTCTGTCTCGCTGACAGTCACTCCCGCATACTTTCCCTTCCTTCGTGTGTTTATTGCTCTTTAATGATCATTTTTCGACGTATATTTGGGGTTTAGAACCTGGGACATAGCTTCTACGAAACAACTGCATTAACCACTGACTAACGAGCCTTTCTTGAAAGGACCTAAAGCCGAAGGGTTGACTTCATTGCACCGGAATTTATCCTTTATGATTCGGTCACTCTCTACAGAAATGGCACGCAACCTGCCAAGAATATTGCAACTGCAACCTGAACAAAATATTGCACAAAATACAAACTCCATAGCTAAGGCAATAATCCTAGGGGTCTCTGGAAAAATTGCGCACATGAACAGAACGTTGCGGTCTGGATTCGAACCTACAATTTTCGGACCGCAAGGCAAGGTCTTACCCACAGATACCCCCGCTGTTTTTATTACTAATGAATCCTCATTATCAACATACTCGTGTGTGTCCGGGGTTATAACGGTGTACTTGACAACAACATCCTTCATGGGACTGGCTGCATAGCGTACCCAACACATTATGTCCTAGTCATCGACCAGACCAACCAATCATTACACTTGAGATATGCCGGATCTTCGGTTAAAACTATACATCATGATTGTTGTTCTTATTCGAAAATTGTAGCATATCCTTTACATGACTTCACCATTAACTCCATTACACGAGGCGTTGATTTTCTTGGCACCACTTATACGTTCAGTAGTTTTGCCGTTTGGAACGGTAAGGTCTATTTTTACCGTTTGTAAAAATTCAAGGCGATTAATTTGCTTCCAAACTTGCCCACCGTGGAGTTTGAACCGGACCATCTGACATATGTACATGTGGCACCAGCAAGATGACAGAGAACACACATGGAACAAGAAGAAAAACACATGGCCAAATCCCATATCAGTCCAAGAGAAGCTATACCGAGATGTACATGGACTCGATTGACCACTAACTACTTTAAAAGTATACAAATCGATGTCTGAAAACGTAGGAAGAAGAAGAAAGAACCAGGCACGCTTGGGCTGTGATCGAGCACACTACCCCTTAACTCCTTGTAGACCAAAAACCACTTTATGTGGCTTTGAGCTAGACACCTTTTTACCAGGAGCCACACTAAAGGAAGCTTTTTATTCTAAAAACAAATGGCGTGGACACCTGACAAGAATACCCTGGTATCACCTACCACAGAGAGCCACACAGTAAAGTTTATTGAGTGCAAAGGAAGAGGAAGACCACGCAAAAGATGGAGTGACAGCATCGAGAACAGCCTTACAAAAATAAATATCAGCTTACAAAGTGACTTAAAAGAAGCCCACGCAAGATCACTACGTCTCCCACCCCTCCCCCTATCCAACATTTCTATAAAGAAGTAGATGATGGAAGAGAAGAAGACAAACCCAAATAAAGAAGTAGATGATGGAAGAGAAGAAGACAAACCCAAAAAAGATAGAGTGAAGATCGAAAAAACAGCCTCAAAATAAATAAGTAGATATGAGAAAGAAGCCACCAAGATGAGTAGATGATCGAACCCAATAGACAAAATCCTAAAAAAAGAAGTAGATGATGGAAGAGAAGAAGACAAACAACTTATAAAAACGTGGTTTTATCCTGGCCCACTAAGAGTTGAGATACAGACGCTCACACGCCCGAGTGGTTACCGGGGCCCACATTTGGGGTGTCAAGAATAGAACCCACTGTTACCTGCCATGCATGTTGTAAGAGGCGCTAAGGAGGTTTGGCTGAAATCGGATGCATGTGTTCTAAACGTGTAGAAGTCCATGCATTTAGGGGCCTACCAAACCAATGTGCAACGTATACACGTTCTTGGAAAAGATCAGACATATCACAAAGAGTGATTAAAATTGGTTGTAAAGAACGAACGAAAGAAGAAGAAGAAGACATACACTCACAATACTTGTTTACTGTTCATTTATTACCATATTCATTATCCCCTGTGTTTTGAGGGGTCTCTGTGGCTGAGTGGTTAAGCCCTTTGCCTTGTGAGTCGAAGGTCGTGGGTTCGAATCCGGACCGCGCCGTTCTGTTCATGAGTGCAGTTTTTCCAGAGACCCCTAGGATTGTTGCTGAAGCTACGGAGTTCGTGCTTTGTGCAATACTCTCGGTAGGTGGCTTGCCATTTCTGCGGAGAGGGACCACGCCATATGGGGTAAAACCCGGGACAATGAAGTCAATCCTTCGGCTTTAAAACCCTTTAAAAACCCTGTGTTTTCTCTGCGGTTGTTCAAACTTCTTATTCACAAGTTCCTATTGTTACCTTTGTTGACAAGATGGTACACATAAACCTATTGTGACATTTATGGAGTCCGAATACGACTTGATATTCTCTATTGTGTTGGATGATATCAGATCAATATCGTGACATGATAACAACCAGTGTTGGTGGCAATGACCTTATACAGCTTGTGGGGACTTTTTTCCGCAGAGATAAATATCTGATTGAAAAATAATACATTTTGTATGTCAGAATAATATAATGTCAAATAAAATATTCCATGTGATGGAGTGGAATAAACCTATGGTCCAAATGTCAACATACGCCAGTGTCGGCAGCCAGAACTTAAGTGAGTAGTGATGACAAACGTGAACCCTACCTCTAACAAGCATAAGTCACTTTTTTAAAATGTTTTTTCCGATCCAGAAGCATTTGAGCTTTCAGCTCTTCAGCTGGGTGCCATGGACATCGTAACCCTTCGGTTCGGTGCCACGAACACCGTAAATCTGGAGAATATGTGTCTTTTTCTGACCGCCCGCGGAATTGAACCCGCACTCACAGAGGGCTTGTCACACCGTCGTCCAGTGCGCTACGAATACGCTGGACAGGCGGACCACGATGTTTATAAAACTGAATGCGCGTAACCACAGAGGAATTTAGAAGCAATTATATACCATCGTGACAGAATAGCTCAGCAAATAGACGTTCGATTATAGAATCAAGCTAAAAGTAGCGTGGGTTAACCTCACATAGAAATTTGAAGAAGAAAAAAATAACCTCGTTACTGCTTGTAATACCTCTTTTTAGTGAGATATAGGACAAGGGAATATGGAATTCAATGGCTAGTGCAGTCGCCACCTAATTGTTCATGTTAAGATTTTTCTTTATGCCCCCAACAGAAAAAAACGCATTGGTCTTACCGGGATTGAACCTGGGTTTCCGCATGGAAGCCCACGCTCTAATCCATTCTGCAGATGCTCCAACAACTCGCATAACTGACTTTTACATGGAAGGAAAGGAGCGTAGCCGCTTACCCCTAGTATACTTGGGCTTAGTGTACGATAGCCAGACTTCTCAGACAAGTAGCTCGGTCGCGGAGAATTAATAGTCCTTAGACGGTGGGAGGGAAAGCTTACCTAAGCTTATACAAGGTCAACTCTAATATTGGACCGCATAACTGACCGGGAATCCTGACCTAGTTTCGGGGGGGGGGCGCTGGAATTTATATATGTTTGATAGAACACTACAAGCTTTTTTGCAATTTTACTCAATTCCATGAGTCTATGGTTATTTATTGATGAAAAATATTCATTATACTCATATTCATTATTGTTAAACTTCACTTGTTACATAATAAAGTCTTGATTTATCATGTTGTGTTGATTTTAAAATGAATTCGTCTCTATACTCTACCTGGGTAGGAGTTTCAGCAATATTAAGAATAGCTCCTTCTTTGAACGCTCTATATCGACCACTCTGTGTGATTTGTATGTGATCTGAGCCTAAGAGCGATTGTACGTTGTGCCTGTTATGCGCCTACAAGTAGACCAGCACATCCGATTTCTTCGCTGCTTTTTATTTGCTAGGGTAGCATCCATAGGGCCTACATTTGTCGCCTCTTACGACATGCATTGTAAGTTGCAGTGGTACTATTCTTTGCTTCCCTTGCGGGCCCCAGCACCACACGGGCGTTATATACAACAATACTGGAATGCGTGGTCACGTGACCGGTTGTGGTCTGATTTCCCATAATTTTTACCTGAATCCGCCGGCCGTATGGGTTTATAGTTGGCTGTGGCTCATAGCATCTGTCATGCATGCAAACCTCGCAATACATTTTCCTACTTCCACGTTCACTCTAGAAAAACCGATTTTGTAATTTCAGACACTGAGCTTAATTGTACTGTGGTTTACCCCGGTTAAGTTGTGATATTTTGTACCTTTTAGTATAGTACATCCGATTTCAGTATGTGTTTGTTTGAGTTCACTTTCTCTAGACCGTGACATCATAAGTAGTGTATACAGAACATCATATCGATCCTTCACTGTAGCGCCGTCCCTGGTACTGAGTCGTTGGTTATCGCTGAGAATGTGCTCCTGGTAAAGATCACCACCATAGACGTTTGTGACATATATCGCTGTGACATTTGTGACATTGTGTACTTACTAATGTGCATTCTAACAGAACCGTGTTATGAACGATAATTTTATTTTGTGTTATAACATTCATGGTTTGATCGTTCCCGATGACTGCCTATATCTATGAAACACCAGCAACACAAATTGTGTCAAAAAATGGGATTGAATAAACTGTAGACATACACACAATAATATACGGAACACCAACAGTGCGTATAAATTCCGCTACGTTCATATTTTTAAACTCATTTGTAAAGGACATGCTCATTTATTAAACATTTTAACCGCGGAAGATATAACCTTTAAGTCAAAACATCTTCATATAAACAGCAGGTGTATATTGTTTACCATTCTATCAGTGTTGACAACATCTACAGACATCAGTTTGTCAAGTCATCCGTCAAGCGCTAACAGACAGATACGGGCGTCCGTATCTAATATGCGTTTAACATTAACGTAAGGATACACAGTTTATTCTCATATCGTTTCTATACACAGTAATGTTAGATGAAAAGTTAGGAATTACTGACGGAAAAAAATAAACTGCGTTAATAGTTAGTATGAAGATTTCGCATGAGTTAGCCTATGCCCCAACCGGGTTGAAAGGGCATGAGAGAGAGAGAGTAGCGAGTACATTAGAAATGTCGTTGGAATCACACCACGCTTCCAACGTATTAGAAAACAATAAATAAAATGGTTCGGTCTCATAATGAGAACGAAATAAGATCTACTATTTGGCTGAAATCGGATACACATGTCCTAAACATGTAGAAGTCTTTGCGTTTAGGGGCCTACCAAACCAATGTGCAACGTATACACGTTCTTGGCAAAGATCAAACATATCACAAAGAGTGATTAAAATTGGTCGTAAAGAACGAACGCAAAGAAGACAAAAGAGTGATTAAAATTGATCGTAAAGAACGAACGTAAAGAAGAAGAAGATCTACTATGATCTCGTGTCTATAACAACTCGCAACCCGAAAACCCTAGGAAGACCGAGAACTTGATGGATATATAAAATAACAGATATCCTGTATCATCAAAGACTAACAACTACAGATGCAACACACTTTGCACAGGATAGAAAACTGAAACTCCTCACGTCGCTTCACTGCACATGTGGATAAAACTAGACAAGACATATTCCTTCATGACTGTGGTGCAGAAACATGTACACCCACAAGGCAGTACTTTAAGATGTAGTATACAAAGAAAGGAAAGTATATTTCATGGAAACGATATCAAACAAATAGAGATGTTCAGGTCCAGGGACAAGTTGTTATATAAATGAGAAGGAAGTTTCAAGATGCTTATTATCAGCATTACAACGATTGATTGAGAGGGCCAGAGGCAGTGGCCGAACTCAAAAGCACCGTCAAGGCTACCATATATAGTTCTCAAGATTACGAAAATGTGTAGGAGTTTTAATTATTTTAATGAGTTTTGCTCAGACAGCGGCTTTCCAACCTACTCTAATCGATTTTTAACTACCACGAGTTCTTTAACACGGAACCTACGTTTTATCGTTCGTTTCCAATATGACTAGGTACTCGATCTCACCTACACCCAGATCATATAACGATCACGAGAGAGCGGACATGCTTGCGTTGAGGAATTTAGGATGGATAAGGAGGATTTTCTTCAGTCTCTTGGCAACCTACTGTTGAATGAGGACACTAAAATTGCCGTTGAATCAATCCAGTGATTTAAAAAGTTTGGAATTACACGTTGTTCAAGTAGAGATGGATGCTTGAGGGACAGAGTGAGGAGTATGTCTAACCAGCAAGCAACAAGAACCATCAGCATGCATACCATTCGACATCTGTTAGGGAGACTGTGCACCTATGGGTCTGGCTGGAGTGCTATGACGTCAGTTTAGTAATCAATAACCATACAACAATACAAGTGTAATGAAAACCACAAGATGAACTTAACAATGTGCAGAGATATGGCAAGAGATAAACACATTTTCACATCTGACCTTTCATATGGAGATAGCAATTTTGATATTGAATTGTGCAGACTTTATGAAAAAGGGGAGGTGGGGACATATAGTAAAACTTTCTGCACATTATCATGTATGTATGTGGTGTTGGTTAGAGCTGCAATTGTATAGTTGTTAGCGCACTTGCTTCCTAGACGAGTGGTTTCGGTTCGTTCCCCCAATTAGAGTGCCATTTTTCTGATCGTAAACTGTGTTCTCAGGTTGACCCAGCCTCAATTAGGGACCAGAGAAACACTAGGTAGTAAAGATGGTCAATTTTATGTTGACCACATTGTCCAGTGCGTGCGCTTCTTCGCCTTTCAACTCCCAACAGAGCACATGTTTTCAACAAACTTCTTCCAGTTCTTCCTCTCGCCATCCCTTCCAATTCCTTTAATATCAACCTCCAGCTCTCTTCTTCGGGTTTGTCTAGGTCTTCCCCTACTCCTCTTTCCCTGCAGGTTCCAAAACAGTGAATGTCTTGCAATGCACCCGGTCGGTCTTCTCAATGTATGTCCTATCCATCGCCAGCATCTCTTCCTGAGCTCTTTCAACTAGATTGTCGCAATGATCCTGCAGAGGTTGGTTTAAATCTACTAAAGTTCAGAAGACAGTAAATGATTTCTTCTGCGATCAGTTTCTGATGCTTAGACGCCCGAGCTTAGAGATGATTTGTCTCCATGAACCCAGTAAGGATTCACAGAATCAGCTGTCCGTTTCGTGTAATTGATCAGTCATTTTTTTTTAAATATGAAAATCGTGGCATATCCTTTACAGGGCGTAGCCATCAACCACAGTAAACGAGTCGTTGATTTTTCTAGGCACCACTTATACGTTCAATAGTTTGCCATTGCTTTCTGAACGGTGAAGTTTATTTTACCTTTGTAAAAAAATCCCACGGAAACGAATTTGCTTCAAACTTGGACACCGTAGGTTTGAACCAGGTACGCTTGGGTTTGTGATGAGCTCACTACCGCTTGAGCTACCGACGCTCACAGTCATTGCAGGTGTATATATATATATATATATATATATATATATATATATATATATATATATATATATATATATATATATATATAAATATATATATACATACATAAAATATATATATATATATATACATACAAAATATATATATATATATACATACAAAATATATATATATATATAATACAAATATATATATATACATACACATATATATACATACAATATATATATATATATACATACAATATATATATATATACAAAATATATATGTATATATATACAAATATATATATATATACATACACACAAAATATATATAATAGGTGCATGCCCCATTCTTGGGATGGATTAGCGTAATGCATAAGCGGTCAACTCCTACACAAGCGGGTTGTGGGTAAAATCCCACGCTTGACGTTTCTCATGTGATGACAGACATTGGCCCTGGAAATGTGAAGTGGCTTCATACCTTAAGGTCTTACGTGACTACGGGTCGTTTTATTTACATTGCTGGGTATCAACTCGTGTTAGTGTTTACGTGTTTCGTCTTATGTGAGTGAAGTTATTGCGATCTCCTTACCATGTTCTTGCAGGTTCAAACACTAGTCACAAAACATCGTAGATTTGGAGAGTGGCTTTCTCTTTGCGTTTTATATAGCAAGAGTGTGCTACTCAAGCAAGTCTTGATAGAATTCGGGACGTGTCCATTTGTCATTAGGCCTAGTATTGGCACGTCTTTTGGGAGGACTACCGCTGCCAGATACCTCACTAGGACTACCTCATTTGTAGTAGTAAGTATATTAGGCATTCTCATATCATAAGTTATATTATGTAATATGTTATTAGTGTAGCAGGGGTAGCTGGTTATGTTGTTAGTGTAACAGGGTAGCTGGTTATGTTATTAGTGTAGCAGGGTAGCTGGTTATGTTATTAGTGTAGCAGGGTAGCTGGTTATGTTGTTAGTGTAGCAGGGGTAGCTAGTTATGTTATTAGTGTAGCAGGGTAGCTGGTTATGTTATTAGTGTAGCAGGGGAAGCTGGTTATGTTATTAGTGTAGCAGGGGTAGCTGGTTATGTTATTAGTGTAGCAGGGGAAGCTGGTTATGTTATTAGTGTAGCAGGGGAAGCTGGTTATGTTGTTAGTGTAGCAGGGGTAGCTAGTTATGTTATTAGTGTAGCAGGGGAAGATGGTTATGTTGTTAGTGTAGCAGGGGTAGCTAGTTATGTTATTAGTGTAGCATGGGTAGCTGGTTATGTTGTTAGTGTAGCAGGGTAGCTGGTTATGTTATTAGTGTAGCAGGGTAGCTGGTTATGTTGTTAGTGTAGCAGGGGTAGCTAGTTATGTTATTAGTGTAGCAGGGTAGCTGGTTATGTTATTGGGTAGCAGGTAGCTAGTTATGTTATTAGTGTAGCAGGTAGCTGTTGTGTTAGTGAGCAGGGGTAGCTTATGTTATTAGTGTAGCAGGATAGTGGTTGTTATATGTGCAGGGACTAGTATGTTTGAACAGGTACAGCTTGGTTTGTTATGAGGTACTCGTTAGCTATATGAGCTACGTAGCAGTGTTATGTATGTTATTATAGTATATATATATATATATATATATATACATATATATATATATATATATTAATAATATATATATATTACATACATATTATATATATATATAGCAGGTATATATATATATTATGTACAAATATATATTTGTTATAGTAGCAGAGTATATATTATATTAGTACAGGAAGATATATATATTATTACAGTACTAAATATGTATATATATTACAAATATTATGTTTTATATATACATACTTATATGTTATATAGTACAGACTGTATATTATATTAGTGTAAGGTAGCTAGTCATTCTTGGTGAGGTTTAGCGTATATGTTGTTAGTCTACAAAGCTGGGTTGTAGTGTAAAATCAGCTGTTATGTTGTTAGTGATACAGGTATGGTTGTCATCTATAACAGGGTAGTGGTTATCTTGTTAGTGCTACGGGTACGTTTTTGTTACATTGCAGGTGTTAAACTGTGTTAGTGTACTGGTTTCGTCTTATGTGTAAAGTTATGCAGGTCTGGTTACTGTTTTAGGTTCAAACTACTAGTCACAAAAGCATGTAATTTGAGTGTAGCATGTGCTGTTTGCGTTTTATGTAGCAGAGTGTGTACTTATAGCAGAGATCTTGTTAGTGTCAGGGAGCTGTCCATTTTATTAGGCTAGTTTGGTACGTCTGTTGGAGCAGGACTATGTGCCAGATCCTACTAGGCTAGCTGGTTTGTTATTAGTAAGAGTAGTTATTTAGAGGCATTCTCTTATCATGAGTTATTTAGTGTAGAGTACTGTTATTAGTGTAGCAGGGGTAGATGGTTATGTTGTTAGTGTAGCAGGGGAAGATGGTTATGTTGTTAGTGTAGCAGGGTAGCTGGTTATGTTATTAGTGTAGCAGGGAGCTGGTTATGTTGTTAGTGTAGCAGGGAGTGGTTATGTTGTTAGTGGCAGTGGTTATGTTAGTGTAACAGGGTAGCTGGTTATGTTATTAGTGTACAGGGTAGCTGGTTATGTTGTTAGTGTAACAGGGTAGCTGGTTATGTTGTTAGTGTAGCAGGGGTAGCTGGTTATGTTGTTAGTGTAGCAGGGTAGCTGGTTATGTTGTTAGTGTAGCAGGGGAAGATGGTTATGTTATTAGTGTAGCAGGGGTAGCTGGTTATGTTGTTAGTGTAACAGGGTAGCTGGTTATGTTGTTAGTGTAGCAGGGGTAGCTGGTTATGTTATTAGTGTAACAGGGTAGCTGGTTATGTTGTTAGTGTAGCAGGGTAGCTGGTTATGTTGTTAGTGTAGCAGGGGTAGCTGGTTATGTTGTTAGTGTAGCAGGGGAAGATGGTTATGTTGTTAGTGTAGCAGGGGAAGATGGTTATGTTATTAGTGTAGCAGGGGAAGATGGTTATGTTGTTAGTGTAGCATGGGTAGCTGGTTATGTTATTAGTTTAGCAGGGGAAGCTAGTTATGTTATTAGTGTAGCAGGGGTAGCTGGTTGGTGCACTTCTTGTTATTCTAACTTGCACAGCGTATATTTCATCTTTCACACAATAGAAAGTCAACTAAGTGTTACATCAAATGTATTATTTGTATTATAACAGTTACATTTGAAGTCAAGAGTAAGGCTTGTCTGAATAGCGAAGTACACCGGTGAAAAGAAAAGCAAGCATTCAAGCAAAAATCAGCCATATGCGCTATTACTACGCATGAACTTTTAGCTGACCAAAAATAGAACAGAATAACCGCTCGTAGGTCAAAATGACTGGTTCGTAGTTCACTTATTCAGATCGGTCAAGGTTAGGGCCTAATTCGTCTGTCCAATATCTACTTAGTTCTGTTTCCTCTTAACTGTCCTGCTGCGTTAGGTCCATATTTGTATTTGACCAACTGTAGCACACGATGCGTGAAGTGGTTAGCACACGATGCGAGATGGGGGTCAAAGCAGGCAATACCGCAAACTTATTACATCATGTATGACTCTTAATTAAACTGAGATCAAATATGGTGTTTTTTTAAACCGTGGACCCCGTCAACATAAGGCCGTCTAGTTCATGCGGAAATACCAAAATTCTTATAGAATGGGGGCTGGTTTTATAAGTGTTTGATAGAACACTGTAAGGTTTTCTGCAATTTTACACAATTCTACAAGTCTATGGTTACTTATTAATGAAAAGGGTTAATAATACTGATATTCATTAGTGCTAAACTTAACTTGTATCATAATATAACATTAATCTCGAACGTTGTATTGTTTTTAAAATAAATTTATCTTTATCTAACAATACTGAAATGTGAGATCACGCGATGGTTGTGGTCTGATTTCCTATAATTTTTACCTAAGCTCTTTGGCCTGTTATTGAAGGCCACTATTAAACAAAGGTGTGTAACTTTTAACTGCAGACCTTCGTAAATGGATGTTTACGTAGGATAGAGGGATTGAGATGGTATGATAAGATTACAAACGAGGAACTCAGGGAGAGAACAAAGCCGATACCAGTGGAGAGAGAGCTCAGGAAGAGACGCTGGCGATGGATAGGACATACATTGAGAAGACCGACCGGAAGCATCGCAAGACAGGCATTGTTTTGGAACCCGCAGGAAAGAGGAGTAGGAAAAGGGCCTAGGCAGACCTGGAGAAGAGAGCTGGAGGCGGATATAAAGAGGATAGGCAAAACATGGAAGGATGGCAGAGAGAGGAAGAGATTGAAGAAGTTTGTTGAAGACCTGTGCTCCGATGGGAGTTGAAAGGTGATGAGAGTGTAACTTTTAAAAATTGGAGACGTGTTTGGTAAATAACTAAACCCCCTCCACAGGTGACCATGTTAGCTAACGGTGGAAATACTACATCTAAACATAGACTGATGCTTAACTTTGTTGGAAGAAATGCGGAGAACATGTCTGGTGCTTTCTTTGTGATTTGAAAGAAGTCAGAACGATAGTGTGCTAAGCCACAGCCAGGCTCTAGCACAGGCCAGACAACTGGCAGGGTATTCCCTGACCTAGATAAGAAAAGGGATCTGGAAATGTTTGATAGAACACTGCACGCTTTTTGCAATTTTACTCAATTCGGTGAGTCTATGTTTATTGGTGGAAAAATTATAAGATTGATATTTTATTGTTAAACCCTTTACTTGTTGATAATATGACATGAGTTAGATTGTGTTGATTTTAAAATAAATTCGTCTATATACACCAATACTGGAATGCGAGGTGACGTGTGTAGTTGGTCTGATTTCATAATTCTACTGAGCCGAAAGGCCATGTGATTTGATAGCTAGGCTCTGGGTAAGCCGAGTAAATAGATCAAATATGTACTGCTTCATGAACAATTCGCAATGTCACAGCGACTCAGTAGTACATGCTCCCTTTCTAAGGAAATTCTGAACATATTGTATAAACAAGATGTTGTCCATTGATTCATTTGTGATTTGAAAGAAGTCAGAACGATAGTGAACTAAGCCAAGAAAATAGATCAAATATGCACTGCTTCATGAAGAATTCGCTATGTCACAGTGACTCAGTAGTACATGCCCCTTTCGTCTGGAACTTTTGGCTTTATATAAACAAGAACTCCGTGCTTAACCCACCATGTAATTAACGGCGAGAAATTAACATAGTGAATTCAAGATTCGCAATACACAAGTTAAAGACATTTTAAAAAAACAACTTGTCGTTACTGTCTGTGATACCGTTTTCTGTGAGGGGGTGTACATACGCCTCCTAATATTTAATGGCTAGGACAGCCATCGCGAAATGTTCAAGTTAGTATTTTCTTTATGCCCCGACAGAAAAATATGATTGGCCTTAACGTGGATAGTAACACGGGTCTCCGCTCTAATCCATTCGGTCATAGGCTCCTCGAAATTGCAAACATTTATTTTAAACATTCCAACATAAAGGTTTAAGAAGAATTTGCACATTTTCTGGTCTGCTACGATAGCAAATGAATAGCTTTTAAACTGAATATAATGTGATTTATTGGAAGCCAACATTACAAGATGGAGGTGGATTGGGCATGTCGTATGTCAGTTTCTCCACACTCGCCTGAGGAGTTGAAGACAGAGATCCATGGGTGCTTTTGTCCTGATGTCTCCACAGTGACACCCTACGACCCTAACGGGTTATGGGCTTTATTATGTATGTCTGCCCAGCGTGTTCGTAGCGCGTTGGACTGCGGTGACAAGCCCTCTGTGAGTGCGGGTTCAATTCCGTGGGCTGGCAGAAAAGTCACAGATTCTCCCCGATTTATGGTGTTTTGGCACCGAACCGAAGGGTTACAATGTCCATGCAGCGGTTACGATGTCCATGGCAGGCCGAAGAGCTGAAAGCTCAAGTGTTCTGGATCGAAAAAAATTATTATGTCAGTAGGAACAATGGTTAGACAGCTCTCCAACAGCGGATGAGAAAAGAAGGCCTGAACGCCCAAAGGAAATGTGGAGACAGTCTGTGGAAATGGAGTTGAAAGACTGTGTGGAACCGACGTGGAAATACGAGAAAGGCGACAACAATGGAAATCTCATGAAAGCCTGTTGTGTCAAACATGACACGAAGAGGACATAGGTAGATACGATGGATGGACGGACGGACAGATAGATAGGTTATTAATAGATCATGAAAGTGGCCCGTCTGCCAAGCATGTTCTTAGCGCGTTCCATTCCATAAATGCCTTTCGTACATTAAGAATAGACATCACACTTCATATTGACTACTACCTTTTCCAAGAATTTGAACTTTCCTGTGTGACCTTCAAGCTTTATTTTTTTTTTTATATCTGGCATTAAAACATGCTGATGTAACTATCTGCAAGATTATTGGCTGCAGACCAAGACAAGAGAAGAGAACTGATATTTGAAACTTTTACTTTCACAAATAAATACTTACCGTCACAGGTCTACCACGAAAGGTATTTAGAAACACTTTTCTTATTGTTTAGTAAGGCAGTGGAAAAATATATATGTGCTTTTGAATACAAGTGTTACAGAAGTGTCCTTCGTATATCTTGGACAGAGAAGAGAACAAATAGCTCTATTCAGAAAGAACTCAAAATCAAAGAAAACTGGCTGATGCTACAAATTAGAAAGAGACAAATTTTGGACATATAAAAAGACATTTAGGGCTGGAGAAGACTATCATGGAAGGACACATACCGGCAAAGAGAAGAAGAGGAAGAACACGGAGAAGATGAATTCAGGATATAACTGAGGTTTGAACATGACGGCTGCAGAGGCAGGACATCTGGCCTATGAGAGAAATTCCGAAGGATTATTGGGGTGACAAAGTTCTACTGAAAAAGTGACAAGCTATTTGATGATGATGATGAAGATTCAGTGCCGTTTGTTTGTCGTTTGTGACCGAGGCAGGCTCTTTCAACTTAAGACGGATGTATTTTTGGTTATATATTGGCATTTTTGGCTCTTTCAACTTAAGACGGATGTATTTTTGGTTATATATTGGCATTTTTGGTCTTTCAACTTAAGACGGATGTCTTTTTGGTTATATATTGGCATTTTTGCTCTTCAACTTAAGACGGATGTCTTTTTGGTTATATATTGGCATTTTTGGTCTTTCAACTTAAGACGGATGTCTTTTTTTGGTTATATATTGGCATTTTTTGGCTCTTTCAACTTAAGACGGATGTCTTTTTTTGGTTATATATTGGCATTTTTTGGCTCTTTCAACTTAAGATGAATGTATTTTTTGGTTATATATTGGCATTTTTTGGCTCTTTCAACTTAAGATGAATGTCTTTTTTGGTTATATATTGGCATTTTTTGGCTCTTTCAACTTAAGATGAATGTCTTTTTTGGTTATATATTGGCATTTTTTGGCTCTTTCAACTTAAGACGGATGTCTTTTTTGGTTATATATTGGCATTTTTAGCTCTTTCAACTTAAGACGGATGTCTTTTTGGTTATATATTGGCATTTTTGGCTCTTTCAACTTAAGACGGATGTCTTTTTGGTTATATATTGGCATTTTTGGCTCTTTCAACTTAAGACGGATGTCTTTTTGTTTTATATTGGCATTTTTGGCTCTTTCAACTTAAGACGGATGTCTTTTTTGGTATATATTGGCATTTTTGGCTCTTTCAACTTAAGACGGATGTCTTTTTTGTATATTGGCATTTTTGGCTCTTTCAACTTAAGACGGATGTCTTTTTGTTATATATTGGCATTTTTGGCTCTTTCAACTTAAGACGGATGTCTTTTTGGTTATATATTGGCATTTTTGGCTCTTTCAACTTAAGATGAATGTCTTTTTGGTTATATATTGGCATTTTTGGCTCTTTCAACTTAAGATGAATGTCTTTTTGGTTATATATTGGCATTTTTGCTCTTTCAACTTAAGATGAATGTCTTTTTGGTTATATATTGGCATTTTTGCTCTTTCAACTTAAGACGGATGTCTTTTTGGTTATATATTGGCATTTTTGGCTTTTCAACTTAAGACGGATGTCTTTTTGGTTATATATTGGCATTTTGGCTCTTTCAACTTAAGATGAATGTATTTTTGGTTATATATTGGCATTTTTGGTCTTTCAACTAAGACGGATGTCTTTTTGGGTTTTATATTGGCATTTTTGGCTCTTTCAACTTAAGATGAATGTATTTTTTGGTTATATATTGGCATTTTTTGGCTCTTTCAACTTAAGATGAATGTATTTTTTGGTTATATATTGGCATTTTTTGGCTCTTTCAACTTAAGATGAATGTCTTTTTTGGTTATATATTGGCATTTTTTGGCTCTTTCAACTTAAGATGAATGTCTTTTTTGGTTATATATTGGCATTTTTTGGCTCTTTCAACTTAAGACGGATGTCTTTTTTTGGTTATATATTGGCATTTTTTGGCTCTTTCAACTTAAGACGGATGTCTTTTTTTGGTTATATATTGGCATTTTTTGGCTCTTTCAACTTAAGACGGATGTCTTTTTTTGGTTATATATTGGCATTTTTTGGCTCTTTCAACTTAAGACGGATGTCTTTTTTTGGTTATATATTGGCATTTTTTGGCTCTTTCAACTTAAGATGAATGTCTTTTTTGGTTATATATTGGCATTTTTTGGCTCTTTCAACTTAAGATGAATGTCTTTTTTGGTTATATATTGGCATTTTTTGGCTCTTTCAACTTAAGATGAATGTCTTTTTTGGTTATATATTGGCATTTTTTGGCTCTTTCAACTTAAGACGGATGTCTTTTTTGGTTATATATTGGCATTTTTTGGCTCTTTCAACTTAAGACGGATGTCTTTTTTTGGTTATATATTGGCATTTTTTGGCTCTTTCAACTTAAGATGAATGTATTTTTTGGTTATATATTGGCATTTTTTGGCTCTTTCAACTTAAGACGGATGTCTTTTTTTGGTTATATATTGGCATTTTTTGGCTCTTTCAACTTAAGATGAATGTATTTTTTGGTTATATATTGGCATTTTTTGGCTCTTTCAACTTAAGATGAATGTATTTTTTGGTTATATATTGGCATTTTTTGGCTCTTTCAACTTAAGACGGATGTCTTTTTTGGTTATATATTGGCATTTTTTGGGGTGTCGCCTAGGACTAGTCCTAGAACGGACTTTCTCAGTGGATTCGATGTTGCTAAATTATTCTGATTAAATAATGTTTTGTCTACTACAAAGAAAGCGTTGTGTGTTCGCTAATTTGGAACATGCAGTTCAGTTGTTGTTGAACGCGTTTACTATGTTAAACAACAGGTTTACAACGCATATACACTTTTTATTCTTTTCACTAATCCTGTTTTGACTCACATCGTCAGGATAAGAAGAGATTTCTAGACCGGGCTTTTGTTTGCGCTTCGTAAGCAGTGTTTTTCACTGCCTCAGTTATATCTGAGTTCACCTTTTGCGTGGACAGCCTTTTGTTTTGTATCCACTATATTGAAGTAACATTGCTCTTTGATGCGCACCACCTGTTGGTAATCTACTTATGTGGCCGAATTATTTAATTTTGTTGTTTCTTGATGAAGTTCAGTACTGATGGTGTGCCAATTTTTTTCCTTATGTCTTCATTTCTAAACCGGTCTCTTCGTGATATACTCCCAGCTTTCTGCGTAGATACTTTCTCTGTCGTGACCAGTTTTCTTCTACAATTTGGTGTCAACGTCCAGGTTTGGCACTGATAGCATAATGGTGGGAGAAATATTGTGTTGAACAATGTTCTTTTATTGTTCATTGTGATATGATTGCATTTCCACTAGTGGGCTAAATGGTTAAATAGTGAACAGGGACTTAGCAGTATTTTTAAATTTAAATTTCCAAAATTTAGAGCATGTTGAATGTTTATTCAGACACCGATTAACAATTTGAGTTTCAAATTCTGTTTCCAAAAAATGTGTTTCAGAATTACAGTATGATTCCGTTTCTTCGTAAGCACAGTATTATAAACAACATAACATTGTAGTCAGGATTACATTTTCATCTGTTATTATTGTTATTATTAATATTACTTTCTTATTGTGATTGCAATTGTCAGATGCTCACCGATATATGAACAACGTTAGATAGTACTGAATTTAACCTTTCAAACTAAACGTTTTACACGAATTTTGCGAATATTTTGGTCAGAAAATATCACAAAGGAGGATCAATGAAACTGATATAACCACAGTAAGAGGAGAAATATGGAGATTGCTTGCATTTGTGTGTAGAATGCCATTGTACACATTGGCAATAACAGCGCTCCCATGAACTGCAGACTGAAGAAGAAAAATGGAACAGACTAAACTGTAACGGTCAAAAGGACGATGCGACGGGATATGAAAGATCGTTGAATGACATGAGGATAGATGGTTAGACAGACATTAGTTCGGCATCGTTTAGGATCAAATGTGAATGCCTTATGTGTCAACTATGACATGAGCAGAATCTAGATGGATGGTTTTTTCAATTGACAAAACACGTAATCACAAAATACATATTTTGCCAATCAAATAGTTTTACTGCAGTATCATCTATTTTGTGGGGGGTTTTTTCAATGAAAGTTTAATTGATAATGTTGTCTTCTTCTTCTTTGCGTTCGTTCTTTACGACCAATTTTAATCACTTTGTGATATGTTTGATCTTTGCCAAGAACGTGTATACGTTGCACATTGGTTTGGTTGGCCCCTAAACGGATAGACTTCTACACGTTTAGGACACATGCATCCGATTTCAGCCAAACCTCCTTAGGCGCCTCTTACGACATGCATGGCAGGTAACCACGTGGGCGGATAATGTTGTATCTCCAGTCGTTTTTGGTCGTGTCATGAATTTCGTCAAACTTTTAAAAATATCTCCCTTCCTACTTACATATCATTGTTATCCCCACTGGTCCACATAACCTTCCAATACAATTTTCAATACTAAAGTTTAATCGATAATGTTGCTCAGTTCCTGCTATTGATCTTTTGTTATCAGTTGAAACTTGTGTCAGATATTTAACACTTGACTGTTTAACACTTGAAGTTTGCAATGTGCACAAAACGAATCTGCTGTTTGGTTTGCGAGAAATTCTTAGTTATTGTATGCTAAGTGTGTAAGTATATAGATGTGCGTGTGTTCTTTTAATCTCATATTGCTGATATTTTCATTTGTTGACTGGCCTACCAATTCTTGTCTTTGTGTGTTTTCCACTCCAAGACATATTTCTTTCACTCCCAAAGGAGCACACATCCTCAACAAACTTCTTCCAACCCTTCCTCCTCCTCCTCTCTCTCTGCCATCTTCAATTTAACAAGTCTTGTCTTTACCACGTCTTGTCTTTACCAAGTCTTGTCTTTACCACGTCTTGTCTTTACCACGTCTTGTCTTTACCAAGTCTTGTCTTTACCACGTCTTGCCTTTACCACGTCTTACCTTTACCACGTCTTGCCTATCCTTTTAATATTAGTCTCCAGCTCTCTTCTCCATGTATTACTAGGCCTTCCCTTCTCTCCTTTCCCTGCGGGTTCTAAAACAATTCATGTCTTGGAATACTTTCGGTCGACCTTTGTCCTATCCATCGCCAGCGTCTCTTCATTAGTTTTGATGGGGTTTTTTTTGCACTGTTATCTGCTTAGTTTCCTAGACGTTTGTAAGTGTATTATCCTTCAGAATTCTGCGTAGTTGTAAGTAGTTACATGGCTGACTTTGCAATCTCAAAGTTTGCGCTGGTTGTGACCGAGCACAATTGTTATTCCTATTGACCTTGCAGTCAAAATCCTGACTTAACGAGTTGTGGAAATATATTCATAACTACCGTCACTCATCTTCTTCTTCTTTGCGTTCGTTCTTTACGACCAATTTTAATCACTCTTTGTGATAGGTTTGATCTTTGCCAAGAACGTGTATACGTTGCACATTGGTTTGTAGGCCCCTAAACGCATAGACTTCTACACGTTTAGGACACATGCATCCGATTTCAGATTCTATATAACATGCACTTTTAAACAATTCTCGTGGCATGAAATGAGTGATAATGTGTTCTCGTTGAATACAAGCCACTTCCGTTATGGTAGCGTTTTCTTTCATGACTTTATTTTAAAATGTTGCATAATATTGTTTAGTTTGTTATATAGAAATCAATTTCCGGTTTTCTTGTAGTTCAGATAGTTACCGATACGCCATGCTACACGTATTTGTAGCTTATCATATCCGGTACTTTCTTCTGCTATGTTCTCATTCACACGTCAACTTGAACGACAGTTTGAATAACTTAGACCGGCTTGAACCACACTCGGAATGTCAGTTTGAACCACTCAGACGCCAGCTTGAACCACTCAGACGTCTTGAGTTGAACCACTTAGTGTTTTACCATCAACGGCCTTGGGGTCCTTCCTCCAGATTTGTGGCCAAGTTTACCCTCTAGCCTTCTGCATAATCGTGCTGACCCACAAGGCAGTGGGGATTTTCTATCAGGGTTTGCTCCCCGAGCCCCACTCAACAAGCCAGTGGGTTTAACAGTTGCATATGGTACCGTCTACTGTCAGAGGGTAGCAGATGAAGCATTTGATCTGACAGTGGGTTTAACAGTTGCATATGGTACCGTCTACTGTCAGAGGGTAGCAGATGAAGCATTTGATCTGACAGTGGGTTTAACAGTTGCATGTGGTACCGTCTACTGTCAGAGGGTAGCAGATGAAACATTTGATCTGACAGTGGGTTTAACAGTTGCATATGGTACCGTCTACTGTCAGAGGGTAGCAGATGAAACATTTGATCTGACAGTGGGTTTAACAGTTTCATATGGTACCGTCTACTGTCAGAGGGTAGCAGATGAAACATTTGATCTGACAGTGGGTTTAACAGTTTCATATGATACCGTCTACTGTCATAGGGTAGCAGATGAAACATTTGATCTGACAGTGGGTTTAACAGTTGTATATGGTACCGTCTACTGTCAAAGGGTAGCAGATGAAACATTTGATCTGACAGTGTGTTTAACAGTTTCATATGATACCGTCTACTGTCATAGGGTAGCAGATGAAACATTTGATCTGACAGTGGGTTTAACAGTTTCATATGGTACCGTCTACTGTCATAGGGTAGCAGATGAAACATTTGATCTGACAGTGTGTTTAACAGTTGCATTTGGTACCGTCTACTGTCATAGGGTAGCAGATGAAACATTTGATCTGACCTCGAACTATAATTAAAGTCTGATGTAATCTTGATTTATGTAATGACTGTGCATGCACAATTATTGCACAATCTCATTCAAAAACAATGATGAAATGCTCATTCTCAAACTAAATTAAGTAAATGCCAAAATGATTGCTCTTCTATATAAAAACATGACAATCGATGAAAAAGTGAAGAGAAAAATGTGTAAATTGTTTCAATTAATTTATGTAAGAGTTGTATTTTGAGGTGCTGAATGATATCAAGATACATAGAAAGCTTATTAATATAAGAAAGAGGTAGTCATCATTTTTCTGGCATATTATGGGGGGTTAGAACACATTGTGACAACCGGTACAATCGAGGGTAGACGAGACAGAGGAAGACAGAGAAAATTTAGGATAACCTGACTTCATGGCACGGTAGTGCGTCAACATCTGAGTTGATAGCAAACACCGACAGAGATTTGTGGAGATCCATGATCGCCTACGCCAGCCGGCACGGCACCTGATGATGATGAAGAGGTGTAGTTGTTAACTATGTTAGCGTCATCGACAAACTTAGCGTCATCGAAAATCTTCTCAGGAAATGTTGTAGCTGATGTCCACTTAACGTTCTCACTTTTTCTCATAACTGAGGGTACTTGTACAATATAATTTCTGTAGTCATTTTGTCTATGCCACAATCACATTCATCATACATTAAGATATCTTTAGCTTGTTCTTCTTCTGCTTCTTCTTTGCGATCGCTTTTTTGATGATTATACCGTTAGACGCGTTCTTATGATGAAATCGACTGTTGTCTGGAGCTCATCTCTAGTGCCATGTAGTTTTGAATGTAGTGTTGTGTTGTATGGCCAGCATTCCATTCTTGGGAGGACATACAGGGGCAGTCTTGCAGGACATGTTCTGTGGTTTGTTCAGCGGAGCCACAGGGGCACAGAGGGTTGGGGACAATCGCAGCCTGTGTAGGTGTTTGTTCAGTCTGTTATGACCTATCCTGAGTCGGAAGATGATAGTCTGTCCTTGTCTGTCAAGTGTGTGGTAGTCATCGTTGGATGGTTAGGTTCTTTTCTAATGTCCACGTTAAATAGATGGTACGTCAATCTGTATTATGACATGGGACGATCTTGACTAGCTCATTTCCTTTGGAGCTGGTTATATGCTGGGCCATCAATCTAGGGACTTTGAT
The DNA here is from genome assembly GCA_020796225.1 of Arion vulgaris. Taxonomy (NCBI): domain Eukaryota; kingdom Metazoa; phylum Mollusca; class Gastropoda; order Stylommatophora; family Arionidae; genus Arion; species Arion vulgaris. The sequence continues at coordinate 8,221,877 of CM036762.1, forward strand.
GATCTGTCATTTGTTCATGTATGCAGAATGCTGGATGTAACAAGAAGAGATCGGTTGAGAAATGAAGACATCAGGAAAAAGTGGGTACAACATCAGTACTAGACTTAATCAAGAAACAACAAATTAAATGGTTCGGCCACGTAAACAGATTACCAACAGACAGTGCACCTCAAAGAGCAATGCTGCTCCGATACAATGGGTACAAAGCAAAAGGTCGGCCACGCAAAAGATGGACCTCAGAGATAACAGAGACGACGAAAGACACTATCTACGAAGCGCATACAAGGGCCCTTTTTAGAAATCTCTTCTTGACCTGACGCTGTGAGGCAAACATGATTGGAGAAAAGAAAGACTCTTTGATGATCCGTATTTTACGTGTTTGTTTATTTAATGCTGATAAGCCTCTCTGTCTATATATATATATATATTCTATTTATCGTTTTTCCATGTATCTTCTCGTGACAAAGCTCTTTTCTCTGTATCAATCAATCAAGTGTCATGCCTGCCCGGCGTAGGCGATCATGTCTCTCCATAACTCTCTCTGCTTGGTGCATGTAATCAGTTCTAACGTTGATCTTGTGTCGAACCATGTCAGGCCATCCAGCATCTTCTAACTCTGTCTTCCGCGATCTCTCCTTCCATGAATTTTACCTGTTGTCACCAAATGTTCTAAACCTTCTCTTCGCATTATATGCCCGAAGGACCTTGATTGTCGGATTCTTATTCTTTTGATAAGGTTTCTTTGTGTGCAGCCTGATTTAAAACCCTAATGTGTTTTCTGCACTGTCCATGAAATTTTCCAGCATTCTTCATGTCAAAACCACATCTCTGATGGCTTCCAATGATCGTATTCATTGTCCATAATTTGCCTGCCATGACAGAAGTATTGAATCAATTAGTACTGGAGTGTTTGCATTTAGCATGTCAATTGGTAGTTAATTCATAAAATCAGTTTGAGACTGCAGTAAAACTCATTTGATTGGCTAAAACACGTTCACAGTATGTAGTTTTACAAACACATAATACAATGACAAAATACAGCAACAGTTTCGATCAACAAGGCTCATGTTATATCAGCAAACGAACAACAGGATGTAGTCGTCCATATGTTGGTTTTTTTATTGTCACTCCTGTTGTTCGTTTGCTTGATAAAGGCCTTGTTGGTCGAAACGTTCTGTATTTTGTCATTGTTTTTGTAATTTGTAAAACTACAGTACCTTGTGATTGCGTGTTTAGTGAATTCACGCATAGTGTGTTGTTTCATTTTCATAAAAGATGCTTTCGCTTGAGCTATTCTATTTCTAATCTCTGTTATTTCATCTGTATATTTATCACATATCCATGTATCGTCTAACTTCGCCTCACCATATCATACTTAAACTGGGGTAGTTCACTTACTCGCTAACTTCATTTTCATAAATCTACGAGCTAGGTGGTAAAGTTAGATTTATGTATGAAACAGGGAATGAATATTAGTAGTTTGCACAGAAAATGATGACTTGCGTTATGCCACGTTTACAGCAGCGTTTCCAAAGTGGGCGGTACCACACCCCCACCCAGTGGCACTGAAGCGTTCTAGGGGGGCGATAGTGGGTTCAGAAGAATTTGGGGGATGTTTAGGCAAATAGGGGTCGGTGGCTTCTTAAAGAAGAAATTAATAATAAATATTTAAAATAAATTATGTTCGTAATTTTGCGATTGAATAATCATTTAAGATTTAAATTCTGTATTTTAATTTATCTTATGCCCGTCTTACACGATCTATTTTTTCATCAATTTTCTATTTCATGTAAATAATCATTTGAAAATTGACCATGAATTACAAAATATATATTCAATTTTATATGTCAAAGAGAAAATAGAGCATGTATATATGTGGGAGGGGACGTTGGCAAACTGTGATAATGTGGAGGAGGGGGATGTTACAAAATTTGTGTTGTGCAAAGTGGGCCGAAAACGTTTGGGAATTTATGGTTTACAGCAAGGCCGCGATATTTGCACATTTCGATACAACACTGCTGTTTTCAGATTTTTGGGGTTCTGTGTGGGGGTGGCGTTGCTTTCTTTATTCTGTCCCTACTTGCTTATTTAGTGTGTAGTGTTGCAGCATTTTACCATGACCATCATAATGTTTTGGTCAGCACTAGTTCGCCTACCCAGATTTCTATCATTTTATTCACTACCTCAAAACGGAATTGATTTCAGCCTAGGATAAGAGCACTAGCACTTGACTACATCAGTGCTCTAACTATTTAACTACATCAGTGCTCCATTTAACTATTCATCAGTGCTCCATTTAACTACATCAGTGCTCACTATTTACTACATCAGTGCTCAATTATTTAACTGCATCAGTGCTTCACCTATTTACTACATCAGTGCTTCACATATTTAACTACATCAGTGCTTCACATATTTCACTACATCAGTGCTCCACATATTTCACTACATCAGTGCTTCACATATTTCACTACATCAGTGTTCTATAAGTTGACGTAAGTAAATAAGTTGTCAAATCCTGCACACGAAATAGTTGTTCATATTTAAAAGTCAGACATTTAAATCTTGTGTGTCACATGTATTTCTTCAAATGACAGACTGTCCTGTTACTTGTGTTATTTACTTCCCCCAAATTGATCAAAATTATGAATTCAGTGATGCGGAACAAATTTCGGTGGATGTGTGTGCTTCCAGTAAATGACATTTAAATAAAACAAACAAGGAACATAAACAGAGACACACAAACCAAGAAGATTCAGTTCCGAGTTTGGATTTAAATGGGTGATTTGTTCATTCCTGCGACCTAGATATCTATGTATGTTGTTAAGTTAGTGTGTTGTTCTCATGCCGCCATACATACTGCTATGACATTTTACATTTGTAGACGTCATATCTACACGGTGATAGCAAGAACAAAATCCTACGCTATTCAGTCTTTGACAGACACGCACCAGTGACACCAGAATGACATTAATAAACAGATCGGTTTGTATGTGCCACTGAACCGGCTGGGACTGGCTAAAGTGTGTGGGGGTCCTTTTTTCCCAAGCAGGGTCTTTAATCTAGTGGTTTGAATTGATTTTAAAAAACATATTTTTAGTTGTATAACTGTGGTAGCATCATTAACTGACACAAAGTTCCAACACTGGTGCCCTCCTATTTGCCTGATCATGTCTTTCAGATGTACTCTGTCATCATCATTAGCTTTTATGAAACTGTCAGAGTTCCAACACTGGTGCCCCTTAATTACCTGATCATGTCTCTCCACAGTTAAAGGATCAGGGTCTCCTGTAGTCTAACAGTGTTTGTGTGTACATGCTATAATTTTTTTGAGGCCCAGGTTGGACTCAACCCCAGAGTTTCCACATCACATGATCACTAGCACAGTGTTATCAAATTTGCAATTCTTCTACTTCTTCTTCACCTTTCAAGCACAGTCTTCAACAAACTTCTTCCAGCTCTTCCTCTCTCTTGCCATCCCTTCCAATTCTTTCCATGTTATACCTATCCTTTTCATATCAGCCTCCAGTTCCCTTCTCTAGGTCTTCCCCTACTCCTCTTTCCCAGTGGGTTCCAAAACAGTGCCTGCCTTGCAATGCTTCCGGTCGGTCTTCTCAATGTATGTCCTATCCATCGCCAGCGTCTCTTCCTGTGCTTTTCTCCACTGGTATCTGCTTTGTTCTTTCTCTGAGTTCCTCATTTGTAATCTTATCATACCATCTTAGTCCCTCTATTCTACGTAAACATCCATTTACGAAGGTCTATAGTAAATTTGCAATTAGGGATCACATATTTTCTTTTTATTCTCAAGAACTACAGTCACCATTTTGCAAGCAACGTTGACACACCAAATATAATATTGTTGCCACATCTTTGAACTACAAAACAGTGTATTATTTATTATCTGTTTACATCCACAGATCTGAGTCATATTGGTCTTCTCAAAGCCAGTACAATTATTTTGTGTATCCGTCTCCACAATAACTTTCAAAATTCCATCTCCAACCACCACCGTTGCTGTAAGCAGCGCTCCATTGGGTGTTTGGCCTGCCAAACCAAAAATGGAGATTGTTAACCACAATGATAAAATGGATAAAGCATCAAACAACTCTGAATTGTCTGATGACAGCGGTGTGATTGACTGTCATGATCAAAAGGTAAAGTGAGCCGTGCCTTTCATGTTATTTCTTTATAACAAAAATATATGATATTTGATCTATTCTCAGAATATGAAATGTCTTGTCTTCAACACTAGAAATTGTCTCCAAAAGGGAATCTGGAAGTCTGTGCGCGGAATGGGTGGACAATATTCAGAGGTCACATCTCAAGATGAGGACTTGGCTGTACACACATGGACATGCTGGAGTGCATGGTAACGAACTGCAGGACTTCCTTACAAACAATACCCCAACTCAAGCTGGCATTTTGGACAGAACCGATGTCATCGATGCAGCACACACTCAGTTATGTAATATGGGCGAGTCTCAGACACTTGACCAATTGCGAGAATTAGGAGTTAAGTTTGGACATGCCCAACAGTGTCGTTATCATGATAGAGAGAGAAGATATACCAATCAACTTCCCATGGGTACGGTGAGCAAGTGGACTTTGGGACTGCTGCTGCAGCGGATGGGAACGCTCATTTTGTCATGACTTTGATTGAATAACATAACTAGTAATGTTTGATTTTAAGGTTCTGAAACACAACAGTGGACCATAATATCAAATCCAAGCTGCATGTACTCTGTATCACATGATGAGAAGTGATAACAAATATAAATTGTGTGGAAGAGAACAAGAAATAGACTGGAAGTTAGAGCCGAAGTAGCATGTTAGAACAATAGCGAGCAGAAAAAGTAATCCAGTGACTGTGCTACTGTGATCATTCTAGTCTTGTTGATTAATTTTTCTCTGTGCAAATGTCTCTTCATCTTCTGATATTGTGTATTCATGCTGGTACCCTTCCATCTCTAATTAGAATCTTCTGTTCAAAGATAAACTGTGAAAAGGGATTCTCCTGAAAGGGAGAGAAAGGAATAAAACAAAGATTGCGAACTATTACTTCCTTAGAGATTGTGCAACAGTAAGAAATGTGTGCAAGAATATCCAAATATTTGTTGTAACTGATTGGTTGATAGGACCATCATCATTGCACCTCGGTGAATAACCGTGTATGCTCCGATCTCTTTCTTACACAGAAAGATCTCAGCGACAGTGCACGAACTACATAGCACTTGCAAGTGTCCCTGATTTAACTTAGATGATGAAAATATTTTTTCGTAATTTTATTTTTAATCTTTCTAATGAATTTTGCCCGGCTGCGATTTTCCAGCCTACTCGTCTCGATTTTGAACTCCTAAGAGTTTTTTTATATGCTCAATTTGAACACGAGACCTCATTTTATCGTCCATCTCCTATAAGACTAAGAACTCAAGTTCCTAGTCCATTTGTTGTAAGGGCGATAGGAAGCATGCATTGTCTTGTTTTTCCAACAGTAAACTTGCTCAAACTTACAGAGTATCTAGACGTTAGACTTTGCTGCAGTAACATCAGTTGCAACCACTTGTAACTTATCTATACAATACTTCATTCTCTCTCCACTTTACTATTTATATTTGTTTACAACTCGACCTCTGTTCTTCTTAAACCCCCTTAATCTTATTTAATTGGTGAACAGCAAATACATGCAGTAGCAGTAAGATACATGCAAAATACACAAGCACTAGCAAAAAAAACTCCCAGTAGGTTCACAGCAAATTTAAGATAAAAGTCAAGGATGTTAGAGAACATATCTTTGTTGTGTGCCTGCACTCAAGTTGTATGTATATCTTGCTAGTTATCATTTACTTTTGACATGCAGTTTATCTTGCATGATAACAGAATGCTACACCTACTAGTCTAGTCTAGTATGCAAACATTCAACGCAGTTTCAATGTTGGTTATCAACTTTATAACAACTTCTAAAGTCAGAGAAGGCACTCCTGTGTGACGGGTACACTGATAATAAGGAAAACATGTCTTTACACAAAAATAAGTCCGATGCTCCACACAAGGTGCCTTGACCACGCCTGAATTCATAACGGATGAGTGTAGAAGAAGAACTTTAGAACACAATATAGAGACTGCAGTAAAACTATGTAGAATGGCGAAACACGTAATAACAAAGTACTGTAGTTTTACAAAAACAATGACAATACACAGCAACATTTTGATCAAAAATGCCTTTATCAAGCAAAACAATACAACAAACCTGACGGATAACTCAGAACATTACATATAGACTTTAACAAAATTATAGCAACAGTTAAATATGAATGAAAATACGTACTAAAACGAATAATGAAATAATACAGAAAAACTGTAGGTAGAAAAATAAGAGAAACAATACAAAAATCCAGTAAATATATGACTCATATACATTTAACATATACACATATCAAATATAGAGCATGAGAAGAGAAAGTACTAAGAAGCATAGGAATGTAGAGCGTTGAGTCCGTGGGGTCGCAAGGTACCATATGAAGAAATAAAGCAATTCTCCAGAGCAAATCGACTACGATCATCAGATGAACATGATCAGATGGCAGTGACCTGGACGTCGCAAGCACCCAAATGGTCAGTTCCATTGAAATGAGTGGCTACAGGAGTCACAGAGCATTGGCATATATCGCATAAGTGTTGGCCGAACGGTCACTGAGCATTTTGCCTGTTTCGCCGATATATGCCTTAGAACACCGCTTGCAGGTGATAGCATAGATTATATTGCGGGACTCGCATGTGAAACCATCTTCAATAACAAACGTGGCTAAAGGAAAAGATACAGTACGAGTCTGTATTACATAAGCACACATATTGCAACTATTAGAAATGATTCTCCATATTTAAAAAAAATGAGAAGGTGATTTTGTGGCATATAATGCCACATTGTTGTGAAGTGTTGAAGACCTAACAGTACTGGGTATTAACGTTTAGAAGTAAGGTTTACTCACTCCTAACAAATTTTTCTTTCCTAATCGAGGGGCAAATACTGTAACTCTTCTCAAGTTAGGATACTCTAACCAGGATGTTCTATATATTTTAACCAGAATGTTCTGCTTCTCACTTAATCACGTATTTGCTTCTGATAAACTTGTTGATTTCTTGATAACTTGTCAAATGTGAGTTGATACAGATTCCCAAAATTGACATATCATTTCTATGTCCTCAGATTATCATTGAAGACAACAAGCACTTGTTGGAAAGCCAGATAGGCTGTGATGTGATGTTTATCGTTGGAGACAAACAAGAGCCCATCTGTGCTCACAAGTCTATTTTGTCCAAACAGAATGCATTCTTCAAGAATTTGTTTAATGGACCAGATGCTAGTAGAGCTGAGTACAGAGTGCCAGATATATGTGGCGACTGCTTTTGGGAAGTTCTCAAGTAAGTATCTCAAGATTCTACTTGTTTAACTATATCTCTCATTGTGGGTATTTTTGTGGGTATGGGGGTGTCTCTGTGGCATAGAGGTTAGGTGTCTGCCTCTCAGTACAAAGGTACTTGGTTTGCTTCCCAGTGGAACCATCTGGATATCTTTCCAGAAATCCCTCCCTTATCTCAGTGTAGGTGAGATCAAGATACTAGTCCTATCAGATACATCGGTCCCGAGTTCAAGTTGAGCACCTAAAAGAACTCATAGAAGTTCAAAATCGAGATGATCAGACTGGAAAGCTGCTGCCAGTGCAAAATTCATTAGAAAGATAAAAAAAACTAAAATTCCGTCACAATATTTTCACCATCTTCTAAATTGCATCGGGTTCTCTTCTCTATCCATTGTATATCATGAACAGAGAAGAGAACAAATAGATCTATCCAGAAAGAACTCAAAATCAAAGAAAACTGGCTGATGCTACACATAAGAATGACAAAATAGAAGTATTTTGGACATATAAAGAGCGAAAGTGTTGGAGAAGACTATTATGGAGGAAAGCATCGACAAAGAGGAGAAGAGGAAGACCACAGAGCAGATGAGTTCATGATGTGACTGATGATTTCAGTATGGCGGCTGCAGAGACCTGTGAGAGGGGACTGCCTAGAGTAGTTGATAGTAGCTCGGCCTGCTAGCTGTGAGACGCCTCATAGCTCGGGTTCGAACCTACTGTCCGGCATTTGTTCGAGTCCCTGGTCTTACTCAGGACGATAACGTGAGTACCTCTGAAGTCGGAGAAAATCTGCCTGTATGGCGAGGGAATACTAATTACGAGTACATTGAGCACACGGCTGCCAGTGTAAAGTAATTTACAATGTGCACGTTGCTGCCATTGTAAGAAATTGGAAAAACGGATTTTCACGCAAAAATCAGTTTCAGAGATGAAACTTCGTCTGAGTTGAAAGCGGACGGAAAAAAAGAAAAAAAAGACCTGTGAGAGATATTTTTAAGAACTGTTAGGGTGACAGTTCTGCTCAGGACAAACTATTTGATGATAAATAAGATTTCTCACCTAATATCTTCTGCTTTGAACACTATGTGATTTGTATGTGATCTTAGCCGAAGAGTGATTGTACATTGTGCGGGTAATGCGCCTACATGTAGGTCAGCACATTCGATTTCTGCGATGCTTTTTATTTACTAGGTAGTTTCCCTAGGTCTTACATGAGTCACCTCTTACGACATACCTTGTAGGTGGCAGTGCTACTATTCTTTGCTTCCCTTACGGGCCCTGTCACCACACAGTCGAGCCTAATATAGCAGCCTCCTTAGTTGCTGTTTGTGACATGCTTGGTAGGATGCAGTGGTCGCTGTCTCTCCTGCCATCAAAATGGTAACCTTCATCTATACTAAAAGCTTGTACCTTACAATGTGTTCAAATCATATGACTGGTGTCAAAATCTGTAACATAGGGATAGGTCTATTTGCTTTCTGAAAATATATTTCAAGTGTAAGAGATACAGGAGTGGAACTGTGTACACATGTCGTGTGGTCACAAAAGTAAGTAAACAAACTGGTTTTTTAAAATATTCTGTGTGGCATATGTAGAAATGCAATGCTAAGTTCTCATTTTTCTTTGACTAAAATGATGGGTGATGTAATCTAGTCATTTGACTTTACGTTCCAGTGCTTTTGTAGTGTTCATTTGAAGCTGGATCATCATGTGAGCCGTTAGTGATCAGAAATAATCCCAAATTTACTTCTTCTTCTTTAGTGGCGCTTAGTCTGTTGTCCTTCAGCACAGTGCCATGTAAGTGTATCATTGAAGTACTGGTGTGTCTGTGGATTTTTTTCTAGCCAGTACAGGATCAAATGGACTGCTCTAACACACTCAAGAGAACAAAGGGAGAAGGGGGTTCTTAGTACTCTTTCATACCTCTGAATCAGAGAAGGCACACCTGAATAGGGGGATTACTGATAAAAGGAAAGCTGGCCTTCATGCAAAAATCAGTCAGAGGCTCCATACCACTACGTCTGATTTCATAGCGGGTGAACGCAAGAAGAAGAAGTAGTGCAGTGTCTGTGTATTTTCTTCCCACCCCCATACAGGATCTAGAAATTGACTGCTCTCGAGAAGAGAACAAGAGGGTTCTTAGAGCTGCTTATTGATATGCTGTCAAAATAGTGTTCACTATGCTCATTCCAAGCTACTAGATTGCCTGTTGATCATGCAGAGCTATACTGTGGGACTAAGTACATTAGAGAGATTTGTATTATGTTAAAGATTGGAATGTCTGATGTGGGTAACTGGGACACTGATAACAATCATATCTCAACACCTAGGACAAAATTGTTTTAAAAAAGCAGAGAGAACAGATATGGCAGTTAGAAGTACCATCATGTGACAAATTGTTTCCAGTGGTCTGAGACTGACAACTTTTTGTTTTGAAGATATTCTAGTTGATTTATGAGAGTGAACAAAGGGGATAATCATTATCTCTCTCTCTCTCTCTCACTTCCTCTTACACACAAACACACACACCCCTAGTAGAAGAAAAATAGGATGATGTACACCCCAAAACACACATACAAACTGGAGGGAAAAACAAGAACAATGACAAATAAAGATCTAAAACAGACTGTCAAGGATAGGATGTCTGAGAGAAATCACTTTTGAACAATGTACTCCACAAGGAGTTTCTGAAAATATGTGCCAGAGAAGATCCACAAGGAAGACCCACAAGGATCTAACAGAGAAAATGTGATAATAGATATTTGAAATACATAAAACAAAATATATGTACAGACCTTTATCAAATCTGAGGATAGGAGATTAAAAAAAAAAAAATATCACATGATTAGTGACCAAATAATTGAAATTTAATCAATATCAAATTGGTGTGTTTAGCTGCTAGGCGCTGCAGGATTTATAGAGATGGGTATCAGAGCAACTATGGACCCTATCCGGAGTACTGTGATGATATTCCTCATATAACTGATAATGAGAATGTTTAGCAGTTGTTGTATGGATAGTAGCAACCCACACACAGAAGATAAGAATGATATACATACATACATACATACATACATACATACATGCATGCATAAAGGTTGTAAAAATGTGAGTGATTTTGTTAACTTGTTTCCTTGTTTACTCCAGGCATATTTATTGTGACAATGCCAAACTCCAGGTCACAAATGTGGTGGGAATTTTGTACGCAGCAGATCAGTATGACCTGATCAGACTTCGAGAAGCATGTCTGAAATTCCTTCATGCCTGTCTAGAGGTGAGAATCGTCTTTTGTCATCACACTATTACTGTGTTATTGCCCAGTGTCATGGTTTTCTGTTTTTGTCTTGCTCTGCTCTAGTGGCTTGGGCGATAGATATTTGATAAGAGGTGAGAAACATTGTCTAACCTAATCAAGGAAGCTAGTAGAGATAAATGAACACTGGGGGTATCTACGGCGAAGTAGTTCAGACATTTATCTGTCGTGTTTTGTGCAACAGTCTCGGTAGATGGCGTTCCTTTTCTACTGACAGGGACGGAGCCATATGGGGAAATCCGGTACAATAAAGGCAATCCTTCGTCTTTAGTGAACACTTAACATGGCTTTTGTTGTGGCTTGATATATATATATATATATTTCATTACATATAATACGCTCACAGATTGACATGGTATGTTTTTTGGTTAGTAATATCAAAATTGAACCTTCTGATTCAAATTAAGGGCAGACAAGTACACATGTGAGGTATTGTTTGTTAGGTGGAAAGAGAAGATTAGAAGAATCATTAGACTGACATGTGGGCGTAAAGGGAAATGAACGTGCTGATGGGATTGCTGGTGTAGCTGCTGTAAAAAGCTGTTGAGCAATGGACCAGGCTGATATTATGAATTCCCTAAGAGAGAGAGGTAGTGTAAATGATTCAAGTAATGGTGGTGAGTCTACAACCCTACCCAGACTGCAAGAATACCAAGTCAAATGTGGTGTAGCTAAACATGAGTATTATACTGAAAGCCAAAGAAGAATAGTAAGCCAACATAGAATTGGCGTTGTTAGTTGCTGCACACTGAGAGATCATAGATATTCACCGAAGTGTAATGATGATGTACTATCAATCAAACAATCGCGTTTACAACAGAATTGATACTGTTTTTGTCTACTTTGCGAGATTTTATTGTGTATATACCGATTTTGATCTCACTTTACTATGTATACTTTATCCCATAATTGTCCATATATGAACATAATAAATTTGTTGATACTCTAACTTTCGCACAGATCAACAATGCATGTTACCTGCTTGTTGAGGTCAGGAAGTATGGCTATTCAGAGGAGGAGAAAACTATCTTGTCTTTCATCAGAAAAAATTATGCTAGTGTTTTGAAAACTAAAGGGATGGATATATTGACCAGAGAACTTCTGAATCAGGTATGTTAGACTAGTTGTCAAAGTATTGATAATTATGTATGTGGTAAAAATGTTAGTGATTTTGTCATTGTATGTGTCTCTAGCTAGTTCATGGTTAATTGGATCTTGTAGCTAAAGTTTTTTTAAGCTTAGGCTAGTGGTCCAGGTTCAATTTCATAGTTGGCATGCAATTTTTTCAAACCATAATGTCTCTCAGGTCGACCCAGCCTTAATTGGGTATCAGGAAAAGCACTGGAAAGTTAAGATGGCTGGCGGGATCTTGACCACATCACCCATTATGTGTCGACGGTCAATGAAAAATACCAGTCTAACACCGTATTACCATATCCAGGGTAATTTTTGGTGAATACATGGTATTTTTTTCTCGATCCAGAAGCACTTGAACTTTCAGCTCTTCAGCTCGGTACCATGGACATTGTAACCCTTTGGTTCGGTGCCACGAACACCGTAAATCTGGAGAACCTGTGGCTTTTTTGCCAACCCACAGAATTGAACCACACTCACACCGGGTTTGTCACCCGTCGTCCAACGCGCTACGAACACGCTGGGCATACCACTTGGTTCCATGACTGTTTTTTTTAAACTTATTAGTAAGATTTCAATTGCTACATATCTCTTATATTTATGCATATTCTTCTGTGAACAATTTCTCATTTCAAACTCTTTATTTCCAGATATTAACTTTACCAGGTGTCAATATAGATGAAACTGTAAAGAAAGAAGTTGTGGACAAATGGGCGATCAATGTCTGTGAGGATAAGAAACAGGAGATTAATGAAGAGAATATCATGGACTCACTTCAGGACTGCCTTTATGTTTACAGAGATGATTCAGCCAGTCACAGGTAGGTTGGGTAACAGTAGTAGTTTTGTTATAGTATTCTCTGTATGAACTTTGCATTCTTTCTTTTGCTGTCACACATGCTACCGAGTTGTTGTCCAGTGTCATGGTTTTCTGTTTTTGTCTTGCGCTGATCTTGGGGCTTGGGTGATAGTTGTTTTTACTTTTTGACAGGATTCTGCAAAGCCATCTATCCATCTTTTTTCTTGTTCTTCCTCTCGCCTTCTTTCCTGATATTCTGTTGTAGAAGACTCAGTATACAGTGGAATTTGGTTGCATTCTTATTAAGTGGCCGAACCACTTCATTCTGTGTTTCTCCTCCTTATCAAGGCAACATAAGACAATCAGAACATCGCCAGTTGTGATTCTGACCTCACAACTGTTCAGACACGCTCATAGGTTTAATCTCCACTCTTTTTCTCCACTCTTCCCCCACCAGCAGATGTTGAAGGATATGCATGCTGATTGTTCTTCTGTCTCACTTGTTGAACAAACTCCTTCTTCTTCTTCTTTGCGTTCGTTCTTACGACCAATTTTAATCACTCTTTGTGATATGTTTGATCTTTGCCAAGAACATGTATATGTTTCACATTGGTTTGGTAGGCCCCTAAACGTATATAATTCTACACGTTTAGGACATGTCATCCGATTTCAGCCAAACCTCCTTAGTCGCCTCTTACGACATGCGTGGCAGGTAACAGTGGTTCTATTCTTTACACCCCAAATTTGGGCCCGGTAACCACTCGGGCGGAAGGCCACGATTAAACATGGGTATGTAACCTCGGAAAACATAAACCTGACTAATTTAATGGCTAGTGCAGTCACCGACAAACTCCTTAAATGGTCCTACTAATGGTTCATCTCACTTTTTATTTCAAATTCCTTTAGTAACATAGTTACGTTAGAAGAGAATAAGGAGTTTTAAGAACCCTAGCGAAGCACCATAGTTACGTTAGGAATTTATAATTGCCATCATTTAATTGAAAAAGTAAATCTGCCCTGCCATGGCAGAATTAGTTATCAATTAAAAAACATTTGCGACATATTTTCACCATTTAGATGATGATGGTCCTATCAATGAGGCAAGCAATCATCACTACGCACCTGTTGTATGTTATCTATAGAAATATTCATGTTGTGACTGACTGACAATGCTGACGATAATGAAACCTTTTCTTTTTTTTTTTTCAGGTATGTTATGGATAGTGTGACTTCAAGAAATTTGTTTGAAGACCGTGACCAACCTACTGATCTACCTGTACCAGAACCTGTGACTACTAAAACTGATGACATCGATGGTGTATCTACGATTTCTTCAGCTACAAGTATAAGGTCTGCAAGGTCATCGGTTCATACATATTCTCGACTTCCAAGTACGAATATGTGGGCAGATGTTGAACAGGTAAGCCTTACATTGTACAGGAGAAGATGTGTGGCTACAGAAGTAAGACAAGTAAGGGGATGTCTCTTGCAGATTGAGATGCCATCATGTTCAGCATCAAACTAAAGATAGAAACTTGTGTTGAGTGTGATTGTGGCATTGACAAAACAACCTCTCACCATATTTTACAAATGTGTCCAGAGTAGCAGAGAACACTAATTTGATAATCAGCAGTGCCATTTCAGGACAAACTCTTTCAAGATCTTGAAAACCATAACTGGATCATTGATTTGTTCATATATTAAAGTTGACATCTGATAATGAATGAAGAAGGTGAAATATATACACAGATTTTCCCTTCTTTCTAGTCCTGTTTCGCCTCATAGCGTCAGCATATGAAGAGATTTCTAGAACATGCTTTTGTGTGCGCTTCATAAATAGGGCTTTTCACCGCCTCTGTCATCTCTGTCCACCTTTTGTTTTGTATCCACTATTTCAGAGTAAAGTTGCTTTTTGGGACACATTGTCTGTTGGTAATCTTATTATGTTGCCGAATTATTTAATTTGTTGTTTCTTGATGAAGTTCAGTACTGATGCTGTACCCACTTTTTTCCTGATGTGTTCATTTCTAAACTGGTCTCTTCTTGATACTCCCAACATTCTGTGTAGACACTTCATCTCTGTCGTGACTAGTTTTCTACTATACATGAATCAATATGATATACCTTGTACCTTTCCTTAGACATGGACTTACAACACCGTCAGTGGCTGACATGTCTTATGGTATCTTGTAAGTCAACAAACAAAATCTCTCCACCATGCTTTGCAAGTGGCCATCTTTCACAGGGTTCTTAATGTCTAGCCCACACTTTGCTTCTCTTCCTGCACTGTTCCCCGCCAGATTGTCTTTGGTCTGCCTTTTTGTATTCCCTCTGTACCAGTGTGGTGCCGGGGCCCGCAAGGAAGCAAAGAATAGTACCACTGTAACCTACAATGCATGTCATAAGAGGCGATTGATGTAGGCGATAGGGATTCTACCCTAGTACAGAAATCGGATGTGCTGGTCTACTTGTAGGCGCATCATAACTGGCACAACGTACAATCGCTCTTAGGCTCAGATCACATACAAATCACACAGCGTGGTTGACAAGTGGCCGATATAGAGTGTTTGAAGAAGAAGTAATCCCTCTGGAGTTCACTGCATCACAGTTCTTATGACGGATTCTGCATCATGCCTGTACATGTTTTATCCGGCTTTAACATCTATCCTTTACCACTGTTGGCATGTCCTCCTGTCTGCACAATTTAATACAATATATAATAATATTTGATATGTAATTTTAACTTTATCAACACTTAACAATTACTTTTGGTCTCCCAGGTAACCAGACTACAAGAGCTATACAAATCTGAAATCAATGATGCAATCCATGCAGATGCAATAGCTTTCACTGTGGATCGAAATTTATACCTCTACGGTTTCAGTATTTATGGTCCCAAGAAACAAGGGGAAGGTAAATACAGAGTAGACACCATTCTCTATCGCAAGAAGAAAGAAATCGTCATGGAAACCATCCACATCAAAGGAGCTGGAGTTATCCTCCCTGTCATGTTTGAGAGACCTGTAAAAGTTGACAAAGATTATAGATACACACTGGAGATTTACATCAAAGGTCCTGAATCTCATATGGGTGCTAGTGGCCAGACACAGATACAACATGGCCCTGTTTTGTTTACTTTCAGTAATGCTTCCAAGGTCAAGAGGAACAGAACAGATACCACCAAGGGACAAATTCCTCGACTTTACTTTTTGTTACGGCAAAAGTAAAATATTGGGCTCGGTTTATGAACCCAAAAATATTCAATATTTGAGAAATTATAACTAAACATGCATATTTCTTGTTTGCCAGATATTCTTCTCGTAAAGATATGCTTCTTTGAGAAATGAAAACCCAAACAAGGATATATCTTGTTTATGTTATGTTTTCTGTAAAGATATCCCATTCTTTGAGAAATGATAACTAAACAAGGATATATCTTGTTTATGTTATGTTTTCCTGTAAAGATATGCCATCTTTGAGAAATGATAACCAAACAAGGATATATCTTGTTTATGTTATGTTTTCCTGTAAAGATATGCCATCTTTGAGAAATGATAACTAAACAAGGATATATCTTGTTTATGTTATGTTTTCCTGTAAAGATATGCCATCTTTGAGAAATGATAACTAAACAAGGATATATCTTGTTTATGTTATGTTTTCCTGTAAAGATATGCCTTCTTTGAGAAATGATAACTAAATGAGCACATTTCTTGTTTGCTATGTGTTTTCTAGAAAAGATTTTCCATTTGTGGGAAGTTATAGCCAGTTGAGCACATTTCTTTTTGCCTTATTGTTTGAGAAATGATAATCAAACAAACATATTTCTTGTTTGCCTTATATTTTCTGAAGAAAAAAAAAAGATATTTCATGTTTGAGATATGATAACCAGTTGAAAACTTTTTTTTTAATTTGCCTTGTGTTTTTCTGGAGATATGCACTGTAATTCATGTTTATGCAAGAAATATTCATTATATAAATTAAAAAAACTCATGAATGTTTTAATCATGAAGCAAAGATTTTTTTTATTCATGTTGTTTATAATCTTACAACTTTAATTTTCTTGTTTAAGAATTTCATGACTTTAAAATCAATGCATTGTTGAAAAATAAAATATCAAAAACCCAACTGGCGCACTGTGATAGCCAGAACAAGTAACATTTAATCAAATCTTAAGTCTAGATTAGTTTCCTAACTAGGATTAATCTAAGCCAAAAGTATATTATAAAAATTGATGGTGATTCAAATTATGCAAAGATGATATATTATGCAAAGATATATGCATATTTTTTTTGTATTTAGATGAGTCTGTATAAATCCTTACTTTTTGGTTGTTCTTTTCATTTACGTTAAATACACTTTTTGTGTGTTTTGTGAGTTTGGTTGTTAGAACCAACATCTATTGTGACTTGGGTTAATAACAAATTTGGTTTTGTATATTTGTTTATTGTCCTGTTAGATTATGTTGCTACATAACATTCATTGCGTGGCGAATTAGCGTATGCATAAGCGTTCCCATATCGACTCAGACACAAGAGGGTTGGGTGTTCAATCCCACACTCGATGTTCCACGGGTGAGGAAAGGAATTGGACCTCCTGCACATAAGGGACTAGAAATGTGAAGTGACTTCATACTCTACGGTTGGAAACGGCGAGGAGAAAATTTATTTTTATTATACCATCCATCGCCCTTGTCTTTTTGGTCAAGTATTTTCAATAAAATCGTGTTTTCCACTCCATTAAATATAATAATCAAATGTTACCCCAAAAAATCCTTCAGTTGGTGAGAACAGGAAGCTGTCAGTTGTAAGGTCATGACATTTGAACTTTATGCAAGTTATGTAATTTGTGGAGTAGTGATGTATGTGTGTTTAATATGCCATTGGTTTTCATTCAGTTTGTTTTTTAGAGGGGGGTTTCAACTTTGAATACCCATATAGTTTATTTAATGCTGTAAATGTTTTAAAAAACAAAAACCTTTGTAAATGTCATTTGACACTTTGAACTGTCGGATGACATTGTTTGAGGTTTGTGGTCATGTGACATACACAAACACACACCAAGCTGACATATTTATCCAAAACAATTTGGCGTTATCACCAAAACTACTCTGTCAGTGCTCGGATGCTGGAACGTTGTGCAAAGTTAAAAGTGACAGACAACTGCAGTTTTATTAGTTTTTTCTAGATCCGTAAGAAGATGGCTGGGTTACCTATCTTAGATAGAGAACAGCCATGTTGATAAAGGTATCTTGTATAGAGAACTGACTTCTGGCAGGAAAATTGAGGTATAGCACTTTCTTCATTACAAGAACCGCAGTAGCGTAGTTGTTAGTGAACTCACTTCCTAAGCTAGTGGTCTGGGTTCAATTCAAACATGGTCGTGGAATGTGTTCCTGCCATAACAGCTCTCAGGTTGACCCAGCCTCAATTGGATACCAGGAAAAGCACTAGAAAGTAAAGGCGGCCAGCATGATGTTGACCACATCACCCATCGTGTGCTGACGGTCAATGAAAAATATGGGCCTAACAACTTATTACTCTATATACGGCATGGTATAAACAAGTTTCTTTACTTTAATTTTCTTCACTACGAGATTGTCTGTAGCAAATCTTGAAGTCATTTAATATGAGATCACCAGACTGGGAGAGCCGCTGTAGCGTAGTTGTTAGTGAACTCGATTCGCAAGGCTGGTGGTCTGGGTTCAGCTCCCGCAATGCGCATGGAATTTTCCCGACCGCGATGGCTCTCAGGTCGACCCAGCCTCAACTGGGTACCAGATATGCTCTGGGACAGTAAAGGCGGCCGGCGTGATGCTGACCACATCACCCATCGTGTGCAGACAGTCAATGAAAAATACAGGCCTAACACTGTATTGACCTATATACCACGAGGTATGAAATGGTTCCTTTACTTTTTTTTTACATCAGACTGGGAGAAAATTGCCACGGACAGATGCAGTTGAAATCGTGTCCAACTGGTTTCATGTAGAGCAACTCTTCTTTCAGTTTAAATTTCATGAGAAACTGAGGACAGGACCAGAAAATACATTACAACTTTATCAATAACAGATTTCATTTTTTGTGACATTCCTTATTTTACTGATGTTATTTATTGTCTTGTCTCAAATCCAGTCTTCCAGATTATCTTTGGTGTAAGAATATGAAAATTAATTTTCTACCACCAAAGATAACATTATGCTATTGTTTTGCAATGATATCACTATTAATGTAAACTGTGTGCATCAGAATAATATATATCATTTTACTATTGTTTTGCAATGATATTCACCTCATTAATGTAAAACTGCTTGTGCAGTCAGAAATAATATATATCATTTTACTATTGTTTTTTTTTAATATTCATCTGTTTATGGTGTAGTCATTGTAATTTTATTATAGTTAGTTGGATTTATGCACTAACACACAGTGTTCAGCTCCCACTATAATCAATTTCCTGATCCACCCAGCTTAAAATGTGTACCCCAAACTGGGGTCCGTAGACTCCCTGGTCCACAAGGTACTCACAGGGGGACCTGAAGCACTTGAAGAAATATTATGATCCTTGGCATTTCAAAATGAAAAAAAAATTTTAAAAAAACAGTGGTAAACTAGTTTTGCTGCGAAATCAAAGGACCTGGACCAGACCCGAGTCTAAATGTCTGACAGGACAAAATGAAAGATCATTTGAAGTTTCCTACAGTCTGAGAAATTGGAGCCAGCTTGACTGTTGGTGTGATGTAATGATAACTCCATCGCTAAAAGATTTTCTTATATGGAAACTTTTGGGGTCCTGGAAACAAAATGTATTTAAAAGGGGTCTACGGTAATGCAAAGTTTGGGACGCTGATCTAGATGAAAAGAATTAACCTGCTGCGTTGCAGGTCGACTGATGGAAAGCAAACCAAGAGCAAATGCTGGCTAAAACTGGACACAGTGCCGAAGGATAAGCACCAGATCTCCAACTGGCACTGAAGATGTGACGAAACTCACCCATGCTAAGGTTGCATGAATCAGATTTCCACATGAATGAGGTTTATGGGGAAATCTGGTACATCAGTCTAAGGGTCATGATGAGAGAGATGAACAGGACTGAGAACATATGTGGGAGCCGTAAGTGCATAAATATTTATTTTTACCCCTTTATCACATATTCATATTTTCATTGCCATTTTGTTAAAACATGTTTTGTAGTTATTGTTTTGGTGGTAATTTTCTTGGTAATGTTTTCCAGAAAGTATCGACTTGTTTAGCGGGTATAATTGTATTCTGTTTTACAAATGTTACTAGTCACAGCTCTCTATGTCGGTAATATTATTACAGCTTTTGTAAGGTGTACTATAGGGAATTGTCTACGCTAATGGCTTCTCAACCTTTTATGAAGTAGGACATGACCTGTCAATCACACATATCTGATACACAAATGATGTCATTACCAAAGTGTTGGGTCAATCAGATAGGGATAACCTCTTCTTGTTCTTTGCGTTCGTCTTTACGATCAATTTTAATCACTCTTTGTGATATGTTTGATTTTGCCAAGAACGTGTATAAGTTGCACATTGGTTTGGTAGGCCCCTAAACGCATGGACTTCTACACGTTTAGGACACATGCATCCGATTTCAGCCAAACCTCCTTAGTCGCCTCTTACGACATGCATGGCAGGCAACAGTGGTTCTATTTTTACACCCCAAATTTGGGCCCCAGTAACCACTCGGACGGGATAACCTCTGAAGTCGAGAAGGCACGCCTGTATGGCGGGGGACACTGATAATAAGGAAAGCAGGCCTTTACGCAAAAATCAGTTAAGAGCGCCAGTACCAGGTGCCTTGACTACACCTGAATTCGTAGCGGGCGAACACAAGAAGATAGGGATAATGTTGGTTAACTTTAGTACAGTTAGGGACAATTATCAAATAGTAGCTACCATGTGACATTATATACTTCTTAAAGTAGCTTGCAGAGGTTGGTTGTGTCAGCAAACTGTCTTAGGTTTGCATGCTGGAACATACAGAGGTTAAGGGGAAGGAAAGTACAAATAAACTAGCTAGAATAGCATCCGTTGCAAGTTGGTAAAGTATGAACAGGTTAGACATCATAAATGACCTCTACTCTACATATATGGAAGCAGAATCAGAGACAATTAACTACTTGATTTTTTGAACGCTCCATAAGGACCACTTGTTAACCACTCTTTGTGATTTGTATGTGATTGGAGCCTAAGAGCGATTGTATGTTGTGCCAGTTATGCGCCTACAAGTAGGCCAGCACATCTCATTTCGCTAATGCTTTTTATTTACTAGGTACTTCCCTAGGCCCCTACCTCAATCGCTTCTTACGACATGCCTTGTAGGTTTCAGTGTTACTATTCTTTGCTTCCCTCTGCGGGCCCTGGCAACCACCTTATTAAAATTGCATGTTTGGGCAGACAGGGGGAAGAATGAAAAGGCAAATAAACTAGCTAGAATGACATCCGTTGCAAGTGGGAAAAAATATAGACAGGTTAGACATCATAAATAACCTCTCCTCCACACATATGTTAACTTGGATTCTCTGAAAGTAGTTAATTTTTTTTCATGTTTGTTGGCCTACACCTTCTTATAAAACTAAACAAGGTTTGTCCTTAGGTTGAAAGGGCATGCCTCGACTTAACTCCTTGTGGAACAAACACTACACTAAATGTCATATTTTTAATTCTAAAAACAAATTTGCCCTAGTCCACTAAAAGTTTTTGTTTTTTCGATCCAAAAGCACTTGAGCTTTTCAGCTCTTCGACTCGGTGCCATTGACATCGTAACCCTTCGGTTCAGTGCCACGAACACCGTAAATCTGGAGAAACTGTGGCTTTTTCTGCCAGCCCATGGAATTGAACCCGTACTCACAGAGGGCTTGTCACCCGCAGTCCAACGTGCTACAAACACGCTGGGCAAGCGACGTCCACTAAGAGTTAAAGAATCTTTAATCCTCTACACAACAAACAAATAAATATATGGAATCTAAGACAATAAACCACATGATTGAATTTGGGGTTTATATTCTAACAATTTATTCAACAACACCTTGACTGGTATGTTCTAAAACAACTTTATCTTGCATTCAACGACTCAAAGACTGCTGTGACTGGCCAATGTACAAAGATTAATTTAATCAAAATGTAATTTTGTTTATTAAAAAAAAAACATTGATATTTGAAGAAACCATATTTTTATGTTTGTTACATGATTTTATCATCTGTTTGGAATGTTATTTCACTTAATTCTTACAAAGCAACTATTATCTAGATGTTGAATTGATTGCAGGATGTAGTCAAATATTATGATGTAAAAATGAGTGATTAAGACAATGTGGGAAATATACATAACTCATGCAGAAATGTTAAATTAAATCAGTACTTTCTTGTGTAGAAATGTTAAATTGTATTAGTTTTTGTGCAGAAATGTTAAATTATATTAGCTCTTGTGCAGAAATGTTAAATTATATCAGTACTTTCTTGTGTAAAAATGTTAAATTATATTAGCTCTTGTGCAGAAATGTTAAATTAAATCAGTACTTTCTTGTGTAGACATGTTAAATTATATTAGCTCTTGTGCAGAAATGTTAAATTAAATCGGTTCTTGTGTAGAAATGTTAAATTAAATCAGTTCTTGTGTAGAAATGTTAAATTAAATCGGTACTTTCTTGTGTAGAAATGTTAAATTAAATCAGTTCTTTCTTGTGCAGAAATGTTAAATTAAATCAGTTCTTGTGTAGAAATGTTAAATTATATCAGTACTTTTTTGTGTGGAAATGTTAAATTATGTAATTACTTTCTTGTGCAGAAATGTTAAATTAAATCAGTTAATGTGTAGAAGAAATGTTAAATAATAGAATGACTTTCTTGTACAGCTTGTAAGTTGAAACATGTGAACATTTTGTCATATACTTGATATAAGAACATTATATAAACAGCAGTTGATTCATTATTTGTCTATTGTTTCAAACTATGGTATCATCATGAGCCTGACCTGCAAGTAGTCTTACTTAAGTCACAGACTCTGTATGATTGTTCTCCGTACTCATCCAGATTGAGTCCATATTTAGACAATGTCTCCATTTTTATTTCTATCTTTGAAATTGTTACATTGTCTGTTAATATTAGAAATGTATCTGATATCCTGTAGGATGGATTAGCGTAATGTATAGAGCAATCACTTATTGAATCGGACACAAGAGGGTTGTGGGTTCAGTTCTACATGTGAGAAAAGGAAATGGACCTCCTGCACACTCAAGCATAGAAATGTGAAGTGATGAACACTTCATATCCTAAAGTCTGAAAAAAGCTATGGTACTTATAAAATAACAAAATTTATATCCTAGTATACGGCAAAGGAACTCTATAAATTTCCACAATTCTCCTAAAGGAAATTGGGCTGCCAACTCACCTTATTTCAAACCAGAAGATCTCCAGGATTGGCACCTGGAATGTCCACACAATGTTTGAAACTTGGAAGACAGCACAGGTGGCAAATGAGGAGATGCCTGCACAGGATACTCCATCTGCAATGGTATAACAGGACCACAGATAGAGAGCTGTGGGATAGAACAGGACAGCAGCAGGTGGAATAAGAAATAAGGGACAGATTGTGGTAATGAGGAAACCCCCTGACAGCATCATGTGACAGGCCCTCAGATGGAATCCCCAGGGTAATAGAATAGAGGTAAGGGAGGATCCAGGAATATATAGATGTAGGAGTTAGAGACAGAATGCAAGAAAATGGGGAGAGAGTGGAGAGATCTGGAAAAGATGGCCTTGGATAGCAGGGCTTGGAAGGCCTTGCTTGAGGACTTATGCATCCCTAGGTGTGAAGAAGAAGAATGTGACAAACTGTTGGAACATAGTGATTGTTAGAGTGAGTGGTTTTTTTTGTCCGCTTCAACTCAGACGAAGTTCATCTCTGAAACTGATTTTTCTGAAAATCTGTTTTTCCAATTTCTTACAATGGCAGCAGCGTGCACATTGTAATTACTTTACACTGGCAGCCGTGTGCTCAATGTACTCGTAATTAGTATTCCTCGCCATACAGGCAGATTTTCTCCGACTTCAGAGGTACTCACGTTATCGTCCTGAGTAAGACCAGGGACTCGAACAAATGCCGGACAGTAGGTTCGAACCCGAGCTATGAGGCGTCTCACAGCTAGCAGGCGGAGCTACTATCAACAACTCTAGGCAGTCCCCCTAGAGTGAGTGTAAAGACCAGGATTATATCCTAGTACATGACAAAGTGAGAGACACAATAGAATAGAAGTTAGTACTTTTTTTCATAGTAACCACAAATTTATTTCATGTGGTTGCAGGATCCAATTTCACAGCTAGAGTAGGTTTTTACCCAACCGTAACGACTCTCAGGTCAACCCAGACTCAATTGGGTACCTTTATATGATATTAGATGATATTTTGTATGTGACTAAACATATATTTTTTATACCATTTCAAATAATAGTTTGTTGACTAACAATGTTGAAGATGTCAAACTAATATATTTGTTGAATTGTTTCCATTTTTGTATTAGATATTCTTCATTACTTTTGTGTAATTTTATTTTGAGAAAGCAACATCAACATTCTAAGAGAAAATACACGATCTGAAGATTTCACTGAAGATAAAGGGTATTCTCTATCTCGGTTGCGCAAGTTATTCATACTGATAAGTGCGGCAAGATGGGAAAATCATGAGAGAAACCCTAGTAGATATATCAGCGAGCACAGAATAGGAGTTATTAGTCTAAATGCACTAAAATACATGCTTAGGAGAAGATCACAACAATTATGAACATGTCTGATGTGTGAAGAAGATGATCTTCAAATGAACAAAGACATCTCACCAATCAGTTAATGTTGTGTATCTCTTCTACCATAGTCAAATTGTTATTTCTATGTCAGTATTTATTTTATTCATCCTTGTAGGGTTTCAAGAATCAGATTTTCACATGACTTATTTTATATAGATGTGATTTGTTGGGGGTATCTATGGCGAAGTGGTTAACATGATTGCCTGTCGTTCTCAAGGTTATGGGTTTAAAATCGGACAGTCACAAGTGTAATTTTTCATGAGATCCCCTAGAATTGTTGCTGGAGCTGTGGAGTTTTTGATTTGTGTAACATTCTCTGCAGCATTTCTGCCGACAAGATTGAACCATATGGGAAAACCTGATGCAGTAAAATCATTCCTTTGCCTTTAGGCCCTTGTTTTATTGGTTATTTGTTACTAAACTGACGTCATTGCACTCCGGGCAGACCCATAGGTGCTCAGTCTCCCCAACAGATATCGAAGAGTATGCATACTGATGGTTCCTGTGGCTCGCTGATTAAACACACCTCTCACTCTACCCCTCAGGCATCCAGTTCTACTTGTACAACGGGTAACTCCAAACTGATTAAATCACTTGATCGATTCAACATTTATTCTAGTGTCCTCATCCAACAGACACTCGCAAAGAGACTGAAGAACATCCCCTTATCCATCTTCAACTCCCCAACAATTGATGCTGTTGATGCAACCCTTGTTTTAAAAGTGTGATTTGTTCTTCTCATACTCTGTCATTTGTCATTAGAAGTGAAAGTAAAGGAACCATTTTCATATGATATATTAGAGGATACAGTGTTAGGTCATCATTTTCCTTGACCAACCGTACACTATGCATGACGTAGTCAACATAATGCCACACATCTTTACTACC
This sequence comes from Arion vulgaris, assembly GCA_020796225.1. Lineage (NCBI taxonomy): Eukaryota > Metazoa > Mollusca > Gastropoda > Stylommatophora > Arionidae > Arion > Arion vulgaris. Next base: position 8,247,256 of record CM036762.1, read on the forward strand.
AAGTGTTTCTCTGGTACCCAATTGAGGTTGGGCCCACCTGAGAGTCATTTGTGATTGGGAAAAAAAATCCCACCCCATCTAGAGTTTCAAACCAAAGACCACCTGCCTAAGAGGCAAGTTCTCTAACTGATGTGTTTCTGCTGCTCTCATTCTCTGTCATTGATCATGGAAAAATTCTATTGAATATAGAGAGACAATACCTATATTACCCAGTTGTCGACTTTAAAGACTGACTTGATCATATATTTTTCATTTATATTTTATGAAATCTATTTTTTTCTTTTACTGTAAGTCTTGTCTGATTGATTTATAGGACCATCATCATTGCACTTCGGTGAGTAACCATGTGTGCTCCGACCTCTTCCTTCACAGGAAGATCTCACGAACTCCTTAGCACTGGCAAGGGTCCCCGATGTAATTTAGATGATGAAAATATTTTGTAGGAATTTTTTTTATAGAGATTAACGAGACAAACTAGTAGCATACAAGTCTTGTCACAGAACCTTCAGGGAAAGAGAGATAGAGGAAGACCAAAAATCTCATGGAGGTGAGAGCTGGAAACAGATAGTAAGCTGACTGGAAAGACATGGAAAGTTTAGCACAAGACAGAAAAGAAAGGTGTATGTTTAAGTCATGTGCTCTATATGAAAATTGTGGCTGTTGCCATCAATCATAGTAAACAAGTCATCGATTTTCTATGCACCACTTATGTTTAATAGTTTGCCATTGCTTTCTGAACGGTGAGATTTATTTTTACCGTTAGTAAAAATCCACGGGCACAAACTTGCTTTAAAACTGTCCGCCTCGGAGTTTGAACCAGGTCATTTTTGTGTTGTGATTAAGCTCACTATCGCTAAGACACAGACACCCACTATGTGCTCTATAAGGAGTTTTAAAATATTATTACAACTTGCTTGTGAAGATCCATGTTAAATGTCATTGACTACAAAGGCCAGTTTTTCCTCCATTATTCAAATCAAAACAACTTGTTGCCCTTAAAATAAAATACTCTAATACATGCCTAACTGTTTGAAGTTAAGCTTTTATTATATAAAGTGAATATCTTCACTTGAAATGAAACTTTGAATTTTAAGTGAATTTTTTTTAATTTGAAGTCATACTTTATTATATGAAAATAATTTTTTCATTTGAAAATAAACTTTATTATATGAAGCGGAAATCTTCAATTGAAGATAAGCTTTATTGTATGAAGTGAATGTCTTCATTTGAAGATAAGCTTTATTTATATGAAGTGAAACAGTTATCAGCCGAGGCTGTACTAAACAGACTTAATGTGTGAAATATGTACATAAATTTCATCTGTGATACCATGCGGTACCCAACTCTGTAACATTCTCATCATGTGTGCTGGACATATTTTTCTCATAGAATTCTAATGTGTAACATTTGTGTGTGTAATCTATGCAAGTTTGAACCAGATATTCACATTTACTTATGTATATAGTCTGATGACATTCCATTTATATTTGTTTCTTTCCTTAATGTCACCAGGATTCTACTTATTTGATCTGTATTCAATTTTGTTAATATTTTCTCGGTTTGATTATTATGAGCAGTTTCTTGAGGTTACACCTGCAAGGTATCTTTTGTTACAATGTCTAGTATGGGAAGGTCACACCTGCAAGGTATATTGTGTTACAATGTCTAGTATGAGATCACACCTGCAAGGTATCTTTTGTTACAATGTCTAGTATGATAATGTCACACCTGCAAGGTATATTTTGTTACAATGTCTAGTATGAGGTCACACCTGCAAGGTATCTTTTATTACAATGTCTAGTATGAGGTCACACCTTCAAGGTATATTTTGTTACAATGTCTAGTATGAGGTCACACCTGCAAGGTATCTTTTGTTACAATGTCTAGTATGATAATGTCACACCTGCAAGGTATATCTTTTGTTACAGTGCCTAATATTAAAACTTGGGGTCACACCTTCAAGGTATATTTTGTTACAAATGTCTAGTGTGACAATGTCACACCTGTAAGGTTTTAAATTGTTACAATTCCTAATATTAAAACTTGAGGTCACACCTGCAATGTATCTTTTGTTACAATATCAAGACTTATTTTGTTACATTCCTCATATATTTAAGACTATTTATCCAGACAGTTGTTGTATTCAACATTTCAGCCCATACTTGGAAACAGACAATTTGGACATGGGGTATACATAAGTATATTCATAAGGAAAGAGTGGACACCCAAGGAAACCTTGTAATGAACTTTGCTGGAAAAAACACAAAAATAGACTCAATTCCATAAAAGAGATTGATCAAGTTGCCCAGGGCATGTTGATATGGAGAAATTACTTGCAGATATACAATGTAATTTATAATAATATAAGAGGAATATATAGATATATGCATTATAGATACTTCCATTGTTTGGTATCTTGTATGATATAAGTAGATGTATAAATACATACATTATTGGGACATAGAAATATATTTGTAGTCAAAGAACTAATAGTTTCATTTTGGAAGCATCTAGATAGTGGTGCTGATTGATAATAGATACAACAATTAACTATTATATTTCTTCTTCTTTGCATTTGTTCATTACAACAATTTTAATCACTCTTTGTGATATGTTTGATCTTTGCCAAGAACGTGTATACGTTGCACATGACTATTGGATGATGTTGATTATGGTGATGCAGTAATACTAAACATGTTGGACGGCACCTGTGAAACCAAATAAAAAGTGTATACAGGTCAATATGCATACCCTTTGACATCTACTGTGGATAATTGAGCACCTATGGGTCATCTATGGAGTACTTTGAGGTTGACTATACTAACTCTTTATGTTTTGGCACATTTTTTTTTGGTAGAAGGTGCAGTCATTCCATTGTGGCCATGTTCTTCTTACTGTTCATATTTGTGTCACATGTTGACCTCCCTTTTGCTTTAAAAGCCTTGATGTAGATTTGTATACATTAATCATAAAGTTCTCAGGTCGACCCAGCCTCAACTGGGTACCAGACATGCTCTGATTTCAGGGAAAGTAAAGGCGGCCGGCGTGATGCTGACCACATCACCCATCGTGTGCAGACAGTCAATGAAAAATACAGGCCTAACACTGTCAGACTGCATAAGCTAAACTATATTTTATGTAATGCTGCTGTAATGGACCAAAATGACATTCTTGATGCATTGAGAGAGTCTTTCCGGACAGAAGAGTTTCTGGGTTGTGAATCCCAGTCGCTGACCAGAATGAGAGATGGGTGTCGATATTGGTACAGTCCGAAAAGGATGACATACTAAATATGCAAAAAGATAGATTAATCATCGAACTGGTGTGTTTGGCGCTGCTGGATTTGTTGAGGCGGAGATCGGAGCACCTATGAACATGTCCGGAGTCCTATGATGATAGTCCTCATATAATTGATATTTTGTGTACATCCGTATGTATTAAATCATATATATATCCCAAATATGTCAGTTTTGTTGTCTGTTCTGGAATGTGTTATAATCTCATTGTTCATGCAACATCTTCAACAACACAATCATACACTATCTTCACAACAACAGCACAATTTTAGACACACAAAAATAACAGTGTAAGCAAAATTTAAATAACGGTTTAGAACTGTGGTGGGCAACCTCCTGTTCGGTTCTAACCCACCATGTTTTTATCTAAACTGGTGGTAATTTTCTTTTTGTTTGTTCTAGTATAACCACTTCTTGTGTTTTCCCTCTATGAATTTAGGCGTAGTCAGCGTGCCTGGTATGCTGCTTCTGATTTTTGTGTAAAGACTTTATTTCCTTATTATCAGTGTCCCAGCCATACAGGCATGCCTTTTCCAAGAGTTAGTATAACCACTTATGAACCACTTTTTATGATCATGTTTTTGTGCAATGAGTATGCTGTACTATGTGCATAGCACCTGTTAATACAGCACATTAGGTTTCATCATGCACTTTTGTTCAGGCTTGCTCTCCCAGTTGTTTCATGATGGTAGATTTGGTTGAAATTAAATTTAACTTTTAATAGTTAAAATATTGCCTAGACAGTGATTTTACATCAGTGTTGCCCAAAGCTTGAACTCCGTGGCTCCAGCTACAATCCTAGTGATCTCCAGAACAAATTGCACATGTGACTCGTTCTGAATTCGAATCAACAACCTTCAGAATGCGAGGCAAATGTCTTAACTACTCGCCATAAAGACCCCTGTCTTCTTTTTTGTGTTTGCTTGTGAATTCAGGCGTAGTCAGGGTGAATGGTATGTCGCTTCTAACTGATTTTTGTGTGAAGGCCTGCTTTTCTTATCAGTGTCCCCTGCCATACGCGGGAAGAAAAAGAATAGAAATAGTACAATTATAAAAGAATAATATAAAAACAATGTTATTATGATAATGTAACTTGCTACACTAACTTGTTTACACTACTTGGTTTGGTCTATCAGGTGTCGTCTGGATCTACAACCAACAGACTTGAGGCCAGTTAGTCTCTTAGAAAGAGTGGCAAGAGAAAATTGGTATTTTGCTGATAACCCAAACAACACACAAACCAACCCCACCACCCAGTGGTGTAGAATGGGAAATTTTGACTGTGAGGGCCAAGGCTAACAGGGCTCTGGCTTGCCTAGAGGATGGACTTCCTAGGTCACGTTTTTTGGTTTAACTCAGTGAGACGAACCTGAATAAAATACATGCCGAAACCGAATGTGCTGGTCTACAGATCTGTAGTCACCTGACACAACAAACTCAGGCACAAATCACATACATACTACAAAGAGTGGTTTAGCTAGTGGTTGATGTAGAATGACGTTGTATCACCTGAAGACTGTTTTTTTATGTATTTGCAGACTTTTTAAAGCTGTATTTCCATCAAAGGCACAAAACATTATTTTTGGCACTTTCAATGTCCGCCCGTCAAGCTCTAGAAGATAAATGACATTGTAAATTTAACTCTCGCATCTGGCCCTAGATATTGACAAACTTGTGGTACATCACATGACATCAGAATAACTATGCAATGGATTCCTGGACATTTAAATACACCTGGAAATGATAAAGCAGATAGGCTAGCCAAGAAAGGGTCAACACAGGAACAACCAATCACGGCAACTACTCTCCATACAGCAAAGCAAATCCTAACGATAACAAATAAAGAAATTTGGCTGTAGGGATGGACCATGGGAGGCACAGAAAGAGAGGATTACAGATACATGACCAACGGCAACTCCAATGAAAACATCAGTTTCAGTTTGGAATATCTTCATTGCACTCCGGACATGTCCATAGGTGCTCCGATCTCCTTCGCAATATCTCCAATAGCGACTGATCGTACCAGTTCGATTTTGATTGATGAGCCTACTCACGTACCTGTTATGCTGTTATTTTCTTGCTACTCCAATCTTCAAACATCAACTACCTTATAATGAGAGATCAGAGCACCATTTTTAGACTCTGAACCTAACATCATCATCATTAATCCTCTCCGCTCCTCGTGGAGCATAGGGCCTCAACAGTTGTTCGCCACTCTTCTCGGTCTCTGGCTGTTATTTTTATGGTCTCCCAGGTCAATTGAGCACTCTTCAGCTCCTCAGTAAGACCTCGTTTCCAAGTCTGCTTAGGGCGTCCTCTTTTTCGTTTTCCCTTCGGGTTCCACTCGAGCACCTGTCTAGTGACACTCGACTGTGTCTTCCGCAAGGTATGGCCTATCCATCGCCATCTTCTCCTCTTGACCTGTGTCATCATAGGTTCCTGCCCTGTTCCTATCCACAGATCCGTGTTTGTAACTCTATCATACCATTTCAATCTGAGAATCCGCCGCAAACATCCGTTGACAAAGGTCTGGATCTTATTTGTATTTGCCCTAGTGACTCGCCAAGTTTCCGAGCCATACAGCAACACCGACTTCACATTTGAGCTGAAAATCCTGAGCTTTGTTTTCGTGGAGATGGCAGCGGACTTCCACACCATGTGCAGGATCGCAAAGGCCTGTCGGGCCTTCCTAATCCTAGCCTTAATGTCCTCATCTGTACCTCCTGATCTGCTGATCTTACTTCCAAGGTAGACAAATTCATCCACATCTTCTATGTCCCTTCCCTCAATCAGTATTGGATCTTGCTGTATGTTGTTGCTACGCATTACTTTAGTCTTCTCTTGACTGATTTTAAGGCCGACTCGTTGTGCAGTTTGTGCCAGAGCATCCCTTTTCCTGCATGTCTTGTAGTCTATGCGAAAGCAAGGCGAGATCGTCCGCAAAATCCAGGTCTTCTAGCTTTGACATAAGTGTCCACTGTATGCCTTTTCCAGACCTGGCGTAGGCTGTGCGTGTGACCCAATCAAGTAGCACCAAGAAGAGGAGGGGGACAGCAGGCATCCCTGTCTAACACCAGTAGTGACCTGGAACTTCTCTGACAGTCTTCCATCATGAATAACCTGGCAGGCAAACCCCTCATACAGTAGGCCTGATGATGTCGACAGTCTTCTCCGGCACCCCAATGTTTCTTAGGATCCCCCACATTGATTTCCTATCTATGCTGTCAAATGCCTTCTCAAAATCAACAAAGCACACGTAGAGCGGAGCCTGCCACTCCATTGTTTGTTCCACTATGATTCTTAAGGTGGCTATCTGGTCATTGCAAGATCTATCTTTCCGGAATCCGCCTGTTCGTCCCTAAGCCTCTGGTCTATAGCGTCTTTCATCCTGTCCAGAATAACCTAGTGAGGACTTTGCTGGGAATGGAGAGCAGCATGATCCCTCTCCACTTGTCACAATTTGACAAATTGCCATTCTTTGGCAGTTTCACGAGGCCTTTCTTCCAATCTGCTGGTATCTCCTTCCTGTCCCACACCAAGTTGAACAATATGTGGAGTTGGTTTACCATCTCTTCTCCTCCCTCCCTCAGAGCTTCCGCTGGGATATTATCAACTCCTGCCGCCTTGCCCTTTTCAAGTTTTTCAAGGCATTGCGGATTTCCTGTTTTGTGATCTTCCCTACGTTTATGTCCAGCGGGTCTCCTTGCCCTAAATCTAGTGGGTTTAGTGGGGAGGTCTATTTAACACTTCCTGGAAATGCTCTCTCCAGCGCCCCAGTTGTTCATCAATTTTAGTCAAAAGTTTTCCAGTCTTATCTCTCACTGGCCTGCTCTGATTATTTTTCCTCCCAGTCAACAATCTGGTTGTCTCATAGAGAGCCTTGAGATCACCTTTGCTGGCTGCTGTCTCTGCCTCTTCTGCTATCTCATTTATGAATGCTCTTTTGTCGTTTCTCAGCTGTCTTTTTACCTCTCTAGCCATCTCGTTATATCTAGTTGCTGCCGCCTGTTTTTGCTGTCTTGTTCGTGACTGGTTTACTTCTTGTTTCAGCTTCTTCCTCTCCTCCACCCTCTGCCATGTTTCGTCCGTGATCCAGGGTTTCCTGATTGATGATGATCTTCCCAGTATTTCTTCACAGGCTCCAACCGTCGCCTGCTTTAAGGTGTTCCACCTACTCTCCACTGTACCTTCCTCTTCTGTTGTCTGTAGCGCCTCGAAACGGTTCTTTAGAGCAATCTGGAAGACTTCCTTTGTGGCCTGCAATTGGAGTTTCTTGATATCAAACTTGATTCGTGTACTTTGTTGTTTCTTCTTTGCCGATAGTTTCATTTTTAATTTTACAGTTACCAGATGGTGATCAGATCCTATGTCTGCTCCTCTCTTCACTCTAACATCTTGTAATGATGCTCTCCATCGTTGGCGAATTGCCACATGGTCGATCTGGTTTTCCGTCCGATGGTCTGGCGAGATCCATGTTGCCTTATGGCATCTTCGATGCGGAAAGAGTGTACCCCCAATGACAAGCTCATTGGAGGCACAGAAGTCTGCAAATATCTCACCATTTTCGTTCATGCTTCCAAGACCATTTACTCCCATCTCTTTTTCCCTGCCAGTGTTTTCGTTGCCCACCTTGGCATTCAAATCCCCATAAGAATCATCATGTCGTGCTTTGGTACTTTGTCCACAGTTGCCTGTAGTTGTGTATAGAAATGGTCTTTTCCACCTCCTCTGCATCGTTCGTCGGTGCATAACACATAATTATGTAGGTCTTCTGGAACTTAGATACGAACCTTGCACTAATAATGCGGTCCGACACTGGTTCCCATTCCATCAGACCTTTGCTTGCTTCCTTGGTCAGCATCAAGGCCACCCCGGCTTCCCGAGGATCATCTTCATTTTCTTTGCCCGAATGGAGCAGCGTTTCTCCCGTCTGAAGTCTTGTTTCCCCAAAAGCATTCCACCTTGTTTCACACATTCCCAGCAACGTAAGCTTGTACCGATGCATCTCCTTCACCACTTATGCACATCTGCCTGTCTCTAGCAGTGTCCTTACATTCCACATCCCTACAAGGGTGGACTTCTTCTGTGTAATCAACCTGGGTGCTTCTATCTTTGTTGTCTGCGGCCGAAAAGGGTCGTCAGCACATCAGCTTCCTTGCTGGTTTGGCTGCTGCGCGTCATCTGTCTCCTGCATGGAGCCCTAGTCTCTGAACCTAACACTTAACCGTTAATAATCACATGAACGGAATTTAACCACAACACACTCCAGAGTGTTAGCTGTGTGCACATCATCATATGCCAGGAGGCTAGACAAGAGCTAGGTGATGTCGGGATGATCCTTCTTCCTTCAAAGCCAGATAACTGGAACACATCCGGAACAAAAGAACAACTTACAAACACATACAGATACCATCACATAGCATTGGGTCAAAGGGCAAGAGTTCAAGTGTCGCTGGATCATTGAAGAAGAAAAATGTAAAGCAACTGAAGAAGAATAAGCTAAACTACTTTATTATAATTAATTTGGAAGTGACAGAAAGTAGCAACAAAGTCAAATTAAGTGTGACGAGCAAGAAGACAGAAGTTATGAGTTTGCAAAAAGGCAAACTCCATTCAAAATGCGCCATCAAAGTAAATGGAATGAAAAACACAAGTCTACCAATTTAAATAAATTGAAACCATGATAACATAAGATGGTAGATGTACTAGTAAACTCACTCAAAGGCACCGTCATTCGGTGGATACCAGCACACTGCAATATTAGAGGAAATGAACATGTTGACAAGCTAGCTAAGGAAGGATGGAAGCTTCCGAAAAATGATCATGAGATCAGCTACGAGGAGGCTAGAACAACCATCGGCTGGCAGCATAAAGAAAAATGGTTGAAAGACCATCCACAGTACAACAGCAGTGATGGGTACTATGGTCTGTCCCGTAGTGAACAAGTTGCCATAATCCGCCTCCGCACCGGCCATAACAAACTTCGAGCCCACATGTTTCACAAATTCAAAATTGGCATAACTAGCCTGTGCCACTGTGATAAGGCGGACATGATAACAGAGCACTTACTGCAAGACTGCAAGCGGTTAGCAGCCCCGAGAAAAGAAACTTGGCCCGTTAACACAGAGTTTCGTGAGAAGCTGTACGGAGGGACAGAGTCCCTCAAAGCAACAGTAAAATTCATGATAAAAGTTGGTTCATCAGTCTAGGAGGGGATCGAGAGAGATGGTAGATGCAGATCAGAAATAAAAATTAGAATAGATCAGGGGGGAAAAAATCATGACAGAAAATAAAAGGTATTTTATGCAACTAGTTATTGTCAATTAAAGTCAGAAAGTTTTTCAGCTCTACATAGAGCCAATACTGACTTATGGTTGCAAGTCATGGACAATAAATAAACAGATGGCAAAATCTGCCAAACAGAAGACACGACAAAAAAAGGCGGATAAACTAAAAGATTCATCATATACGAAATAAAGATAAGAATTAAGGCGTGCTTCGGCATGATATTGACCACATCACCCATCGTGTGCCGAGGGTCAATGAAAAATACGGGCCGGACACCGTATTACCCAGAGCCAGCTATAAGCTTATTTATAGTATTATATATAAACTATATATAAAGTTATTTAGAGTTGGTTGTGGTATTACCCTACATACCACGTGGTATAAAGGCGTTTCTTTTTTTTAAAATAGCTTGCTACTTCACTCAGCATCATCATATCTTGTAGCTTGTCCCTTCCGGAACTTGACTCTCATGACAGCAGTCCCAAAAAACTCTCTATTCTGTACAAGTTGGCCGGCGTCAGCAGCAGTAATTCTCAGATCGTCAATGACATCTTGCACCCATCGTCTTATAGGTTTTCCTCTTGTTATTCTTCTAGGCACCATTCATTCCTAAATTATTTTCTCTAGGCACTCATGTCGTTTGATGCGTCCAATATATTTAATTTTCCTTGTTCGTATGCTCTTTAGTAGCCAAATCTTTTTAACATCAAGCTGTTGCAGAACAGAAGCATTTGTTCTTTTCTCTGTCCATGATATTCTAAGTACTCTTCTGTAGCATTTGCATTCAAAGGCATTAATGATCTTTTCTGCCGCTTTGTCAATGTTCTATGTCTCACTTACCATATGTTGCAAATTGGAAAAATGCAGCTTGCTCCGGAGTGATGTTGACCACATCACCCATCGTTTGCCGACGGTCAAGGACAAATACGGGCCGGACACCGTATTGCCCTATATACCATGTGGTATAAAAAGGATTCCTTTAACAAAAAATGGCTTGCTACTTCACTACCTGGATATATAACAGCAAATAACTAACGGAAGATCAAGAGAGGTTGCTTCACTCAGATCTATAACTGTCTCAGTGTACAAATACTTTATGAGCTCTTGGAATATATTTCCTTTCAAGTTACCACTTGGGAAGGGATGGCAGGAAAGAGGAAGATCTGGCAGAATTTTGTTGAAGACCTGTGCTTCGGTGGAAGTTGAAAGGTGAAGAAGTTACCACTTCAGCAGCATGGACTTTGCTTCCTGTGTCTTTTTTCTAATTCTGATATGAGAATTATATAATCCTTTAAGTCTCTTGTATTATTTTTCTTAAACTGATCTCTAAATGTGAATGTAGACTTAAGTATTACATTTGAAATTATCTCGGTCTCCTGCATTCAGTTTTATTAAGAAGTCAGTGTTCAGTAAGTTTAGTATTTGTATAACAAGATCACAATGGGTAAGGGAGGTAAAAGCAAATTGTGCAAGGTCGATAACTCTGATAAAAAATATTTAAAATTATAATAAATATTAGATTATTCTTGTATTACAATTGAAACTGATGAGATATTTATTGATTTTGAATAAAAAGGTTAGAGTATATTTTATATCTTCAAATATATACTATCACACATTGTATATAATTATTGTTCATATTAAGCTCGAAATATTACACCACTACTTTATGCCTACAGTTGTTTTATGGGCTACAAATTTTAAACATTACAAAGCATACTTACCTGGCACGGGAGAAACCATGATCAAGAAGGTGGTACTCCCAGGTTGAGACCCTTCCATTGCACTTCGGTTGGGTTGACCCTGCGATCGCCCCAAATGTGGGCGACTCGAGTGCGTAATTTTTTCGTAAGGGGGACTGCGTTCGCGCTAACCCCTGATAAATCAAATGAAAGAATGTAATATATTGGTAGTTACTTCCAGTACGTGCTTTTGTAACACAAATATTTTTGTATTGTTAGTAATTATCACGTGCCGGCTGCGTAGGCGATGATAGATCACAAATCTCTGGTGTTTGCTATCATCTTATATGTTGACGTTCTTCTGTGTCATGAAGTCACGATATCCAAAATTTTCTCCCCTCGATTTTACCGGTTTACAACGTGTTCTAAACATCCCCTCTTCATCACATGTCAGAAAATTGATAACTGTCTCTTTATTATATTGATGATATACTTTCTCTGTGTCTTGACTTCATTCAACACCTCCACATTAGTCCTTTTAGCAGTCCATGGGATTCTCATCATTCTTCTGTAAAATTACATCTCTGTGGCCCTTAGACATTTTTTCGACCTGTTTGTTCATTGTCCATGAAAACTTGTACATAACGAGTTTTGTTATGTTATGCGATCGACGTCACGGTGCATTGGGCATTCCCATGCATGCTCTGTCCTCCGCTGCAGGAGCCATCCTAAAGTCCATTTGCTCACCGTACCCATGAGAAGTTGATTACTATATCTTCTCTCTCTACCACGAAGACGACACTGTCTGGCATGTCCAAACTTAACGCCTAATTCTCGAATTCCAGTGTCTGAGACGTGCCCATGTCACATAATTGAGAGCGTACCGCATTGATGATATCGGCTCTGTTCATACTTCTGCCCGTTTGAGTCGGGGCATTGTTTGCAAGAAAGTCTGGACGCTCGTTACCCTGCACTCCAGCATGTAACATAACGAGTTTTAAACACTACAATTTAATAAGTTAACATATATAAGAGAGTCAATCCGAAGAATTGTTACAGGTGGTAAGATTCTGCTCAGGATGAATCAAGCAATTTCAGAAAACTAAAAGGTCCAGAGGATGGTCACTTGTCACCCCTTACCTTAACGTATGGAAGCCCATGTACAGATGTGATCTCTGCAGCAATGCTCACACTCACGGAACAATGTCCTAAGCATATCGGGAATATCTTTCAGGAACATTCTCTGCAACAACACTACCTGGTTAACTTATTAAATTGCAGAATATAATAACTGCTTGCAGATTGGATCTCCGTATTAACAAACATACATTTGTGTTTTCTGCTTCATACTGTTTACTTTGTTATATCTGAAATCATACCAAATATTGCAAATGTAGTCAGATCAGATGTTTCATCTGCTAACGTATGACAATAGACGGTGCCATCTGCAATTGTTAAGCCCACTGCCTTGTGGAGGGGGCTCTGTATTGCTAAAGGCTAGGGCAGTAAACACTGATAGAAAATCCCCACTGTCTTGTGGGTCAGCACAGTTATGCAGAAGGCTAGAGGAGTACACCATGGCAACAAATCTGAAGGGAGGGACCATAAGACAGTTGATTGTTATGTGTGTATTTCAATCCATCTTCCATATGGACAGCCTACTCAAGACACGAGAGAAGACTTAACATCTTTCACCTTCGATGTCTCCGCAAGATTATGAACATCAGAAGGTACGACAAGATAACCATCTCTGAAGTACTGCAATGTGCAAATCTGCCTTCCATCATGGGCATGCTCAGCAGTAGACGACTAAGATGGTTGGGGCATGTGAGAAGAATTGAAACTTGTCGCATACCAAAACAAATGTTGTTCTGTGAACTTTCGTAGGGAAGAGGCACCAGGGCAGACCACTGCTCAGATATAAAGATGTCTGCAAAGCCTCAATGAAAAACTTTTCTATAGGTCCCAGCACATGGAAAAACTAGCTGATGACAAATTTGTGTGGAAAGCCAAATTGCGAAAAGGTGCAGAGTCTTTTGAGAAGAGACTTATGTATGAGCTGAACGACAAGAGAGAAAGCGAAAACTCAGAAGTTGTCACAGTAAAACACTTGCCAATTGACCGTCTGTAAAGACAAAAAGGCCATATATATATAATCCACCTTCTGACATACCCTGCTCGATTCCAGATGTATTGACTTTGTCTTTCCTTTAGATGAAACAGTAGAGTAGAGAGAAGGTTTATGCAAAATGAGCAAGGCACATGCTTATATTAGCTGCCCAGGCAAGGCATAAAAGGATACTTTATTCTTGCTTTCGGCTCGGATAAAACCTAAAAAACAAGTCGCAGCTTATAAATAGTCTCAAATTGGCGAAGGAGGCGCCACATCTTACTTTCGACAGTGGGAGTAGCCATTCAGCTGCACTGGTCATCTACCGCCACCTTAAACTAGGTAGCCCCTAGTCCATACTGTTCTGACCCACTACATCTACCTTCCTTGTAGGGTACAGAGAGATAAACCAAAAGTAAAAAAAAAAGATGTAAAACTTTGCACATAGAAACAAGCAAAATAAACCTCTTAGATTTGGCAAACGGAACGTCGTAAGAATTATGTGTCCTGGACTTGACAACCTAGACTCAGAAAATAAGCTGTCATAGAACTCAAGAGACTGCAAGTGGATATAGCTACCATAGGAGATCATGATGGTGAATAATAAGATTAACAGATCAGTAGGTATGCGTGCTGATGGTTGCTTATTTTCTTCGAGCATGCTTCCCAGACACATCTACTGAAAAAGTGGACAACAGGATACTGACATAGACATTCTTGATTTTTTTCAAACTAATTTGACCTACTTACCGAGATTCAGAGTTGAATCATGAAGTGTCTACGCAGAATGCTGGGGGTAACATGAAGAGACCAGTTGAGAAATGAAGACAGTAAAAAAAAGATGGTAAAACATCAATACTGAACCTCATCAAGAAACAATAAATTAAATATAGTTTGTCCACATAAGAAGATTACCAACAGACAGTGCACTTCAAAGAGCAATGTTGCATCTATACAATTAATACAAAGCAAAAAGGCTGGCCACGCAAAAGGTGGACCTCAGGATAACAATGAAAGACACTATTTATGAAGCACACTCAAGGGCTTGTACTATAACTATCTTCTTATCCTGACGCTGTAAGGCAAAACAGGATTAGACAAGCACACTCAAGGGCTCATTCTATAAGTATCTTCTCATCCTGACGCTGTACGGCAAAACAGGATTAGACAAGCACACTCAAGGGTTCATTCTATAACTATCTTCTTATCCTGACGCTGTAAGGCAAAACAGGATTAGACAAGCATACACAAGGGCTCGTTCTATAACTATCTTCTTATCCTGGCTGTCGGCAAAACAGGATTAGACAAGCATACACAAGGGCTCATTCTATAACTATCTTCTTATCCTGACGCTGTAAGGCAAAACAGGATTAGACAAGCACACACAAGGGCTCGTTCTATAACTATCTTCTTATCCTGCCGCTGTACGGCAAAACAGGATTAGACAAGCACACACAAGGGCTCGTTCTATAACTATCTTCTTATACTGACGCTGTAAGGCAAAACAGGATTAGACAAGCACACACAAGGGCTCGTTCTATAACTATCTTCTTATCCTGACGCTGTACGGCAAAACAGGATTAGACAAGCATACACAAGGGCTCATTCTATAACTATCTTCTTATACTGAGCTATCGGCAAAACAGGATTAGACAAGCATACACAAGGGCTCATTCTATAACTATCTTCTTATCCTGCGCTGTAAGGCAAACAGGATTAGACAAGCACACACAAGGGCTCGTTCTATAACTATCTTCTTATCCTGACGCTGTAAGGCAAAACAGGATTAGACAAGCACACACAAGGGCTCGTTCTATAACTATCTTCTTATACTGACGCTGTAAGGCAAAACAGGATTAGACAAGCACACACAAGGGCTCGTTCTATAACTATCTTCTTATCCTGACGCTGTAAGGCAAAACAGGATTAGACAAGCACACACAAGGGCTCGTTCTATAACTATCTTCTTATCCTGCGCTGTGACGGCAAAACAGGATTGGAGAAAATAAAAAGAAAGAAAGACAGAGATCCAGTTGCATAGTACTTCTTTTTCTTCTAACGCTCCATATTGACCACTTTGTGTGATTTGTATGTAATCTGAGCCTAAGAGTGATTGTACATTGTGCCAGTTATTTATGTGCCTACAAGTAGGCCAGCACATCCTATTTCTGCTCTGCTTTTTATTTACTAAGTATCATTCCTAGGGCCTACATCAGTCGTTTCTTACGACATGCATTGTAGGTCACAGTGGTACTATTCTTTGCTTCCTTGTGGGCCCCAGCACCCCACAAGCGAGTGGCATAGTATAAAACTGAACAAAACACAACAAATTTTCACACAAAAAGTGAACAAGCTGAGTTGTGTATTAAACTTGTATTTATAGTTAAGTTGAACATCTCATTTCATAGAAGCTAGCTTTCACAAACACAAATGAAAGATTCAATGAGCAGAGCTTGAAAATGATAGAAAAACAATTCCAATAATGCTGTGCTGAAAATGTATTATCGATTATAAGGGAAGGCTGCAGTAAAACTATGTGCGGAAAATTAATGCGTCAACCCATCGGACATGCCAGACTGTGTCGTCTTCGTGGTAGAGAGAGAAAGTATACTAATCAATTTCTCATGGGTATGGTGAGCAAATGGACTTTAGGATGGCTGCTGCAGCAAAGGACAGAGTAGGCATGGGAATGCCCAATGGGCCATGATGACGATCGCATAACATAACATCAAAGTCTCACTACTAATTAATGGCTTTGGGTTTGACACCTTTTACCAGGAGCCACACTAAAGGCGTTTTTATTCTAAATACATGGCTTTTGTCCTGGTTCACTAAGAGTTAACAACCTTATCCAGTGCAACCAAAGAAGAAACTCATGCTAGATTTGAAAGAAGTCAAGAAAATATAGTTGACTTGTGTTGTTTATATACATTAAATTTTGTTATTAGTTACTGAATCAATGTCTCAGCAATCTGGGGAGATCCATAGGTGCTCAGTCTCTACTAGCAAATGTTGAAGAGTATGCATAATAATCTGTTGTGTGGTTAGAAAGATAACCTGCAGGGTAGCAAATAATAAAATTGTCCAACATGGAGCTGGCTACCCCATCAAGAATGAAAACTTTAGCTACAAAATTCAGCTAACATTGAAGTAGCATGAGTTGGCAGAGGGCCTATGCTTCATTTGGATCTTAAAAGACGAGAGAGAAAATATAGAACCAATGTCTCCTCTTGCATGTCATAATAGACGATAAGAGGGGTGGAGGCCAGCAACCCCTACACTGTTAAAAAAATAAGCAAACGGAAACAGTCTCTGCCTTATGTGCAATGAGGACTGATGAAGATACAAATGATGGTTCCTGTAGCTCTCTGGTTACCTTATATTGCTGGATAGATTCAATATCAATTTTAGTGTCTCCATTCAACAGAAACATTATTTAACCTTTCACAATATTTTGTGCTCATAAACTATTCTTAATATGATGTAATGAGATACAAGATAATGTAATACAAGAGGCAATGAATGACATACTCAAAAAGAGAAGATGGAAATGGCTTGGACATGTTATGAGAATGAGACAAGAAATGCCTGCAAGGATAGCCCTCACTTGGACACCAGAGGGAAAGAGAAAGAAAGGCAGACCACGGACAACATGAGGCGCATGATGGAAGAGGAACTGGACACCGCATCTCTGACGTGGGGCTCTGCGCTGAAGGTTGCAAGGGACAGGAGAGCATGGAAAGTCCTTTCTGAAGCCCCATGTGTCACTAGGCATGACGGGATTTAGTAGTAGTAGTAATATGAATATATTACCGAATATAGGAAAAAAAGGGCAACAAAAGAGAATGCAATACATACAGAGGCATATCATTATTAAGTCATGTTGGGAAATTATATGCTAAAATTTTGGAATCTAGAATCAAACCTATAATAGAACCACAGCTGAACATTGCTCAATTTGGGTTCAGAAAGGGAAAGAGTTGCACTGATGCCCTGTTCACACTAAGGCAACTCAGTGAAAACACCATAGAATATGACAAACAGCTCAACTTAGCATTCATAGACCAAGAAAAAGCCTTTGATAGAATAAACAGAAACAAACTATGGACCATACTAAGTGAATATGGAATTCAGGGCCAACTATTAGACAATATTAGAGCGCTATACCAAAAATGCTCAAGCGTAGTACAGACAAGCGACGGCCTGACAGACGAATTTGAATTATCATCAGGAGTAAGGCAGGGATGTGTGCTTCGCCTATACTTTTCAATATTTACATAGACAGGATAACGCAAGAAACCAAGACAGATAACAACCTCGATAACAACTACAATTTAATAAACGAACTACTCTTTGCAGATGATCAGAGTATAATTTACAACAACGAAAACAAACTTCAACAACACATAAATGCCCTGCAAGCCACATTCGAAAAATATGACATGAAAATTAACACCTCCAAAACAGAAGTCATGACAATAAGCAGGTCAACAGGTCAACTAAATATACACGTGAATAATGTCAAAATACAACAGACTCCAGAATTCAAATATCTCGGGAGTATATTCACAGCAGATGGAAAGATGGACAGAGAAATCGAGACTAGATGCCAGAAGGCAAATGCAGTGACATACCAACTGTCACCACTATTAAAACATCCAAGCATTAACATGGCAGTCAAACGACAACTGATAAACTGCATATTTATTCCAACTCTCTGCTATCAGTGCCAAACATGGCCCTGACTAAGACACAAGAAAGAAAGATTACAACATGTGAAATGAGATGTCTACGAAAAGCTGTCAACGTTACAAGGCGAGATAGAGTGAGAAACGAGAATATCAGAAGCATCGTTGGTACTATACCATGCATACAGTACATCGAGAAGCAAAGATTCAAGTGGTTCGGCCATTTAATGAGAATGGAACCACATTTACTACCATCACGTGCCTATAATAATCGACACTCAAGGCGCAGAGCACGAGGCAGGCCAAGAACAAGATGGATAGATAACATCTCAGAGTCCCTGCGAAAGCATGGACTGACAACGTCAAGCGCAACACACCTGGCACAAGATAGGAAACTAACTCTCCCCACGAAGCTTCACTGCAAATGTGGTTAAGATAAGATAAGATAAGATAAGTAATATGATGTAAATATATATAATATATATTAGTGATATTTCAGGTACCATCCAGATGAAAGTCTCAGCGTTAGAGCTCTCAGCGTTAGAGCAATTAAGACTAGCAGATATAACAATATTTATATATAGATAGGACATGCAGGTGTAAGGGCAAATGAAGCGCAGGCTTGCAGGTATGGCTGCTACAAAAGCGGCACGCAACGATCCTGGCCAATATTCTAATTTCCCTAAGGAAGAGAAGATGACTAAAAGATTTAAGTAATAGTAGTGAATCTGCAACCCTAACCAGACTGCCAGAATCTATTGTCTATTCCCAGGTGGAAGATGTAGCTGGCTGTCCACTCTTGTCGTTAAGCGTAGGGATGGGAGCTTTAATTTGCGTTCTAGGGCTAGATGAGTCATCCTTGTTGTGTTGTATCCGTGTTTATGTAGTGTGGTCTTGATATTGTCTATCCATCTTTTTCTTGGTCTTCCTTAGCTCTAGTACCCGATGTCATTTTATCTAGCTAGAATACCAAGTCAAATGTGGTGTAGCTAGACAAGAACATTATACTGGAAGCCAAATAGGAGTAGTAAGCCAACGAAGAACTGGTGTTGTTAGTCGTCAACGTGAGAGATATACTGAGGAGGAGATTGGATCACTTATGGACTAATTAGTTTGATGCGCAGTGATGGTGATTCGACAACTAAACTAAGATATGACAAATCAATTGAAATTGACTGTACAATGAAAGTAATGCTGTCAAGCGATGAGAAAATCCAGTATTCTGTTCTGCAATTGCTTGGCAACAGTATGTTAGATGTGGATATGACAATTCATAATGTATCTGTGCAGCATTTGAAGGAATTTAGAATCAAACATTGCATAAATGGGACTGAGAACTTTGGGGTAGAATAAATGATTATGCTTAACCAGCAAGCCACAAGAAAATCAGCATGTCTATAATTTTAAATATGTTGCAGAAGGCTGAACAATTAGGGGACTGTCCATAGTTCTACTGAGCAATTATGGAACTGCCCATAGTTCTACTGAGCAATTATGGAACTGCCCATAGTTCTACTGAACAATTATGGAACTGCCCATAGTTCTACTGAACAATTGTGGAACTGCCCATAGTTCTACTGAACAATTATGGAACTGCCCATAGTTCTACTGAACAATTATGGAACTCCCCATAGTTCTACTGAACAATTATGGAACTGCCCATAGTTCTACTGAACAATTGTGGAACTGCCCATAGTTCTATCAATTCAGTAAAAAAAAAATATAATCTAAACTCCTATTAAACAGTGCATATATATATACATATATTGAATTGCATATAATCTAAATTAGATTAATGTTGGTACTTGTATTTATATAACTGCAGTGCTCAAATATATCTGCATTTCTTTAACGTGTATATATATATTTATATATATATATATATATATATATATATAACATTTTTTATTTTATATACATTATATCAGAGTAGTTTCCAATTACATATAGATCTACATTATTGCAATGTCCTATACTTCACAAAAATCTACATTATCATTTAGTTCTATACTTCATATTAATCTACTTTGTCTGAGTGGTTGTCCTGAGCAGAACGTTGCTACTCTAACAGAATTTTGCTCTTTCGTAGGGCAGATGTCCCACCTTGGTTGCCGACATCTTCAAATTATCTATCCCGTCTTGAATTCATCTATGTCCTGGTCTTTCTCTTCTCTTTGCAGCAATGCCTCTCTCCATAATTGTCTCTTCAGCCTCTAACATTTATTTAAATATCCAAAATACTTCATTTTTTTAATTCTTATTTGTATCATCAGCCAGATTTTTATAATTCTGAGTTCCCTCTGGGTAGATCTACTTATTCTCTTCTCTGTCCATGGTATATGGTGAACTCTTCTGTAACATTCATATTTTAGAAAACATATATGCTTTTTCTACTGTTGTGTTAGTGCTTTCTCAAAACTGATACCAGGTGTCGTGCTAGCACTCCTCTGCATTCTATCAGCAAAGTTGAGAGGGGGTAGTTTATGCTTGGGCAACTCGGCTACTCCATAAAAATTGCCCATACATGTGACGCATTCGTTAGTGCTCTGTATTTCACATAAATCTACAATATTTTAATAATCTCACAGAGTTCCATACTTCCTATAAAGCTATATTACCTTCAGAATTCTGTACTTCATATACATTTATATTATCTCATCATGAAAGTAACAAACAAATTTGAGAGGAATCAAGTAAATTCTTGCGATAACATTATCTGTGAAGTTTTTTTATTGGTACGGTAAACTCTTGTATTTCTGTTGTTAGTAGTAGTCTTTACACCAGTTGCAAGAGCTTACAATCTGATAAAGGAATCTCATCAAGAGGAAGGGACAGACCAAGAAAAAAGATGGATTGATGGAAGTTACAGACATCTTAAAACTCCACAATATCACAGCATATCAAGCGACCGAGCATGCACTATCTCTGAAACAGATCATTAGTTAAACCTGTGATGCCTAACGACAAAAAAACAGACGGACAAAAAAAGAAGAAAGTAAGTCTTGTAATTCTTTCTTTTTCATAATTTACTATTGATTTTGTAATGGAAGTTTATTTGCAACCATCTTTGATGACTTGATCATTAATGCTCTGTCCTGATGTTTCTTCAGATGATTTCCACATTTCAATGAGCTGTTTGCGGAGTGATTCTGGTAATATGGGGGCTTGTCTCTTAGGTAATGTTTTTGATGATTTTCCAAGTACATTTGAATCAGTAGGTAGCGACTGGTGAGATATCTTGTAAGATTGAGACTGTAAGCCATGACCTTTACTGTTTGAAGTCCTGCTTGCAATTTTTCCGCATGAGAGACTTTTTGCAGCAAGAATGGGAGTTGGTTGAAAAATACCTTTGAAGTTTTTCAGATACGGTAAGGAATGTTCTTTCAAGGAGAGAGATACAAGACTGGCTGACGGTCTACTTGTGACACTTAATGAGTCTTGTGGAAATGAGTCTACGCCAGCCAAACTGTTGTCAACTGAATGCAGTACTTCAGCTCTCTCATCATGTTTGGACAGGCTCACATTGTGGGGCTTTTTATTTCTATGTGATTTCAAAGATTTCTTGGAAATATTTTTAGATTCATTTGACTCCTGTGGCAACATGTTATATTCTAATTCACTGCAACACTCATCTATAGATGTTTCATCGTCTTCAAAGCATGAAGACAACCTGCCTGATGTGACTGTGCTGTCTGAATCACTTATCATTGTCTTTGGAAGAAGAGCATCATAACTGTGGCAAGAGTGAGCCATCACTTGTGGGTAAAGTGTGCCGGAAACATGATCTGTATTGCAAGATCCACATGCATTTATCTTGATGGGTTTTGATGACCAGCTTGGGTTGCTAAGGTAACATGAATTCTGTTTAGAGCTACTACTGGAAATGGATATGCCTGATTGGCTGTGACAGCCATCTTGCACAGTGTGCTTATATTTATTGAATTCATTTTGATAAACGTTTGGAGCTAGAAGACAACTATTGTGTCCCTGTTTCTTGGAATGACAAATGTTCAGGCCATGATATGTAGGTTTAAATGTACTCTGTCTCTCAGATTGCTGTTGTACATGCTCTCCACTAGTTGTTGCTTGCATTTCCAAACTGTTGGCTGCACTCCCTTTATACAGACTCTTATCCTGCAAGAAAGACTCACTGGTATGAGCAGACAAGACACTTGCATACGAACTTTGAGATGTTTTAGAGACGGTCTGATACAAATCTCGATACACAGAATCTTGACCAGGTCTGATGGGTGAATTTTCCACACTCTTAAAATCAGAACAGGTAGATGTATCAGTTGACGATAGTAGATCCCTATTCAAACATTGCTTCGTTCTATGAGCAGGTTTTAATATTGGTGTCCATTTATTCTGTGACATTGTTATCAATGGACATATGCTAGTATCAGTTGAACACACAGCTTCTGCATATGAATCTGTCATATTTTTATCTTGAAACGTCTCAACCTGTCTTGAGACACTTGTTGATGCAATCTCGACTGTCTCTTCATCAAATTCTTTAACTTCCGATGGTACAGTCAAATCACGCAGTTCTGTAAACAGAGCTTCAGTTAGTTGTTCTAGAATGTTGTTCATAAATACCTCCAGAGTTTCCAGGTTTGGCAACAAGGAGGTCAACGCTGACAACCAACTCATGTTATCTGATGATGTGGTTTTTGTGTTGAAATCAAAGTTCTTCGATTGTGAACTATGTTTTCTTATCAGTGGTACAGACATATCAATATCTGAGTTAAGTTCTTTATTGAGAAATTCTTTTAAGTGCCACTTGAAGGATTCACTAGCTTCCGGTATGATTTTCTCGACAGTTTTACTGATCATTTCTTGCAGTTTATCCTTGGTGACATTCGCTGACTCTTGTTTAATAAGTTGAAGTATTGGCTTCAAAGCTTGTGGAGTAAATAGACTATCTGTAATCTGGTCTGATTGTACAGAGGAACCTGACCTATGAGAGTCGTAAACTAGGCTGGAATGTAACGGTTGAGAATAGAATGGAGAGTTTGTTGAAGAATAAAATTCTGTGTTCAGTGTGGAATTGTAATCAACAATTTTTTGTTCTTGATGACAAGGTGCCGGTGTGTTGTACGCGGGATGAAGATGATTAACAGATTCAGTCCTGGTCAAACATTTTTGGGACTTGATGTCACAGCATGCATGCCCTGATACTGGTATTACAGAACTTGTTGGAAGTTGATGATCCGAGCACATAATGACTTTGGGGTCACCATTTACTGTGTCTGGGACACCACATACAGATGAAGATTTCGAAACTGACTTCACATATTTATGAATATCTAATGCTGACCTTTTCTGAGCAGGGTTAGATGTGTTCAGAACAATGGATGGTGGGTTTGGAAAAGCATTAGAAGATATATGTGGGACACTGTAAGGTTTAGTCAAATCTGAGTGATTAGTGTATACTGTCTGGAAGAGATAAGGAAGCTGGCACTGGTTAGAAGTCTGAATTGGTGGAGATTTTGGTGGAAGACAATGAGAGATGCCTGCAGGTGGATTATGTTGAGATTTTGGCAAATGACCACGAAGAATGCTTGCAGTAATATCCGATGTAGTTGGATTATTTTGTGATTTTGGTGAAAGGCCATGAAAGTTGCCAAAAGGAATATCCATTGACTGTGGATTCTGTTGTGATTTTGGTGAACGATCATGAAAGTTGCCAAAGGGAGTATCCATTGACTGTGGATTCTGTTGTGATTTTGGTGAACGACCATGAAAATTGCTAAAAGGAACAGCCATTGACTGTGGAGTCTGCTGTGACTTTGGTGAACGATCATGAAAGTTGCCAAAGGGAGTATCCATTGACTGTGGAGTCTGTTGTGATTTTGGTGAACGATCATGAAAGTTGCCAAAGGGAGTATCCATTGACTGTGGAGTCTGTTGTGACTTTGGTGAACTATCATGAAAGTTGCCAAAGGGAGTATCCATTGACTGTGGAGTCTGTTGTGATTTTGGTGAACGATCATGAAAGTTGCCAAAGGGAGTATCCATTGACTGTGGATTCTGTTGTGATTTTGGTGAACGACCATGAAAATTGCTAAAAGGAACAGCCATTGACTGTGGAGTCTGCTGTGACTTTGGTGAACGATCATGAAAGTTGCCAAAGGGAGTATCCATTGACTGTGGAGTCTGCTGTGACTTTGGTGAACGATCATGAAAGTTGCCAAAGGGAGTATCCATTGACTGTGGAGTCTGCTGTGACTTTGGTGAACTATCATGAAAGTTGCCAAAGGGAGTATCCATTGACTGTAGGATCTGCTGTGACTTTGGTGAACTATCATGAAAGTTGCCAAAGGAATATCCATTGACTGTGGAGTCTGTTGTGACTTTGGTGAACGATCATGAAAGTTGCCAAAGGGAGTATCCATTGACTGTGGATTCTGTTGTGATTTTGGTGAACGACCATGAAAATCGCTAAAAGGAACAGCCATTGACTGTGGAGTCTGCTGTGACTTTGGTGAACGATCATGAAAGTTGCAAAAGGGAGTATCCATTGACTGTGGAGTCTGTTGTGACTTTGGTGAACTATCATGAAAGTTGCAAAAGGGAGTATCCATTGACTGTGGAGTCTGTTGTGACTTTGGTGAACTATCATGAAAGTTGCCAAAGGGAACAGCCATTGACTGTGGATTACATTGTGACTTTGGTGAACAATCATGAAAGTTGCCTGAAGTAGTTTCTGATGGTTGAGAATGTTGCACGTCTGCTGAATGGCCATGAAAGATTCCCGCATTAATATCTGTTGAAGGTAGGTTACCGATGGAAACATAAATGAGAGGATTTCTGGATTTTGATATCAAATAAGTTTGTGTATACAGGGAATCGGATGCAGTAGAAGACTCTTGTGTCTGATCACTTGAAGAAACAGGCAATGCTGTAAGATATATCTGATCAGTCAGGGAGCTGTCTGTGTAATATTCTTTGCATGAAACTTGAGAAAAAGAACTGTGATCTTGATGGGAAGACCAAGATCTGTAGGTATCACTCTCTGAGACATCCTCCGAAGGTGGAGCTGAAGGTACCACACCTGTATGGTTTTTATTTTCAAAATGAGAGAGCATGTTCTTATTTGAAATAAAATTGTCCGCAGTTTTATCATAACAATTTGTTTCCAACATAGAAAAAGATCGTCCATCTTGTGTGTTCTTCTGTTTTAAAATTGGGAAACTACATTCCCTGCTGGAGACAGAATCAATGACATTGTGGCAGTCATCAGTTTCTTCACAACCTGGTTGTAATCTACTACTATTACTCTTATATACTACATTTTCTCCTGTAGAAGAAGTCGAACTACAATCTTTAGCAAAGGCTTGGTTTATGATTTCTGGAAACTGCTTGTTCGTAAATATCAAATTGCTTGTTCCGTCACAACTTTCTGGTAACCGCTTGTTCAGAATACCAAATTGCTTGTTCCGTCACAACTTTCTGGAAACTGCTTGTTCGGATATAACAATTTGTTTGTTCCGTTACAACTTCCTGTGTAAAAATGGTTTTCTAACTGTAACTGTTCATCAGGTGCCAATAGCTTCTTTGTCAGCACTTTGCTCTCAAGAAATCGCTTGGAATTATCAAGGGATGGCTGAATGTTAATACCTTTAATTTCTAGTTTGATATTGTCGGAGATCAGGTCAGACTTGAAATCCTCGTGCCTGTCACAAATGTATTTGTTATCCACGAGATGTGTATGTGTTTTTAACTGTGGATAAAGACTGCTAGATCTTCCTTCATCCAGACTGACCTCCTCAGCAGCCATAATCCAAGACTGTGGATTCTCATTAAAATTCAGTTCATCCACACAAATATCAAGCATCTTTGAAGTGGAACAAGTCATGGCATCTGCTCCTCTGATCATAACTTTACCCCGTCTCCCAAAAGGAATGATCCCCTTTCTGAGGAGAGCTCCATAATCCGACTATTTCTTGACACTTTCTTTGCCCATACTGATCCGGAGAGGAAGTTGGATATCCACCCATTCATTGGGGTGGTCTATCATGCTCTGCCAGGCTTCAATCTCTTCCCCTCTGGAATCCATCCAGTCTACAGTCTTGCCCTGGTGAGTACCTGTGAACAAACAAAATATACCATCAATTAGCTACTAGAACAGTTTATACCATTTACACAAGAACGAGGCACTGAATGGATTAAAGCGCGAGCTTCCATTCGCGAGACCTGGGTTCAATCCCGGTAAGGCCATTTAATTTTATTTCTGTCGGGGCATAAAGAAAAATCTTAACCTGAAGATTTTCGTGGTGACTACACTAGCATTAAATTCCACAGGCTCATGTCCCCCATGTCTACAGTGCCCTAAAAAAAGTATTATGGGCAGTAAAGACACAAGAACTAAGGCACACAACAAATGCCCTTTTCAGAGCAACCTAGCAAATATAAATAATATCATTAAGAGTAAAATTTAAGAAGGGCATCAGCTGGATCTTCTTCAGCAATCTCTGGTCATACGTTTAGTTTACTGTGGACCACAAACTGGGGCAGTCAGCTTCAGGTCTGTAAGGTTCCCCAAACCTTAGCTTTTAGTTCGACTGGGTGTGGCCACATGTTGCTTCTCAGCTCACACAGGATAAGAAATTCTTGCAGGACATGCTCCGGTGTCTGCTCCACCTGCTGAGAGCTGTTTGACTTATTCCTAGTCTATATTAGTGTTTGTTGAGTTTGCAGTGCACGGTACGTAGGCGAAAAGCTGGATCAATACATAACAAACCACTCAAAATAAGTCAAACAGAACTGGTAATTTACAGTAATCATACCAGAAACATTTTCCTGCTTTAAACAAAGAGACACATTCCTCTGGAATCTCTTGTCTAACAGTTTGTATTCAAGCAAGCATTTCCGTCTATATAGCAGGAGTCTCTGTCTAATTCAACTTCAAATATTGTAACTACTTAGCAATTATTATTAACGAGAAGATAAAAACTGCAATCTGCAACCTACCCTGTCCCAAACTGAGTCGGACACCACCAAGAAAATCATTGCTGGACAACCTTTCATAGTCCCATATGGTCAGTTCAAGCCCATGCTGGGGCAACAAGGACTGGTCAACCCCTTCAAACACAAGAATATGTTGCCACTGGGGGTTTGTTGTCTTTTTGATAACTGGTGTCTTTTGTT
The DNA here is from genome assembly GCA_020796225.1 of Arion vulgaris. Taxonomy (NCBI): domain Eukaryota; kingdom Metazoa; phylum Mollusca; class Gastropoda; order Stylommatophora; family Arionidae; genus Arion; species Arion vulgaris. Next base: position 8,274,473 of record CM036762.1, read on the forward strand.
TGCTAGCGTGGACCACATCAGGCAGTAAGTACCTGGGAAATAAATGAAACAATGTATTAACAAAAAGATCCTTGTTGCAGTAGGGTATCTTGTTTAATAGGATCTAAATGGGTCTAAAGGATTGGCTTTATTGCACCAAGTTTTCCCTTATGGCTCCGTCCCTTTTGGCAAAAATGGCAAGTCATCTGCTGTGAGTGTTGCATAGAACATGAGCCCCGTAGCTCCAGAATCAATCCAAGGAATAACAAACTCATTTAAACGCACAGTCATACAGTGGATCCCATCACATTGCAACATAAGGGGAAACGAAGAGGCAGACAGGCTAGCAAAGGCAGGAGGCGACTGCCGCAGACTGATTACGAAGTCAGCTACGATGGGCTAAAACAACCATCGGATGGCAATATAGAGAGAAGTGGTCGCAAGACCACCCTCAACACAGCGCCAAAGATGAGTACTGTGGTCTGTCCTGTAGCAAACAAGTTATCATATTCCGCCTCCGTACCAACCATAGCAGACTCCGGTACCACACGTACAACAAATGTATAATTGGCACAACTAGCCTGTGCCACTGCGGTGGACATGACGACATAGCACCTACTACAAGACTGCCCACTGGTAGCAGGCCTGAGAAAGGAAACCTAGCCGGAAAATATCAAACTAAATGAGAAGCTGTACGGAGGAACAGAGTCCCTAAAAACAACAGCAGAATTTAAGTGGAAATCTGGTACATCAGTCTAAGTGGTGATCACGTGAGATAGAGCGAGAATTCTAGGGATCATGTGAAAAAATGGCACATGTGGCTTGGTCCAGATTCGAACATATAACCTTTAGAACAGGTCTTAACTATTTTGCCATAGAGACCCTGTTTAATAGTGTTGGATGTTTGATTTCACAAGTTCCAAAAATTGGGCATTACTAATATCTGTTTGCAGTTGTTTATTTAATTTCCTGTACATATAAACTTGTTACTTTAGTTGTCTGTACCATAAGTAGCCTACACACATAAACGTTTGTTATTTTAGTTGCCTACACACATAAACTGTTATTTTAGTTGTCTACACACATAAACTGTTACTTTAGTTGTCTACACACATAAACTGTTACTTTAGTTGTCTACACACATAAACTGTTACTTTAGTTGTCTACACACATAAACTGTTACGTTATTTGTCTACACACATAAACTGTTACTTTAGTTGTCTACACACATAAACTGTTACTTTAGTTGTCTACACACATAAACTGTTACTTTAGTTGTCTACACACATAAACTGTTACTTTAGTTGTCTACACACATAAACTGTTACTTTAGTTGTCTACACACATAAACTGTTACTTTAGTTGTCTACACACATAAACTGTTACTTTAGTTGTCTACACATATAAACTGTTACTTTAGTTGTCTACACATATAAACTGTTATTTTAGTTGTCTACACACATAAACTGTTACTTTAGTTGTCTACACACATAAACTGTTATTTTAGTTATATCAACTTGTGGTAGCAATGCAACCCAATAATAATAATAATAAATTGGCTGAAATCGGATGCACATGTCCTAAACGTGTAGAGGTCTATGCGTTTAGGGGCCTACCAAACCAATGTGCAACGTATACACGTTCTTGGCAAAGACCAAACATATCACAAAGAGTAATTAAAATTGGTCGTGAAGGACGAACACAAAGAAGAAGAAGAAGATAATAATTAAAAAAGGAAAAATGAAGATAATCAAAAATCTCTGTACCCTTTACAAAAAGGATCTGATCCAGCAGATCCTCTCATAGCCGTAAGATTTTGTGCTTCCTTGATCAAAACATGAATTTCTCCAAGATCAGATTGCAGTTTTGCTTTCTCTTTGATCTTCTTGCGAGAGGAGCCAGATTTCTTCCTGGGACTTGTCTCAAGCATGTCTGTAGTGACATACTTGACAGAAATAAACAGATCCCCCTTGTAACCCATCAATGGATCTTGGGTATTTGCCTGACAAATTCAGAATAAATATGTTTATGATCATCAATTCAGTAAATGACAAACAACACATTCTAAAAAAAATACATTCAATAGCACATGTACTTAATAAACATATATATAGATATACTCAACAAACAAACAAACAAACAATGTAGGTCCTATGCTCAAGTTGAGTACACATAGAACACCTTGGCAATCAAAAATCAATAAGAGTAGATCACAAAGCCACTGCACGAGACAAAATTCATTTAAAACATCAAAAAGAAAAATTAAGACAAAAATTGTAACCATCTCCAAAGTTAGATTTGGGACTCACCGGTGCTACGGAGTTTGTGCTCTGCTGCTTAGATTTTCCTGTGTAAGAATGATATCAGAGCACACATGGCTATTCCTAGAAGTGCAGTGATGATGATCCTATCAATCAATCAACAATCAACAACACAAGCACAATAAGACAAAAGAGAAAAACATAGAAAGCAGCTGCTCTCTCTCTCTCTCTTTTAATTTATATTTTCTTTAAGATTGATATACTTTCATTGTCATTTTCTTTAGCCACTTAATTAACTAACCACATTTTAGACAAACTGTTGAACTAAAATCCATTTTAATTATGCACTTTTAAACTGAATCAAGTCAAAGCAGTGAAGAAACTAGAGGGTTCGTTTTTGTAAATGAAAGGTCAGGTTGGCATGATCAAAGTTATTTTCAGCACATCTCTGGAATTGTTGTTTCTGCCTGTTATACTGCTTTCTTAGGCAGTGTAGGACAGGGAGGACATGAGCACATGGAATTTAATGGTAAATGGCTAGTGCTCTCTCTCTCTTTAGCCTGTTACGCCCTTGGCGTTTAGGGCAGCAAACAAACGCACACCATTCTTCCCTGTTCATGGCCTTCCTCTGTATTGTGTTCCAGCTATGATTCATTTCTTTCAGCTCTTGCTCTATCGTTCTCCTCCAGGTCGTCTTGGGTCTTCCACGCTTTCACCTACCCTCTGGGGTCCATCTCAGTGCAGTTTTCGTGTCGGAGCCAGTCTCCATGCGCATCACATGTCCAATCCATCTCCAGCGTGTCTTCGGATGATAGTGTCCATATTCTCTTGTTGGCATCGTGCAAGCAATTCTTGGTTCGAGATAGTAGTCGGCCAGTACACGCATAAGATTTTTCGCAGACAAGTTGTATGAAAGGTGGAGTGTCTGGATATATCCTGTTCTGTCATTCTCCAGCATTCCGATCCGTACAGCAATGTTGACAGCACACAGCTGTTGTAGATACTAGTCTTGGTTCTGATGCTGTATTGGGCAGATTTCCAGGCGGTCTGAAGGGTCATGAATGCACTTTGTGCCTTACTCAGTCTGTTTTAATATCAGATCCAGCGCCTCCTTCATTGCTAATAACACTTCCAAGGTATGTGAAGCGGTTGTATCTCGGAGGGTTTTACCTTCTAGTTTGACTGGTGCTGGGGTTGCTATGTTCAGAGTCATTACCTCAGTTTTCTTCTGATTTATTTTCAGCCCAACCATCTCACTATATTGGTTAAGGCGGCAGGTCTTTTCTGGATATCTCTATGTGTATAAGATAGGAGTGTGATGTCATCTGCAAAATCTAGGTCTTCCAGAGTGGATGTGAGCATCCATCTAATACCTCTTGCCTTATCTTCCGTTGTTTTACGCATCACCCAATCTATGACAGTGTTGAATAGTAGGGCTGACATAACACATCCTTGTCGTACGCCTGTTTTGACTTCAAACTTTAGCTCTGAGGTTTCAACACTGCATGCAAAATGGCTAGTGCAGTTGCGGTGAAACTGTTCAGGTTATGATTTTTTCATTATGCCCCGACATTTAAAAAATGTAGAGCCGACATTCTTCTTCTTCTTCTTCAATGATCCAGCTGCACTTGAGCTTTTGCCCTTCGGCTCCAATGCTATGTAGTGGTATCTGCATGTGTCTGTAAGTTGTTCTTTTGTTCCGTATAATGTGTTCCATTTATCTGGCCTTGGAGGAAGGAGGGTTTTTCTGATGTCATCTAGTGCTTGACACTTGAAGAGGTGGTGGTGAACGGTTTCATGATGATGTGCACACAGTTGGCACTCTGGAGTGTGGATGAATTCTGTTCAATTGATTATTAAGTGTTATGTGTTGGGTTCGGAGTCTGAAAATGGTGCTCTGATCTCTTCTTGTAAGGTGATTGATGTTGTCATTAAGGTTAGGGCTGGCCATATGGCTGTATACCTCTCTTCCTGTGTTTCCCATGGCCCATCTGTTCAGCAAATTTCTTTATTTGTTGTCATTAGGATTTGCTTTGCTGTATGGAGAGTTGTTGCTGTGATTGGTTGTTACTGTGTTGACCCTTTCTTGGCTAGCCTATCTTTGTTATTTCCAGAGAGTCGACATTAAAAGCAATGAATTATACATGTACATGTCGGTTTAATAATAAAATAGTACATGTGTTGTTGGCTTTTGCAGAGAAATCACCTTCATTTTTGTCACTAGGTATGCAGGAATTAGGGGTAATGAACGAGCTAATAGATTAGCTGACTTGGCTACAATATTGAGGGAGCTGCCATGGATCGAAATGACATTCTTCACGCATTGAGAGAGTCTCTCCGAACAGAGGAGTTTCAGGGCTGTGAATCCCACTCGCTGACCAGATTGAGAGATGGGTGTCGATATTGGTGCAGCCCAAAAAGAACGACATACTAAATATGCAAAGAGATTAATCAACATCGAACTGGCGTGCTGGGCCGCTGGACGCTGCTGGATTTGTTGAGGCGGAGATCGGGCACCTATGGACATGTCCGGAGTGCTATGATGATAGTCCTCATATAACTGATTCAAAACTCTTGGTCTTATTGGGGATTGAACCCAGGTTTCTTGTGTTGTGATCGAGCTCACTACCATTATGCCACAGATGGATATTGCTACAATAAATTAAAAAATCAAAACCCCCACCAAATTATTAAGAACCAATGCTCACAAACTGTTATTGACAACATATCTGTGAACTCAATATTAATAAACATCTATTTGATGATAGGGGTAAGACATGAAAATACAATAAAAACTGCATTTAATAAAAGGACACACAACAATCAGACCTACCCTTTCCTGCAGAGTGTACCACCTCTGAGCATTGTCATTGAATGAATAATAATCCAAAGACACTGTGACCTCCCCTAGAAAATCGTTTCGGCCGAAACGATCATTATGGCAAACAGTCAGCAATAGAGTGCGGGATACTAGCTCAGATTTGGTGATCTGGTACTGTCAATAATTATTTCAGAAAATTAAATTATGTTTTTTAAATAATGTAGTAAAGAACAGTAAACTACAGTAAAGTATATTAAAGTACTGTTAACAATTCCACGAGTTAATAAAGACAAAGCTGTGGCCGTTAATATAGGATGTCTGTTAAATAGAATGTAATTCCAACATGCCATTTAAAACAACATTCTTATTCATTTGAATTTGTAATTTATTTTACCTTAGTAAGCATTTATATTGCAATGTATATGGAATTAGTCAGTGTATTGGTTATAGGTGATCTAAAAATCATTTGCGAGCCAGTATATCGGCTAAAAAGGATGAATGAGTTAATGCACATATAAAAAGCTTTCACAACATACAATAGTCTACAATATAAAATGATGAGATATTTTTTTTTATATTTTTTTAAATGTTTGACAACTTATTATTAATTATTATATTACTTCTAAAGTCGGAGATGGCATGTCTGTATAGCAGGGGAAACACTTATAATTAGGGAAGCAGGTATTCAAGCAAAAATCAGTCAGAAGCGCACACAAGGCGCCTGACTACGCCTGAATTCATAGTGGCCGAATGCAAGAAGAAGAATTAATGTATTGTACTTTATTCAATCCATTACATTCAATATTGTTTTGTTTGTTAAATCAAAGGTTCGTTGTAATTAAAAACAATACCAAAAACTAAAGAACTTGTGTGCATACTGTTGTCTTGTCTTTGTTCCCTATGTTTGAAGTGTATGTGAAGTTTCACAATGTGGAGATCATACTGACTCTTGCTTCATGAGTCAAACATGTCTTTTATCTTGTCAAACTCCATGAGGGCATGAAGCAAGGTCTTGGCGAGGGCATGAAGCAAGGTCTTGGCGAGGGCATGAAGCAAGGTCTTGGCGAGGGCATGAAGCAAGGTCTTAGCTGAAGCAAGATCTTGCAAGGGCATGAAGCAAGGTCTTGGCAAGGGCATGAAGCAAGGTCTTGGTGAGGGCATGAAGTAAGGTCTTGGTGAGGGCATGAAGCAAAGTCTTGGCGAGGGCATAAAGCAAGGTCTGGGCGAGGGCATAAAGTAAGGTCTTGGCGAGGGCATGAAGCAAGGTCTTGGCGAGGGCATGAAGCAAGGTCTTGGCGAGGGCATGAAGCAAGGTCTTGGCAAGAGTATTTTCTGATCCAAACAAGAACATCTCTCTATATCTCAACAACACATATAAAAGTTGATTCAGTTACATATAAGGAGAGGAGTCGATCACTGACGTCAAGTAACGTTGGGTATGGTTAGTACTTAGATGGATGACCGGTTGGGAACACGTGTTGTGGACATATTTATACCTCCGACCATTATTAGTCGGAGACAGCACGCCTGTAATGGCAGATGACACTGATAAATAGGAAAGCAGGACTTCACGCAAAAATCAGTCAGAAGCACCATACCAGGTGCCCTGGTTACGCTTGAATTTATAGCAGGTGAACACAAGAAGAAGGAGATGATTGATAGAACTGTGGTTAGTGAACTTGTTTTGTTGACATGTGGTCTCAGGTTGGAAATGGTTCCTAGACAATGACTCTCAGATCAGCCCTGCTTCAGTTGAGTACCAAAGAAATACTAGGAAGTAAAGGCAGTTAACATGATGTGTGTTGCTGGTCAAATAAAATATAGACCTAAATTATAGATCACCAGTGGGGGACTGCCTAGAGTATTTGATAGTAGCTCGGCCTGCTAGCTGTGAGACGCCTCATAGCTCGGGTTCGAACCTACTGTCCGGCATTTGTTCGAGTCCCCTGGTCTTACTCAGGACGATAACGTGAGTACCTCTGAAGTCGGAGAAAATCTGCCTGTATGGCGAGGGAATACTAATTACGAGTACATTGAGCACACGGCTGCCAGTGTACAGTAATTTACAATGTGCACGCTGCTGCCATTGTAAGAAATTGGAAAAACGATTTTCACGCAAAAATCAGTTTCAGAGATGAAACTTCGCCTGAGTTGAAAGCGGACGAAAGAAAAAAAAAAAAAAATAGATCACCAGTAAGCAATCTTTTAATGCACAAGGTTTTTAAAAGACACTTTAAGTTGAGTCTTTCAAGAGTGTTTTCTGTCCTCCAACTGCCCATTTTTCACAGTCAAACTTGTCTTGATTACTGATCTTGTAACCGGTTGTGTTTGTGGCATAGAGGTATGTTGCTTGCCTCTGCTCAAAAAGGTACTCAGTGCGATTCCCCCTGATCTCTCTCAATGTAGGTAAGATCAAAAGTTCCTAGCCCTAACAGGGACAGATGATAAAAAGGTCCCATGTTCAAGGTGAGTATTAAAAGAATCATTAGCAGTTTTAAATCCACAAAAGTCGACTAAGTAGTCGCAGCCCGTGCAAAATTAATTAAAATAATTTTAATGAAATCCCGGCAAAATTTTCAAAATTACATTAGGGACCCTTGCAGTTACTATGGAGTTTGTGCACTGCCGCTGAAATCTTCCGGTGTAAGAAAGAGATCGTAGTACAAATAACTATTTACCGAAGTGCAGTGATGATGGTTCAATCAATCAATCAATCAAACAAACATTACGTAGCATATAGATTACAAAAGTAATGATTATGATGCCTATATAACACCAAGAGAGATACTGACCTTCAAGATTTCATCAAACACAGGATTAAGTGTGTGTTTCTTAATTCTGGTCTTTCTCTTGCTACTTCGAGATTTGTCAGGCAGGAGATATGTTTTAACATACCTAGATGGATAAAAAGTTGAGTAAGAAAAAACAAATTGAGGGTAGAAAAAACAAGCAGAGATGAGTAACATTCTAGAAAAAAATATAGACTTGAAAAAAATAATTTTTATTGGTTATTGAACCGTCATCATTGCACTCTGGCAGACCTATAGGTGCTCAGTCTACCGCAACAGATATTGAAGAGTTTGCATATTGGTTGTTCTGTGGTTTGCTGGTTAAACACACTCTCACTCTGCACCTCAAGCATCCAGTTCTACTTGTACAACGGGTAACCCCAAACTTCTTAAATCGCTGGATCAATTCAACATCTATTTCAGTGTCTTCATCCAACTGGCTGTTGTGAAGAGATCAAGAACATCCCCCTTATCAATCTTCAACTCTCCGAATAATAATGGACAGGAAATAAGTCATTCGTCTTCTTGTCTAGTGAGGTTGTTGGTCAAGATAGATCATCAAGCTTGTTGTCATATTCCAGTTTGTTGTGTTTTTATTCATTTGCTCAGAGATTAAAACCTCTTTAAGCCAAGGTATACCATTTTAAACCAAGGAGCAGTTTCTCTTTAAGTTAAGGTATACCGTTTAAACAAAGGACCAGCCCGCGACTCCAGCGTGTTCGTAGCGCGTGGACGACGGGTGACTAGTCCTCTGTAAGTGCGGGTTCAACTCTGCGGACTGGCAGAAAAGCTACAGGTTCCCCAGATTTACGGTGTTCGTGGCACCAAACCGAAGGGTTACGATGTCCATGGCACTGAGCCGAAGAGCTGAAAAGCTCAAGTGCTTCTGGATCGAAAACCAAAACCAAAGGACCACAGTTTCTCTTTAAGTCAAGATTGAACATAAATAATAATTATTCCTCTTGTACCGTTATACAGGGCTGCAAACAATATCTCCATACCGCGCTATCCTAGGCAACTCGCTCAATCTCCTCCATGGAAGTGAGATAGATATTTCTTGCCTCTCTCAGCAAAATTTATTTCAGGATCTCCCTAGGTTGTCCTTTCTTTCTTGAAACCCTTTGCATCCCACTTCAATGCCTGCTTTGATATTCTTTGATAATTTTTCTTGTGTCCAACATATCTCCATCTTCTCCTTCTTATAACAGTTGTTACTAGTGGTTGACCAGACATTTCTCCGATTTCATCTTTTCTTATCTTAACCACATTTCCGTGGAAGCGCCGTGGGAGAGTTCATTTTCTATCTTGTGCCAGATGTGTTGCGCTTGACGTTGTCAGTCCATGCTTTGCAGGGACTCTGAGATGTTATCTATCCATCATGTTCTTGGCCTGCCTCGTGCTCTGTGCCCTGAGCGTCGATTATTATAGGCACGTGATGGTAGTAAATGTGGTTCCATTCTCATTAGATGGCCGAACCACTTGATTCTTTGCCTTTCGATGTACTGTATGCATGGTATAGTACCAACGATGCTTCTGATATTCTCATTTCTCACTCTATCTCGCCTTGTAACGTTGACAGCTTTTCGGAGACATCTCATTTCACATGTTGTAATCTTTCTTTCTTGTGTCTTAGTCAGAGGCCATGTTTGGCACTGATAGCAAGAGTTGGAATAAATATGCAGTTTATCAGTTGTCGATTTCATCACTTCTCCTAAATTTGTTTCATTATATGTTCATTATTTTTCGAGACATCTATTTTCAAATTCATTCAACTTGCTTTCATATTTTTAGTCATTTTCCAACTCTCGCTGGCATTTGTTAGGATTGAAACAACATTTGAAATGAAAATTGTAATTTAGTTTTAATACTTTTATAACTTGCAGTTTCATATTTTATTTACAGCTTTAAAAGTTGATGTTGCTTTGACAATTCGGAGCATAATTTTGAACATGGTAAATATTTTAATCCTTTGGCTTTCAGATTTTGTTGAGCATGGCAAAAGTTTTTATTTCATTTCTTGATTTTTTCCAATGATGTCTTTATGATTTGATTGTTTAACATAATTGGGTTTACTGATTTTAGCTATTTCTATGACTTTCATTTTTGCAAAATTAACTAAAATTTATATATCTTTGTTACAGCATCCTTGTACCAGCTGGCTAAATTACTTCTTCTCTGAATGCTCATATTGACCACTTGTTAACCACTCTTGTGATTTGTATGTGATCTGAGCCTAAGAGCAATTGTATATTGTGTGAATTATGTGCACACAAATAGGCCAGCACATTCGATTTCCGCTACGCTTTTTATTTACTAGGTAGCTTCCTTAGGGCCCCTACCTAAATCACTTGTTATGACATGCCTTGAAGTCTTCGTCTTCTTCTCGTTTGCTGATGTTCAATGTCTACACAATGAGCCAGGTTCTCTGGATGTATGTTGTTGTATTTGTTAGTTCATCAAGGCTTCCAAACAGCTTTGTGGTGATGTCTGTCACTGTTGGCAATGTTCTTTCCGCAGTTGATTCATCAGGTGACAATCTTGCAGGATGTGTTCAGCTGTCTGTGCAGTCTGTCCACAAGCACATGTGGGTGATGGAACTAGTTTTAGTCTGTGTAAGTGTCTGTTCACTAAAACAATAGCGCATAAATTGCAAACATTCATCAACTGGTGTCTGCGCAGAATAGAGGGAATAAGATGGTATGATAGGGTCACAAATGAGGAACTTATGGAGAGAACAAGACAGATTCCAGTGAACGAACAGGTTAAAAAGACGCTGGCGCTGGATAGGACACACTTTGCGAAAACCGGAGGGAATATAACAAGAAGGGTCCTTGCCTGGAACCCGCAGGGACAGCGAAAGAAGGGGAGGCCGAGAAATACATGGAGACGAGATTTGGAGGCGGAGATCAACAATATAAAGAAGAGCTGGAGGGAGCTGCAGGAGATAGCTAGAGATAGGAAGACTTGGCATGAGTTGGTTGAGGGCCTATGCCCCAACCCGGGTAAAAAGGCAAAGAGAGAGAGAGAGAGAGAGTGTCTGTTCAGTCTGTTGTGTCTAGTTCTGAGTCAAAACCTGGTAGGTTGTAGTGTTACTGTTCTTTGCTTCCCTTGTGAGCCCCACAACACATAGCGCAATTAATATCGGAAAAATAAAGTCACAAAATCACTCACGGATCAGATCTGTTGTGTTTGGTGTCTACAGGTGCCAAATCCTTGCACTGTAAAATATGAACCTCCAAAATATTGCTCTTACAGTTGTAACTCAGGAAGAACATTATCTCCCCTGTGACATGGATACGACCATAGTTTACCTCCCCTGCATCACTGTATATGCTGTAAATACTCTCTCGACTGTCCTGTTTAACAAAATGTTTGAAAACAGATGCAGAAAGTGTGACACATTCAAAATATTGACAATAATCTATGTTGAACTAGCCTCAGTATCAATCATAATATCTACAATTAAACAAACGCTAGCTCAGCCCATAATATTGACAATAATCTACATTAAACTAGCCTCTGTATCCCTCTTACTATTGCGCAGTGGCGGTACCATAGCCAATGAAGTTTTACCGAGGCGTGGTTACTCGCTTCTCAGCCTTTTGGCTAAGATCAAAGTGTAGTATCTGTATCGCTTGATATCTGTCACGTGGCCCATTATATGGGTTCACAAAGTTATCAGCTTGTGTTACGGAACTAGTGCCCACTTGATCGAAGCCGAAGGTCGAAGCCTTCATTAAATGCCACATGGCTACCCTTGTACAAAACTAGGAGTGCCATCGATCGAAGGATTGATGGGGCTTGATAGTTTATAAACGTTTTCATGTTCCGTTGTACGGGGTCCACCTGGTATGGCACATCTGGGACGGGTCCCATAAAAAAATAATTGACAATAATCTACATTAAACTAGCCTCAGTATCAAGCATAATATTGACAGTAATCTACATTAAACTAGCCTCAGTCTCCCTCATAATATGAATATTAACTGATTAGCTACTGAAAAACCGGTTGTGGCTGAATTAAATGTTCCCATTTGCAGGCGCATGTACAAATTCAGTTGTGGTTTTCTTAATTGTTAACAAATTTTTATTAGTAATATATCCTTGTGTAGGTAAATACATTTTCTCTAACACAGATCTACAGCAATTGTTTGTTAACTTTTTTTGTAGTAAATTTTGTAAACGTTAAATTATTTCTTACAACAGAAAAGCATTCAGAAAATATAAAAAAGCCCTTCAAGTTTTGAATTTCCCAAAATGTTATACCTTCACTTGGTGATTAGCGATATCTGGAGACCCTGAACAACTGCTGAAAGGCGAATATCGTCTCAGTTCCATGGAGAGATTCGAGTCAGGATGAGTGGTAGGAAAATTACTAGGCCTATGTACGATATGATCAGAGGATTAATATATCAATATTAAGAAAAACATTTAAGGACATGGAAATGGAACAATATTTAGTAAATAATGTACAGTTCTTATCATCAATGATCTTATCGTTTGTAGACATGGTAAACATTTTTTACAGTTCAGAAACTGACGTGAAAACATGATAAATATGACAAAATACAATTTTTTACCCTCAACCGATGCATGTGGTTCGTGAATCAAGCATTCTGTCAGTAAATTAAAATCTCACACCAAAATGGAAAAGGAGAATGTAAATATAAAACTTGTTTAACTAGGAAACAAACTATGACGCTCATAGCGGCTTGCTGCTATGACTAAATAGCATCTTTGATGCTCCCAGCGGCTTACATGAGGCAATCGGTTAAACTAACCTGAGCCTCATCACAATATGTAAATAAACTAGCTAACCTCATCACAATATCTAGAATAAACTAGCCTGAGCCTCATCACAATATCTAGAATAAACTAGTCTGAGCCTCATCACAATATCTAGAATAAACTAGCCTGAGCCTATCACAATATCTAGATAAACTAGCTCTGAGCCTCACACATATCTAGAATAAACTAGCCTGAGCCTCATCACAATATCTAGAATAAACTAGCCTGAGCCTCATCACAATATCTAGAATAAACTAGCCTGAGCCTCATCACAATATCTAGAATAAACTAGTCTGAGCCTCATCACAATATCTAGAATAAACTAGCCTGAGCCTCATCACAATATCTAGAATAAACTAGCCTGAGCCTCATCACAATATCTAGAATAAACTAGCCTGAGCCTCATCACAATATCTAGAATAAACTAGCCTGAGCCTCATCACAATATCTAGAATAAACTAGTCTGAGCCTCATCACAATATCTAGAATAAACTAGCCTTAGCCTCATCACAATATCTAGAATAAACTAATCAGAGCCTCATCACAATATCTAGAATAAACTAGCCTGAGCCTCATCACAATATTAGATAACTAGCCTGAGCTCATCACAATATCTAGAATAAACTAGTCTGAGCCTCATCACAATATCTAGAATAAACTAGCCTAGCGTCATAATATTATAAAAACTAGTCTCACAGTGGTGGGAGGCAATCATTGTGAGCAAATACAAAGAATACAAAATCATAGGAATGTAAACATAATGTCAGCGACCTTGTGGCTAAGATCAAAGTGCAGTGCAACTTGATTCAGCCAAAGTGTGGAGTCTTCAAAAATGTCAAATGGCACAATAAAACACAGGTAAACTCAGAGCAGCTATCATTCGAAAGAATGATGAGATCGAGTGTACATGTTTTACCGTAAGGGGTCCACTCAATGTGGCACTTCCAGGTAGGGTCAAACAGTTTTTTTTTTCAATCAATATAAATAAGTTACAAATATGAATGTTTTAAAGGATTATTATCAATGTAGTAGCCATCAGGTGTGTTCAATAATGGAGTTAGCAGTGAAGTGCAATAAAAGTGGTTAAAAAAGACATGTAATAGAGGTAGTGAAATCAACAAAGGGGGTGCGGTTATTGGTTACTAAACTGACGTCATTGCACTCCAGGCAGACCCATAGGTGCTCAGCCTCCCCAACAGATATCGAAGAGTATGCATACTCATGGTTCCTGTTGGCTCGCTGATTAAACACACCTCTCAGGGGGTGCAGTCAATGTAGGTAATAAACAAACTGATGTAATCGATAAAGTTTAAAATAAACAAAAGGGATGTAATTAATAGTTTATAAACAATGGGATGTAATCAAGTTAGTTCTCAAAACAAAGGGATGTAATCAAGTTAGTTCTCAAACAAAGGGATGTAATCAGTGTAGTTAATTAATAAAGGGATGCAACCAAGATAGTTCATAAACAATGGTCAATAATCAACATAGTTTTTTTGGTTTTTTAAAGGGATGTTATAAATATGAATAAACAGATAGGACTAAATATAAATACAAGAAAAATATATCACTAATATAGGTACATAAGAGGAACTTCCAGACCAAGTATATGTTTCTTCTTGCTCTAATAATTTATTACTTTGATAGTATCCTGTTTCTCTCTCCACAAGTTGCTAATTCTTATTTTTCATCAACAACAACAAAATAATAAAAAAATGTAATGTGGGAACGTTCATAGAGCCAATAGACAACTAAATTAAACAAATTCTGAGTAGCTCTTATTTCAAAGAATGATGATGCTCTGAGTTTTACATGTTTCAAACGTGTGTGGTCCCTCCTGCTGCAGCACACAGGTAATATTCCCCCATATCCCCCAATATATTGTTGGCCTAAAATGCTTTGATATGTTAAAAAATGGCTTGCCTTCATGAATCCAGTGAGGACCCACATCAGAAGTCTAATTCCATGCAAGGACATTAGAGATCTAGACACATTTATTTTTCTTCTTCAGTGTTCACTCGAGAACAAACACTAATAAATTTCTCTTTCTGGTTTGAAAGATGCTGTGACACAGCACTCATTGATTCTCTTGCACTTAATATTTGAAAATATGACTCTGAAAAACTGTATCATCAGTAGGCAATCTTGTGGTGGGGGATGAGTACAGTGAACCCTTCCATGGCTTCAGTATCACTGGGTAGTATAAAGGTCCTTTCATCATCTAGTCCTAGGTCAGTCCAAATCTGATTCGTGCCAGGGGTGAGTAGACAACATTGTGGTGGGGGATGAGTACAGTGAACCCTTCCATGGCTTCAGTATCACTGAACAGTACAACGGTCCTTTCATCATCTTGTCCTAGGTCAGTCCAATTCTGATTCGTGCCAGGGGTGAGTAGACAACATTGTGGTGGGGAACGAGTACAGTGAACCCTTCCATGGCTTCAGTATCACTGAGCAGTACAACGGTCCTTTCATCCTCTTGTCCTAGGTCAGTCCAATTATGATTACAGAGGTGAGTAGACAATCTCGACACCCCTGTTCTATGACATAAACAAAATAAACAAAACCCTCTAAAAACTAAAAGTATTTTCAAATCTGAAAGCAATGAGTTTAAAAAAACAAAATCATAATAGACGCATGCGCAATATTAGACCACCACCATATCAACCAAGGACAACAATTCCAGGAAAATGTGCTATAAATAACAGAAGGATCATGCAGGCATGCAAAGTTCCACCATCATGCACTTACAGCCAAGCTGGTACGGCTGCCTAGCAACTGGTTAGGATGGTGGCTGCTAAACAACTCATCTAAATCCTCCTCCTCATCCCCATCATTCTCCTCCTGCTGACAATAATAAATACTTTTGTCTGTAGGAATACATCTGAATCAACCTGAACCCATGAAAATCACTAGCTACAGTACAAGATTCACTGAGATACTACTGCTAGACTAACTTTAAGAAGAAAATTATAGAAATGAGTTAGCCAAATCATGTTCATTTTGTTAGATAAAGAACAGACAAGTTAAATCTAAACAAAAGTAATGTATCTCATAAACATGTATGGAATATCAACCTTAAATATGAACTATTTAATATGAACTGTGCCGGGGCTTGCAAGGGGAGCAAAGAATAGTAATATGGTGACCTACAAGACATGATGTAAGAGGTGATTGAGATAGAGACCTAGGAAAGCTACCCTAGTAAATGAAAAGCGTTGCAGAAATCGGATATGCTGGCCTACTTGTAGGTGCAAAACTGGCACAATGTATAATCACTCTTAAGACTCATATCACATACAAAACTGGCACAATGTACAATTGCTCTTAGGCTCATATCACATACAAAACATGGTGGTTTAACAAGTGGTTGATATGGAGCGTTCAAAGAAGATATTGGTACAATGAGCATTCTTATATTGGTACTACTACTGCCTTGTAGTTAGATTGGGGACAATCAAAGCTAGCGGAGCAAACCGTACACAACAAATCTGGATGGCAGGCAAACCAAGTAGTCTAAAAAAGACTGGTAACCTGGGCAGATGACACTCAACAACCCGGGAGGGAAGGTTGTCGAGGGTAGCTACCTTAAAAAAAATAGCAACCTGCTGCCTTGCAGGTCGGCTGGGGACAGCCCAAGGCTGATGGAGAGTGAACCCACTAAACGCTGGCTAAAACCGGACACATCGCCGAATGATAAGCACCAGAGCTCCAAATGGCGCTAAAGATGTGACGAAGCACACCCATGCTAAGGCTGCATGAATTAGATTTCCACATGAATAAGACAACAAATAACAGCAGAATTTATGGGGAAATCTGGTACATCAGTCTAAGCGGTGATCGAGAGAGAGATAGATATTGGTACAATGAGCCTTCTTATAGTGGTACAATGAACATTCTTATATTGGTACAATGAGCATTCTTATATTGGTACAATGAGCATTCTTATATTGGTACAATGAGCATTCTTATATTGGTACAATGAGCGTTCTTATATTGGTACAATGAGCATTCTTATATTGGTACAATGAGCATTCTTATATTGGTACAATGAGCATTCTTATATTGGTACAATGAGCATTCTTATATTGGTACAATGAGCATTCTTATATTGGTACAATGAGCATTCTTATATTGGTACAATGAGCTTCTTATATTGGTACAGGCTACATTCTTATATTGGAAAACTAATGAGGGACTTCTTATATTGGTACAATGAGCATTCTTATATTGGTACAATGAGCGTTCTTATATTGGTACAATGAGCGTTCTTATATTGGTACAATGAGCATTCTTATATTGGTACAATGAGCATTCTTATATTGGTACAATGAGCATTCTTATATTGGTACAATGAGCATTCTTATATTGGTACAATGAGCGTTCTTATATTGGTACAATGAGCGTTCTTATATTGGTACAGGCTACATTCTTATATTGGTACAATGAGCATTCTTATATTGGTACAATGAGCATTCTTATATTGGTACAATGAGCGTTCTTATATTGGTACAATGAGCATTCTTATATTGGTACAATGAGCATTCTTATATTGGTACAATGAGCGTTCTTATATTGGTACAATGAGCGTTCTTATATTGGTACAATGAGCGTTCTTATATTGGTACAGGCTACATTCTTATATTGGTACAATGAGCATTCTTATATTGGTACAGGCTACATTCTTATATTGGTACAATGAGCATTCTTATATTGGTACAGGCTACATTATTATATTGCTACAATTCACACTCTTATCTTGAGCACAACCAACAGCTATAAATCATATAAACAAAAAAACATGTCTAATGAGAAATAAAGAGTAAAAGACATACTTCCTCTCCCAGATGTGTCACGGCTATAGCAGGAACCGACAAATGATCATTTTGAGACGCAGGGGCAAGATCAAGCTGTTCATTGCTGCTGATTCCACTTGTGTTACCATCAGTGGCTCCAACTGAAGTATCTCTCACTGGCTCTGCTTATGCAAATTTATAACAGGAAATAAGAACAAAAGTTTTGTCAGTAGTGACAGTATCAATTTTCTTATAAATTCAACAAAATATATCTAAATTTAACCAGAAAAAACATAAATATTATCTTGCTTTAGAAATTAAATTACTAATAGCAAAATATATTTATATTTTATTCAAATATTTCAAAAATGTATAAATGAAGTTCAGAATGAATAAATAGTCATTTATCATGAATATCTATGATTATTTATCATTGGTTATTGAACTGATGTCAAATATCACTCCGGGCAGACCCATAGGTCTGTTCGTTATCATTATTAATCATTACTGTTCAGTTATCATTATTACTCATTACTGTTCAGTTATCATTATTACTCATTACTGTTCAGTTATCATTATTATTTATAGTTATTTACCCTATGACATAATAAAATTAATGAATAATTATACATTAAAAATTAAAATATTAAATATAAACATCTTGGTCAGTGGATCTCAATATAAAGTTTGTAGCAACACGCACGGTCAAAGCCGTACACATTTACAGGTTACCTCTGGCACTAACAAGTAGTTTGACACTTAATTTTGGTGTATTAGTGCCAATGTAGTCATGACACACATCAGAGAAGGTGGTGACACATCTACAGCCTTACACATTTACAGGTTACCTCTGGCACTAACAAGTAGTTTGACACTTAATTTTGGTGTATTAGTTCCAATGTAGTCATGACACACATCAGAGAAGGTGGTGACATCATTTACATTCGTTGAACTACATTTACAGAGTTACTTTCTGGCAACTAAAAGTAGTTATGACACTATAAATTTAGTTATGTATAGCTAATAATACATCATGCCACACACTTAGAATGGTGGAGACCATCAATTTATGACACCAGATGAGTGAGAAGACAGGAGACTTGTAGATCTATCCCCAGAAATGGTAGATGTTTTGCTACGTAACTTATAAATTAACAGATAGCAACAAAACATATAACTTGCTTATGTATACAGGCCCAAGAAAATAACTAAATAGCTAATAAACGAATGTACAAGACTTCTATAAATTGAAGTTGTTTCAACAAGGCTATTATAAACTGAACTTATGTACATTAAAACTATACATTTAAACTAAAATTATAAATTTAACTATGTGCTAGGCAACTAATGACACAATGAAATTATATACAACACCTCTATAAACTGAAGTTATGTACGCGGTTTCTTTTAATCATAGTTATGTACAAGGCTGCTATTAGCTGAAGTTATGAAAAACAAAAACTACAAATACTATGTGCAAGACAATTATACAATTAAGTTATGTACTTATGTACAAGACATCTATAAACTGAAGTTGTTTACAAGGCTGCTATAAACTGAAGTTATGTACAAGAAAGGTATAAATTTAAACTAAAACTATACAATTTAAACTATGTGCAAGGCAACTATACAATTAATTTTTTAGGTACAAGACATCTATAAACTGAAATTATGTACACAAATCTATAAACTGAAGCTGTTTACAAGGCTGCTTTAAACTGAAGTTATGTACAAGAAAGGTATAAATTTAAACTAAAATTATACATTTAAACTACGTACAAGGCAACTATAAAATTTAATTATGTGCACAAGCTTCCATAAACTGAAATTATGTAGACAACCTCTATAAACTGAAATTATGTATAAAGTTTATATAAACTGCTCTAGACTCTACCCATATATACAAACATACTACACAACATCACCACCAGCAAGTAATTTTTAAAGTGCAAGGATCAAAGCTGTGTCACCAAATAATTTCATCAAAGTCTGTGTAAGCAGATAAGCTCAAATGTGACTTGGGAGAAAGAGACTTAATGCACATAAGGCTGTTGTTCTTGCAGACACCAACTTTCACAATGCTACCACATTAAGCTTGGATAGAAAATTATCACCTTTCTAATGATAGAAGTATATTACTAATTCCTTCTAATGATAGAACTATATTACTAATTCTTTCTAATAATAGAACTATATTTCTAATTTTTTCTAATGATAGAACTATATTACTAGTGTATATCATGGTTAAACTCTTATTACATTAAACAATTGAGACTGCTTGTAAATACAGGGTGTTCAAGATAAAAGCGGCCTGTGAATGGAGCCAATCTGGCATATATTTATGAAAATGAGAAGGTTCTGTTATGATGTATTATAGATCAAGGTTGTGTGACGTATGTAATTGTATGCGGAAGGGCGATGAACAAATGTGACGTAGGGTGAGCTAGTCAGAACCAGTTTAAATAGTAAATAGACACCACGTAATATGTAACTGGCAACTTTTGATTTGTCAATGGGGCTGCTTTAATCTTGAACACCCTGTAGTAAATAATTGAGATTAAATAGTAAATAATTGAGATTAAAAGTAAATTATGATTAAATAGTAAATTATTGAGATTAATTTGAGTAATGAGTTAAATAAATTTGAGATTAAATAGTAAATTATTGAGATTAAATAGTAAATATTAATTAGATTAAAAAAAGTAAATTATGAGATTAAAGTAAATTATTGAGATTAAATAGTAAATTATTGAGATTAAAAGTAAATAATTGAGATTAAATAGTAAATTATTAAGATTAAATGTAAATAATTGAGATTAAATTAGTCAGAGATGCCATATCAGGCACCATGACTACGCATGAACTTACAGCAGGTAGAAAAACAATATATATATATATATATATATATATATATATATATATATATATATATATATATTATATATATCTTGAGTGCAGTCATCTCTATTACCAATATCCATACAATGCAACATACATGCGTCTCCAAACAACATTACTAGTGTTCTTAGTGCAACATTATATATGGCTTTTTTCATCTTTGCAGATGGTAGAACATTACTGATCCCCCATACACTACAATATTACTTATGACTTCATACAAAATTGCCTGCGTCTCAAAATAATATTAAGTCTGGTGTAGTAAACAAAGTTAGCCGCATGCACATAAAATTAAAGAGACACAAACTAAAAACCAACCCTTGAAAAATGCAAAGTGTGATATGCTACTTCATAAAAGAAATGATAACACTGAAGAAAATACACACAAAATGGACACTGAAAGGGCTCATATCTATACACATATTCATTTCATCAATAGTATTATCATCATCATCAAGGTGTGTATCCTTATAGGACGTTGCTCTCTTTGCAGCACATCTGAAATTCATTCTGTCTCTTGCCAGTTCACCCACTTGTCGATGGTCATGTTCATGGTTTCTTTAATATCTTGTAGTCATCTTCTTCTTGGTCTGCCTTTGCGTCCTGGGACCCTGCCCTCTAGTATTATTCTTTCCAGGCCATCGTGACGCTTGATGTGACCAAAATATGTAATTTTTCTGTATAGTATGTTGTTTATCAGCCAGTTCTCTTTAACGTTTAGTTCTTTCCGGTCATCAGTGTTCTTTCTTTTTCTGTCCATGGTATTCGTAGGATCTTTCTGTAGCATTTAGTTTCGAAGGACTGGATTTTCGTTCTTAAAATAATATTATATATACATATATATGTATATCCTTAACAACCTCCACACTCAATTTGAAAAATTTACAGATGTTTTCGTATGGGTGTGAAGCATGGACATTTAACAAAGAAGTGAAAAAAACTTATGTGTTTTTTAATGTGTTACAGAATAATCCTCCATATTTCATGGACAGAGAAGAGAACAAGTAGATATATCCAGAAAGAACTCAAAATCAAAGAAAACTGACTGATGCTACAAATATGAATGAAAAAATTGAAGTATTTTGGAGATATTAAGAGACATGAAGGGTTGGAAAGGATCATCCTGGAAGGAGGCATCCTGGCAAAAAAGAGGACCACGAAGAAGATGGATGTAACTTATGATGTGTGCATGATGGCTGCAGAGGTGGGGCATCTAGCCTAGGAGAGAGAGAATGTTCGAAGGACTGTTAGGATGGCACAAGGTTTTACTCCATAAGGCTCGGCCAGAAATAACACACCACCTGCCGAAAATATTGCACAATGCACGATCTCCATAGCTCCGGCAACAATCCTAGGGATCTCTGGAAAAAATTCACTTTTGAACCTAACAACATGGCTCTGATTTGACCCCATGAACTTCAGAACGCAATGCAATGGTTTAACCACTTAGCGACAGAGACCCCCAAAAGGAAAAATAGAAGCAGAAAAATGAAGAATCAGACTAATATGACCCTTGCGGTCAGAATTTTAAAAATGAGCTCAAACTGGTGTTGGGGATGACATTTACATGTGTGAATATATATATATTACAAATAGAACAAATAATTAAAAAAGAACAAAAATAAGAACAAACAAAGAGAGATAAAATATACTGATCAGCAAATTAATGTATTTTTTATTCTTTGATAAACAAAATAAAAGGGTATAACCAATAACCAAAAGCCAAGCACCAGAAAGTGTTACAAAGACAAGCATGACTATTTTATTTTATCAAGTTTGATTAATTGATTGATAGGAACATCAATAAATTTCAGTTCATAAAAATGTGTGTTTCAATCTCGCATTCAGGACATCCGTCTTCATGAAAGTAGCTTGCTTTTGGCTTTCTCCCCTTCCAGTCATATAAATCAATGACTCTGGTAGTGAATAAGTGGTATCTTCATTGCTGTTTTCATAATATAAAGATTTTTACAGGGTGAGATTGTTAGTCCCAAGTCAAACCGCCCAACTTGGAGGACCAGGAAGCCATATTTAATCCGACTCCCCTCCTCAGTGACCTGTCCGACATGAGCGAATTCTTCTATTCAAATCTTTATCATCATCATGTGCAATGCCGATCGGTAGAGGCGATCATGGATCTCCCCAAACATCAATCCGTAGTGCTGACTATAAGTTCAGATGTTGATACTCTTATATGCCATGAAGTCAGACTGTCCAGAATTTTCTCTCTCTGTCTCACATTTTAATGATTTTGCAGGTTGCCACTATGCTGTTCCTTCTTCTTCTTCTGCATTCTCACTAGATTGGGATTTCGGATTCTCTAGTAAAGGCAGCGGTCTGCCTCAGATTATCAGCCACGCCATACAATTTGTCTTGGACGCTAGTGTAAGTGAGCCACCTCTCTCTTCTCAAGTCTGCATACTGGGGCAGTTCTGTAGGATATAATTCCTATGATTTCTGCTTCCCTATTTGTGCCGACCTCTTCCCATAATAAGTCTTGGCCACCCTCGTGATGGTAGGTCTGACATTCTTACTGCGTGGCTAAATCTCCGAGGCAGATTGGCAACAGTAGAATTCGTTATCCCATTCCTCATTGTGAGGGGTCGTTGCATCATGTTATGTGCCTTATGGCCTGGTGCATCCGTTTTCTGCAAGCATTTGTTTCAGGTTAGCATTTCCTAGCGGACACGTGCATCCGATTTCAGCCAAACCTCCTTAGTCTCTTCTTACGACATGCATGGCAGGTAACAGTGGTTCTATTCTTTATACCCCAAATTTCGGCCCGGTAACCACTCGGCGCTACGTGTTTCCAAACTTCATTTTCTAACTACAGGCCCAAAAATTGATTATTGCTCCTCTTTATATTGATGAATTTTTCTCTGTGTCTTGACTTCTTTGGATGAGGACACTAAAATAGATGTTGAATCAATCAAGCAATTTAAGCAGTTTGGAGTTACACGTTGTACAAGACGTGAGAGGTGTATAGTGAGAGGTGTGTTTAATCAGCAAGCCACGGGAACCATTAGTATGCATACTCTTCGATATCTGTTGGGGGAGACTGAGTACCTATGGGTCTGCCCAGAGTGCAATGACGTCAGTTTAGTAACCAATAACCAGTCTTGAATTCTTTCAGCTTATCAACATTAGTCATTTAGCAGTCCATGGGATTCTTAGCATTTTCTGTTAAACCCGATTTCTGTGTCCTCCAGAGATTTTGTTATGTATTTATTTATGTTCATGACTTGCATCCATATGTCAGTACTTGTTCTATGTAGCACTCAAGTAGTAGAATGTCTTTGCGAAACGTCGCTTTCATCACAGCCCGCCTGAAAAACTCTTTGTCTTTAGCAAGTTCTCCCACCTCCTGCAGCGCTTGTTTAAGGTATCTTTGATGTCCTGCTGGCCCCTTCATCCCTGCCTTGTACTTCAGGAACAATGCCTTTCATTACCGTTCTCCCCAAACGGTGGTGACATTTAATGTGGCCAAAATATTTCTTCTTCTTCTTCTCTTTGCGTCGTTCTCGTATGCTCGTCTAAATCATGAGATGGGTTGCCTCTATGAAGCTGCATGTCAGTTGGAGTTCTTCGAGAGTTCCCCATAGCTTGGTCTGTATGCTTTGTTCATGAGGCCATGTTTCATTTCGTTGGTGTATGTATGATGGACATGACTGCAGGATGTGCTCTGGAGTCTGTGTTTCTGTCTGGCATGCACACTGTGCAGTCTGAGCAGGCTTTATTCTGTGCATGTGGCGGTTGAGCCTGCAGTGACCTGTTCTTAGGCGAAAGATTGTTGTGTGCTGTTTTCTGTTTAGTCTGCTGATGGATCTTGTGGGTGTTTGCTGTGGGTTTGTTGCCTCCATACCTCTTTGTACTTTCTTTTGATATGTGTCTTGATTTCTGGTAGTGATACTGGGTGTTTCTGTTGTGTAAGTTTTGTTTCCTCCTTAGCCAGCATGTCTGCTCTCTCATTTCCTGGAACGCCACAGTGGGCTGGTATCCACTGGAGAATAATTTTGTTGTGTTCTGAGAGCTTGTTTAGCTGTAGTGTTAGCTCTCTTTCCATGTTATCTTGTGGTTTCCTTTGTGTGGCCTGCAGGACTGACAAGCAGTCGCAAAGGAAGACAAGTTTGTTGTTTTGGATGTTTCTTTGCTGCAGTATTTTTGAGGCATCCACAATTGCCTGTTGTTCGGCTCTAAAATTTGTTGATAGTTCTCCAGTGGCACTTGAATTTGTTAGTGTAGTGCCATCTTGGAGTATGATGATGGTTCCGCCCCTCCTTTCCTCGCTGTCGTGTCTGATGATCCGTCTGTGTATATATGGGTCCACTCGGGATGGGGGTATGAGGTGTCAATGTGTTCTAGTGTCTTTGCTCTCAAGATGGGACCTGTTTCTTCACCCTTTTGTCTACATTTGGAATTGTTGTTATCACTGTGAAGTTGGGCTGTAGGTCTGTGTTGTTGAATGGTACTATCATTTCCCAGGTTGCTGGGTCTTTTGAGAGGATGTCCATGTTTTTGCAGAGAGTGATTTTGACAAGTGATGGAAGCTGTGTCTTTTTATCGTTTTTGGTTGGTTCGTTAATTGTTTGGTGCATGGGGTTATTTTCTGTGCGTTTGAACTTTTCTGATAGTGTGAGTATTTTTGTTCCCTGCGTCGTCCCAGGCTCTCAATGCCAGCAGTTGCTTCTAGATCTTTGATTTGTGTACTTCTCAGACCTCCGGTGATGATTCTGAGGCCTGTGTTCTGTATTTTATCTAGCTTGTGTAGATTTGCTTGTGCTGCGGTTGTGTAGGCTCCTGTGCCATACTCCAGTTTTGGACGTACATATCCTGTGTATATTTGGCGTGTAGTGTTTGCATCTGCGCCCAGTGGGTTCCTGCTAGTTTTTTCATGAGTCTTAATCTTATTGTGGCTTTCCTTTGTGTTTCTTCTATGTGGGGACCCCATGTGAGTCTTTTGTCGAATTTTATTCCTAGATAGGTAGGATTGTCCTCCTTTGGTAGTGGTTTGTTGTCCAGGTATAAGTCGACTTGTTCAGGTTTTGTAGAGAGTGAGAATAGTGTTGACACTGTCTTGTTTTGGTTTATTGTGACCCCCAAGTGTCTGCCCATTTCTTTACTGCATTTATGGCTCCTTGCATTCTGATCTTGGCAGTTCCTATGTATTCTGTTTGGGTCCATATGGCCAAGTCGTCTGCATGGAGTGCCTTGTGAATGTTAGATGTAAATTGTTTGGGGAGATCATTGATAAAGAGGATGAAGAGTGTAGGGATATTGCACTTCCCTGTGGAACCCCATCTTCTAGTCTGACCAGCTTGCTTCTGTGTCCTTCCAGTTTGACTCTTGCACATCGTCTGTGTAGGAAATCTCTGATCCATGTGTACATGTGACCTTTGATCCCGCTTTGTGCTAGTTTTAGCAGGAGTCCTTTTTCCAGACTTTGTCGAAGGGCCAAAATATTTAATCTTCTGGGACATGATGTTATTTATGAGTTAATGGGGGCCTAGCAGTTAAGCCTTCCCCTTGCATTCCTCCGAATGTCATTAATTAAAATCTGGACAGCGCAGTTCTGTTTACAAGTGCATTTTTTCCAAAGACCCCAAGATTTTTGCAGTAGCTACGGAGTTCAAGCTTTATATAATAATCTCGGCAGGTGAAGTGCCACTTCAAGCCATTTGAGGTCAAACCTGACGCAAGGAAGTCAATCCTTTGACTTTAAACTCTTGAGATCTATTTCTAAAAAACTAAATTGGCTTACTTATTTACACAATTACAATATCCAACAATAACCCTTGCATTATATTCTTGTCCATCTTTAAAAATTTCCTTCATGTTATAATGTCTAACATATTTATTTTTCCAGCTGTATAGTAAGTATTTGTTTTATTGTAACATTTACAAACTGAGTCAATGTATCCCAGCCTTATATGTGTTTCTCCCCATACTCAATGACAGCTTGGGAACCACTGATCTCTCTCTCTCGCGATCGTTCTTTTTAGGCCATGTTTATCATTCTAATTGTGATATATACATATCCTTTGCCAAGAACGCAATTTTACATCACAACGTTCAGTACCATATGGAGCTCTAGTGCTTACCCTTCGGTGAAGTGTTCGATTTCAACCAGCGTTTACTGGGTTCGCTCTCCGTTAGTCTTTTGCTGTCCCCAGCCAACCTACAAGGCAGCAGGTTGCTAATTTCCTTTAGGGTAGCGACACTTAGACAACCTACCCTCCTGGGCTGATGAGCGTCATCTGCCCAGAAAACCAGTTCTTTTTTTTTGGACTACTTGGTTTTCCTGACGTCCTGTTTTGTGTACGGTTTACTCCGCTAGCCTTTGATTGTCCCCAATAAAACTACAAGGCAGCAGTAGGAACCACTGATCTAATGTACTGAAGTTGACAGATGGATTTCATGTTTATGTTCTCATAACATATCTATAACTGAACAGAACAAGCAAATGCAAATTATAAATAGATTTTATGGGGAGATAATACATTCCATGCAAAAGAAAAGAAGAGATAACTTTTGTAAGCATAATACAGTTTCCCAGGTTTGTAATACCGGTGTTAATAGCATTCTCAAAACCACGATCCTGTGCCTTCAGATGGACTGCACTTGTGTTTGTCCACTTTGATCTGTCGATGATATACTTATCCAGGTCTATGTTGGCATCTGGTAGGAAGCTCTCACGGATGCTGTCTGAACGATAGTCAGACAGTCCTTCTTGATGTTTTGTATCACTGGGG
The DNA here is from genome assembly GCA_020796225.1 of Arion vulgaris. Taxonomy (NCBI): domain Eukaryota; kingdom Metazoa; phylum Mollusca; class Gastropoda; order Stylommatophora; family Arionidae; genus Arion; species Arion vulgaris. The sequence continues at coordinate 8,301,553 of CM036762.1, forward strand.
AGCAGCTTGAGATTCTTCTCTCCATCTACATCATTAATCATTGATTCAACATGGGATGTGTCATCCTTTCTACTGTTATCAACCAATTCTTCATGTCTGCATCATTGTTTTCAATGCTATTGCATTATCATAATGAACCCCTAAGGATGATATTTGGATGTGTCCACTTGATTTGTGACTTAAAGCAGGATCTGCATCCCTTCGTGACTCTGTGCTCTCTCTGGATACAATTGAACATCCTAATCCCTCAGAGTCCAGATCCGAAATCTGACTATCAATGGAAGATTCCTTTTCACGATAATAGCCTTCTGGACTAGAGTCTTCTAGGGTATTACTTATCCGAGAGAATCTATCTCCAGCATTATCTGCGCACAGAAAGCTATCATCAGGTTTAGCTTGGGATGCCTCTTCACAGGTTTTCTGACAGTCATCCGTTAGGCTGGAAGCATCCGATCCACTATCAACAGAGCTGTCATTGAGTAATGTATCACCCCTTCCATGTTTTGTTTCCTTGTGTGGTTTCACAGAGCCGGCTAAGTCGTCTACTTTTATACAGCCGTCCTCATCATCTGAAAAAATGTCTGAGATTCTACTATTATGAAATGTATCATCGCTGCCCTGATCGCTACAATAAGCATAATTCTCTGCCTCCCCATGCAAGTCAGATATTTCTGTGCCCCCACTCAGATTATCTGAGACATTAGACCCAGAACGGGATAGATTTACTGTTAGGTTTTCTTGTCTCGTCAGTAAAGGTTTCGCAACTTCAGGCTGAGCTTTGATATCGAGTTGATGGGACTTCTTCGGCATGTGCTTAATGTCTGTAGCTACTTCACACTTTTTATTAGAATTAGGAGAATTGAATTTTGCAATCAGTCCCGAAATTTGTACATTGGTTATGGAAGATGTTTCCTGAACATCTGAAACTGTTTTTCTTTCCAGAGAATCAGATGGAGTCTTAGTCATCACTGAAGTTGACAAGATCTTAATCCTTTGTGGTAGCCTTGATGTTGGCAGCTGCGTCTGAAGTTGTGATGAAGTATTAGCAGAAGTATTCCTGAGATTTTGTTGCTTCCTAACTTCACTTGGAAGCAACAATTTCTCTTCTTGTACACCATCAGCATGTTCCTTGACGGTTCTCAGACTTTTTGTTTCCTTGCCCTCATCATCACCTTCATCTAAACTCTGAAAAATAGCATTGTCTGCCAATTCTTCAGACAAAGACAAAGACTGTTGAAGCAAGAACTGTGGGGTCTTACCCTCTCCTGGACGTTGTGGAAGAACTCTCTTTTGCTTCCTGAAGGTTCCTCTGGGAGTGTCATTCTGGCCTTCCGAGTTCATCATCTGTACAAAAAGGTTGGCATTAGAGTTGTAGACGTCTTCAAAGCTGTCATCTCTTCCAGGAAGTGTTTTCTTCACTGTATCCTCGTCACATGAAGGTGCTTTCTTTGGCAAATCACATTCATTGAGAGATGAGGTCATCAGACTGTCTCCTGCAGAAGTAGGCATCTGCTTCTTATCTTCGCTACGATCAGCAGATGTTCTAGAAGTCTCTAAAGACTTCTGAGAGTAAGCTACTGAATCATTGACAAGTGACTGCGAGTCATCTTTCCCATGAGTAATTTCAGCAGTGCTCTTAAATTTATCATTCGATGAAGAGCTTTCTATTGAGCTGCTTCGCTGACTATCACTCTGCGATAAAGATGGTCTGCGAAAGCGAAACTTGCTTGGAAGAGCAGCTGGCATAATACCGAGTGAAACTGCTGTTTTCTCACGACTGCTTTGTTCATCATATAAACTTCTACTGTCTTCAGAACTGACATCCTTATTAGTACTACCTGAAGCATGATGGGAATCAGAAGTAAATGAGCTCAGTGAAGATGTATCAGAATCGTTGCTCTTTCTCAGTTCTAAAAGTCCAGCATCAGCACTAGCATGCAAAGAATCTGAAGCATCATCCTTCCCCTGGAAAACTTGTCTATTTGTGTTACCTTTTGATGGAGGTGTAGCAACATTTTGGTTCTCTAACGCACGGGAATAAGAGTCCCGGCGCTGAATGGAAGGCCACTTCACCTTATCATTGGCTGTCTTCTCTTTTACTCTCCTCAATACTGAAACTTTCTCTAAAGAAGGCAGCTTTCGTTTACCTCCCCAGTCTGAAATGTGAAATAGTATTGAAGTGCAAATGTTTGTCTCATGTTATCTTTAAATAAGGGCAAAAAAATGTGCAAGAAATGTCAAAGATGATAACAACAATAGAAATGCAACTTTCATGTGCATTAAGTCACAAAGATGAAATAGAAAAAAAAAATAACGTTTACAACTACATTTTAAAACTAAAATAAGATTATGTACCGTCTCTGCATTGACAATTATATGTAACTGATCTGCAGTACCATATATCCGTCCACCTGTGCTGGTACTCTGAAAGGCTGATGTTTACCAATCTCTTAATATTATCCTCCCATTTTTATTTTTCCATCCAAAAAGTATGTTCTGAAATCTCTTCTTATCCTGATGCTGTGAGGCAAAACAGGATTGGAGAAAAAAGACCATTCGGTATATAGTTCTATTCCCCAATGTGGTTTCTAATGTAGTCTTCTTCTTCAAATGCTCCACATCCACCACCTGTTAACCACTCTTTGTGATTTGTATGTGATCTGAGCCTAAGAGGGGTTGCACGTTGCGCCAGTTATGCAGTAACAAGTAGGCCAGCCCATCCAATTTCTGCAATGCTTTTTATTTACTAGGGTAGCTTCGCTGAGGCACCTACCTTCAGTCGCTTCTTATGGCATGCCTTGTAGGTCACAGTGTTACTATTCTTTGCTCTCTTGTGGGCCCGACAACACACAGGCAACTCTAGCCAACAAAATAAGTAGTGGAATATGAAAATAATAATGTGATAAGAACATCACACAAACAAGAGTTGTAGAGGAACAAAGAGTTGTAAGAGGAACATTAAAAAAAGAGAGTTGTAAGAGGAACAAAGAGTTGTGGAAGTAGAGGAACAAAAAACAAAGAGTTGTAAGAGGAACAAAGAGTTGTAAGGAGAGGCACTCAAAGATCGTTACTTTCACCAAGACTCACATTTTCATTTGTATCAAGTTTCAAAATTGAATACGCCGAGTGGTTACCGGGCCCAAATTTGGGGTGTAAAGAATAGAACCATTGTTACCTGCCACGTATGTCGTAAGAGGCGACTAAGGAGGTTTGGCTGAAATTGGATGCTTGTGTCCTAAACGTGTAGAAGTCTATGCGTTTAGGGGCCTACCAAACCAATGTGCAACATATACACGTTCTTGGCAAAGATCAAGCGTATCACAGAGAGTGATTAAGATTGGTCGTAAAGAACGCAAGCAAAGAAGAAGAAGATTGAATTGCTTAACTCTTTCCGTACACAGTTATTTCCTCAGTTGTACACAGTTAATTCAAGAGAGGCAAAAAGGGCAATTTTTTTAAATCATTACTCGTCAATAAATAAACATATATATATATCTTATTATATACTAATTTGATGAAAACTGGACAACCTATTAGAATAATATGGTTAAAAAGTAGTAGAAGTAAAAATAGAGACTTGTATAAACGAAACAACTTGCATGTCACAGTGTACGGCAATTGGCACTTAACGGAATACGCTGTGGCGCAGTGTGCGGCGATTGGCATGGAGAGTTTAAAATAAAGACAGTACTACTAACAGCATTCTACAAACACTGTTTAAAGTATATACACTGACAACAATCTGCAAGCAATTTTACAAAACAAATATCTAACAACAATCTGCAAGCAATGTTACAAAATGCATTATATATATATCAACAATATATGATTGGTAAGCAATTAAATGCAAGAATTTATTTGACCAAAAAGCAATCACACACAACAGAACAGTTTTATATTGGTATGCTGGTTATTCTATATAATATATTTAGCAACTGACTCCAAAGTTAGTAGCTAAACATTACTCAAGATATTAACGATGGCAAATGGATATTGCAACAATGGGCAATGGAACTTGCAGCGGTGGGCAAATTATTTTGAAGCGATGGGAAATGGATATTGAAACAGTGGACAATGGATCTTGCAATTATGTATTTTTATTAAATATAGTAATATATATATACACATTTCAATGCAGGGTGTCCACAACATTGTACAACACAGGAAAACTTATTTGTAAACATCATTGTTAACAAATGCTGAAAACACATACAAATATAAAATCTTTACAAACAGAAAATAATATTTAAAATATCTTGATTGATAGGACCATCATTATTGCACTTCGGTGAGTAACCATGTGTGCTCCACTTTCTTTCTTACAAGGAAGATCTCCGTGGCAGTGTACAAAATGCGTGGCTCCGGCGAGTGTATTTAAAATATATTTGATGAAGAATCACTTTAAAAGACATGATGGAATTGTGTTCTTTTTTTAAACTGTTGTATGGCATAATGTACTGAAAATAAAACACACAGTTAGGATATTTACTTATTGCAAAAATTGCAAGAATTACTCAGGATGATTGCAGTATCTCAACAAAAATATGCACGCAAACACAAATACATAAGCACACGGACAATATACAGGTTACTTCAAAAATATTGGAAAATAAATATTCATTGTTTTGTCATGGTCTACTGACTTTGTGGATAACTTGTAAACATGCTTTCTAACACTAAATACAATAATGAGAAGGAATGAAACAATACTATACTGATAATGATAACTATACCTTGTTGACATCTGACCCTACAAGGAGTATAGTATTAGCTTTGTGTTATAGAGATAATTGTAAATAAGATTAAATGAAGGAGAGTCACAAATGGATAACACAAGCACAAAATGGCACACTACAAGGAGTATAGTATTAGCTTTGTGTTATAGAGATAACTGTAAATAAAAATTTAATGAAATAGAGTAAAACACAAGAAAATGGCACACTACAAGGAGTATAGTATTAGCTTTGTGTTATAGAGATAACTGTAAATAAAAATTTAATGAAATAGAGTAAGAAACACAAAGCACAAAATGGCACACTACAAGGAGATATAGTATTAGCTTTGTGTTATAGAGATAACTGTAAATAAAATTTAATGAAGATGAGTAAGAAACACAAGCACAAAATGGCACACTACAAGGAGTATAGTATTAGCTTTGTGTTATAGAGATAACTGTAAATAAAAATTTAATGAAATTGAGTAAGAAACACAAGCACAAAATGGCACAATTTATCTATGGTACACAAGAGAAAAAACAAGGACATTCTACAAGTCTTACACATCGTGGAGCATTGGCTCTTAAATAACATCATGTCCAGGAAAATGAAGTATTTCGGTCACGTTAAACGACAGTGGTTTGGAGAGAACAGTACTTGTTAGGTATGGTTCCTAGGAGTAAAGGCAATTGAAGCATACCTGCTTCAAGGGATGTCGATTCCAGACTCTTTCACGTAGGAAGTGTGTGGCAGAGAATCTTGTCGAATGGATTAGAGAGCGGGTTCCCATGTGGGAGACCCTGTAAGGCCAAGAGTTTTTCTGTCGGGGCATAAAGAAAATCCTAACCTGAATAGTTTTGCAGCGATTGCACTAGCCATGCAGCCATTAAATTTCACAGACACATCTCCTCCCTGTACTACACCGTCATAAAATTTTATTTATTTTTCCGATCCAGAAGAACTTGAGCTTTTCAGCTCTTGGCTCGTGCCATTGACATCGTAACCCTTCGGTTCGGTGCCACGAACACCGTAAATCTGGGGAGTCTGTGGCTTTTTCTGCCATCCCGCGGAATTGAACCCGAACACACATAGGGATAGTCACCCGTAGTCCAACGCGCTATGAACACGCTGGGCAGACGGGCGACCATAAAATTGTTATTGCAGGCAGTAAGTGCAGTTTATTTTCCCCCCCAGTATGAAGCAAGCATTTTGGTTATGTTGCACAAATAATATTGTATGTTTTCTAGCAGATAGAGCACTAATCTACTATACAATTGTGTAGTCATGTTAAACTATTAGCATATATTTGATAGCAGCAAATACTAGGCAAGCTGGGCAGACTATATGTAATGCAGTTACTAGCAATTGGAAAAGAAATATATATATTGAAGCATTTGATACTTCAGGCTTGAGGCTTTGAGTACCTTTATGCTTGGGTCTGATGCTATTAAAATAGCCTCGTGGTGACTTGTGTTTAGGATGGGATGTGTTGTTATTATTTCGTGATGAATCTGAAGCAAGTCTTGTATCTTTAGACTGGGTGAAGTTTGAGCTATTTCTCTGTTCTGGTGAGTTGTGCTTTAATCCTGAGATGGGGGAGACATGACCACCAGATGATGTTGATGACATATCTCTTCTTGACAACTCGGACATAGGTTTTGAGCCATTTTCAGAAGTTGGTGTTGAAGTAAATATATTTTCAGCATTCAGGTTTTTAATGGGTGACATGTAAGAAGCAACGCAAACTGAGATCGACTCTTGAGATGAAGATGAGTCGTCCCTGGAGCCGTTGGGAGACAGATATTTCAACTCTTTAAAATTGGCTGTTGTTATTTTTGGTTTAACAAGCGGAAATATTTTGTCATCAACTGAAGGAACTGTATAAAGTATGGGGGAGGTTGCAGCTGTGGGTGACTTGTTTTGTTTTGTAAGAGTTTCCACAACTGACTGCATCCGCAGAACCTCATGCCAGTGTGGGATTGGTGGTTTTGGAACATCCACTGATGACTCATTATGGTCAGAGTCTACAGTACTGTTGTCTTGACTGACATCTGGCTTGGATTCTTCCTTTTCTTCACTTGTCTCACTTTCCAGTGCTTTCTTTCTCCTCAAAGAATACCTTTCTCCTCTTTTCCGAAACAATTCTAACTCGCTTGTTCCCGAGGACTGTCTCAGTGATCTATATTTAGGGTTTATACTATAATCTGAACATAAGGAAGAAGTGGATCTGCTGTCCAGACTACCTAGTCGTGGCTTATAAGAGACAGCTGGCTTAACATCATCATAATACAATGTCTGTTCACTGATGCTAATGTTACGATTAAAGAATGCTTTGTTTCCCTTACTGTCTCTAGGTGGAGCTGCTGTGAGAATTGAAGAGTGATCATTTTGGGCTGAAGTATAGGACATGTAAGCACTTTCATCTGAATTATGATTATTTGAGGTATTGCAGTCAACATGAGTAACATCAACATCATCAGTAATGTCTCCATCATGACCATCACGAGGAGGAGGAGGGTTTTCACTACTATCAAAGAACAGCAATGCCATATCATCACTGTTGATGGTATCCGCAAGAGGTGAAGAAGCAATCACACGTAGCTTAGGATATGGACGACCAGTTGATGAACCTTCAGGGCGTCTGCCTGCTGGACTATCATCCCCTATTCTCCCGCCTGGTGAAGACTCTGTATCTTGTGGTAAGTTACTGGACCCATTTGTGTGATGTTTTCCTGGTTCCCTGTTTCTAGAATTCTGTGAGTTATTTGGCGACATTGGGGAGGGAGAGCTTTGGTTTCTTGCTTTTTCTCTCCTTAATTCTAGACGATGAAGAACATGGATGAAGAAATCAGAAAAACCAAACAAATATAGACACAGTAAAAGTTTCATAAAGGCTTCATTTCAATAGAACAATATATACAAAAATAAGTAAACTAAGTTGGGAGAATGACTAAAGTAAAGACATACATCAGATTGTAAAAAAACCTATTTAACAAAACCTATAGTACAACACTGTATAACATGCATCTGTAGCTTAAGAGGTAGTGAGCTCGATCACAACCCAAGCATCTCTCTCTCTCGCTCTTTGCCTTTTTATCTCGGATTGGGGCATAGACCCTCAACCAACTCATGCCAAGTCTTCCTATCTCTAGCTATCTCTTGCAGCTCCCTCCAGCTCTTCTTTAAATTGTTGATCTACGCCTCCAAATCTTGTCTCCATGTATTTCTCAGCCTCCCCTTCTTTCGCTGTCCTTGCAGCTTCCAGGCAAGGACCCTTCTTGTTATATTCCCCTCCGGTTTTTGTAAAGTGTGTCCTATCTAGCGCCAGCATCTTTTTTTTAACCTGTTTGATCACTGGAATCTGTCTTGTTCTCTCCATAAGTTCCTCATTTGTGACCCTATCATACCATCTTATTCCCTCTATTTTCGCAGACACCAGTTGATGAATGTTTGCAATTTATGCGCTATTGTTTTAGTTGTTCTCCATATTTCTGACCCATACAGTAGAACTGCTTTAACATTAGAGTTAAATACCTAAATTTTTGTTCTAGATTTGATTTCTTTAGACTTCCATATGTTTCCCAGTGCAATGAAAGCTCATCTTGCCTTCTGTATTCTTAACAACCCAAGCATACCTGGTTCAAACTCTGCGGTTGGCACTTTGGAAGCAAATTTGTCTACATGAATGTTAACAAACGGTACAAATAGACCTCACTGTTCAGAAAGCAATGGTAAACTACTTAACGCATATGTGATACCTAGAAAATCGACAACTTGTTTACTGTGGTTGATAGCGAAGTTCTGTAAAAAATATGCCACCCTTTTCGTTTTCATAGTATAAAACAGTAATATTAACAAAAGTAAAACTTCTGGGAGGACATGCATGTGTTTACTGTGGCTACATATGGATGTGAATAAAACAGTCAAGTTAACAAAAGTAAAACTTCTGGGAGGACATGCATGTTTACTGTGGCTACATATGGATGTGAATAAAACAGTCAAGTTAACAAAAGTAAAACTTCTGGGAGGACATGCATGTTTATTGTGGCTACATATGGATGTGAATAAAACAGTCAAGTTAGCAAAAGTAAAACTTCTGGGAGGACATGCATGTGTTTACTGTGGCTACATATGGATGTGAATAAAACAGTCAAGTTAACAAAAGTAAAACTTCTGGGAGGACATGCATGTGTTTACTGTGGCTACATATGGATGTGAATAAAACAGTCAAGTTAACAAAAGTAAAACTTCTGGGAGGACATGCATGCTTACTGTGGCTACATATGGATGTGAATCATTGATCATTACACAAACATTACAAATAAAATTAAATATTTTAAGACAGCACGTTACAGAAAATGTTTATTTGTCCTGGACATAGGTGAAAAATTAAGATATTTTACAAGACCCGAAGATCAACAGTAAAGACAAAACATTTAAAATACAAACCAACAAATAATAAATATGGTTTAAAATAATGAATGACACGTTTAAAATATTGCGACACGTTTAAAATAAGCTTAAGCTCATAAAGATAATTCAATGGTATTTATTATTATAATTCTTCATCTTCTTCTTGCATTTTCCGATATAAATTCAGGAGTAGTCAGGGGACTTGTATGGCGCTTCTGACTGCTTGTTACTGTAAAGACCTGCTTTCCTTATTATCAGTGCCCCCCCGTCATACAGGGATACCTTCTCCGACTTCAGTGTTAAGAGTATTATAATTCATTGGTATACAAGAGTTTGTGAACTAACATAAATATTTTTAACTAAATCACATCTTTTACAAGATGGCCAACCGTGTATCGTAACATATCTTCTTTCATTTCACAATAAGTTACACCAACACTTGGTTCTTAAATAAAATAAAGGTTTTAAAATAAAGTACACAAAAATGTACTAGTTAAACAAGTAACTAACATAACCGGAATTAATGTATACAGTGTGCTCCTATAGATGCACAAACACGTAATTACAAAGTACTGTAGTTTTACAAATTACAAAAACAATGACAAAATACAGCAACGTTTCGACCAACAAGGCCTTTATCAGCAAACGAACAAACAGAAGTGACAAATTAAAATGAAACACAAATGGACGACCAAATACAAACGTATCTAAGGAAAATCTGGAATAAAACGAATAACGAAATAAATGTAACACAAAAAACACACATAAAAACTAGAAATAGAAAGGAAAAGAAACAATGAAACATCTAGTAAATATATAACTTGAATACATGCAACATATACCCATATAGATTACAAAGCATGGGAAGAGAAAGTACTAAGAAGCATAAGAATGGAATATAACATGAATACAGTTCCATATATATATACTGAATATATAGATGCACAGTAATTTTCAGTTGAAAGTATAGCACAAGAGTACTAACATAGTAACCATGGTGATTCTGCATAAGTTGGATGTACCTGAAACAAATGCTGCCTTTTAGCATGCAAACACAGCTAACAGCTGCTAAGTTAGATTGAAAAATTGCATCAAATTCAACAACGAAAAGTTTGCAACAAGCAACAACTATAAGATGTCAAAAACAATACCAAATTAAAAATTCTGACAACACAAATATTACAGCGTTTAACAAACTCACAATCGCAAAAAAAAAAAAAATGTTCAAAAATAATTCAAAAAATGAACTTGAAATAAATAATTCAATAAAATGAAACCTGTTATGTGAGTCACATCCCTGTGTAGTTGCAAATCTGTTTTGTTTTCTGAGACTCTAGATGATGATGTGTTTCTATTCATACTTGTCAAGAGCTGATCAAATCTACTGACCTCGGTACCACTATAAGTCTGCCTACAACTGTTCCAGGCATTTGTGTTGGTATTTCTTCTGCTATCATGGCTTATATATGCGTTCTTTATAAGTTTCATTTCGCCATTGACCACATCGGACATTATGGTCAGGATTAACGTAATACAAACTGCCATCGCTACTAAAGACTTGTAAATTAATGCTGAACCCAAGTGTCTGAAACTGCAGCGACCATAAAAAATAGGAATAACTCTGAAGCTTTTCTCAGGACTAAAGTTCACTAAGCTAATTATATAGTATCCCAGTGAAGACTGAGAGCAATACAGTTGATACATCATTTTATCGCATGGTGAAATATAACACAGAATTTCGGAGAAGTTCTCAATAAGTACATTAACCAGACCTTCTATTGTGCTACTAACTAGGGATGACCCACCTATAAATTGATTAATAATACTTAACTGTTTAAAATGATGTTCTGTATAAAATATCTGACTGAAACTTAACCAGAGTCCATTCTGTGTGTCAGATCTCATTCTCTTAATTTTGATTCTGTTTCCCTTTAAAGTTAGTCCCTATTATATACATTTATAGGTAAAAATATACTAACTATAGTGTATCAGACATATCTCAGAATCATCATTTTACTGTTTCGACAGATGAGAAGATGTACTTGATTGAACAAGTATCCATCATTATTCAAACTGCTTTTTCGTAGATATTTTCCTCCATTTATTTAAACTGAAAGTGATTCTTCCTGATATCATTCTGTTATATGACAAATTTTGAAAACGAGAGTTATAGAATATTTGATTTCCCAAACTCTTGCTGGAGAAATGTTGAATTTACGAGTCTGGAATTAGAGTAAAGTACATTTGTTAAATAAAGATGACAGGAACAAACAATGGAATTGAATGTCTGAACTGTTTCCACTAATGAAACTTTTACTAATTTTTATATTAATTTTCTGTCTGGTGTCGGCTGAAGTCAAGAATAGTACAATGCAACCTAAGACATGTTATAAGAGTGCTTAGGTCTAGGAAGTACTAGTAATAAAATACACCTAACATGTGGGGTCATTGTTACACCTATCAACTTATAAAGAAATAGATTGCATTTTTGTTACAATGCCTGCAGAGTTTAAATAAATGATTGCACATGCCTGCTGTAAGTTGATCAATGAGAGTTGTGAATTGTTTAGTAAACTATACAGAGCAACACTACAGGTTTCCATAAATGTCTTGGCACACCTTTCTAACTTGTTGTTGACCTTCTATGTTCTAATGGAGCAACAAAGCAGGATGATGAAATTACAACATAATTTTGCAGATAAATAACAATCATGAACATAAATCTGTAACAATACACACAACTTCTTGAACATAAATCTGACTAATACATACAACTTATAGAAATAAATCTACATAATACAACTTTCTGAACATAAATCTGTCAACAATACATACAATTTTCTGAACATATAATCTGTCAACAATACATACAATTTTGAATAAATTGCAAAATACTCAACGTTCTGAACATAAATTGCCTTCAATACTACAACTTCTATGAACATAAATATGCTTAATCATACAACTTCATGAAAATAAATCTGCCTTCAATACACATACAACTTCTATGAAAATAAATCTGCTTCAATACACATCAACTTCATGAAATAATCGCCTTCAATCACATACAACTTTCCTGAACATAAATCTGACTTCAATACACATACAACTTCTATGAGAAATGAATCTGCTTTCAATCACTACAACTTCTTAACATAATCGCCTTCAATCCATACAACTTCTATGAAAATAAATCTCTTCAATACCATCAACTCATAAAATAAATCTGCCTTCAATACATACACTTCTATGAAAATAAATCTTCCTTAATACATACAACTTTCCTGAACATAAATCTGCTTATCACATAAATTTTGAACATAAATCTGCTTCAATACATACAACTTTCCTGAAATAATCTGCCTTCAATACACATACACTTCTATGAAAATAAATCTGCCTTCAACACATACAACTTTCCTGAACTAAATCTGCTGCAATATCATTAACTTATAGACATAAATCTGCAACAATACACATACAACTTTCCGACATAAATCTGTCAACATACACATCAAGTTCTGACATAAATCTGCCTTCTAACATACAACTCTATGAAAATAATCTGCCTTCAATAACATACAACTTCTATGAACATAAATCTCCTTCAATACACATACAACTTTTGAATAAATCTGTTATACCATACAACTTCTATGAAAATAAATCTCCTTCAATACACATACAACTCTAGAAAATAAATCTGCCTTCAATACATATCAACTTTCCTGACATAAATCTGCTTCAATCACATACAATCTATGAAAATAAATCTGCCTTCAATCACATACAACTTCTATGAACTAAATCTGCCTTTCATACATCAACTTATGAAATAAATCTGCCTTAATACCATACAACTTCTTGAAAATAAATTGCTCAATCCACATACAACCTCTATGAAAATAAATCTGTTCAATCACATAACTTTCTAACATAATTACTTCAATACATAAAACTTTATGACATAATCGTGGTTCAATACATACAACTTTCTGAACATAAATCTGCTTCATACACATACTAACTATGAAATAAATCTGCCTTCAATACACATCAACTTTCTGAACATAAATCTACTGAATACACATAAACTTATATGAACATAATCTGCCAAGAATACACATACAACTTTCCTGAACATAAATCTTCAAAATCACGAACAACGTCTCCTGAACATAAATCTGCCTTCAATGCATACAACTTTATGAAAATAAATCTGCCTTCAATACATTACAACTTCTATGAACCATAATCTTTTCAATCACATCAACTTCTATAAATAAATCTGCCTTCAATCACTAAACTTCATGAAAATAATCTCCTTCAATACAATACAACTTTCTGAACATAAATCGACTTATCACATACAACTTCTTGAACATAAATCTGCCTTCAATCACATACAACTTTCTAACATAAATTGACTTCAATACACATCACTCATGAATAAATCTGCCTTCATACACACAACTTCTATGAAATAAATCTGCCTTCAATACCATACAACTTTCCTGACATAAATCATGCTGCAATACCATAAGTTCTTGAACATAAATCTGTCTTCAATCAGTTAGCTCATTACATAATTCTGCCCTTTCTTAGCATGAGTGATGAGACCAACTACCTTCTGGCTTAGCTCATGCGAATGAGCTGCCGAGTCTCAGATTCAGAATGCGATCTGTCAGCTTTGCTGACGTTGATGTAGCTGATACCATCAGGTTCCTCGTTCCAGTCCTCCCACCTAAGTGTCAGTTCAGTTATTGCATATTTGATATACATATATTCTACTACATCTTGTATCAGATTTTCAACATCTCAGAATAGGCAACATTTAAGTCAATTACTAGTATACGTGGATTGCCGGCCTCAGGTGAGCAAGAATAGTAGCCTCGCCTAAACATGTTCAAGAGATGACTGAGGTAGGGGCCTAGGAACTACCCTAGTAAATAAAACATTCCAGAAATGGATGTGCTGGCCTACTTGTGGTCATAACTGCACATTTACATTGTCTTAGGCTGAGATCCATCACATCACAAGAATGTTAACAAGTTCGATATGAGCTTGGAGATGAAGATTGCCAAGGAAAATGGCATGCTGTTGCAATTTGTTCATCTTGATGTTCCCCCTTGCTCACTCTTCCTCTTGCTAACAGTCCTTCGTTATCCTTATAAGTTCGTACATGCTATCTTTGTTGCATGAAATATTTATTTGTTTGATTTTATTTTCTGACAATATCTTAATTTCTAGTTTTTCTAGAACTTCTTTATTTGTCTGTTTTTCTTTCCATGAAATACAGGCTATTCCTCTGTATATCCACATCTCAAAGGTATTAATTCTGTTTTTCACATGTTTATTCTTCTTCTTCTTCTTCTTCAATGATCCAGCTGCACTTGAGCTTTTGCCCTTCGGCTCCAATGCTATGTAGTGGTATCTGCATGTGTTTGTAAGTTGTTCTTTTGTTCCGTATAATGTGTTCCATTTATCTGGCCTTGGAGGAGGAGTCTTCTGATGTCTCTAGTGCTTGACACTTGAAGAGGTGGTGGTGAACGGTTTCATGATGATGTGCACAGTTGGCACTCTGGAGTGTGGATGAATTCTGTTCAAGTGATTATTAAGTGTTATGTGTTGGGTTCGGATTCTAAAAATGGTGCTCTGATCTCTTCTTGTAAGGTGATTGATGTTGTCATTAAGGTTAGGGCTGGCCATATGGATGTACACCTCTCTTCCTGTGTTTCCCATGGCCCATCTGTTCAGCCAAATTTCTTTATTTGTTGTCATTAGGATTTGCTTTGCTGTATGGAGATTCACATGTTTCTAAACTATGCAAAAATGCATAGTAGATATAGGACCTGATAATCCTCATCTTTACCATAATTGTTATATGTTTATATGTTAGTAACTATGATTAGATTAGAATAGGGTGTCATAGGGGGTCTCTGTGGCTAAGTGGTTACGCCCTTGCTTCGCGTTCTGAAGGTTGTGGGTTCGAATCTGGACCGTGACATTCTGTTCACTGTGTTTTTCGTACAAGAGACAACATTGAATATATGGACAATATTTCATGCAAACTAATGCATACTGTCGGATAGGACACACATTGAGAACGACCGGAAGCACTGCAAGACAGGCATTGTTTTAGAACTTGCAGGGAAAGAGGAGTAGAAGAAGGCCTAGAAATACCTGGAGAAGAGAGCTGGAGACTAATATTAAAAAGGATATGCAACATGTGGAATGAATTAGAAGAGATGGCAAGAGCGTGGAAAGGCTGGAAGAAGTTTGTTGAAGACCTGTTATTCGATGGAAGTTGAAAGGTGAAGAAGTATAAAGAAGAAATGTATACTGTCATGTTTAGTTGTACTATAAAAATATATATTTTTTTCCTTTGTTCACTATGAATTATGACGCAGTCATGGCCCCTAATATGGCACCTCTGACTGATTTTGGAATGAAGTCTTGCTTTCCTTATCACCAGTGACCCTCGTTGGGGGTCTATGTTGTCTCTTTCTTTGTGTTCAGAAGGTTGTGGGTTCGAATCCAGACCACACCATTTTGTTAACGAGTACATATTTTTCCCATAGACAACTAGCATTATTGTCGGAGCTATGAAGTGCATGCTTTGTACAATAGTCTTGTCCCCAATGCTCATTCTGTGAGATGGGTTGAGCTTGATAAGACCAGTGCAATGAAGACAATGCTTCAGCTTTGACCATTTTAGTGACCTCCATACAGGCAAGCGACTCTAACTTCAGAGTAAAATATTACTGTGATGTCAAGTTGTACTATACAAATTATCTACTACAAAGCCAAGTTGTACCACACAAACCTATACGGTGATGTCAAGTTGTACTATACAAATTATCTACTGCAAAGCCAAGTTGTACCACACAAACCTATACGGTGATGTCAAGTTGTATTATACAAATTATCTACTACAAAGCCAAGTTTTACCACACAAACCTATACTGTGATGTCAAGTTGTACTATACAAATTATCTACTACAAAGTCAAGTTTACCACACAAACCTATACTGTGATGTCAAGTTGTACTATACAAATTATCTACTACAAAGTCAAGTTGACCACACAAACCTATACTGTAATTTCTTACAAACATATACTATGTCAAGCTGCATTATACAAATCTATATCGCAATATCAACACACACATGTTGAGCACTTAACAAATAAACAAAATCAATTTATACCTAACGTTGATTACATCAAAATCTATATATATTGTATATCAATTATCAATCTGCTAGTGGTAGTATTTATATGTTTAAAATAATATGGCTTTGTCAATATTTCCATTTACAAATAGCCACATTAACTACAGTTTTCCAAAACAATGTAAACAAACTTACCAAAACAACACAGCAGGGATGACAACATAATAAAAGTACATGAAGAAACCAGCCAAAAATCATTAATAATTTGTCCTGTAAGTAAATGTTTCTCATGTTACGGTCGATGCATGAGTTCTCACATAATTGATGCACAGCTGTGACCAACACTCAAAACTCACTAAAGATTAATTCTAGTTTGAGGTTTAATCTTGCCATTTTCTGCTCATTACAGTTTTTGTTTTGTTCAAGTTACAAGGTGATGTATGGAAAATTATACAAATTTGTTGTGATCAGGCCGGATCAGATCAGATCTGGAGAAAATCGTGGGGAGGTTGTAGTAATACTTAATAAATTTAATCAAGGCCATTAGAAAAGAAAACCAGCAAAGATACAATTACCAATATCTAGATAAAGCAAGGCAGGTGATATTGTATCGACTAAGAACTGGACACAACAGACTGAACAGACACTTACATAGACTAAAACTAGTTCCATCACACACATGCATGTGGACAGACAGCACAGACAGTCGAACACATTCTGCAAGATTGTCACCTGATGAATAAACTGTGAAAAGAACATTGGCCAACAGAGACAGACATCAACACAAAGCTGTTTGGAAGCCTTGATGAACTAGCAAACACAACAACAAACATCCTGTTACATACTTTTTTTTCCCGATCCAGAAGCACTTGAGCTTTTCAGCTCTTCGACTCGGTGCCATGGACATCGTAACCCTTCGGTTCGGCGCCACGAACACCGTAAATCTGGGGAATCTGTGGCTTTTTCTGCCATCCCGCGAATTGAACCCGCACACACAGAGTGGTCACCCGTAGTCCAACGCGCTACGAACACGCTGGACAGACGGGCGTTACATACTGTTAAATCCTTATACATTATTTACTTTTTTCACTATTTAAACTTCGAACACAAGAGAAATTATTGTCAAAAATCGAAAGAATATATACATGTGAAATAAGCGTCATACATAATACTAGTTGACAACTGCCTAAGAATTAGTTTCTAAATTCACATTCTATCCAAATGAAACGTTGCTTCTACACAGATGAATGTAACACACTTGTCCTGACTTGAAGTGTGTCCATCAAATTAAACTACCACTGATAAGTCAGCAAAGTTGTGATCACAAAATGACTGAAGTTTAACATATACCTGTACAGTAGAAGATAATTATGGTAATCAACTAGTAGCATGTTCCTTGCAGAACATCGCTCTCATCACAGCCCATCTGAAAAACTTTCTGTCTCTAGCAGGTTCTACCGCCTCCTCTAGTGTCATGTTCAAGGTTTCTTTGCTTCCACCTTTGTCTTGGTCATCCCCTGCTGCGTACTCCAAGAACCATGCCTTCCATTACCATTCTCTCCAAACCACTGTGACGTTTAAGGTGGTCAAAATATTTCATCTTCCAGGACATGATATTATTTGTGAGAAAAATCTCCTCGATGTGCTGGTCTTGTAGGATGTCTTTGTTTTTTCTCTTCTCTGTTCAGGATGTTCTAAGAACTTTTCTGTAACACCTTATTTCAAGTTTCAATTTTGTTTTCTAATGTTTGTGTTATGGTCAACGATTAACATTCATATGTTGCCACAGGGAATATGCATGTTCTCAGAAGTTTTACTTTTGTTTTTTTGCTTGTGCCATGCCATAGTTTGTAGATAAATGATATCTCTGAATAAATTTAAAATTGGCTAGTTTGGATCAATATATAAATGACACCTCTGAAGAAATATAAAAATAACTCTCTCTCTCTCTCTCTCTTTGCCCTTTTACCCCAGGTTGGGGCATAGGCCCTCAACCAACTCATGCCAAGTCTTCCTATCTCTAGATATCTTCTGCAGCTCCCTCCAGTTCTTCTTTATATTGTTGATCTCTGCCTCCAAATCTCGTCTCCATGTATTTCTCGGCCTCCCTTCTTTCGCTGTCCCTGCGGGTTTCAGGCAAGGACCCTTCTTGTTATATTTTCCTCCGGTTTTCGCAAAGTGTGTCCTATCCAGCGCCAGCATTTTTTTAACCTGTTCGTTCACTGGAATCTGTCTTGTTCTCTCCATAAGTTCCTCATTTGTGACCCTATCATACCATCTTATTCCCTCTATTCTGCGCAGACACCAGTTGATGAATGTTTGCAATTTATGCGCTATTGTTTTAGTTGTTCTCCATGTTTCTGACCCATACAGTAGAACTGCTTTAACATTAGAGTTAAATATCCTAATTTTTGTTCTAGATTTGATTTCTTTGACTTCCAAATGTTTCCCAGTGCAATGAAAGCTCCTCTTGCCTTCTGTATTCTTATTTTAACATCTCTATCTGTTCCACCCTCTTTGTCTATGTTGTTACCCAAATTAAAAATAACTAGTCAGTGTCAATATAACGTCTCTGAATAAACATATAAATTAATTAGCAATTATAAGTCATGGACTATCATCATAGTACTCGGACTTGTCCATGGGTGCTCTGATCCCCACCTCAACAAATCCAGCAGACCAACACACCAGTTCGATGTTAGATTAATATTCACATCTGTTGGTAACTTTTTTTTTTTTTTTATGATTGGTTCCAGAACCAGTGCATGCTTCTCCATAGCATAGCCAGAAGTCCTGTTTTATGTTAAAAACAGAATAGATCCTCAGCCATACAGCTAATCAGCATGTGAACACACTTTGAGCTTGGATTGTATTCTGTTACCGTTTAGAAAATGATGAAAACTATGTAATATCACATATTAATTTGAACGGTCCAAAATGCAGCTGCCATCTTGACACAGGATATGACCAATTAATTAGCAATAAATAACAATGTCTACTCAGTATCAAGATATAAATGACATCTCAGCATCAACTTAAAAATAACCAAGTCTGCATCGAACTATAAAGCCATAGTCAGCATTAAAATGAGAGCTGCAGTAGCGTAGTTGTTAGTGAACTCGATTCTTAGACTCCATGGAATTTTTTCAGATAGCAATAGCTCTTAGGTCGACCCAGCATCAATTGGATACCAGGAAAAACACTGGGAGGTAAAGGCGGTCGGCGTGATGTTCACCACATCACCAATCGCGCATTGATGGTCAATGAAAAATACAGGACTAACACTGTATTACCCTATATATCATGTGGTATAAAAAGGGTTTCTTAATTTTTTTTTAACAGCATCAAAATATAAATTCATAGTCAGCATCATAATATAAATTCATAGTCAACCTAAAAAAATCAACTACATTTAGACACACAAAAAATTGTTAGTCTGTAACTATATGTCAATAAGACCTCAACATAAATATATTAATGATACATCAGCATCAGAATACAAATGACACTGCTTCATAAATGATGCAATAACGCTGTCACATTCGCACTAAAATAACTCTCGCTTCAACAATACACAATGCACTTTAAAATCAACAAATCAATACACTTTTCTCATCAAAAACAACAATACAGATAACTGGAATTTATACACATAAAGATATTATCATTTTTTTTTCCCGATCTAGAAGTACTTGAGCTTTCAGCTCTTCGGCTTGTGCCATGGACATTGTAACCCTTCGGTTCGGTGCCACAACACCGTAAATCTGGAGAACCTGTGGCTTTTCTGCCAGCCCGCGGAATTGAACCGCACTCACAGGGGGCTTGTTGCCCGGCGTCCAACATGCTGCAAGCACGCTTGACATACATTATTATAAAAACTTAGATATAAATTGTAAAAAAAAACTCCTACTTACATACATACAGATATAAATTGTAAAACCTCCCATTTACACACTCACAGATATAAATTGTAAAAACTCCACACTACGTATAATGTAAACCCTATACATCTACACACTGTAAAAACTCAGATTTACACACATACAAACTATAAATTAATACAAAAAATTGGTTGCTAGACATCTTGTCAACAGATCATGTAAACAGCATGTTTGGCTAACTCATAGCAATAATAAACTGACATTTATATAAATACAATCATAACTTATCATGAAGACTAGTCGACTGTAAGCAGATCAGAAATATACATATGTCAAATGTTTTTACGAGAGCAGCAGTAGCGTAGTTGTTAGTGAACTCGCTTCACAGGTATCTAAGTTCAATACCACAGTAGGCGTGGATTATTTTCCCAACCACAACAGCTCTTAGGTCGACCCAGCCTCAATTGGGTACCAGGAAAATCCCTGGTAAGTAAAGGCGGCCGGCGTGATTTTGACCACATCAGCCATCGTGTGTCGACTGTCAATGAAAAAATATGGGCCTAACACTGTATCACCCAATATACCTTGAGGTATGAAAACGGGTTCCAAAAGGTTTAACAAATAAGATTGTATAAGCATGTGAGTTATTTTATGAGCTGAAAAAAAATTTCACATATGTATATGTTAAACTTGCATCTATCCATATATTACAAATTGTTGTTGACTTCAAACTGTTTATATAAATTGTATCTTATAAAGTTATGTTTTTGACATGCATTTCATTTGTGTCTCACTATTCACATGATAATTGTTAAAAGCATCTCAAACTGGTAAACCAAATAGAATTCATGTCTATTCACATAATAATTCTGAATAGTGTCTTAAACTGGTACAGCACAAGATAATTCTTTGAATAGCAATCTCAAACTAGTAAAATGTCTAACTATTTGCATGATAATTCTTAATATCATTTTAAACTAGTAATCAATAGAAATGTCTATGTACTTTGGGTATCCCATAGGTACTCAGTCTCTTGTAACTAGGTGAACGTATCAGCAACAGAGCACTTAAACGGTAGCTCTGGCGATAATTTAAAATGATCCAACAAAAGTCTGTGTACCCGTCTTCAACTGAGCGATTCAAGAAAAGACCTATCAGGAGTGACAACCAACTTGTGTACAAATTCACCTTATCACTACACCGATTCTCTAATAACATCTCAATCATATGAGTATTTAAAAATTGTTTTATAGCTTTTAGATCTAACAGTTTCTTCTATCTTTGTTGAAACGTCTAAAAACATGAGCTTTAGATGATTAACAGATACATATGTACCAGCTGTTGTCAACGTAACTCTTCTTCTTCTGCATTCTCACTAGATTGGGATTTTGGTTTCTCTAATAAAGGCCGCCATCTGCCTCAGATTGTCAGCCACGCCACACAGTTTTTTTAGATGCTGTTGTAAGTGGGTCACCTCTTTCTTCTCAAGTCTGCAAACTGAGGTCAGTTCTGTAGAACATGCTCGGTTGTCATACTTGCCAAGCCACAGAGGTACATGTCGCTGGTACCTATCTCAATGTAATTCAGAATTAGTTTGTACAACTAAGTTTATGTAGAATACACAACAACAAGAATCTTAAACACTTACTTCTGTCCCTTAGTGATGCCCTCAGAAGTTCAGTGCCACAAATACTACTAGGATGCCCCTTGGATATCCATTCTCCTGTCAATAGCTTTTCCTGCCTGAGGATAAGAATAACATAGGAAAACTGAGAGAAGAATGGCAGGGGGATAATGTATGATCAATATTTAGTGAGCAAACATGTAATGCAATCACAAATTGACCTGATCAAACTGTAAGAACACTTGTTCCTGACCTGTTCTTCTTCTTGCTCTTGCACTCACCCGCTATGAATTCAGACATAGTCAGGGCACCTCTCTTCTCTGCCTTCCTCTCTCTCAATCACCCTTAGACCGATGTACCAGATTTCCCATAAATCACATTCATGTGGAAACCTGATTCATGCAGCCTTAGCATAGGTGGGTTTCGTCACATCTTCAGCGCCATTTGGAGCTCTGGTGCTTATCCTTCGGTGATGTGTTCGAATTCAGCCAGCGTTTACTGGGTTCGCTCTCCGTCAGCCTTTGGCTGTCCCAGCCGACCTGCAAGGCAGCAGGTTAGGGCACCTGATATGGCCTGCTTTCCTTTTTATCAGTTCCCTGGCTATACATGCGCACGCTTTCTGACTTCAGAGGTACGATCTGCCCTATTTTTAGAAGTTTCTATTGTTTGAGAGGGCAAAAATCGCGTAATAAACACCCTTTATTTAAACAGATCAGCTTGGGAACCACATAGTGCAGATTTGCTCTTATCCAAATCCTAGGTATGGTGGGTTGATTATGTTTTAGTTTCTTAGTACATACAGACTTTATGCTCCGCTCATGTCTATTTCCATTGCTGGTTGTCAGAGATCGGGAAAAGTGGTGAACAACTGTTGAGGACCTGTGCTCCAAGAGAAGAAGAGAGGAATAAGTACAAGTACTATGAAACACAGAGAGACTTCATGAGGTACTTAAGGTTGTGAAGAAGCACTCTGCAAATAAAGAGCTATGGCCACAAAGGTCTTACAGAATTTAACATAAGCACTAGAAGATATATCAAAGAATATCAAAGCAGGCATTGAGCTGGGATGCAAAGGGTTCAAGAAAGAGAGGACGACCTAGGGGGACCCTGAAACAAACTTTGCTGAGAGAGGCAAGAAATATCAGTCTCAATTCCAGGGAGGAGATTGAGCGAGTTGCCCAGAATAAAGCAGTATGGATAAATTGCTTGCAGGCCCTATGTAACGTATAATGGTACGAGAGGAATTATTATTACTATTATTTCTGAAAGGTATAGTGACGACAGTATATCTGAAAAGGCAAAAATAACAAAACAATGGTGTCCCTACCTGTTTTTGAAACACAGGATACAAAGCCATGAGCCATTAGTCTGTTTTGTACAACATTTGGCACACACCCTGAACTTGCAGGTAACACAGCGCTGCCCATGGTCAGCCCATGGTAGCAGAAAAGGCATAAACTTGAACTTGCAGCGGGCACATATTGCATTCTGGTCATCTTGTGCGCTCAAGGCGCTAGCTTTCCTAATCTCTTGAATCTCTTTTCGCACTTCACTGGAAGTAAAACAAACAAACACATAACAAATGTAACTCAAATCATATCTTTTTGTAGGTGTTAATTTAGATGTCTGTAGGCATAAACTTGTGTAAATTTAGATACTTGTACACATAAACTTTTGTAAATGTATGTCTGTACACATAAACTTTTGTAACTTTATGTCTGTACACATAAACTTTTGTAAATTTATGTCTGTACACAAACTTTTTACAATTTATATCTGTACACATAAACTTACACTAATGTAGATGTCTGTACACATAAACTTACACTAATGTAGATGTCTGTACACATAAACTTATGACATTACCCGGACGTGGGTTGGACAAGAATATGAACTTCCTCCTGATGACAGGTTCGATGATCCAGCAAGACACATTATCTGAATGCAGAAGAGTAGATGAAGAAGTGGTCCTATTCTCTGCATTTCAATAGAAGACAATAAGAAACCAGTACTGTCTACCTTAAGATCAACCTTTGCCATTCTGAAGAACATATGGAACTCAAGAATGTGCAGGAATAAAACTAAGATAATGATATTTAACTCAAATGTCAAGTCTGTCCTTCTGTGTGGAGCGTAGACATGGAGAACAACTAAGGGAAACATCAAAAGTTGCAGACATTCATCAATAGATGCCTGCGCAGGATACTACATCTAAGATGGTATGACAAGATCACAAACAGGGAGCTGTGGAATAGAGCGGGACAATGGCAGGTGGAACAAGATATAAGGGGCAGAAGGTGGCGATACACTGAGGAAACCTCCTGACAGCATCATGAGACAGGCCCTCTGATGGAACCCCCTGGGTTATAGTGGTAAGGGAATACACAGGAACACCTGGAAGGGGGACTTGGAAACAAAATTCAAGAAAAATGGGAAGAAAGTAGAGAGATCTCGAAAAGATAGCTTGGATAGTAGGGCTTGGAAAACATTGGTTGCGGACTTATGTCTACCTAGGGGCAAAGACGAAGATACAGATTGCCTACCTGATTTTTGAATCCAGAATATTCCTCTCAATTTCATCTTTCTGTATAACAGCCTGAATTATTTTTTCCTCCTGGTCGGTGAGTGCTGTAAGATCCAATGTCTGGCTCAAATTTGACTCTACTGTTTCTGTTCTTTCCTTTGAGCGAGCTGAATGTTAAAATGAATGTTCGTGTTTTACATATATATATATTATAGTTGGTATATTTTACATATATTTTATGGTTTGTATATTTTACTTCTTCCTTCTTTTCTCCAATCCTGTTTTGCATTATGGTGTCAGGATAAGAAGAGATTTCTTGAACTGGCTTTTGTGTGCGGGTCATAAACAGTGTCTTTCATCACCTCTATTATCTCTGAGGTCCACCTTTTGCATGGATAGCCTTTTGCTTTGTATCCACTGTATCGGAGTAAAATTGCTCTTTGAAGCGCACTGTCTGTTGATAATTTGCTTATGTGGCCGAAACAATTAATTTGTTCTTTCTTGATGAAGTTCAGTACTGGTGTTGTACTTACTTTTTCCTGATGTCTTCATTTCTAAACCGGTCTCTTCTTGTTACTCCCAGAATTTAGTGTAGACACTTCATCTCTGTTGTGACTAGTTTTCTTCTATCATTTGATGAGTATATTTTACAGATATATTATAGTTTACATACTAGTTTTGTTACCTCTAAGGATAACAGTTTGTCCTTATAGATCTTCATTCAACGTTTTGGATAGATGGGCATGCTGGGAGGAGGTTTTTTCTAGCTTGATGAGTCCAGGACACTCCAACAAGACATGCTTTACTGTTTCATGTGGATCCTGTGGGTATGAGAGTAGGACACAGCCAGAATATTCTCTTTGATCCTCATATCTGGGTTACTTATACAACAGATGTTCTGGGGGTCATTCTTATCTATGTCCCTGTTACACTCACTAGAAATGTTTATCTTTAGTTTGTTGAACAGATGGTACATCAGACTGTTGTGTTGTCTGTTAAATAATCAATAAATGTAACAGGAATACAACTAGTTTCCAAATGTATGCTAAAGTAGAAGCTATATACAATTTAGTTGTGTATATATATCAGTTATTATCTATTCCTGTTTAAAAATGTTGTGAAAGCAAGAACAGAAGATATATACAATTTAGTTGTGTATATATCTACTCTACATGTCCTTACCATTTTGCGGTGGGAAAGCTTGAATTTCCCAATGATCCTAAGAGCTATAATTGAGGTAGTATTACCAGAAAGACCTCCAAAGCCAAACAGGTCAAAGAGTAGGGAACAGACTAGGAGAGACACTCTGGTACTCCAGGCTGGGGGTTGAAGAGAGTGGCTAATGATCCAACCTTCATGAAACAATTATTACTGTTAAGTAATGGATATCTAAGATGAAGTGGATAAGACCACAAGGCAGATAAAAAAAACCATGAAGTGATAATACTGAAGTAGATCTAGAAATACTAGGAGACAGTTGAGAAAAGAAAGTCAGGAACAGAGGTGAATGGAGGCAGGTAATATCTGCAGCAATGAACCGTAAGCTCAGAAAGCTGAAGAAGAAGAATATACCAGATCTTAACTGTTTATCTTTAAAAATGTTGTGTAAGCAAAGACAGAAGATATTTACAATTATGTTGTGTATATATCTGCTCTTACCTATCCCTCTTTTAAAATTTTCAGGCATCTTGTAAATGAAAAGTATATGCAGAAGTAATCAATCTGGTGCAATATGAATCTGCAAACAAAAAGTTGATATTAACATTAAGAAAATTAAACAGAAAGACAGAGTCAGTACATCTCTATCTCTTAGTGCAGGAAGAAAAGAAAACAGGAAGACAAAACCAGTATATTTCTCAGTGGTGGAAGCAAAGAAAACTAAAGACATAATCCACCTGCTACAGGTATTAACAAACAATGTTTCAACTCAGATAACTATCTAATAACGCTGGACAAATGGCTTCAAATATCACACATCTATTCTTCTTCTGTGATCATCATTCATTTAATCTTGGATTCTGGATACTCTATATCTTGCTGTTTCAGGATTTCAGCACCACTATACAGTTTCTCTTTGAATCTGGTGGTTGTGTGCCACATTCTTTTCCTGAGGTGGACAATTCTGAAGGACATATTCTGCTGTCATACCTGTCGATTCATAGTGACACCTGTTAGAGATGTATATTTTGAATTTGGTGCTCAAGTGGTGTGTTAGTTTGTTGTGTCCTGTTCTGAGATGAAGTATGACTACCTGGACAGTTGGTAATATGTGGAATATTCCTACTGCATTCAATTACATTAGGTTGAGAATTCTTGGCTCTTGTGGAGGTTGACCAGTGTTGTTTTTATAATGCTTACATTTCCTGGCTCTCCAATATGGGGCATGGTGACCACCATTAGTTTGGGGTGAGTCCTTCAAGGCATGGGGCCCGATACTTTACCTGTCAGGCTGGACTACTTCGTCAGAGCATCATATCTAGAATCGATTTTACCACTCTTCATGATAATTTGAGAACTATTTCACTGTGATGCGTCTCATAGCCATGCATCTGATTTCCACCAACCTATTTTACAGGTTATGCTTTCCATAGCCTTTTGCTGCTTCCAACCCTTCCTCTGCAAAGCAGTAGATCTTTTCTGCTGAAGGGTTATGCCTTAAGATGAAATGTTCTCAAGAGTGTAAAAGCATCCTCTGTCTTGACTTTGTATGAAGCTTTTAATCTCCAAGGTCTTTCTAGACTCTTGGGCACAACCCGCCCAAATTTTAAGCCTGAAGATGCCCACAGTATTGTAGACATCTCCGGATGCATATCTCCGGATGTATCTGGAGTCCTGTTAGCCTGTGCCCTCGCAAATACATTTATCAGCCAACAGAGTCGAGCAATCTTTTCAGATTTCAAATTTAGATCTGGAAACCTATCATCTAAGAAATAGTTGCCTTGATTCATCAACTTGTACTCAAAAGTACAAACTTCACTATCTGGCCCAGGAGACAAGAGTGCAAACTTGTACTTTCTTGGGGATCAAATCAAGTTTTTCAAACCTGCAAAAAAGTTTGAGTGCAATCTTTTCTCATCAGATTTCATGATAGTGTTCTACAAGGAAATCAGACAGTAGACTGACTGTACCAGTTACCTATCATCAGAAGATAAGGATGATTAAATAGATCCGAACGTCCCCAACACTAACACATGATGACTACCAAAATATGAGCAGATGTAAGCTATCGAGCAACTAGAAAAACAAGACTGTCTCATTCATGACAGTCAAAGAATGGAAACTTCATCTAATGGAGCAAGAAACCTTTCAAAATAATTTATAGTGACATGCTAAGACACTAGAAACATCATCCTTTTCACAACCCATGTAGGGATAGAAGCATAATGGATTTGATCACAGAAGACTTCAACACATACAAATAAAATATTTACTCTGGAAAAATACACACTAGTAAACTTAGATATTTCAGAATATTCAACTCATACTCGTAAAATACCATATGTCAGTTGAATAAATTACGCAGTTGAAATACCACACAGATGTGTACATTTATTCAAGCGAAATATGAACTAAATAATGCATCATACTGTTTACATTATTTTTTTCAACAGTTAATATAACAATGGTAGACAAGTTTTCATAGAATGGTGGATGTTTACGTAGAATAGAGGGACTGAGATGGTATGATAAGATTATGAGCGATGAACTCAGAGAAAGAACTAAGCAGATATCGGTGGATAAAGCTAAGAAAGAGATGCTTGCGATGGATAGGACACACACTGAGAAGGTTGACTGGAAGCATTGCAAGACAGGCATTGTTTTGGAACCTGCAGGGAAGAGGAGATGGGGAAGGCATAGAAATACCTGGAGAAGAGATTTACAAACTGATATTAAAAATGAAAAGCAAAACATGGAAAGAATTGGAAGGGATGGCAAGAAATAGGAAGAGCTGGAAGAAGTTTGTTGAAGACCTGTCTTCCATTGAGAGTTAAAAGGTGAAGAACAAGATAAAGTTTTCACAAAAGAGAACAGAAAGATTTATCCAGAAGTAACTCAAAATTAAAGAGAACTGGTTGATGCTATCAAACAAGTGAAAATTGAAGTATTGTGGACATATAAAAAGACATGAGGGCTGGAGATGATAAAGTTACGAAGGTGTCTTAGCACAGAGAAGATGAAGGCAACTATAAAATTGATTTAAGGATGTAATAGATGATTTGAACATAACAGAAAGATGGTCTAACGAATGAAGCATACAGAGAAAGCAGTGGAGAACCAACAACTAACATGTAGTTTCATAGAAGCAAACCATCTCATAGTTTAGACTGAGCATATGAAAAAGATTGCAAAGAAGAAAAACATGGCAACAACAAAAGTGGGACATCTGATCAATGAGAGAAATTCTAAAGGACTGTTGGAGTGGCAAATATCGTTCTCTCTCCGCGATCACGCCCAGACCAATGTACCAGATTTCCCCATAAATTCTATTCATGTGGAAATCTGATTCATGCAGCCTTAGCATTGGTGTGTTGTATGTCACATCTTCAGCACCATTAGGAGCTCTGGTGCTTATCCTTCGGCGATGTGTCCGGTTTCAGCCAGCATTTACTCGGTTCGCTCTCCGTTCTGTAGCCATCTAGTATTTTTTACGGTGTGGGGTAGGTAGCTAGCCCTACGCCCAACCTCCTTAGTCGCCTCTTATGACATGTATGGCAGGTAACAGTGGTTCTATTCTTTACACCCCAATTTGGGCTCCAGTAAACACTCGGGCGAAAGATCGGTTCAGAAATAGTTATTTGGATGATGATAGCACCTGTGTGGTGGTAGGGCCCATAGGGAAGCAAAGAATAAGTACCACTGCGACCTGCACGGCATGTCGTAAGAGGCGACTGATGTAGGACCTAGAGAAGCTACTCTAGTAAAAAAGAAAACGGCATCGCAGAAATCGGATGTGCTGGTCTACTTGTAGGTGCATAACTGGCACAACATGCAATCGCTATTAGGTTCAGATCGCATACAAATCACACAAAGAAGAAGATGATACAGCATTCCACTGTAACATACTAAAATAAATTGTTGAGTAAATATACCAATGATGACAAACTGTGGTCATCTTCACATCAAAGGCCAGCTGTAATGTATCGCCATCATTTGCTTCTCTTGTTATGGTATAGCATGCTGTAAACTGTTCATTCTCCATCTCTTAATATTTCTTTTCCACTAATATCATTGTCTTCCTCTTGTCCTCAACCTTCCATCTAGTATAATCATCAACATAATGTAGTTTCTCATTAAGTATCTAAAAATACCTACCTTCTAATGTGATTGACAGACTGAGGTAGGTCAGATTTACAATGGGTCATGGTGGCTTGAACACTTCCTATGGAAGACAGATAGATATTATTTTTTTTTTTTTTCGTCCGCTTTCAACTCAGACGAAGTTTCATCTCTGAAACTGATTTTTGCGTGAAAATCTGTTTTTCCAATTTCTTACAATGGCAGCAGCGTGACATTGTAAATTACTTTACACTGGCAGCCGTGTGCTCAATGTACTCGTAATTAGTATTCCTCGCCATACAGGCAGATTTTCTCCGACTTCAGAGGTACTCATGTTATCGTCCTGAGTAAGACCAGTAGGTTCGAACCCGAGCTATGAGGCGTCTCACATCTAGCAGGCCGAGCTACTATCAACTACTCTAGGCAGTCCCCCAGATATAGATATTATAAAAAACAGTGTAAAATGATAAAATAGATTATTATAAATCTTCAATGAGTATAGCAATACAATAATAATAGTATATGATTGTCTCCTTTCCCTCTGTGTCTCCACTGATCAAAAACAGAACTTGTCCTGCATGAACATCCCCTATATGCCCTCCTTAGAAAAGGATGTTGCTCTACTACATAACACTACGTTCAAAACTACATGGCACCAGAGATGAGCTCCAGACAACAGTCGACTTCATCATAAAAACGCGACTGGCAGTATAATCATCAAAATAGCAATCACAAAGAAGAAGATTTGGCATAGTAATAAAAACGTTACGCCAGCGTGCATGGTTTATTTTTCTTGGCTGATCAAGAAAATAGCATTGGTTGTATCATATTTCAATTCACGGTGAGACTTGGATATCTGTCTTCTGACCAAGCAAACTTTTCTCAAAAGCCCAAAAATTTTTGGGACCAAGTTTGTCAGAGCTCTTTGATCCCTTCTTAAAGTATCCTAACCTGACAGCAATGATGCAGCCTGTTCCAGGGCCACTACTTGGAGGTGGCGTCGGATCTTGGTCAGTTTTAGTTTGCTGCTTCTGTTATCTTCTTCTTCTTGCGCTCGCCTGCTATGGCGCATGACTGATTTTTGTGTGATGGTATACTTTTCTGTTTATCAGTGTCTCCTAAACATATAGAAGTCCAAAGAAATCAAAGCTAGAACAAAAATTAGGATATTTAACTCAAATGTTAAATCAGTTCTGCTATATGGAACAGAAACATGGAGAATGACTAAAATAATAATGCATAAATTGTAAAAATTCATCCACTGGTGTCTGTGCAGAATAGAGGGACTGAGATGGTACGATAGGGTCAGAATGAGGAACTTATAGAGAAAAAAAAGAAAGATTCCAGCGAGCCAAGAGATTTTTAAAAAGACGCTGGCGCTGGAAAGGACATACTTTGAGAAAAACCGAAGGGAATATAACAAGAAGGGTCTTTTCCTGGAACCCACAGGGACAGCGAAAGAAAGGGATGCCTAGAAAACATGGAGATGAGATTTGGAGACAGATCAACAGTATAAAGAAGAGCTGGAGAGAGCTGCAGGAGATAGCTAGAGATAGGAACACTTGGCATGAGTTGGTTGAGGGCCTATGCCCCAATCCGGGTTAAAAAGGCAGAGAGAGTGTCCCCCGCCATACAGACATGCCATCTCTCTGACTTCATATACTGTTATCTCATTCACTTCATCTTTGGACCCTTACGAGTTTTAAAAAACAAGCTACAGTAAGTCAGCAGTACATAATGGTATAGCACTGAAGTATTAATGATCTCACCGCCCATGTTGGTGCGTTATGTTTGTCTGTGTGTGCGTAGATGATTAGTAAGCCCGATGCGGGCTTGAAGTGTTCTTGTACAGTGTGGGCAAGGTATACTTGCACTTGTGAGGAGTTTTACTGCCTTTCTATTTTAACGTTTTTGTCCCATCCGTGCAGTACCTGCCTCGCAGGCCGAAGAACCGTGTCGAAGAAGTGTGCGCCAGGCTGATCTGTCTTGAGCAAAATTTTGCCAGTTGTCAACATCTATGCCAAAGGATTTCATCGAGTTCTTGAGTGTGTCTTTGAATCGCTTTTTTTTTTACCACCATGTGAGCGTTTATCGATACATAGCTCACCATACAAGTCTTTTTGGTATTCTGCAGACCAGCATTCAAGCCACATGGCCCGTCCATCGTGTCTGGGACTGCATCAAGACTTTATATGTTTTTGTATCTTTACCTTGCGTTCGGAAGGTCATGGGTTCGAATACGGAGCTTACCGTTCTGTTCAAGGGTGCATTTTTTCAAGAGACCCTTAGGATTGTTGCCGAAGCTACTATGTTCGTGCTTTGTGAAATAGTTTCGGCAGGTACCAGGCCATATGGGGTAAAACCCGATGCAATGAAGTCAGTCCTTCGGCTTTAGGGATTTCGACTCGTATTAAGATCATGAAAAATTCAATGAAGTTTCACATTTGTCAGCTCATTTTTACAGACACTATGGTTCAATGAAGCTTCATATTTCGACCAATTTTGACAATGTGGGCGTCTGGTCGAATGGATTAGAGTGCGGCTCCCATACCGGAGATCTGGGTTCAATCTACGGTAAGGCCAAGGGTATTTTTCTATCGGGGGCATAAAGAAAAATCCTACAGTTTCGCAGTGACTGCACTAGTCATGCGGTCATTAAATTCCACAGTCACATGTCCCCCCTGTCCTACACTGCCCTAAAGAGCGGTATTAAAGGCAGTAACCGACATTTTATTTTTTTACGGAAGTCGTACCCTTTCCGTTTCCGTGAGTTTCAAACGACCTCACTGTTCGGAAGTATGTTAACAGACAATTGGCACGTCTCGCGTGAAAATTGGACCATCAATCACAGACGTATAACCTTTAAGGTCGTACATGCTATTCCACTGCATATAAATAAAACTATTTATAGGCAGTATAAAAGCACAACCACCTTTTGCTTCCGGTGATAATGAAAAAAAAAGTGAGTGACAGAAGTGCGAGATGACAGTTTTTTTTTCTTCTTCGAAATTTGAGGCTCAGGTTCTCAACCCAGTAACAAAAGGGTGTCGGATTTGGGAGGGAGTGGGGGGGGGGAGTAGAGAGAAGCCACCTGGTTAAAATGAACATTGACAATCCTCTTCTTGTCAATAAACCAGCATGCTTGACCTCTTGTCCTTTAACTCAACGCCACGTACTGGTATATGCAAGCGTGTGTAAGTTATGTGTAAGTTGGAGGTGTCCGGTGGCGTAGAGGTATGGTTTTCGCCTCTCGTTCCAAAAGTACTCGGTTCGTTTCCCCCATTGAACGATTGGGACATTTTCCAGATATCCTAGATTTCAATGTAGGTAAGATCGAGTTCCTAGTCCTATCGGAGACGGAAGATAAAAACGAGGTCTATTCAAGCTGAGCATGTAAAAGAACCATTGACAGTTGACATTCGATAAGAGTACGGCTGCAAAGCCTTATTACGCCAAATATTATTATTGAGAACTGAGATACGGAGCTGGTTGTTATTTTCTCTCTCTCTCGCGATCGTTCTTTTTCGGCCATCTTTATCATTCTAATTGTGATATATACATAGCCTTTGCCAAGAACGCAATTTTACATCACAACGTTCAGTACCATTTGGAGCTGTAGTGCTTATCCTTCAGTGAAGTGTCCGATTTCAACCAGCGTTTACTGGGTTCGCAATCCGTTAGCCTTTTGCTGTCCCCAGTCGACCTGCAAGGCAGCATGTTGCTATTTTCTTTTAGGGTAGCGACTCTTAGACGACCCACCCTCCCGGGTTGATGAGCGTCATCTGCCCAGAAAACCTGTCTTTTTGGACTACTTGGTTTTCCTGCCGTCCAGTTTTGTGTACGGTTTATTCCGCTAGCCTTTGATTGTCCCCAATCAAACTACAAGGCACCAGTAGTTCCCTGCGAGCGGAAACGCGCACTGGCTTCAACCTCTGCTGGGCCCTCCAGTCCTCTGCACACTTGGGTGGTCCACTCACCCTCACGCCTGCCTCACCTTCTCTTCATCTTCACCTTCTCTGCGCCCCCGGTGTGCATCGTCCGCATGTGTGCTCGCTCTGCCCTGGTGCCTGCCTCACCATCTCCATCAGTTCTCACTGTGCTCACATTTGCCTCTAGGCTGTCCGGACCTGGGGCTTAACTCGACAAGAGGTCTTCTGTTCAAGTTGAGCACGTATAAGGACCGTTGACAGTTGACATTAGATAAGAGTAAGATACAAAGCTTTATTACGCCAAATATTATTAATGAGAACTAGAGATACGGAGCTGATTGTTATTTAGAAAGCAATGCCAAGTACAGAAAATTTGATGTATTTTGTAACTGTTACTTAGTGATAGGTGGCGTCTGTGGCTTAGGGGATAGTGACTCGGTCTATTAACACCGACGTTCTGAGTTCGAATCACACTGTGGACGGTTTGGTTGCAAATTGTTTCGCGTGGAATTTTACAAAAGGACGATGACACCACCCGTTCAGAAAGCAATGGCACACTACTGAAAGTAATAATGCCTAGAAAAATCACAAACAGCGTTAAAAAGCTGGGGTTGATTCGCAAAGTCCTGTAAAGAATATGCAATTAACTTTTTTTACTTAGTGATACATATAGTGTTAACCAATGTTAGGGAACTCGACAATATGTGGCGAGTGCTTGACATATCAGCAGTACATGTTTTGCTGTTTCATTTCGACAAGTGCTGATGATGTAATATGCTTCATGTAACATGCTTATTCTATTGACGTGTTTGTTGAGTGCGTCATGTTATTTGGTTGTAATAATGTGATATGATCTCTGTGTGCTAGTTTGTTGTTGCTATATTTGTCACAATGTGTTACTTGTGTGCATAAATAACGCGTCGGCAGATAATATTGCGCATTTGTTCAGTCATCCATTTATCAATGAAGCTATAACTGTCAGAATTGTGGTTGGTTTGTTCCTTTGTTCTATACTGGGGGTGTCTCTAGGGCGTAGAGGTTAGGTGCTTGCCTCTCGTTACAAAGATACTCGGTTCGTTACCTCGTGGGGCCAGCCATAGGATATTTTTCAAGAAATCCCTGATCTCAGTGCAGGCGAGATCGAGTTCCTAGTCCTATCGGAGACGGATTATAAAATGTAGATCCCGTGTTTAAGTTTAGCAAGTAAAAGAACCCTTGGCGGTTCACATTCGAGAGGAGCAGGTAAAAATATATTTTAAAAATAAAAATAATAAAATTCCTACAAAATATTTTCACATCTTCTAAACTATATCCGGGACCCCTCGCCGGTGCTAAGGGGTTCGAGGACTACCGCTGAGATCTATCTCCCTGTGTGTGAAAGAGATCGTAGCACACATGGTTACTCACCGAAGTGCAATGAAGATGGTTATATCAATCAATCAATACTTGCTCCTAGTGTTGCTTGTCTATTTGCGTTGTCATTGGCTGGTATGCATATATTATATACGGTCTATAGCATCAAGGTTAGGCTCTCGCCTCTTGTGCCAAGGGTAACCGGTTCGCTCCTCTTGAAACCAACTGGATATTTTTCCAGAGATTCCTGATCTCAATGTAGGTGAGATCAAGTTCCAAGTCCTATCGGTAACGGACGACAAAACGTAAGTCCCGTGTTCAATTTGAGCACGTAAAAGAGCCCTTGACAGTTCAAAATCGAGAAGAGCAGGCTGGAAAGTCGCTGCCGGGTAAAATTCATTAGAAAAAGATTTAAAATAAAATTCCTACAAACTATCTTCACCATCTTCTAAATTGCATCGGAGAACCTCGCCGGTGCTACGGAGTTTGTGCACTACCGATGAGATTTTCATGTGTAAGAAAGATATTGGATCACACATGGTTACTCACTGAAGTGCATTGATGATGGTCCTATCAATCAATCAATTCTTGCTCATAGTTTTGCTTGTCTATTTGCGTTTTCCTTGGCTGGTATGCATATATTATATAAGGTACATTTATCCAATAGATTCGCTCTATAAACTGATTGTTCGTTGTCTTGTTAACATCCAGACACGAACAATGTAGCGAAGTAACACATGACTATGTTTGTTTAACAACAGGACACATAATAAACACTTTCTCAGTTTGTGTAAGGAAACAACAAGTGAAGAATAAAAAAAACTGCAAGGGGTACTTATTCTTCTTCTTTAGCGATCTCTGGTCATGCGCTTAATTTACTGTGGATCACAAACTAGGCAGTCAGCTTCATGGCAAGGGGTACAATAACAAAATAATGTTACTCAAATTGCAGAATATTATACAAGGAATGAAGAAAGGATAAACAAATCAACAATTAAACTTTATCAAGAGCAATTAATGTCAAATTGAAGTGTTGAAACCTTTTATCTATCTCAACCACCTAAATACAAGTGGGGATATTATCAAGTCCGTGACACACTAGTGGGTTCGAACATTTTTAGTCTTATATCTGACAAATGGCGATTTCAACATGGGCAAGTAAATTACAGTACTTCATAAGTAAGGAAAAATATAATATTACATTTTCATTTCTTATGTAGTACTGTAATGTACTTGTCAACGTCGAAATCGTAAGTTTAACTCAGTATTACCACAACCTCCCCGCGGTTTTCTCCAGATCTGATCTGATCTGACCACCTCAGATCCGTACATCGTCTTATATCTGACAGATGGTAAAGTTGATGGAGGGCATGGTTTCTATCAGACAAAGCAGGAGATGACCAATGCAACAGTGGTTCAATCAATCAGTGCCGTGCCTGCCGGCGTAGGCGATCATGTCTCTCCACAACTCTCTTTGCTTGGTGCATGTAATCAGTTCTGACATCGATATTTTGTCGAACCATGATGTCAGGCCATCCAACATCTTCTCCCTCTGTCTTCCGCGATCTCTCCTTCCCTGAATTTTACCTGTAGTCACCAAATGTTCTAAACCTTCTCTTCGCATTATATGCCCGAAGAACCTTGATTGTCGGATTCTTATTCTTTTGATAAGGTTTCTTTGTGTGCAGGCCTGATTTAAAACCTCCACATTTGTTTTCTTTGCAGTCAATGGAATTTTCAACATTCTTCTGTAAAACCACATCTCTGTGGCTTCCAATGATCGTATTGATTGTTTGTTCATTGTCGATGATTCGCTGCCATACATAAGTATTGGTTCAATATAGCACTGGAGTACTCGTTTTCGCAGTGTCATTGGTAGTGAGTTCACTCATAGTGTGTTCTTCATTTTCATAAAAGCTGCTTCCGTTTGAGCTATTCTACTCCTAATCTCTGTTGTACATCTTCCATCTGATGTTAGGAATGTTCCCAGATACTTGAATCGATGGACTTGTTTCAGTGTTGTGTTATTTATTTTGATATTACATGTTGGTGTTTCTTGTTTCTTGGAGACAACCATAACCTCTGTTTTCTTTATATTCATGCTTATTCCTTTCTATTCACTTTCTCTCACTAGTATGTCTATCAAGTCTTGTAGATCTTGTTCATTTGTAGCGATTACAGAACATTAAAGAAGCATTAAACTCGACGACGGAAGAGGCGGGAGAACTTACTAGAGATCTAGAATCTTTCAGGTCGGTTGTGATGAGGCTAACGACCTGCAAAGAACACGAGGAATAAAGTTGCAAGTTAATGAGTTCACATCATGAAACTTTCAACGGAAGAAGAAGAAACCACGTGATATGGATCTACAGATCTAGAGAGAGAGAGAGAGAGAGGAATGTGACGTTTGTCACTGAAATGTAAGCCAAAGTAGAAATATGTTCTGGGAGTGGAAAAACAAACATTGAAAAGGATGTTAACATAGAAATATGTTGGGACGTGATACTCGTTTGATACAAATATTAGAAGCAAAGTAGGTCGCTCTGGTTGGACGGATTAGCCTAATGTATAAACGTTTGCCTATCCACTTGGACACTAGAGGTTTGTGGTTTTTTAATTTTTTTCGATCCAGAAGCACTTGAGCTTTCAGCTCTTCGGCTCGGTGCCATGGACATCGTAACCCTTCGGTTCGGTGCCACGAACACCGTAAATCTGGAGAACCTGTGGTTTTTCTGCCAGCCAGCGGAATTGAACCCGCACTCACAGCGGCTTATCGCCCGCGTTGTTACCGGGGCCCAGATTTGGGTGTAAAGAATATAACCACTGTTACCTACCACGCATGTCGTAAGAGGAGACTAAGGAGGTTTGGCTGAAATCGGATGCACGTGTCCTAAACGTGTAGAAGTCTATGTGTTTAGGGTAGGGGCCTACCAAACCAATGTGCAACGTATACACGTTCTTGGCAAAGATCAAACATATCACAAAGTGTGATTAAAACTGGTGGTAAAGAATGAACGCAAAGAAGAAGAAGACAGACGGCTTATCACCCGTCGTCCAACGCGCTACGAACACGCTGGGCAAGCGGACAAAGGTTTGTGGTTTCAATCCAACACTGGACGTTCCACACGTGATGAAAGCAATCCTAACTTCTAGCTAGAAATGTGAAGCGAAGTGACTTCTTATTCTAATGTCTTAGAAGGCTACATGAAATCTTATATTATTTAGGTATCTGAGGCGTGGAGGTGGGGTGCTCGCATATCGATCAAAATGTACATGAGCATTGCGTCGAACGATCGTGATATTTTTGTCGGAGATCCCTGATTTCAGTGTAGGTAAGTAGATGAATGATATGCCCAGCAGAGGCATAACCAGTGCGCGTTTTCGATCGCAGGGAACTACTGCTGTCTTGTAGATCGATTGGGGACAATCACAGGCTAGCGGAGCAAACCGTAAACAAACCTGAACGGGCGGCAAACCAAGGTGTTCATTAAAACGAACGGTTTGCTGGGAAGATGGCGCTCATAAGCCCGGGAGGGCAGGCTGTCTAAGGGTCGCTGCCCTGAAAGAAATAGCAGCCCACTGCCTTGTGGGTCGGGCTGGGGACAGTCAAAGGCTAGCGGAAGAAGCGAATCCGCACATAATAGCTGGCTGAAATCGAACACCCCACCGAAGGATAAGCAACGGAGCTCAAATAGGTGCTGAAGGTTTGGTGCAGTACATCAGTTCTGATGTCTGGCTGTTTATATATTACAAAGAGAATGATTAAAACAGGCCTAGAACGATCGAAAGAGAGAGAGAGATGAATGATAAAACTTTTAGATCCCGTGTGATCATGTTAACATGTCCATTGTCGAACCTCGCTCTCATCACCATCACAGCCCGCCTGGACAACTATCTGCCTTTTCCAACGCCACATTCAAGGTTATTTTTAATGTCTTGTCGTCTCCATCGATTCATGTCGCGTCTTACATGAATCATGCTCTCCGTTTACTGTTCTCTTCAAACCACTGTGACATTTAATATGACCACAATTTTTCAGTTTCCGGGATATGATATTTATGAGCCAACGCTTCTCGATGTTAAGGTCTTGTAAGATGTCTTTTTCTCTCCTCTATGTCCATAACGTTCTAAAAATGTTTCTCAGTCATCTTGTTTCAAAAGATTCGATTTGTTAAAATGTGTGTATTGTGGGTCATTGATTCATATGTATATACAGCCACATACAAATTGGACGTCCTCTATAGTTTTATTTAGTTTCTTTGCTTTTGCTTGTAAAATATCAGTTACTTTATTCCTCTTCTCTAAATCCTGGCGTGCCTCACAGCGTCACGATAAGAAGAAATTTCTAGAAATGGCTTTTATGTGCGCTTCATAAAGTATTTTTAACCGTCTGTATTGTTTTTGAGTTCCACCTTTTGCGAGGACGACCTTTTGATTTGAATCCACTGTATCAGAACAGCATTGATTTTTGGGGCGCATTGTCTGTTGGTAATCTGCTTATGTTGACGAACCATTTAATGTGTTGTTTCTTAGTGAAGTTCAGTACTGATGTTGTACCCACTTTTTCCTGATGTCTTCATTTCTAAACTGGTCTCTTGTTTAAATAATAAATTACTTTATTATTGAAGGTAATTTGTGCGAGGTGTCAGGTCAAGACACTGTCTATTGACCTTACTAAAAGATTGGTCTTGCTAACCAAGCAAGGATAGACATGATCCCTTCTGGGTGGCGGGGAGGGGCGGCTATATCTATTAGGTGGAAATCAATCATTTTATCTCCAGCACGCCTCGAGTGTACATGAGCATCACCACAATGTCTCCTCTGGACCAGACGACTAACCAGCTCGTGACACTGCACTCTTCGTTACCTCGAGTCAAACAGCCGTCTCTCTCTCTCTCTCTCGTACATTTTAAACCCCGGTTGTGGCATAGTTCCTCAACCAACTCATGCTATCTTCTTATCTTTAGTTATCTAGCTCCTTGCAACTCTTGAATATCGTTAATTTCTGCCTCCAAATCTCTTCTCTGTGTATTTCTAGGCTTCCCTCTCTTTCACTTTTCATGCGGGTTCCAAGAAAAGAGCACTTCTGGTTATATACACCTCGGGTTTTATCAAGCTTTGTTCTATCCATCGACATGGTCTTTTCTTTTCGACAAGTGCTGGTGATGTAATATGGTTCATGTAACATGCTTATTCTATTGAAGTGTTTGCTGAGCACGTCATGTTATTTGGTTGTAATATTGGATGAAACGGTGTGTCCTATCCATCGATATGGTCTTTTCTTCAGCTCTTGGTTCACTGTGACCGGTCTAGTTCTCTCCATTAACTCATAAATTATTATACCATCTCAGTTCCTTTAGTTTGCGCAGACACCAGCTGATGAATATTCAAGCCCCCAAAAGCTCCGGAGCACCACCGTTTTCAAATATATCGGCAGAAACAATCTTTTCGGTGACATGGGAAAATAAATGAGTGTAAGATTCAATAAATAAATTGAAATGAACAAACGGTAATGTCTGTGCTATTACTCCTCTTCTTCTTTGCAATCGCTTTTGTGATGATTACACCGTCAGAAGCGTTCTTATGATGAAATCGACTGTTGTCTTGAGCTTATCTTTGTGCCATGTAAAGTTGTGGAGCCAGCATCCCTTTCTAATGAGGACATACAGGGGACAGTCTTGCGGTTTGATCAGCGGTGCCACATGGACACAGAAAGAAATGGAGACAATCGTAGCCTGTACAAGTGTTTGTTCAATCTGTAATGCCCTGTTCTGAGTCGGAAGATTATAGTCTGTCCTTGTCTGTTGAGTGTGTGGGTAGTAGACATCGTTTGATAGTTTAGGTTATTTTCTAATGTCCAGAATAGCTCTTTTTTTTTTGTTTCAAAGTATTTGATTTCGTTTTCTTCTTCTTTCGCGTTCGTTCTTTACAACCAATTTTAATCACTCTTTGTGATATGTTTGATCTTTACCAAGAACGTGTATACGTTGCACATTGGTTTGGCAGGTCCCTAAACGCATAGACTTCTACATATTTAGGACATGTGATTTCGTTTTCTGCTTGTTCACATTCTCCTCCCTTTGAGAACGTATACAAACACTGCCATATCATTTTATTACTCACTGACTTTGCTAGAGAATTTATACAAACACTGCCATATCCTGTTATTACTCACTGACTTTGCTAGAGAATTTATTGTCTATCCCCAGATGGATGATGTAATTGGTTGTCCACTCTTGACGTTAAACGTAGGGGTGGAAGCTTTAATTTGCTTTCCAGAGCCAGATGAGTTGTGTTATATCCGTGTTTATTTAGTGTGGTCTTGATATTATCTATCCATCTTTTTCTTGGTCTTCTATTGGCTCTAGTACTTGATCTCTTTTTATCGTATGTTGTTATTGGTGGTTGGTTGTATTTCATTCTCATTAAATGTCCAAACCACTGCATTTGTTGTCTTTTAATATATTCGGTGCATGGAGTTATGCCCACTCTGCTTCTTATGTCCTCGTTTCGTAGTCTATCTTTCCTGGTGGCCCCACCGCCTTCCTCAAGCATTTCATTTTACCCGTGGTGAGCTTTCTGTGATGTGTTGCTGTCAGAGACCAAGTGTGGCACTGGTAACAAAGTGTTGGTGAGCTTTCTGTGATGTGTTGCTGTCAGAGACCAAGTGTGGCACTGGTAACAAAGTGTTGGTGAGCTTCCTGTGATGTGTTGCTGTCAGAGACCAAGTTTGGCACTGGTAACAAAATGTTGGTGAGCTTCCTGTGGTGTGTTGCTGTCAGAGACCAAGTGTGGCACTGGTAACAAAGTGTTGGTGAGCTTCCTGTGATGTGTTGCTGTCAGAGACCAAGTTTGGCACTGGTAACAAAATGTTGGTGAGCTTCCTGTGATGTGTTGCTGTCAGAGACCAAGTTTGGCACTGGTAACAAAATGTTGGTGAGCTTCCTGTGATGTGTTGCTGTCAGAGACCAAGTTTGGCACTGGTAACAAAATGTTGGTGAGCTTCCTGTGGTGTGTTGCTGTCAGAGACCAAGTTTGGCACTGGTAACAAAATGTTGGTGAGCTTCCTGTGATGTGTTGCTGTCAGAGACCAAGTTTGGCACTGGTAACAAAATGTTGGTGAGCTTCCTGTGGTGTGTTGCTGTCAGAGACCAAGTTTGGCACTGGTAACAAAGTGTTGGTGAGCTTCCTGTGATGTGTTGCTGTCAGAGACCAAGTTTGGCACTGGTAACAAAGTGTTGGTGAGCTTCCTGTGATGTGTTGCTGTCAGAGACCAAGTTTGGCACTGGTAACAAAATGTTGGTGAGCTTCCTGTGGTGTGTTGCTGTCAGAGACCAAGTTTGGCACTGGTAACAAAGTGTTGGTGAGCTTCCTGTGATGTGTTGCTGTCAGAGACCAAGTTTGGCACTGGTAACAAAGTGTTGGTGAGCTTCCTGTGATGTGTTGCTGTCAGAGACCAAGTTTGGCACTGGTAACAAAGTGTTGGTGAGCTTCCTGTGATGTGTTGCTGTCAGAGACCAAGTTTGGCACTGGTAACAAAGTGTTGGTGAGCTTCCTGTGATGTGTTGCTGTCAGAGACCAAGTTTGGCACTGGTAACAAAATGTTGGTAGAAAAATACTTTTTATCATGTCCTTTCTAATCGCTTAAGAAGACAAAAATCTGTATTTTTACTTTTATCTTGATCTTTGATTGTTGTAGTAATGGTACCAGCTGGTATGATAGCGAATTTATACAAACACAATGTCTGAAACAAACAAACCACTTAAACTTTCCGATTGTTTACAATTTCTACTGCCCACACAATGCACCGCTTCCCCATCAATATCATAAAAAACCACATGTTACCGTCCTTTTCTAACCTACATTTACTATGTATACTATATAATATTTGCAACCCGCCTTAGATGTAATTCTATTTTTAACGGCGCACCTAAATCCGCACGAATCGATCAGACTCCCAAACAAACTCTGGTGCGACTTTTCTAATAACTATGGATACGCAACAACTAGCACATGTGACACTTCAAACGTCTGCAGATGACAGTGATGAGACAAGATGATAATACTGTAATTATCTGCCTTTTAATTATATAAAAATGTTAGATGGGGAGATAAAGCGTGGGTATATACATATGTTTATTGGACCACTAAAATGGAGGAGTGAACAGTATTCATTTTCAAATGTGCGCTAGCGTGTAACATCAACTGTTCAAACAAGGATGAATCTACCACAGATCCAGCAAACAGGTAGAGAATGTGTTTGTACAAACCCCTTGTGCAGGAATTATGGGAAATATTACATTTAAAAATGCAATAACACCAGCCTCCAAAACAAACACACTATGACAAATCGGGCGGAAGTAGTAACAACACTGAAGAACTCAGCGGATCCTGTCAAAAAGCAAAAATAACTATTAAACAAGCCGCTAGAGCACCGCAAGACAAAAACAGAAAACCATGACACTTTGCAACAACCTGGTAACACTTTGCAACAACCTGGTAACACTTTGCAACAACCTGGTAACAACAAAAGCAGAAGAATACATATGAAGCTGCGGTAAGTAATCAGGATGTAGTTCGTCGGAGAGGGAGGTAATGTGAGATCGAGTGCCTATTCATATCGGAGACGGACGGCAAAGTGTATGTACAGCGCTCACAATGAGCACGTAGAAGATCGCTCGACAATTGCAAATCTATAATACTGGAATGGGAAGCCGCTTCAACCCCCACCACACACACACAAAAATATACACATTTTTAAGTTCTTACATATTTTCACCATCTTACAACGTGGACTCTCGCCGGTGCTACGCAATTCATGTTTAGATCCTCATGTGTCTTCTTCTTCTAACGTTTTCAGACATCGATTTGTATACTTTTAAAGTAGTTAGTGGTCAACCAGAGTCCATGTACATCTCCGTATAGCTTATCTTGGACTGATATGGGGATTGGCCATGTGTTTTCTCTCTGTTCCGTGTATGTTGGACATTCTTGCAGTATGTGTGTCTCTGGCATCTTGCTGATGCCACATGTACATATGTCAGATGGGCCTATTTTATACTTGTTAAACAGATGGTACCTCAGTCTATTGTGCCCTGTTCGTAGGTGAAAAATGACAACCTGCTCCTCTCTACTTAGTTGGTGGTATGCATCGTCCTTTTCGTGCCCTGGGTGATCTCTCAGCTATTTGTTATTGTAGGCCATTTTTATCCGTACTTTTGCTTCCTCATGTCATACTGGTGTCTGATCGTCATGTGTAAGAAGAGAGATCGAAACATACATAGTTATTCACCAAAGTGCAATGATTGATTATATTGGTCCTTTCAATCAAGAAATCTGCATAGGTTCTTAATTCCTTTCAACTATTTAACAGAGTCAGCAACCGGGTATTCATACAGTAGCATCTTCGACGATTTCAAATTTTCGCCCGACTTAGACAGGTCCGTACTCAGGGTGGCTCGTCATTAGGGCCAGTGGGGCCTGGCCCACCAATAATCGAAAGGAGAAACTTCCGGAATAGACAAATAATAGTAAATACTCCAAAAACCATGATTTTTCCTAAAATTTGTGTCTGGTCCCACAAAGAAAAATGACGAGCCGCCACTGTCCGTACGTATTATTGGTTAACTAGAGAATACAGAGACATACACAATAGTCGATGGCAATGAATTAGACATGTCCTCATGATACAACAAGAAATGTGGCCCAAGACATGCAAAGAAGTGCACACCGCAGGGACAGCA
This sequence comes from Arion vulgaris, assembly GCA_020796225.1. Taxonomy (NCBI): domain Eukaryota; kingdom Metazoa; phylum Mollusca; class Gastropoda; order Stylommatophora; family Arionidae; genus Arion; species Arion vulgaris. Next base: position 8,346,185 of record CM036762.1, read on the forward strand.
AGAAAAATTGAGGTATAGAACACATGGAGAACTGTTAAATATTCGAGGGCAATGAATTAGACATGTCCTCAGAATGAATAAGAAAGGTGACCAAGACATGCAAAGAAGTGCACACCGCAGGGACAGCAAGAAAAATTGAGGTATAGAACACATGGAGAACTGTTAAATATTCGAGGGCAATGAATTAGACATGTCCTCAGAATGAATAAGAAAGGTGACCAAGACATGCAAAGAAGTGCACACCGCAGGGACAGCAAGAAAAATTGAGGTATAGAACACATGGAGAACTGTTAAATATTCGAGGGCAATGAATTAGACATGTCCTCAGAATGAATAAGAAAGGTGACCAAGACATGCAAAGAAGTGCACACCGCAGGGACAGCAAGAAAAATTGAGGTATAGAACACATGGAGAACTGTTAAAGCAGCGCTCACAGACACCCTTAGAACTAGGTTTGAGGCAGAAAGAATTATCGACATAAGAGAAGACTGCAGTAAAACTATGTAGCAATCGCGAAATACGTCTCTTCCTCTTCTTTGCGTTCGTTCTTTACGAACAATTTTAATCACTCTTTGTGATATGTTTGATCTTTACCAAGAACGTGTATACGTTGCACATTGGTTTGTAGGTCCCTAAACGCATAGACTTCTACACGTTTAGGACACATGTATCCGATTTCAGCCAAACCTCATTAGTCGCCTCTACGACATGCATGGCAGGTAACAGTGGTTCTATTCTTTACACCCAAATTTGGGCCCGGTAACCACTCGGGCGACGAATGTACGATTAATGTAATATATGGTAGTGTATTCGAAATTAGACCCAAAAAAATGTTCAGATATTATAAGCTTTGTATGGTCACAATTAATCAGAGATTCGTAATTTTTAATTACCCTATAAATTTCATTCAAATATTAGAATTCATTTGAAAATTAACAACTGTTCTTCTTAATAGTGTACAAAATTGATTCAAAACAGAAAGGCACTAAAACTTCCACAAGTGCAAGTATACCTTGCCCACACTGTACACGAACATTTCAAGCCCGTATCGGGCTCACTAGTCATCTACGCACACAAAGACAAACATAGTGCAACTACATTCCCTTGGATGAAAATTTGTGTGGTCATCATCACCGTGATGGACGAGCATCACAAAATTGATTAAGGGTATCTTTGAAATGTGTGATGGCCTTTCTTAACATTCTAACACTTGCTGGGTTACTTTTAATGCTGTAGAAATCTTGTAAAATTTGATAAACGTACCTACTCAACAACTCATAACTGTGCTGTATTGTAGTAAGTAGTAACTCTATGTTGCACACAGTACTCAGTTGCAGGACAGTATAGCTGAGTAGGAACTTTGATTTAAAAAATTACTGTATTAAAAACCTTATTATAAAATTATACCGCATCAGTATAAGCAGGATCAGATTTTAGCAGGCCTTCATGCAAAAAAAAAAAAATTGAAAGCGCCATACCAGCACCCTAATTACACCTGAATTCATAGTCGACGGATGCAAGAAGAACTGGATCAAATTTTGATTGCGGGCTCCGTGTATAGAAATATAAACTTCTTATAAATGTCTAAGCCATATCTAGTTAGCAACAGTCAATCACACACATTTCCCAATTATCATATCTAGTTAGCAACAGTCAATCACACATATTTCTCAACTATCATATCTAGTTAGCAACAGTCAATCACACTATATTCTCAACTATCATATCTAGTTAGCAACAGTCAATCACACATATTTCTCAACTATCATATCTAGTTAGCAACAGTCAATCACACATATTTCTCAACTATCATATCTAGTTAGCAACAGTCAATCAAACACATTTCTCATCTATCATATCTAGTTAGCAACAGTCAATCACATTTCTCAACTATCATATCTAGTTAGTAACAATCACACACATTTCTCAACTATCATATCTAGTTAGCAACAGTCAATCAAACACATTTCTCAACTATCATATCTAGTTAGCAACAGTCAATCACATTTATTTCTCAACTATCATATCTAGTTAGCAACAGTCAATCAAACACATTTCTCATCAGGTAAAATGCAAGTGCTACTAAGAAGAAGAAAATTAATACCTTTTTTCCATTGTTTTGGAAAGAAAGAGGGGAGAGAAGGGCGTAACCCTCATCTGACACACCTGAATCCATCTTCTCCATGATCTTCCTCTTTTCCTCTTTGTATGCATATCTCCTTCCATAATGGTCTTCTCAACCTTGTGTCTTTTATGGGTCCAAAACACTTCAATTTTCTTATTCTTATTTGTAGCATCAGTCAGTTTAGTTTGACTTTGAGTTCTATCTGGATATATCTATTTGTTTTCTTTGCTGTCCATGATATCTTCTTCTTCGAACGCTCCATACTGACCACTTGTCAACCACTCTGTGTGATTTGTATGTGATCTGAGCCTAAGAACGATTGTACACTGTGCTAGTTATGCACAACAAGTAGACCAGCAGATTCGATTTCTGCGCTGCTTTTTATTTACTAGGTAGCATCCCTAGGGCCTACATCAGTCACCTCTTATGACATGTATTGTAGGTTGCAGTGGCACTATTCTTTGCTTCCTATGGGGCCCTGGCACCACACGTGCGGTCCATGATATACAAAGAACTCTTCTGTAACACTTATATTCTAAAGCACTTATATGTTTTTAAGATACATCACAAATCACATTATCACACATCTAACCAACAACAACAATCACAGGAAACATCTCATAATTGTTACCTGTAAGAGGGTGTTCAGCCAGTCCCATGTGCTTTGAGTAAACACAGGTAGGGTTGAAACATTGTAATGTTATACAGTCTGGTTTTTTTATGCTTCAAAAAGTGAGGTTAGGAACCTTGGTCAAATAAAGTCCTTGTTATAGTGAACACTGTCCAGTGAGGTGAACATGAACAGGTAGATCCAACACATGTCAACTTGACAAACGTCACATGCAACAGGTGGGCGTTAAACAAGTGGTGATTAACTGTGTAGTGAGTTTACACTAGAGTAAATGTTGCCAGTTAAGCTGGTGGGCTTAAGTCGATGGTTGGTTTAAGTTGAAGCAGGTTGGCTTGTATGGATAAATAAGTAGGTTGTGGTTTGACTGTGAATGGTTGACATAGTCAAAGTTGGTTGACATAGTCAAAGTTGGTTGATATAAATGGTTGAAACTATGTCACTACTGGTTGTTGACTTTGAACGACTGACTTAATGGTGGTTTTGAAGGGTTGATTTACATCACTAGTGGTTGACTAACAGAAGCGAAGGATGGTTTATTTTGAAGGGTTCACTTAAATCAATAATTGTAATCTGTGTGAATGGTTGAATTAAGTCACTAATGGGTTGACTTTGCTAGACTAGCATCAGTTAGCATTAGTTAGTTTAGAATGAACAAGCAGCAGTGAGCCTTGAATTCTGACTCAACTGATTCTGCACTTTGATACTGTTTTTACAATATAAATTGTTTACTTGGTGCACACAATAAGGCTACTACAAAGAGTCATGGATATAACAAGAACATCAGTGTACATGCTCAATGGGTGGAGCTGTTTGTAGAATGTTGGTTGATTATTTCATAGGACAGAGCTGGGGACAACAATACAATAAAGTACATATCAAAACATGTATAAAAAAGAAGTATTGATGATATCAAGGTTAACTAACATAGGGATCCAGCCAGTTCAACAAGTTACAACATAATGTATAAACATAACTGATTGTGGGTTAATTCCTTTATAGGACGGAGCTGCGGACAACAATACAATAAAGTACATTTTAAAAAATGTGTAAACAATGCTAAAGGGAAGTATTGATATCAAGGTTAACTAACATAGGGATCTAGTCAGTTCAATAAGTTACAACATAATGTATGAACATAATTTACTGTATGTTATGCTGACACAGAAGTTTATGACAGATGTTGAATAATGGATATATAACTATGTGGTGTACTTAATTGTTATTGCTATTTTCTTTTGTGTGGAGTCTATACAGTGAAGTGGTTAAGAAACTGAGTCACATGTGCAATTTTTTTCTGGAGATCTCTAGGATTGTTGCTGGAGCTACGGAGTTCATGCAACACTCTGCCAAGAGGGGCGGGGCCATATGGGGAAACCCGGTGCAATGAAGCCAATCTTTCACCTTTATGCCCTTTTCTTTCTGTGTTGAATTTCATACATCAGTTTTCTTCTTTGCTATCAATTTCATATGGTCAATCTAGACCAGAGCTACCCAATGTTTGTATATATTGGGGGCGCATCAGACCCCAATGACTGCGGAGTGCGATGACTGAGGAGTGTGGTGTGTGCATCAAGTGGTAATTGCAATAATAATAAAGTAATATTAATAATGGGTGTCTTCTTCTTCTTATGTGAACGCTCCATATTGACCACTTGTTAACCACTCTGTGTGATTTGTATGAGATCTGAGCGTAAGAGCGATTGCACGGTGTGCCAGTTATGCGCCTACAAGTAGGCCAGCACATCCAATTTCTGCAATGCTTTTTATTTACTAGGTAGCTTCCCTAGGTCCTACATCAGTCGCCTCTACGACATGCCTTGTAGGTTGCAGTGGTACTATTCTTTGCTTCCCTATGGGCCCCGCACCACACGGGTTAAAAAATAGTGGGTGTAAAGAATAGAACCATTGTTACCTGCCACGCATGCCATAGGGGGTTGGTTTATTCCTAAAACTTTTTTACAACCACATTTCTGTAACTTTCATTATTATTCTGGTTGTCTATGGTTCCCTTCAAGTGGAAAGGATTGGAGCTATGCAACATTGAATCTATTAATCATTATATCAATTATCAACATTTTTTGTTGTTTAGTTATTTATCAACCTGCACTATATTTTCACCCTCTTGTCTCGATATTACTTTCCTACGACTTCAAGATATAATAAAGACATTTGTCTTCTTTAAATGCTCCATATGGAACACTTGTTAAACCACTTTTGTGATTTGTGTGAGCGTCTGTAGCTCAGCGGTAGTGAGCTCGATCACGAACCCAAGCGTCCTTGTTCAAACCACGGTGGGCAAATTTGGAAGCAAATTCGTTTCCGTTGGATTTTTACAAAAGGTAAAAATAGACATCACCGTTCAGAAAGCAATGGCAAACTACTGAACGTATAAGTGGTGCCTAGAAAATCAACGACTAGTTTACTGTGGTTGATGGCTACGTCCTTTAGGATATGTCACGATTTTCATTTCATATGATCTGAGCCTAAGAGTGATTGTATGGTGTGCCAGTTATACCACTTACAAGTAGGTCAGCACATCTGATATCTGCTGCGCTTTTATTTACTCGGTAGCTACCCTAGGCCCCTACCTCAGTTGCCTTGTTATGCCTTGTAGGTCACAGTGTTACTATTCTTTGCTCCCCTTGTGAGCCCAAGCAACACACGGGCGAATGGAGACATTCATAAATTTGAGTCTCATATTCTTTATCAGACATGATTCAACAGCTAACTTTAATCTTATCGCCGCAGATTATCAAGAGCCTTTTTCACAATTCAAAGTTGACAGTAATAGAACTTCAACTTTTGATGTCTTTAACAGTAGTGTTACACACTTCCTGTTCACATCTTTATTTTTTTTATTTTAACTTTATATACTACTCTCTAGTTTACTGTCCGCCCTATTGTTTGTTAACATTTTATTTAAATTGTATATATCTATGCCAAAGAATTAAATCTTAACTCTTTCCGTACGCAGTTATTTCCTCAGTTGTACACACCCAATAAGATGGAGATATGTTGGACACACCTTGAGGTGAAATGATCAACGAATATCAAAGCAGGCATTGAAGTGGGATGCAAAGGGTTCAAGAAAGAGAGGCGACCTAAGGAGACCCTGAAACGAACTTTGCTGAGAGAGGCAAGAGGTATCGGTCTCAGTTCCATGGATGAGATTGAGCGAGTTGCCCAGGATAGAGCGGTATGGAGAAGTTACTTGCAGGCCTTATGTAACGTATAATGGTACGAGAGGAATTATTATTATTATTATTATTACACACCTAATTAAAAGGAGGCAAAAAATAATTTTTAATAATCATTACTCATCAATAAATAAACATATATATATATATATCTTATTATATACTAATTTGAAGAAAACTGGACAACTTATTAGAATAACAAGGTTAAAAAGTAACAAGTAAAATAGGTAGAAGTAAAACTAGAAAGACTTGTATAAAGGGAAACAACTGGAAAGGCGCAGTGTGCTGCGCTGAGCGGAATACGCTGTGGTGCAGTGTGCAGCGAGCGGCGTGGAAAGAATTAAAACAAAACTTAAAATATATAGAAGTGGTGTCCTGGGTTTGTTATTATAAAGTAGTGAGTGCTGGAAAATGACACCAAACATCATACACAAGTTGGAGGTATTCCAAAATAAAGGTTTGAGAAGAATCCTACCAAATTTCTGGCTAAATACAATAGCAAATAAAGAATTTTTAAACACACAAACTGTGCATTGTTGGAAACCATGGATTACAATATGGAGATGGAATGGGCATGCATGTTGTATGCCAGTAGGTGCATTGGCTAGGACAACCGATGGAGAAAGAAGGTCTGGACGTTCAAAGGGAGCATGGCGAAGAAATTGGGGGAAAAAACTGAAAAATTGTTGCCTCTCATGGGAAACAGTAGAAAGGCAACAATGAAAATCTCTTGTGGAAGCCTTATGTGTCAAACAGGACAAGAAGAGGAAATGGATATACCAATACTTTACTCATTATCTCACATTGATCTTTCATGATTTCTGTTACTATTTTTTAATTAGTTTTCTAGAACATTTGTGGTTAAATAAATGGACAAAACTGACTGAAAAGTTAAGAATGAAGAGGAAATTTGTTAAAGGAGAACAAATTCAAATCAAATATTTTGGAAACTAAAGAAAGACAAAACATTCTACTTAAACCATAATGGAAAGAAAGGTTGAGAGTAAGCAGGCAAAAGGAAGACAATGATACAATTTAAGAGATGGTCAAAGAACAATTTGACAAGAGACAGAAGTGTTGGAGATCTATTTTAACTGACCTTCTTGGTGGACATGGCACATTATCAATCATTAAATTAAAGAAAAAAGTTAATAGTTAATTGCATATCCTTTACAGGACTTTGCGAATCAACCCCAGCTTTTACCGCTGTTTGTGATTTTTCTAGACATTATTACGTTCAGTAGTTTGCCATTGCTTTCTGAACCGGTGGTGCCATTGTCCTTTTGTTAAAATCCACGCAAACAATTTGCATCCAAACTGTCCTCATCGTGATTTGAACTCAGAACGTCAGGGTTAATAGACAAAGTCACTAACCCCTAAGCCACAGACGCTACCAAATTAAAGAAAAACCAAATGGAATTCATATCTCTGTTCTAAGGCGCCACAATAGTTGTTTGGCGTCTTTCATCTAAAGGTGTCATCGAACGAACACTGAAACAGTCATTCTGGCAACAAATTTTGTTTCCCCAGCTCAGAAAGACAGCTTATTCAAAATAATGGGTAATTTGGCATAAATCAGATCTGATGGTCTTCCTATGACCAGTCAGATCTGATACCATGCTGCAGTATAACTCCAGATGTGGTACTTTAAAGTGGGATTTTTCTGTTTGTAAAATCGTACAGTTACCCATCTGTACAAATTGTTGTCATATTGGATTATATTCATACACTTTGGTGAAGATTTTGATGTGCCTGTCCTACATGCTGTAGTGGCCTAAAGAGGGCGCAAGATAGTCACATTCTTGACACAAACCACAAAAAGTGGTTGGCATGAACTAACGCAAACAAAGAAACAATATATTTATCCTGTGACATCCTTACCAGATCATTCCATCTCTTCTCAATTACCCTAATATCCATTTCTAGCTCTATTATCCATGGTTTTTTTTAATCTTCCTGTTTCTCTTTCCCTGTTGGTTTCAGAATAAGGTCCTTCTTGATATCCTATTTACTTGTCTTCTTAATATATGTCAAATCCAACGCTAGTACCTTTTCTTAAGCTCTTGTTTCACTAGTATTTGTTTGATTCTTTCTTTGGATTTCTTTAAATAAAAAAAATTTGTTAACAAAATATAAGATTGTTGCTGGAGCTACAGAGCCTATGCAACACTCTCGGTAGGTGGTGTTCCATTTCTGCCAACAGGGATGGAGCTATAAGGGCAAACCCGTGCAATGAAGTCAATCCTTCGCCTTTAGACCCTTTTTTTAGAACTCATACTGTAACTCAAGTGACTGTAATGAATTGGTACAGTATTGTACATATCGCGTAGTAACAGTTCACAGTATGTCTCATATATGATAGTATGTGTAAGTATTTCCTACTTAATTTTAGTCAGTAGCATAATGTTATTTAAGATCACCATTAAATAGCTTGTCCCAAGCAGAAATTTGCCACTTCTCATAAAATATACTAATTATTTGAATCATACAAATTAACATGTCCTTTTGAAAACTAATTATTTTTGTGTGCAGGGAACACTACAGCAAAACATAATCGATACATGTATTTTGTCTTCATGTACATAAAAATGTACGAATTATGTGGTGGTGTATTATAAATTTTAAAAAATGTTCGATATTATAAGCTCTGTTTGGTCAAAATTAACTAGAGATTCGTAATTTTTAATTACCCTATAAATGTCATTCAAATATTAGAATTCATTTGAAAATTTACAACCTTTCTTCATAATAGTGTACAAAATTGATTAAGGGTATCTTTGAAATGTGTGATGGCCTTTCTTAACTTTCTAACACTTGCTGGGTTACTTGTAATGCTGTAGAACTCTTGTGAAATTTGATAAACGTACCTACTCAACAACACAACTGTGCTGTATTGTAGTAAGTAGTAACTGTATGTTGCACACAGTGCTCAGTTGCAGGACAGTATAGCTGAGTAGGAACTTTGATTTAAAAAATTACTGTATTAAAAACCTTATTATAAAATTATACCGCATCAGTACGTCACTACGTGTGTAGGCGTTTACCACAATTACAATACTGATCAATAAGTGAAGATCAATAATATATGATTCATGAATTTATATATATAACGATAACTACATATATATATTAATATATTTAAATATATTTATTATATATATATATAATTGGCAAGTTATGCATACCGATAGGAGCGACAAGACGGACGGGAAAACGATGGGAGAATCCCCAGTATATAATTATATACATCTACCAATACAAAACGGTAGTTGTTAGTCTAAACACGCTGAAAAAATGATATGAATGATGATGCAAATGCTTGAGAGAAGATCTAAGCAATTATATTATTATGAACATGTCCCATGAAGACGATCCTCAAATAAACAATAATAATATAACACGACGTGTTTTATTAAAGTAGTCAATTAAGTCAACAAGTATAACTTCAGTTTATAAAAAAAAAACCAATGCAAACAAACTAAAAATGTGACATAGTTCACAAAGCGGTTATTAAGTATCATACTCATAGTATAGTTATAGTACGTGTGTGCACCACTGTAGAGAAACATTTTTATGAGAACTTTTGCAGATTTCTACTTACCTGAGTCTATGAAAAATGAGAGGACATGAAGCAGTCAGTTCTCGAACAGAGGTTTATCCCATATCCTCTGCAATGTTCCAGTGACAGTCATGGTCCATTATGTTTGTTTCAATACTTCCGTAGCATGTTCTGTATGTAGGGACAGAAACGGAAGTTATGTTACTATACCATACAAAACTTTCCTATTATCATATTTTTGGAGATCGCTATCTGACGTGCTTATCGATTGGTCAACTGCACCGCGCGCAGGTTGTGACTGATTATTTATGCCAGCGGTTTTCATATTGTGCATAGTGGTTAGTTATGTTATGTTATGTTATGTAATCGACGTCATGGCACATTGGGCATTCCCATGCATGCTCTGTCCTCCGCTGCAGCAGCCATCCTAAAGTCCATTTGCTCACCGTACCCATGAGAAGTTGATTACTATATCTTCTCTCTCTACCACGAAGACGACACTGCCTGGCATGTCCACACTTAACGCCTAATTCTCGAACTCGTTCCAGTGTCTGAGACCCGCCCATGTCACATAATTGAGAGCGTACCTCATTGATGATATCGGCTCTGTTCATACTTCTGCCCGTTTGAGTCGGGCATTGTTTGCAAGAAAGTCTGCACGCTCGTTACCCTGCACTCCAGCATGTCCAGGTGTGTACAGCCAAGTCATTTTCTTGAGATGTGATCTCCGAATGCTGTCCACCCATTCCACACGCATACTTCCAGATTCAATCAGTTGAAGCATATTCATCGAGTCTGATATGATGATCGTATGGGTAACCTGTTGCTCAGCCACCCATGACAGAGCCCTGGAGGCAGCAGTGATCTCCATAGTCATGCTCGATGTCGTTGTCTCGAAAGCGCCGCAGTCCTCATGAAGTGTGCGACCATTTCGCTGTGCTGAATAAGTCCACGATGATCTGGTTCCGCGTCTGACAGAGCCATCGGTGTAGATAATGATATCATCTGGATGGGAGTGCTCATCCACGAGTGCAAGAATCTCCGCATTGATGACGCCCGGTGCCCATTCTCTACAGCGTCTCCCAAGTGTACTGACAACCATGGTGTAAGCAGTCATATCCTCTGATATAGGCATCCATTCTTCACCATGTCTCAGCTCATCTAGAGTACAGACCTGTTTAATAACATCCTCTGCCTCGGCCATCCAGGATCGGCCTCTCTTCAATCGCCTGCCCTTGTTTTCATTTATGGATGTGTGCAGAGGATGATTTTTGTCAGTGGTTAGTGGTGTAAGCTTTTATTATTTGCTGCTCGTTACTGTAGCAAAACATTCTCGTTATTTAGTCATCATCATCATTGGTCTCTTTGTCTCAGGAGACAATAGGTTTTGCATTACGTAGTTTGTTGTGGTTGTAATGCCCTATTCCAGAGTGGCGATCCTTGATATGGTTGCTGCAGGTGAGACTGGGGCTGACACATAGGATGGTTTCTCTGTCCTCTGCGCTCTCTTTGCCTCCATATGTGAAAGTGTTTTTCTTTTGAGCCACCCTCCCTGTCGATCGCTATACATGCCTGTCTTTGGCCAATTGCCTTTATCTATGCTGCATGAAGTTAGGTCACGCTTGCAGGTATCAATGAAATGTAGTAATGAGCGCACATACTATCTAGTACCAGTTAGGCCTACTTAGTACTCCTTACTTAATCTCTACTTGGTTAGTTTTTTTTTAAATTGTGAATTTTCTTCTTTTATCTAATCCAGTTTTGCCTCACAGCGTCAAGACAAGATTTCTAGAATTTTGAAATGATTTCAAGAATCCATTTGTGGATAGCAAGTATTAAATAATACTAGTACATCTACAGATTAGTTATTATACGTAGAACTTCTACCATCATGCAGCCCAGTGTACAGATAATATTTTTCTTCTTCGGCGATCTCTGGTCCTGCGCTTAGTTTACTATGGACCACAAACTGGGCAGTCCGCTTCAGGTTTGTCAGGTTTCCCCAAAAGCTTAGTTTTTAGATCGACTGGGTGTGGTCCGATGTTGTTTCTTAGCTCAAACAGGAGAGGACAGTCTTGCATGACATGATCCAATGTCTGTTTCGCCTGCTGACACTGGCAAATAGATGATATTCTGCCCGTGTGTTGCCGGGGTCCGTAAGGGAAGCAAAGAATAGTACCACTGCGACCTATAAGCCGAAATCGGATGTAATGGCCTACTTGTAGGCGCATAACTAGCACAACGTACAATCGCTATTAGATTCAAATCACATACAAATCATACAGAGTGGTTAACAAGTGATCGATGGAGCGTTCGAAGAAGAAGATAAAATTCAGTGAGATATTTATAAGTGGATGACGACGGCAACTCTCCAAGGATATTCTGTATGGTGAGCGTGTTTCTGGTGGAAAAACGCTACATGTTGACCCTTCCTTCATTACAAAATCATATTCAAGCTTGATTTAAGTGTGTTTGATATGAATACACAAGCCTGTGAGGGGCTCGCCAGGGACAGATCCAGCTAGAGACAGGATCTGAAAACTGGTCTGAGTACGGGTGAAGCCAGACTAAGATGTCTTGCTGACATAAAATGTGCAAAGAGAAAGTATAAATAAAATCCATCTTGGCGCTACATCCATTGTCTATAGAACTAAGAGGTCACCATCATCATAAGTATAATATAATATTTATACAATATTAACAATAGAAAGGGGGTCCTCTGCAGAGTAGAGATTACGTGCTTGCTTCTCGTTCCCAAAGTAGCCTGTACGCTCCCTCGTGAAGCCATCTGGATATTTTTCCAGACATCCTAGTGCTATCGAAAACGGACGATAAAAAGTAAGTCCCGTGTTCAAGTTGCTTAATCTCCTCTATGGAACTGAGACCGATATTTGTTGCCTTCCTCAGCAAAGTTCGTTTCATGGTCTCCCTAGGCGTCCTCTCTTTCTTGAACCCTTTGCATCCCACTTCATTCGCCGGTGTGGTGCCGGGGCCCGAAAGGGAAACAAAGAAAAGTAACACTGCGACCTGCAAGGCGTGTCGTAAGAGGTGACTGAGGTAGGAGCCTAGGGAAGCTACCCTGACATAACGAACTCACGCTCTAAGGGACAAATCACACACCACAAAGAATAGATTAGCAAGTGGTTGATGTAGAACCATCGAAGAAGAATACGATATGTGTGTCTTTATTTGTATTCTTCTTCTTCTTTGCGTTCGTTCTTTACCACCAATTTTAATCACTCTTTGTGATGTGCTTGATCTTTGCCAAGAACGTGTATACGTTGCACATTGGTTTTGTAGGCCCTAAACGCATAGACTTCTACACGTTTAGGACATGTGCATCCGATTTCAGCCAAACCTCCATAGTCGCCTCTTATGACATGCGTGGCAGGTAACAGTGGTTTTATTCTTTACGCCACAATTTGGACCCCGGTAACCACTCGGACGTATTTCTTGTTATAATTACATAAATAACAGTGTTAAAACTGACGACATGATCTCTTGTCCGACCATATAGCAGCAGTTTTTGTTAGCTTGTTCTCATAATTCCCAGTAGTTCAGATTCTCAATAATGGTTTGGTGTGTACTTCTTGCTGGTGTGTACTTCTTGCTTGGTTTATGACTCGGTACGAATGTGAAACAACCAGCAGTTTGCAAACTTATTTCATTTCCGTTACTCTAATTTTCTTATTTGTCGATATTTTACGACACTAAATAATCGATATACGATCATAACAATAGCTTTGTAGTCATTAGGTGGATGACGTCGCTGGTGGCGAGATTTGGGTGTGTTATTTATTAGCCACCTACGATTTGTTGGATTGTTCTAATCAATGACATTTTAAATAGCATGTTCCTGATGTTGTTGTCATTGAACAGTTCTAGGAGAGTAAGAGTAAAAGTTCATCTTTAACAAACAAAAGAGAAATTTCTGCATCAAGTCAACCGTACTCTTTCGAGTGAGCAAGTTATTTGATCCGGCCTAGTGTTTACACAAACAGGAACATGGTGAATAGTGAGCAACTATCGTCAACAACAGCTCAGAAAAAAAACAGACCCTTTGAGTTTCCTGGGATTAAACGCTAGACAACGGTGAGGTAAACATACAGAAACCTCTGGCATAGCATCCTTTAAACGATGTTGCCATGCTGAATTTACCGACACGTTCTGGTCACCACCAAGGCTTCGGTAGAGAGCACATTCGGACAAAGAACCAAAGGTTATTATTAAAATCGCATAAAAGTGCACTGTACAACACGATTTTACTCTCGACAATATGCTATCAGATATCAAACGACAGAATAAAATGAATCCCTACAGAGATGAAGTGTCTACGCAGAATGCTGGAAGTATGAAGAAAAGACCGATTCAGGAAAAACTTTAGTACATCAGTACTGAACTTCAAGAAACAAAAAATTATGAAGTGGTTCCACCACAAAATCAGATTACCAACAGACAATGCGCATCAAATGGTAACGTTACTCAGATACAGTGAATAGATGGCAAAAAGGTCGTTCGCGTAAAAAAGGTGGGCCACAGAAAAAACAGGCAGGGAAAGACATCCTCACACACAAGTTCTAGAAATCTCTTCTTATCTTGACGCAAACCAAGATAAATGAAAGAATATGTGATGTTTCCGGACATGTCCATAGGTGCTCCGATCTCCTTCGCAATATCTCCAGAGTCCAGCGACTGACCGTACCAGTTCGATTGATGGGCTTACTCGTATACCTGTCGTACTGTTCTTTTCTTGCCACACCAATCTTCCAGCCCAGCTACCGCAATCTAGTAGTTAGCGTGGATTGGTTTAGATGAAAATATTCTCTGCAGCCACACTCTATGAGGGCGTTCAAGATGTCTGTTCTGTCCATATGTGATGTATAATCTAAATAGGCGAGTTCTTCAGTTGAAGTGCGATTTTTGTTGGATTGTAAAAGCTCACAAGTCTCAAATGAATACCAGAAAGACACTAGAATTATAGGTGACATACCTGCTGTTTATCACATCACATAACTCTCTCCCATCGTGTGCCTTTTATCAAAGATAAATACGAACCGCATTACGCAATTTACATCATAGCACAAAGACTGGCCTAATATTTGTAAACGGGAGGTAAGATGGCCAATTCCTTTCCACACGTTTTGACCGTTGAGTGTGGGATTGAACCCATAACCCTCGTGTCCAAGTCGAAAGTTTATTGCTCTTCTTCCTCTTCTTTGCGTTCGTTCTTTACCACCAATCTTAATCACAATTTGATATGTTTGATCTTTGCCAAAAATGTGTATACCTTGCACATTGTTTGGTAGGCCCCTAAACGTATAGACTTGTACATGTTTAGGACACATGCATCCGATTTCAGCCAAACCTCCTTAGTCGCCTCTTACGACATGCGTGGCAGGTAACAGTGGTTCTATTCTTTACACCCAAAATTTGGGCCCCAGTAACCATTCTGGTGGAAAGTTTATGCTAATCAGTCTAAACTATATTTTGATTAATTATTACTAATTTCTTTATATCTATGTTGGACTGCAAGTGACTGATATTAATAATTGTAAAGCCATTCATTTGAAATGAATGTTTTATTGCAGACACCTCACACCTTGGGCAAAATGTAACAATATCATAATGACATACACTTCTGATTGTTATCTGTGTTTATGAGAACTTCATGGAGCGTGTTAAATATACCATGTATGGGAAAACAGTAGTAATAATAATAATATAGATTATAAATGCAATTGTTTCTTCTACCATTGTGTGACAGACTCATATTATTAGTCAATGTTAAATGATACCAGAACAGTCCCCAACATCAGTATAAAAAAGAAAGTTGTGACAGAGCCTTGCTTGAATTACATTGAGAAACATAAAAGTGGTTCAGCCACATAACAATCTACGTTGAAATCAATGTTGAATCTACTTAGCAATTTAAGGAGCTTGGAATTAAAGGTTGTACAAGTAGAACTCGATGCCTGAGGAGAAGAGTATGTTTAACCAGTAAGCCATAAAAACCATCAGTATGCATACCCTTCAACATCTAGTAGGAAAGAAGACTGATCCGCTATGGGTCTGCCTGCAGTGATATGACGTTGGTTCAGTAACCAACAAAGAAAAGTATCTCTCCCATTCGTTTTCAGACTTCCTCATTAGCTACTCACAATAAAAGCAATCAACCTTTGGCTCCCACTACCACCTTCAGTTTTTCAGTAAAAGAAACAGCAAAGAACAGATTGAAGAAAAAATATTGCTACAATTTATTTAACACAGCAATTTGACCACAAACAAAAATTGTTCAATTGGTACAACACATTTCCTGTTATATCTATAAATTTATTATCATCAAACACTAAAATTTTTGGAGTGCCCAGAAACATCAAAGACAATTCTTACTGCACACTAAATTATAGATCAAATATTGGTCTGCTGGGTTTCTTTGAATTCTCCCTTTTATCAGATAATTAGATCCTGTCATTGATAAACAATGAATGTCAGCAGCCTACGTCCCAGTAACTGAACTTACAATACTATTATAACAACAAAAAAAACCACAGACTTCAGGAACAAATAAACAAAACTAGAATCTATTCCTGACATTATAATATATATTTAATGTTTTCTTTATGCAATGTCCAGTCTGGTCTCACTAATCACAAAATACAAACATATTTGAAATACGAAAACAAACAATCCCAACTGTCCAACGGTGACTGAGATTGTCCACTAAGTATATCCTTAAATTACTACATTCACATGTCGTCTGCTCAAACAGCTTGTTTAATCAGATTGGTATAAGTCTTAATCTTGGAGGCCATAGACATGTCCACAAAGCGATCTCCCACTGTCACTTTCATCCCTCCAATTAAAGATGGATCCACCTGTGAATCAAGGATGAGACAAGACTGTAGAATAAAAAGACATATGTCAAGAAACTATGTAATATTTACAACATGAACAGACTTTCTAATTAAATAAACTAACAAATATTATTTACACAGCCCCCTGTAACATCGAACCATTCAGTAGAAGTGAAATTTCCCAGAAATTATTGTTCCCAGGCCACATGAATACAAAATTCAAGATTAGCAATTTAGTCATGTGTACAGTCACATCAGACTGCAGAGCACATATTTCAAGACTGTCCCGAATAGGATAGACTAAGAAAAACTCACTGGCCTAGTAAACAACAATGGAAAGAAAACTACAAAAACTTCTGTATGAGCTACAAGAGACAATCAAGTTATACAAGAGACAACATTCAATATCAAAGACAATTTGAAGTGAACGAAAGGAAGAATAGTTCTCAGGTTATGTGACACTTGCATTCCAGTAGTTAGATTAAGACAAATTCATTTAAAAAATATACAACACAGGGAAACAAGGTTACATTATGTCACAAATTAAATTTAACACTAAGGAATATAAGTATTGTTAACACTTTTCATCAATAAATAACCATATGCTCGTAGAATTGTGCAAATTACAATAAAGTTTACAATATTCTATCAAACATATGTCAAAGTTAGCCCACTCCAATAGGAATTTCCAACTTCCCAACTGGTGAACAGCTGTAGGTTACAAGCGGCTGTGATTATTTACTATCATTTCAAATCAAATATAATTTTATATCACTTTCCATATATTTCTGTATTCATGAATTTCTGAGTTTTTAGTTACCTTCCGTACCATCTATTGCTAATAACAGATCTATTTTTGTTAGTTAAATACATTTTAATCATGCTATATCAGATACTTGCCTCTTTATCCATACATTTACAACACAAACATGCAGTGTCACTACCAGAAATCAAGACACATATAAAGCAAAAATACAAAGAGTTGTGAAGGTAACAAACCCACAAGATCCTATCAGCAGACTAAACAGGAAACATCACACTACAATCTTTCGCCTAAGAACAGGACACTGCAGGTTGAATCATTCCCCATAGAATAACACACCATAGAATAACATGCCCTACACAAGAGCACACCATGCAGTCATGTCCATCATACACTTACATGACTTATTCCTCACCACTCCTCATGGAGCATAGGGCCTCAACATTTGTTCGCCACTCTTTTTGGTCTCTGGCTGTTCTCTTTATGATCTCACAGGACAGTTGTGCACTCTTCAGTTCCTCAAGAAGACTTTGTCTCCATGTCTGTTTAGGGTGTTCTCTTTTTCATTTCCCTTGCGGGTTCCACTGAAGTGCTTGTTTAGTGACACTCGACTGTGTATTCCGTAGGGTATGTCCAACCCATCTCCATTTTCTCATCTTGACCTGGGTCGTCATGGGGCCTGGCCGGTTCTTATTCACAGGTCTGTGTTTGTAACTCTTTCATACCATCTCAGTCTGAGAATCCGCCAAATACATCAGTTGACAAAGGTCATACATATACGAAACATGGCCCCATAAATGAAGCTTACAGAGGAATTCTATGGGGAATTCTCGAGAAACTCGAACTGACATGCATCTCATGGTTTAAACCAGTATATATACAAAACTGAACGTAAAGAAAATCTGATAAAAGATATAAATATAATTTTTCAAATCCATTTATTGTTGAATTACCTCAGTGTAAAGCTTGAGCGACTGCCCTTTCTTTAAGAAACCTTGTAGTGCTGTCTTTAACTCAGACATGGTGACTTCATCCAGTTGCTGAAAATATAAACAAAAGCGCAACAATTTAGACTTATGTTTTGTTAATTCACATGTAGTTTTTTTTGTTCAACACTTTACATCACATAATTCCATTATGTGCTTACTTGCCCAATCTATAAGATAGTTACTATGTGGATGTTATGATCTGGACTTTCCTGATGAAATAGCCCTCCTATCATACACTAGTAATCAGATGCAGGATAAACTAAACATACTTGATTGAAGGTTGCAACAACTATGGTTAAACATTTATGGAGAAAGACAAAGATGAAAATTAACCA
The DNA here is from genome assembly GCA_020796225.1 of Arion vulgaris. NCBI lineage: Eukaryota > Metazoa > Mollusca > Gastropoda > Stylommatophora > Arionidae > Arion > Arion vulgaris. The sequence continues at coordinate 8,364,638 of CM036762.1, forward strand.
AATAAACAACACAAATCTCCCTGTGTGAAACCCCACTTCAAGAGGTAAAATCGTACACATGCTTGAGCATTGACCGGGGAGAAAGAAGGAAAGGATGTATGAGAGAGAGAGAAAGAAACAGAGATGTCAGAATAATAATACAGAAGGCAATAGGTTACATTACACTAGGAAATTTAAAGAAATCAAATCTAGAACCAAAATTGGAATCAAAGCGCGCAGAGTGTTGTCGGGTCCCTCACGCAGAGCACAGAATAGTAGGAGGCAACTGAGGTAGGGAAGTTACCCTAGTAAATAAAAGCGCTGCAGAAATCAGATGGGCTGGCCTACTTGTAGGTGCATAATTGGCACAGCGTACACTCGCTCTTAGGCTCAGATCACAAAGAGTGGTTAACAAGTGACCGATATGGAGCGTTCAAAGAAGAAATCAAAAGCGGTTCTGTTATGGGCCAGAAACACAGAGAATGACTAAAACAATAACGATTAAAATGATAGTGAATCTGCAATCTACAATGAGTAAGTAATTTGGGAGTGCTGAATTTAGTTTCAAGTTGTTTAAATTGTGCAACCATACATTTCTACATTAAAAAAGTAAAGAAACCCGTTTTAATACCATGAGGTACATTGGTGAATATGGTGTAGCCAATATTTTTCTTAGACCTACAGCACATGGTGGGTGATGTGGTAAACATCACGCGGTAAACATCACGCCTGCCACCTTTACATCTTATATCCCAGTGTTTCTCTAGTACGGAATTGAAGCTTGGTAAACCAGAGAGCTGTTATGGTAGAAAAAATCTACGTAAATCCTAGGCGTAAATCGTCTAATATTTCTGCTCTGATTTATACCCATTATTATGTCATTGCAGGGGACTGCCTAGAGTAGTTGATAGTAGCTCGGCCTGCTAGCTGTGAGAATCCTCATAGCTCGGGTTCGAACCTACTGTCCGGCATTTGTTCGAGTCCCCTGGTCTTACTCAGGACGATAACGTGAGTACCTCTGAAATCGGAGAAAATCTGCCTGTATGGCGAGGGAATATTAATTACGAGTACATTGAGAACACGGCTGCCAGTGTAAAGTAATTTACAATGTGCACGCTGCTGCCATTGTAAGAAATTGAAAACGGATTTTCACGCAAAAATCAGTTTCAGAGATGAAACTTCGTCTGAGTTGAAAGCGGACGAAAAAATAAAATGTCATTGCTAAAAGACTTTGGTCTTTGACAGAAAGGAATGTCTCATAGTTTTCCATCTTCCAATGTTGGATGCAAGGCAGCAGACGGTTTATTTATCAATGTTTTCTTCCACAAGCCTAAGGCTTATAGAGACTTCATATTCATGTCATTAGACATGTAATGTATTTCGATGGAAACACCACCAGTGCTATATATGTTGTCCACCAACCTTATCCCGCTGTAAAAAAATTATCATTTAGTCAGCTGACGCTTATTAATTCAGTTTGAACCTGGCTTAGATAACAGCGGACATACCATCTTTGACGGATCTGCCGCTAGCAGCCATATGTAGATGCAGCTGATTGAGATCAGTCATCCATTCTGTACAGGTGAGTACGGGATAAGTAAGACATCCCAAATCTTACCTTGCAAGAAGATTAGGGCATAGGAAGGCAAACCTGACAGAAACAACTGTGGAAATTGATTGATAGTCCCTATTGTTATTTAAAAGATGGTGGAAATATTTTGTCGAAATTTTATTTATTTTTCTAATGAATTTTGTTATGGCAGTGGCTTTCCAGTCTGCTCTTCTCAGTTCTCAACTGCCAATGGTTATTTTACGTGCTCATTTGAACACAGTACCGTTTTCTCAGCGGTCTCCGATAGGACTAGGAACTTGATCACACCTATGCTGAGATCAGGTATCTATAGAAAAATATCCTGATGGTTGCACTAGGGGGCAAACCGAGTACCTTAATGAGAGGCGAGCACCGAACCTCCACGCCAGAAGAGACAACTGTTGAAATAAGATGTAAGATGATGTAGAAGAAAGTTACCCGACTAGAACCAAAGACGATGTAGAGATAAAAAAAACACAACTATATTCAGTGATTTCAAGTTTACCTTTGCTGTGACCACAGTGCTGACTACCTCCCCTCTGTGTGCACTCATTATCTTACTGAACGACGACAGAACCTGCTCAGTCTTGCTGATCCGTCCATTATCTGACAAGGCGACTAAATAAGGAATAGAAAATGTATCAGAGATTATAATGGAGTTTCATGAGAGACAGTGGAACTGGATACATCACACTCTCAACAATGAAACTAATCATATAATAAAAAACCAGAGCAAATGCTGATTACATGTGATAGTCCTTAGACATATGCACTCCTGTCAATCATATAACTGTTGTTTGAGACAATAAGTCTGTTGAAACATTGTTTCTGACTACCTAAAACAATATATGTCAATCAATCAAGTGCCATGCCTGCCGGCATAGACGATAATGTCTCTCCACAACACTCTTTGCTTGGTGCATGTGACCAGTTCTGACGATCAAATGTCAGGCCATGCCGCATCTTCTAACTCTGTCTTCCACTATCTCTCCTTCCATGAATTTTACCTGTTGTCATCACATGTTATAAACCTCCTCTTCGCATGATATGCAAGAAGAATCTTGATTGTCTGATTCTTATTCTTTTGATAAGGTTTCTTTGTGTACAGGCCTGATTAAAAACCTCCTTGTTTGTTTTCTTCGCTGTCCATGGAATTTTCAGCATTCTTCTGTAAACCACATCTCTGTGGCTTCCAATGATCTTATCGATTGTTTGTTCATTGTCCATGATTCGCTACCATACATAGTATTGGTTCAATATAGCACTGCAGTACTCATTTCCGCAGTGTCATTGGTAGTGAGTTCCCACACAATGCGTTCTTCAATTTTAATAAAAGCTGCTTTCGCTTGAGCTATTCTACTCAAAATCTCTGTTGTACATCTTCCATCTGATGTTATGTTTCCAGATACTTGAATCGATGATTCCCCCGGTGGTATCTTAGATTGTTCATATTTTGTCCGCCGACTGTTATTCCTGCCTTTTCTTACAACATATGTAACAAATTGAAAAATTAAATCAAATGAAAATGCCAGGAACAAATGTTGCTAATATAACAACTTACCAAACAAATTGACAGTCAAATCAGAGAAATTCTTTTGTTTCAGCAACTTTTGAATGGCAGCTGTTGTAAATCAAAATAAACATAAAATAATATTTATACAGCTAGCACAAGCAATTAAAACATGTATAGTCAGTACCAACAATGTTTTTACCTGCCCAATCTCAAACATGGTACATTATTTGGGCACTAGATTGTCTCGCTGGCCTGTGATGCCCTTTGCGCTTAGGGCAGCAACAAAGACATGTCATCTTTCACTGTTCCTGACCATCCTCCATAGTGTTCCAGCCGTGATTTATTTCTTTCACTTCTTGTTCTACTCCAGGTCATTTTGTTGGGTCTTCTGCGGTTATTTTTACCCTCTGGTGTCCATCTCTAGAGTTTTCGCAACAGAATTAGTCACCATGCGTATCAAATGCCTGATCCATCTCCAGTGTCTCTTTCGGATAATGGTGCTCATATTCTCTTGCTGACACTGTGCAATAAGTTGTTTAGAGAAAGCATTTGGCCAAAACAAGCACTATATTGCAGAGCAAGCATATTTAACTCTTTCCATACAGTTATTTCCTCGATTTTTAAAGTTAATTCAAGGGAGGTAAAAACAATTTTTTAACTAATCAATAAATAAACATATATATATTACTATATACTAAATTAAAGAGAACGGGACAACCTAATAGAATAACAGGGTTAAAAAGTAGTATATGTAAAACTAGAAAGACTTCTTATAAGGGAAGAAACTCTATGGTGCAATGTGCGGCTAATGGCTTTCAATGGACTTCCACCGTGGCGCAGTGAAAAGAGTTAAAGAGGAGTTTCAGGAATTTTAGGATGAAAGTCCATGTGCTGATGTGAAAACAGGACACAAAAAGAAACAGAAAGATGAGACAGAAAGATGAAACTGAACAGCTTAATATGATGACATGGCATAAACAACAGAACTGATTAACTAAGCTATAAAGTGGAGGTTGTGAAAATCTATGATCAAATATAGCAGTCAGATTGACACATTTGAGAGTAAACAAAGACATGTATAAAAAGTAACGCGTTTTCCTTCACATCATTCTTCTTATATTTGCCCACTATGAATTCAAGGTGTAGTCAGGGTGCCTTGTATGGCACCTCTGACTGATTTTTGCGAGATGCCTGCTTTCCTTAATATCAGTGTTCCCCACTATACAGACGTACTTCTTGAACTTCAAAGGTAGCACAAAGTTCTAATACTTCTTTTCAATGCTGATAAATATAAACAGGTTGCAAACAACATCTAATCATGACATAAATAATATACGACCTCGTTCTGGGTTCTCTTCTGGGATGGATCTAACAGAAAGTCCAGAAGTTTTCGATCTCTCTTTAACTCACCCTGAGAGATGATAATGTAGGACACAAAATTATGGTATTATAATCCTCAAGCTGCTTTTCTTTCTTAATTAATAAGTTAAAAGGCATTTACATCTACATAGCCAATATAGATTACAAGAGTGGTAATGATATTAGTGAAATATTAAAAGTCACAGTTCAACTTTTTTTCTTCTGCGATCAGTTTCTCATGATCAGAAGTTGAAACATGGAGAATTGTTGCTTCCACGAATCCATTAATTATCCACTGACAGTCTCAGTATATTACGGACAGAAAAGAACAAATAGATTTATCTAGAAAGAACTCAAAAATCAAAGAAAACTAACTGATGCTACAAATAAAAAGTAGAAAACAAAAATATTTTGGACATATAAAGAGACACAAAGAGCTGGAGAAGACCATTAAGAAAGGAGGCAGCCCGGCAAAGAGGAGGACCATGGAGGTGGCTTCAGGATGTAACTGATGATTTGAGCATGACGGCTGCAGAGGCGGGACATCTGGCCTATAAGATAGAGAAATTCCAAAGGACTGTTGGGGCGACAAAGTTCTACTCAGAACAAACCATTTGATGATGATGACAGTCGCATTTGGTGCAAGATATCTGAGCATATTCATAAAATATGTGATGAATATAGGGTATTCAAGATTTAATGCTAACATGTTCTATCTCCTATGTAAGACGCTACGGAGTCTTTCTGTCGATGATTGTCTTCTGCATACCCTCTTGGACATCAAATTGATAATATTAATAGAAAATGGTGATCAGCATGAGACTGCATTTTCAAAAAAAGCTTTCTTATTCCAGAATCATTCTGGCAATGACCCAGCAGGTTTTAATATAAAAATATTTTATATGACAAACCAAGGTTAGCTTCTCTTCTTTGCGTTCGTTCTTTGACCAATTTTAATCACTCTTTGTGATATGTTTGATCTTTTCCAAGAATGTGTATACGTTGCATATTGGTTTGGTAGGCCCAAACGCATAGACTTCTACACGTTTAGGACATATGCATCCGATTTCAGCCAACAAGGTTAGCTGAAAGTATGAACAATTAAAAGTCTACATTTAAGGTTTACAAATTACAAAAAATAAAGTTGATGTAAGCAAACATGATAGTAGTCCTAGCTAGCATAGTTTGTTAATGTTTTCTGTGTTTGTTTATGATGAAAGTTGAGATTCACTATTATTTACTTCCTTCCCTGCTACTACTACCACTACCAAACTTGAGTGTTACCAGTTGAACACGGAGATGTAACTGCTGTTCCTAAAACAGTTCTATTCTGGTCTGTTTTCTTCAACTTAGTCATGCGGCTCCAGCCTCTTGATCTCTTTCACAGTTCTTTGGTCTCCCAGTTCTTCTCATCCAGTGAAGATTACAGTAAAGTGAATGTCTGACTACAGGTGGTGACATATTGCTCATTTAAAACAGTATATTAAATAACCTACTTATATAAATAGGGAAGGGGTGGTAAATAGCGACGTTGATAACAGTGCGCTAGTGACTGCGCCTGGAAATCAAGGTGGGTACGGTTAGGCTACAGGAGACCCTGATCCATTACTAGAGTATCTAAATTACAAGCACATTGACGGAGTATAGTTTGCCTGAATAGTGAGGGGCTGGTAATAAGGAAAGCAAGTCTTTCCAAAAAAATCAGTTGAGGCGCCATGACACTACTATACCTTATTCATTGTAGGCAATTTTAAAAAAATAATTAATTAATAGGGAATCAAATGTTAGACACGCTATGTAACCTGCTGCCTTGCAGGTCGGCTGGGACAGCCAAAGGCTGACGGAGAGCGAACCCAGTAAATGCTGGCTGAAACTGGGCACATCGCCAAACGATAAGCACCAGAGCTCCAACTGGTGCTGAAGATCTGACGAAACCCACCCATACTAAGTCTGCATGAATCAGATTTCCACAGATGGGGAAATCTGGTACATCAGTCGGGTGATCGCTGAGAGAGACATGCTATATGAAGCTTTCAGTAAACAATAGAGAAGAGAACAGAAAGATGCAGCCATAAATCAAAACCAATGGTTTGTTCGAATGGTGTTAGAATCTTGCCACAATAAAATAACATACTAGAATTTGTGACAAAGCTCGGTGTGGTGAGACAGGAACCCATAATGACCCAGGTTAAGAGGAGAAAATGGCGATAGGTCGGGCATACCATATGAAAGACAGTCAAGTATCACTTGACAAGTACTTCAGTGGAACACACAAGAAAAACAAAATGTACGAACTAAACAAACCTGGAGACGGAGTCTTCTTGAACTGCAGAGGGCTAAATTTGATCCTGGAAGGACAAAGAAAACAGCAAGTGACCGGGGAAAAGTGGTGAACAACTGTTAAGGCCCTATGGTCCACGAGGAGCAGAGGAATAAGTAGGGGTGGTGAGAAAGGAAGAATGTTAGTAGAAGAACATAAGCAGGATCTGAATAGAAAGCAAAATCAAATTCAAAATACCTGCAGCGAAGTCAACTCTTTTTCAACAGCATCAAGTTTTGACTGCTTTGAGGCAGCAGAATACAAGGCTGTTGCATACCGTCCTTCAACACCATATACTTGGACAGGGCTCTGTCAACAATACCATGAACATTACAAATAATTTTTTGAAATGACAATATAGACTCATGTTGCATGTAGTAAGTTTGTTATGCTAGAATATGTTAGCATCTATGTTACATTCATAAACTGATACAATATATAAGATACTGGATTTAAAAATTTGACAATTTATCTTCGGTCAGTCATCAGATTACAGCACCCCAAGCTTCAGTGAATTGTATAATTCACTTCAAGTTATCCACAGAAACCCAGATACATGAAGTTTAGTTGGTCAGCATGCCATATTTTCTTTTTATCTTTCCTGCAGATTCTACTCTCCGAAATGATGTTAGAATTAACATCCATTTCTAATAAAAAAATATCTGAAAATAAGGATGCTATAGCATCTGTTTATTTCACTTTGTGTATATCAGACAAGTAGTCCGGTCATAAAGATAACTTACAGTAGAGAGCATTGTTTTAGTCTTTAAATGATATTAAGGAGAAACAATTGGTACCTTATGAAAGCCACCATCACTAGTCCTTGTAAGGTCCAAGGGCACATTAGGCAGAGACAAAATGTCTCTCAAATGAGCAGTTTTCAGTCTGGTTTTTTTGCTGTCTCTGTTACTGTTTGATTTTTTAAAGTGTGCAGTTGCCTGCCCCCCATCCTTCATTCTGAGTCATTTTTACAAAATGTGAGGAGACAGTGGTTCTATTCTTCACTACCAAGGAAACCACAGAGATGTGAAGTCCTTGACATTAACTTAAATTGTATATTCAGACAGTACACAAAGTTGAATTAAAGTAAATTTCAATTCCATAATATTTTATTGTTATCAAACTATTTTGCGTGTTAATTAACATCTAGGTATGAAATGAACATCGTGGCATATCCTTTACAGGACGTAGCCATCAACCACAGTAAACAAGTCGTGATTTTCTAGGCACCACTTATACGTTCAGTAGTTTGCCATTGCTTTCTGAACGGTGAGGTCTATTTTTACCTTTAGTAAAAATCACACGGAAACATGCTTCCAAACTTGCCCACCATGGGGGTTTGAACAAAGTACGCTTGGGTTGTGATCGAGCTCAATACCGTCAACACACAGTGATGCCCACTATATGTTGTATATATGATTACAACAGATGTTTATACACTATCTAAAAGATGGCTGTTGCTAGAAAATTATTCGGTAAAAAACAAAACCCGATATCTGTCACGCTTATGTGATCAAGATCTTCGTTAACATACCTGCACAAGCTTTCCTGCTCTTGTCAGAAAGAACTAAACTGACGAACCTGAAAATTAAATTAATTACAATAAAGGTCAAATGTGTTATGTAATCAAATACAATAATAAAGGAAACAATTTACCCAACTTCTCTTCTTTTTTTCCCTGTAATAATGTTTTTAGAACGGGCTTTTGTGTGCACTTCTTAAACCATGCTTTTTTACCACCTCTGTTATCTCGGAGATCAAACTTTTGCGTGGACAGCCTTTTGCTTTGTATCCACTGTATCTCGGAGTAACGTTGCTCTTTGAGGTGCAATGTCTGTTGGTAATCTGCTTATGTGGCTGAACCATTTAATTTGTTGTTTCTTGATAAAGTTCAGTACTGATGTTCTACCAGCTTTTTTCCTGATTACTTCATTTCTAAACCAGTCTCTTCATAATACTTCCAGTTCCAGCAGCACTCACTACACTCAGCGTATAGACACTTCATCTCTGCTGTTGTGAATTAGTCTTCTATCATTTGATGTCAGCGTCAAGGTTTGACGCTGATGGGATGAATAGCATAATCTGATGTTGGGAGAAATAGTCCTACTGTTTCCAACTAGTCCTAGATATTGGCCAGTTTATTACAATCCCATGACATCAAAATAACAACTATGATGGGTTCTTGAACTTTCAAACCCACCACAGAAATAAATGATAAAACAGACAAGTTTAGTTAGATATTGAAAGGTCACCTTCACCACAGTGACAGTCACTCACATTCACTGCAGCAACTCTCCATACAGCAAACAATTTTTTTTTTAAACCAAGGAAATAAAGACATTTGATTTGACTGAACAGATGTAGGAAATCCTTATACTATCATCATTTAACACGGGTCCGTCAGTTTAAGTAGTAAGTTTTAGTAAAAGTACTAGAAGTAACTTAGTAGGGGAGACCCAGATTTAGATTAGTCTTAGAAAATCTTTCTGTCTCGAGTCAAATCAAATGTAATTTGTAAATAGCTTGAAATGCTACAGGTCGGCTGGACTAAAATATTTAGAACAGTCTACTGAATTATTTGTGAACTTGATTAACAAGATGAGATATTAAAAGTGCTTGCACTTTAATGTAATAAACTAGCTTACCAATTGTGTCCACTTCAAAGTCGCCATGATGGATTCATGAAGGTCAATGTAAGTTGGAGCGACTATTAAAAACGAAATCCTATATATTTGAGCAACGAAACAAACTTAATTTTTATTGGTTACTAAACTGACGTCAAAAGTATAATGAGTACAAAGCAAGAGGAAGACCACGCAAAAGATGGAGCGACGGCATCAAGAACAGCATTTACGAACATGAATATCAGCTTACAAAGTGCCTTAAAATAAGCACACACAAGACACAAGATCACTACGTTTCACCCTCAACACTTCCATAAAGAAGTAAATGGTGGAAGAGAAGAAGAACTGACGTCATTGCACTCCGGCAGACCCATAGGTGCTCAGTCTCCCCAACAGATATCGAAGAGTATGCAAACTGATGGCTCCGGTGGCTCACTGATTAAACACACTTCTGCCTCTCATGCATTCAGTTCGAATTGTACAACGGGTAACTCCAAACAAAAAACATCCTGCAAGCAATTACTCGTACGTGGAGTATTTGGCTCGTTAATTGAAAAGTAGATTGCAATTCTTTACTGCTGGTTAAATTATCTTTTTTTGTTTAAATTGTCTTTATTCGTCGTTGTTTTTTCTTCCACTGTGATTTGGCATAGTACCTAGTTATACCAACTAGCTCTAGGCACATCAAAACAAGTTAGAAAAAGTACATAAACTGTACATTAACTTTAAGCACCAGATTGCGCCGTTAATGGATACAAAATAAATTAGGCCACTAACTATGTTGTGACGGTTATCTTTCAATAATTCAGTTCGATATTTACGTTTGTATATACCAATTTATTTACATTGATTTTGGAAGCAACTTATTTTCAGGTAAAACGAAGATATTTTATATTTTGCAACATGTAATTGTTGCAACTTTCAGTTTGGAATAATAAGTTCATATCTCCATTGTGCTCCAGACATGTCGGGATGTCCATACGTGACACTGTTGTCAAATCGATATGATGCATTTATGATTTCACAAAAATGATGTAGTTATCAAAACAATCGCAGAATCGTTGCAGACAGTAACACGTCATAATACATTTCTACACGAATCACGATGGACTCCGCCAGCATCTTTAACTAACAAACATTTTGAAATTCAAAACAGAGCACATATACACTAACTCAGTTATTGTATAACTTCTAGAGAAATGTATGTGCTGGCACACGGAAGTTAAAATTAAGAAATAAAAGAGAGAATAAATGAATTCTTTTTGGGCCCGCGTAGTGCTGGGGCCCACATGGGAAGCAAAGAATAGTACCACTGCGATCTGTTACAAGGTATGTCGCAAGAGGCGACTGATGTAGGACCTAAGGAAGCTATCCTAGTAAATAAAAGCATCGCAGAAATCGGATGTGCTGGTCTACTTGTAGGTGCATAACTGGCACAACGTACAATCTTTCTAAGGCTCAGATCACATACAAATCACACATAGTTGTTAACAAGTGGTCGATATGGAGCGTTCGAAGAAGAAAAAGAAACAAAATTCTTTTGAAAATAAATACTGAGAACATGTTTACATTTTGGATGGAAATCTGCAAAGAGGGTACACGTAAACTGCTGACTGCAACAGCCTAGATTGAAGACTTGAGTGTCCATAAACAGTACATCAAGTATATGAGTAGACATCAATCAACATCGAACTGGTAGGTCAGTCGCTGGACGCTGTTGGAGATATTGCGAAGGAGATTGGAGCACCTACGGACATGTCTGGAGTGCAATGAAGACATACCAAATTGAAACTAAATAATAGAAAAAAACAACATGTCTCCACCGTCTGAAGAGAAAAAAAAAGTGGTGTCATAAATATGGGGAAGTGTTCCAAAATGAACAGCAGCAAACTTCCTCTACAACCACATAAGTCTGAGACCTAAAAACAGTATAAAGAGATGAAGCCAAAGGAAAAATCAACACAGATTGATCTCCAGTTAGGATATAACTGATGATGATGCTCGTCCATCACGACTGATGATGACCCCCATTTTGCATCCAAGAGAATGTAGTTGCGTTTTATTTGTCTGTGTATGCGTAGATGTCTAGCGAGCCCGATGCGGGCTTTAAATATACTTTTACAATGTGGACAAGGAGTACTTGCACTTGTGGAGAGTTTTACTGCCTTTCTAGTTTGACGTTTGTTGTTTGTTTGTTTAGTAAGAGATTAAAGCCTCTTTAAGAAGAGGCACGCCCCTTTCAACCTAAGGCGAACCTTTATTGGTTATATCAGAGCGTGTAGGCCAACAAACATGAAAAATAACCTATTCCATCCGTGCAGTTATACCTGCCTCGCAGGCCGAAGAACCGTGCCGAAAAAGTGGGCGCCAGAGACTAATCTGTCTTGGGCAACATTCTGCGAGTTGTCGACATCTATGCCAAGCAAAGGATTTAATCGTGTTCTTTAGTGTGTCTTTGAATGGCTTTTTTGACCGCCCGTAGTGTTTACCCTACGCAGCTCATCATACAAGTCATTTTTGGTATTCTGCAATCCAACATTCGAGCCACATGTCCTGCCCATTGGATATAACTATGGATACAAAAAGTTACATAAATTTGCGTAAGATTGTTGACATAGTAAAGAACTAAATTATTTCTTATGCACGATATATGGTGTAGAAGGTTGGTTGGTGCACGAAATGTTATACACTTAAAGTTTTTTTTTTTTTCTTTCGTCCGCTTTCAACTCAGACGAAGTTTCATCTCTGAAACTGATTTTTGCGTGAAAATCCGTTTTTCCAATTTCTATAATTGCAGCAGCGTGCACATTGTAAATTACTTTACACTGGCAGCCGTGTGCTCAATGCACTCGTAATTAGTATTCCCTCGCCATACAGGCAAATTTTCGCCGACTTCAGAGGTACTCACGTTATCGTCCTGAGTAAGACCAGGGACTCGAATAAATGCCGGACAGTAGGTTCGAACCCGAGCTATGAGGCGTCTCACAGCCAGCAGGCCGAGCTACTATCAACTACTCTAGGCAGTCCCGCCCCCACCACACTTAAAGTAATAATAACATTCTTTATATACAAAATGTTACATAACTGTTGGAATTAAAATAATCACTGAAATATGCGGACCTGTTTAATATAATATATCCAATTTTTTGACAGTATTATCTTTTCAAAACAAACTAACGTTTGTGTAGGGTTACCAGACGTCCCAATTGTTTTAGCAAAATGTGGTGTCCCAGAAAATGCTTTCGGAACGATCATTTATCCCAGTTTTTACCCTGTCAAATGAAAGTTGCAAATAAATCGAACGTTTTCTGATTTTAAGATGGAAAACTGATTTAATATGAAAACTTGAAATGTTCACGTCCATATATAACACTGTCACAGAGTCACAGTATGTTTGTTTTCATTATCACTATGATTAGTACGAAACTGCGCCCGAGTGGTTACCGGGGCCCAAATATGTGGTGTAAAGAATAGAACCACTGTTACCTGCCATGCATGTCGTAAGAGGCGACTAAGGAGGTTTGGATGAAATCGGGTGCATGTGTCCTAAACGTGTAGAAGTCTTATGCGTTTAGGGGCCTACCAAACCAATTGCAACGTATACACGTTCTTGGCAAAGATCAAATATATCACAAAGAGTGATTAAAATTGGTCGTAAAGAACGAACGCAAAGAAGAAGAAGAAGTACGAAACTGTACTGCTTAACTTGAAAAGTCCACGAATAAACAGTTGTTTTGGTTTTATTAACGACACACAGGACAAAATGCAGATATATAGAGAATATTTTCTCTCATGAATGTGCAGTGAATAGAGGAAAGAAATTGCTTGCATGTGTCAACAGTTGAAGCAATAATTAAATGTGTATTTAATTATTGAATGAGCTGCGTCGAGTTTATGATTGCGTCACTCAGAGGACAGATCTTCTCTCCATAGCTTTGAAGTCCGACATATAATGGACGTCTCCGATGCAAGAGTGAGAGAGGGACGTTAAGATAAACATTGAAAAAGTATTACAAAACACCAAATAATTAAGTTTGAGTATAATGTGTGATTTATTTTATTAATATCATTTTTATTAATATTAATGTAAGTAATAACAGTGTGAATGTTTGTAACATCTTTGAGTCTAGTAAAGTCTCTTAAGCACAATAAGAATCAATGATAACTGAAGAATCACAAATCTTAGTATGTACATGTATTGTTATTTTGTTATAGTGTGAATTATTTTATACAAAATAATGCATGTTCCAGAAAACCTAGACGAGTGACAAGAAATGTTCCGAGAAAAAAAAAAACGAACGTGTGGCAAGAAATGTCCCTGTTTCTCGATTGCAACATCTGACAGTCCTATGTTTGTGATCACTTTACGGCACAATTACTCTAGCTTTGTCAATATTTATCAAATATTATTTCCCGTAGCATTTTCAGACCTTAGTGTATGAAGAGCATGTCACTTAACCTTTTCAGACCTTAGTGTATGAACAGCATGTCACTTAACATTTTCAGACCTTAGTGTATGAACAACATGTCACTTAACATTTTCAAACATAAGTGTATGAACAGCATGTCACTTAACATTTTTAGACCTTAGTGTATGAACAGCATGTCACTTAACATTTCTAGGCGAACTCTTACACATTATGCTAATCTGTCCCACAGCTCTGTCCCAGTGGCGGCTCGTCATTAAGGGCCAGTGGGGCCGGGCCCCACCAAAAGTAACGTATATTTATTATTTTATACATTAAAATATAACCTAACCGAACCCATGATTTTTCCGAAAATTTATGTCTGGGTCCACCAACAAAATGATCACGAGCCGCCACTGATCTGTCCCAATACCTGCAACAAAACAAAAATAAAAATTACGATAGATGCTTGCAGTTACAATACATTGCATGTTTTCTTGAGGTACACTTTCTTCTTCAAATATTCCCCCCAAAAAGAAGTCGGTAGGATTAATATCGGTAGTTGCATAGCGGCCGTGAAAGCCGTGATCGGATTCCAGTGGGGGTGGAATCTTAGCGGTGGAAATTGTGGGACAAATCTTTTCACTCATAAAAGAAAGGAAGGTGTTTTTGTAGACGGTAAATGTATGGTTCCTACGCACAATGACATATAGTCTACCAATCTAGACTTATTTGAAACTGATTATTCATCATTCGTCAGGGCCGCGTTTGTGTTATTAAGGAGCACCGCAAGTAAGCGCGGCTGATATGACCGGCAGAGAATGTGTTGTAATGCGGACATTTCTAGTTAAGAAATCCAAGTATTTTGTGAAGAGATAAAACTAATACAACTATAAAGGAACCCTTTCATACCTTGGGGTATATAGAGCAATAAACAGTGTTAGGCCTGTATGTTTCATTGACCGTCGTCACGCGATGGGTGATGTGGTCAGCATCACACCGGCCGCCTTTACTTCCCAGAGCATGTCTGGTACCCAGTTGAGGCTGGGTCGACCTGAGAGTCGTCGTGGTCCGGGAAAATTCCACTCCCACTATGGGAGCTGAACCCGACCACCAGCCTTGAGAAGCGAGTTCACTAACAACTACGCTACCGCGGCTCTCTGATACAACTATACTTAAACAAAAATTCGTAATTGTCATTATTCAACTCTTCAGTCTATTGAGACATTTTAATTCCGTTATTGAAAGTTGCTTCTGACTTTTACAATAAAACTGAGAGAAACATGATAATATATTCTTTCATCCTGACATTCGCCGTCATTCCATCGATTCACTGTTTTCTCACTACTTCCTAACTTACTTTACTGTGTTTCAACACGTAGAGAACATGACAGAATAAGTGCGTGAGATTTGTGCGACTGTTTTTTAGATAAAGACATATATCAATGCTTTGTTCGGTGTTTCAAATTGTATGCATACAAGTAATAATATGCAAGGAGCAAACCGTGGTCTTGCAAATAGTGCAGTACTTTATTATATGCATAATTCATATACATGTTTTTCACAAACTTATTTGAACTTCATGGAACGCTAGAAAAGTTGATATTTTAACGCATTAACCACCTCTCACATATCAAAGAAGAAGATATGTTGGACACAGTGGCGGCTCGTGACCATTTTTGTTGGTGGCGCCAGCCATTTTTTCCCGGATAAATCATGGTTTTTGGTTGCTTCATTTAATTTATAAAATAATAAATATACGTTATACTTCATTTTGGTGGGGCCCGGCCCCACTGGCCCTTAATGACGAGTCGCCCCTGGTTGGGCATACCTTGATGAGAAATGCTCTAAGGATACAAAAACAGGAGTTGAATACCTTTACTGTTGATAAATTTAAAAAAATCAAAACAACTTACAAGACTTTGTTCCTGTTTCGGAGAGTATTCTGAGGGATTGTATAGGGCCGCTTGCTAGTGGATTTTGCCATACATGTGGAGGACATCGGTTTTATTTTGTCAAAACTGTAAAAAAAAAATCCAGTTTGACCTTACCGATGATGTTTACAGGGGATGTTTCCTCCAGGAAACTCCACCACGTTAAGCAGTTCGACCACCTGCTCCTCTGCCTTTGCAATTGATGGAGAGGTAAAAACGGACGGTAAGTATAAAATCACTTATACTTATATTCAGTGGCGGCTCGTGATCGTTTTTGCTGGTGGGGCCAGACACAAATTTTCGGGTAAATCATGGGTTTGGATTAGGTTATATTTTAATTTATTAAATAATAAATACGTGTTACACATTATTTTTGGTGGGACCCGGCTCCTCTGGCCCTTAATGACGAGCCGCCACTGCTTATATTAGTACAAAACAAGTCAGTTGTTTTCTTCTTCATCATAGTTTCAAAATAGTTTCTCGTTTTATTGAATTAAATATTAGTTTAATCAACTTATTGTTTTCTCTTTTAAAGTTGCAGTGTGGTAAGAAATTTGTGATTGCTCCAAGTTAAAATAAGTGTATAACTATCAGAAGTAAACAGCAAGAGTTACATTTTCTGAATATTTTCCACTATTGCACATTGTGAAGTTTTCGAATGTGGGCTGTAAGAACTACACACTTTGCGAATATGGCAATGTTTATTCAGTACTCATTCGGTAAGCATGTTTCTGTAGATTTAATGTGAAAGTCATCGTCGGTGCTAAAACAGTTTTTATATTTAACTCTAACACCGAAACTCCGACGTGCACACACACACACACACGCACGCACACACGCACGCACGCACGCACGCACGCACGCACATGAATACATTTTTATCTAGAATGTCAGCATTCCTTACAATCCGTATCTTCTTCTTCTTTTTAAACACTCCATATTGATCACTTGTTATTCTCTATTTGTGATTTGTATGTGATCCGATCCTAAGAGCGATTGTACGCTGTGCCAATTATGCGTCCACAAGTAGGCCAGCACATTCCATTTCTGCTACGCTTTAAATTTACTAGGGTAGCTTACCTAGGCCCTACCTCAGTCGCCTCTTACGACATGCCTTGTAGGTTGCAATGTTACTATTACTTGCTCCATTTGCGAGCCACAGCAAGACGCGGGCGATACAACCCGTATGAGAAAAGTCTTGGAATATTTTGATCAGACAAAATTTAATGGAATGTACAATCTTCCACAGAGAGCTGCGGTAGCGTAGTTTAACAACTCGCTTCTCAAGCTGGTGGTCTGGGTTCAACTCCCGCAGTGTGCGTGAAATTTTTCCTGACCGCGACGGCTCTCAGGTCGACCCAGCCTCAAGTGGGTACCAGACATGCTCTGGGAAAGTAAAGGCGGCCGGCGTGATGCTGATCACATCACCCATCGTGTGCCGACGGTCAATGAAAATATAGGCCTAACACTGTATTGCCCTATATACCACGAGTATGAAAGGTTCCTTACTTTACTTTACTTACAATCTTACGTCTTTTGCGGGGGTTGGGGTGGGGCTTTACAGTACACGCCGATCTATATTTCTGATACTGTCCTGGGCAGACGGGTGTTTACGTTATGTGAGCGGACAGGCTTGCATCAACAGCATCGATAGTTGGGGAGTTTATGTTCTTCGTTCATTCGCGACTGCCTGTTGAATGAAGATATAAATAAATGTTGAATTATCTTATGATTTTGTAACTGTAGAAGACTAAATAAATGTTGAATCGATTCAGAAATTTAAGCAGTTTGGAGTTACCCGCCGTTCAAGTAGAACTGGATGCCTGAGGATTTAAAAAAGGGTTTAAAAGCCGAAGGATTGACTTCATTGCCCCGGGTTTTACCCTATCTGGCTCGGTCCCTCTCAGCAGAAATGGCACGCCACCTGCCGAGAGTAATGCACAAAGCAGGAACTCCGTAGCTCCGACAACAATCTTAGGGTTCTTTGGAAAAAAACCACACGGGAACAGAACGGTCCGGATTCGAACCCACGACCTTCGACTCGCAAGGCAAATGGCGTAACCACTTAGCCACAGAGACCCCAAACATGCCTGAGGGGTAGAGTGAGGAGTGTGTTTAACCAGCGAACCATCAATATGTATACTCTTCGATATCTATTGGGGGAGACTGAGCACCTATGTGTCTGGCTGGAGTGCAATGACCCCAGTTTAGTAACAAATAAATAATAACTATATTTTCAATAAATAAACATATTTTATTTGTTCGAATTTTTTTCCACAGTGACGCTCTTCCTACTGTTTGCATGGACGTCCGCCACTTCAGGTATGTCAGACAAATAGACTAATCCGCATCCCTGGTAATATAAGGCAGAATAACTTGGCCGACAAATAGGAAATTCCTGTTAGATGGGGGATGGTTTTTGTACATGTTTGATAGAACACTGTACGCTTTTTTTTTGGCAATTTTACTCAATTCTGTGTTCATGTTAATTTATTGCTGAAAAATGTTAATAATACTGATATTTTTTAGCTTTAAACTCAACTTGTAATATAATATAACCTTGATTTAGCATGCTGTGTTATTTTTAAAATGAATTAGTGCCCGTCTGCCCAGCGTGTTCGTAGCTCGTTGGACTACTGGTGACTATCCCTCTGTGTGTGCGGGTTCAATTTCGCGGGATGGCAGAAAAAGCCACAGGTTTACGGTGTTCGTGGCACCGAACCGAAGGGTTACGATGTCCATGGCACCGAGCCGAAGAGCTGAAAAGCTCAAGCCGAAGAGCTGGATCGGAAGAAAAAAAAATGTCTATATACATGTATAACAACACTGGAATGCGAGGATCACGCGACGGTTGTGGTCTTATTTTCTAAAATTTTTACCTGAGACTGCCGGCCGTATGTTTATCGGAGGCTATGACTAATCATGCTTTGTTATTTAACGTGTATTATCCGAAAGGAGTTCATCGTTATTTTTCATTTTTGTTGGCCTACACGCTCTGATATAACCAAAACAAGGTTCGTCATTAGGTTGAAAGGGCCGTGCCTAATCCAGTACATAAAAAACTAACAAATCATGCTATATAACCCGCTTAGCATATGTAACTAAAATCTTGGATTCTCTTCTTGACTATGCCTGAACCATCGCCATTTTCTCCTCTTAACCTGGATCATGATGGGTTCTCGTCCCGTTCCCATACACAGGCCTGTGTTTGCAACTCCGTCATGCCATCACAGTCTGAGAATACGCCACAGACATCTGTTGTGGGTCCAGGACCGTGCGGTATATTTTCTCACTATGATGCAAGTCTTTGAAATCTCTCTCTCTTTGCCTTTTACCCCGGGTTGGGGCATAGGCCCTCAACCAACTCATGCCAAGTCTTCCTATCTCTAGCTATCTCCTGCAGCTCCCTCCAGCTCTTCTCTATATTGTTGATCTATGCCTCCAAATCTCGTCTCCATGTATTTCTCGGCCTCCCCTTCTTTCGCTGTCCCTGCGGGTTCCAGGCAAGGACCCTTCTTGTTATATTCCCTCCGGTTTTCGCAAAGTGTGTCCTATCCAGCGCCAGCGTCTTTTTAACCTGTTCGTTCACTGGAATCTGTCTTGTTCTCTCCATAAGTTCATCATTTGTGACCCTATCATACCATCTTATTCCTCTATTCTGCGCAGACACCAGTTGATGAATGTTTGCAGTTTATGCGCTATTATTTTAGTAGTTCTCCATGTTTCTGACCCATACAGTAGAACTGCTTTAACATTAGAGTTAAATATCTGAATTTTTGTTCTAGATTTGATTTCTTTAGACTTCCATATGTTTCCCAGTGCAATGAAAGCTCCTCTTGCCTTCTGTATTCTTATTTTAAAATCTCTATCTGTTCCACCCTCTTTGTCTACGTTGCTGCCCAAATATGTGTATGATTCTACCTCTTGAAGTGGGATTTCCCCAGGGAGATCGAGTTGTCGTTTGCTTAGTTAATTCTCATTATCTTTGTCTTTCCCTTATGAATGTTTAGCCGTAGTTGCTGGGACCTTAGATTCAATGTGTTTAGCTTATCCTGCATCTGATTTCGTGTATGTGACAGAAGGGCTATATCATCAGCGAAGTTCAGATCTTCTAGTTGCTCTGTCCATCGGATTCCATTTCTGGTGTTAGTTACTGCTGTCTTCATAATCCAGTCTATTGTCAGTAAGAACTCTCGCCCGAGTGGGTACCGGGGCCCAAATTTGGGGTGTAAAGAAAAGAACCACTGTTACCTGCCACACATGTCGTAAGAGGCGACTAAGGAGGTTCGGCTGAAATCGGATGCACATGTCCTAAACGTGTAAAAGTCAATGCGTTTAGATGCCTACCAAACCAATGTGCAACGTACACACGTTCTTGGCAAAGATCAAACCTATCACAAAGAGTGATTAAAATTGGTCGTAAAGAACGAACGCAAAGTAGAAGAAGAAGTCAGTAAGAACAACAAAGGTGATAGAAGGCATCCCTGTCGCACTCCTGTTAGTCGTCCTGACTACGTCTGATAAAAAAGTTGGCGAATGCAAGAACAAGAACATAATAACTACAATGCTCTATCTAGAACCTGGCAAGGGCTTAGGGGAAACATTTATAATGAGTACGATGTTTAGCCGTAGAGATCTTCTGCTTCTTCGAGCGCTCCATATCGACCACTTGTTAAACCACTCTTTGTGATCTGTATGTGATCTGAGCCTAAGAGAGAATGTACGTTGTGCCAGTTATGCGTCTACAAGTAGGGCAGAAAATCCTATTTCTGTGACGTTTTTGATTTACTTGTGTAGCTTCTCTAGACTCCTAACTCAGTAGCCTCATACAATATACTTTGTAGGCCGCAATGTTACTATTCTTTGCTCCCTTTCCCGCCTTGTGGCGCCGGGGTCCGTAAGGGGAGCAAAGAACAGTACTACTTCGATCAACAAGGCATGTAGTAAGAGGCGACTGATGTAGGACCTAGGAAGCTACCCTAGTAAATAAAGAGCATCGCGGAAATCGGATGTGTTGGTCTACTTGTAGACGCATAACTGGCACAACGTTCAATCGCTCTTAGGCTCAGATCACATACAAATCACACAAAGTGGTTAACAAGTGGTCGATATGGAGAGGTCGAAGAAGAAGGCGGCTCAGATCACATACAAATCACACAGAGTGGTTAACAAGTGGTCGATATGGAGAAGTCGAAGAAGAAGAAGAAGAATCTTCCCTTATGAGCCCCGACAACTTACGGATGAGCCCTAGAGATGAAAAGATAGTTCGTGTTTTTTTGCTTGTCCTTCTATTGTCATTGTTACAATTTAATAATGAAGCTGAAAACAATAATTTTTCTTTCAGAATGTGGTGACTACTATGATATCGCACATGATATCGTTGGCAATATATACAGTCCAGGTTACCCTGAAGAGTATCCACCAAATAGTTTCTGTATTTGGTATATTTCCGTCCCAGTGTACCATCGCGTTGAACTCATTCTCGACTTTACCGGAGAGAGATACAGAAACGCCTGCTCAGATTATGTGGAGGTTAGCAGCTGCAAATTTAGTGATCATGTCTTATAACGTGTAGATGTTGTATTTACATGGGTGAGTCGGGGGGTCTCTGTGGCTAAGTGGTTACGCCCTTTGTCTTGTGAGTCGATGGTCGTGGGTTTGAGTCCGGACCGCGCCATTCTGTTCACGAGTGGAGTTTTTTTCACAGAGACACCTAGGATTGTTGCTGGAGCTACGGAGTTCGTGCTTTGTGCAATACTCTCGGCAGGTGACGTGCCATTTCTGCGGAGAGGGACCTAGCCGTATGGGGTAAAACCCAGTGCAATGAAATCAATCCTTCGGCTTTTAAGCCCTTATACATGGGTGAAGTGCACTGAAAGGTTGTGGATGTTGTTGTGGTGTCTTTACAGGGGCGTAACTGCACTGAAAATTTTAGGAGCCAAATTATCAGCACATTTTATGTTATTATATTAGTTGATTTCTACAGTGGGCAGATAATTTTTTTAAACTGTAACGGCGCTCAGGTCGACCCAGCCTCATTTGGGAGCAAGGAAAGGACTGGGAAGTAAAGGTGGCCGGTGTGATGCTGACCACATCACCCATCGTGTGCTGACGGTCAATGAAAAATACGGGCCTAACACTGTATTACCCAATATACCACGAGGTATGAAAAATGGTTCCCTCTCCCTCCTTATATGACATGATTTGATTATCATATTGGGACTGTCATCAAACGCACTTTAGTAAATAGTCATTTGTGGTCTGATTTCTGCCTTACACAGACACCCTCAAAGATAACTAAGTAGTAACGAATAAATATATATATATATATATTCATAATGTACTGATTAGAAGCTACGTAACGAATATTTTGTAATGTAACGGTCATTGGCCACATATGCAAGTATTCGTGGAGTAACGATTAATATTCGAAATGTCTGTATGAGAACAAGGTAAGATCATTCGCGATGTCCAGTTTCCCCTTGTTTCGACATACGTGTCAAATGAATGCATTTTCCGGACCTGCTATATGCTTTGCGTTTATCCCAATAGAGTAGCACCAAGAAGGGGAGCAGGCATCCATGTCTAACACCAGTAGTGACCTGGATCACCCTTGGCGTTCTTCCATCTTGGATAACCTAGCAAGTAAACCCCTCATACAGTTGCTGGAGGACGCTAACAGTCTTCTCTGGTACTTCATAGTATTTCAGGGAGATTCCACATTGATTTCCTATCTATGTTGTCAAATGCCTTCTAAAATCTTTAGCAACACGTAGAATGGAGTCTGCTACTCCATTGTTTGTTCTCAGGGTGGCTTTCTGGTCATTACAATATTCATCTTTCCGCAATCCAGCATATCCATCTCTAAGCCTCTGGCCAATGACCTCTTTCATCCTGTAAAGTGGTGTACAAATTTGCGCACATTAAATATCCTGCAACACCACTGACACAAAAAGAACTTTCTTTCGCTTTGTAGCAAACCTTACACTTTTTTTCTTTATAGCAAACCTTACATTTTCTTTCTCTTTATACTAAACCTTACATTTTCTTTCTAGTTATACTAAACCTTACATTTTCTCTTTATACTAAACCTTACATTTTCTTTCTTTTATACTTAAACTCACATTTTTTTCTCTTTATACTAAACATCACATTTTTTCTCTTTATACTAAACCTTACATTTTCTTTCTCTTTATATTAAACCTTACATTTTCTTTCTATTTATACTAAACCTTACATTTTCTCTTTATACTAAACCTTCCATTTCTCTTTATACTAAACCTTACATTTTCTTCTCTTTATATTAAACCTCACATTTATCTTTATACTAAACCTACATTTTCTCTTTATATTAAACCTTATTTTTATACTAAACCTTACATTTCTTCTCTTTATATAAACCTTACATTTTCTCTTTATACTAAACCTACATTTCTCTTTATACTAAACCTACATTATCTTCTTTATACTAAACCTTACATTTTCTCTTTATACTAAACCTCACATTTTCTCTTTATATCTAAACCTTACATTTTCTTCTTTTATACTAAACCTTACATTTTCTCTTTATACTAAACCTCACATTTCACACTACTTTTCTTATACTAAACTTACATTTTCGTTCTCATTATATTAAACCTTACATTTTCTCTTTTAAACTAAACCTCACATTTTCTCTTTATACTAAACCTACATTTTTCTTTATACTAAACTTACATTTTCTTTCTCTTTATATAAACCTTACATTTTCTTCTCTTATACTAAACCTTACATTTTCTCTTTATACTAAACTCACATTTTTCTTTATACTAAACCTACATTTTCTTCTCTTTATATAAACCTTACATTTTCTCTTTATACTAAACCTTACATTTTCTTTCTTTATATTAAACATTACATTTTATCTTTATACTAAACTTCCCATTTTCTCTTTATACTAAACCTTACATTTTCGTTCTCTTTATATTAAACCTTACATTTTATCTTTATACTAAACCTCACATTTTCTCTTTATACTAAACCATTTTTTATATTAAACCTTACATTTTCTCTTTATATTAAACCTTACATTTTCTCTTTATACTAAACCTTACATTTTCTCTTTATACTAAACCTTACATTTTCTTTATCTTAAATAATTATCTTTACAATCCTCCATTTTCTTTTGTAAACCTACATTCTCTTTATAATTAAACTTCATTGCCTTTATATGACCTATTTCTATGACTAACCTCAATTAGTCTTTATTACCTTACATTTTCTTTCTCATTATACTAAACCTTACATTTTCTTTCTATTTATACTAAACCTTACATTTTCTTTCTATTTATACTAAACCTTACATTTTCTTTCTATTTATACTAAACCTCACATTTTCTTTCTATTTATACTAAACCTTACATTTTCTTTCTATTTATACTAAACCTCACATTTTCTTTCTATTTATACTAAACCTTACATTTTCTCTTTATACTAAACCTCACATTTTCTCTT
The DNA here is from genome assembly GCA_020796225.1 of Arion vulgaris. Classification (NCBI taxonomy): domain Eukaryota; kingdom Metazoa; phylum Mollusca; class Gastropoda; order Stylommatophora; family Arionidae; genus Arion; species Arion vulgaris. Next base: position 8,388,857 of record CM036762.1, read on the forward strand.
TATACTAAACCTCACATTTTCTCTTTATACTAAACCTTACATTTTCTTTCTCTTTATACTAAACCTTACATTTTCTCTTTATACTAAACTTCCCATTTTCTCTTTATACTAAACCTGACATTTTCGTTCTCTTTATATTAAACCTTACATTTTCTCTTTATACTAAACCTTACATTTTCCTTATCTTTATACTAAACATTACATTTTATCTTTATACTGAACCTCACTTTTCTCTTTATACTAAACCTTCATTTCTTTCTCTTTATACTAAACCTTACATTTTCTCTTTATACTAAACTTTACATTTTCTCTTTATACCAAACCTTAAATTTTCATTTTCTTTATAATAAATCTTACAATTTCTCCATGTTTTTTTTTGGTCGCCCACTAATAATAAATAAGCGTAGTCATGGCGCCTTATATGGCATATCTGACTGACTTCTGCGGAAAGGTTTGATTTCCTTATCACTAGTGACCCTCTCCATTCAAGCGGACATTATGCCGATTTTAGTAGTACTTGTAATTGTAATTTAGATTCACAAGTGAAAGATCAAGGTCAGTAGTCCAGCCGCGGGCTTGTGCACACCAAAAATATGTGGCCCAAACTGGTTTGGAACATCGGAATTTCCACGACCCGCAATCACTAGGGCAACGAGTTATCGACTTCGCTGTCAGCGACCTCCCATATTTATAAATATAAATTGTTTTTATCTGTTTGTGTCCTCTGTTTGTGTCCTCTGTTTGTGTCTCTGTTTGTGTCATCTGTTTGTGTCCTCTTCTTGTGTCCTCTGTTTGTGTCCTCTGTTTGTGTCCTCTGTTTGTGTCATCTGTTTGTTCCTCTGTGTCCTCTGTTTGGGCATCTGTTTGTGTCTCTGTTTGTGTCTTCTGTTTGTTGTCCTCTTTTGTGTCCTCTGTTTGTGTCCATCTGTTTGTGTCTCTGTTTGTGTCCTCTGTTTGTATCCTCTGTTGTATCCTCTGTGTGTCCTCTGTTTGTGTCCTCGTGTGTCCTCTGTTGTATCCTCTGTCTTGTTTCCTCTGTTTGTATCCTCTGTGTCTCTGTTTGTGTCCTCTGTTTTCTGTTTGTGTCTCTGTTTGTGCCTCTACTTGTGTCCGCTGTTTGTGTCCTCTGTTTGTAGTCTCTGTTTGTGTCCTCTGTTGTGTCCTCTGTTTGTGTCTCTGTTTGTGTCCTCTGTTTGTATCCTCTGTTTGTATCCTCTGTTTGTGTCCTCTGTTTGTGTCATCTGTTTGTGTCCTCTGTTTGTGTCTCTGTTTGTGCTCTGTTTTGTCATCTGTTTGTGTCTCTGTTTGTGTCCTCTGTGTCCATCTGTATGTATCCTCTGTGTCTCTGTTTGTGTCCTCTGTATTCTCCGTTTGTATCCTCTGTTTGTGTCCTCTGTTTGTATCCTCTGTTTGTATCCTCTGTGTCCTCTGTTTGTATCTTGTTTGTGTCCTCTGTATTCTCTGTTTGTTCCTCTGTTTGTCCTCTATTTGTGTCCTCTGTTTGTATCCTCTGTTTGTATCCTCTGTTTGTATCCTCTGTTTGTATCCTCTGTTTGTGTCATCTGTTTTGTCCTCTGTTTGTTCCTCTTTGTGTCCTCTGTTTGTGTCCTCTGTGTCCTCTGTTTGTATCCTCTGTTTGTGTCCTCTGTTTGTATCCTCTGTTTGTGTTCTCTGTTTGTATCCTCTGTTTGTGTCCTCTGTTTGTATCCTCTGTTGTTTCCTCTGTTTGTGTCCTCTGTTGTGTCATCTCTGTTTGTGTCCTCTGTTGTCCTCTGTTTGTTCTCTGTATTCTCTGTTTGTCCTCTCTTGTGTCCTCTGTTTGTTTCCTCTGTTTGTATCCTCTGTTTGTATCCTCTGTTTGTGTCCTCTGTTTGTATCCTCTGTTTGTGTCTTCTGTTTGGTCCTCTACTCTGTGTCCTCTGTTTGTGTCCTCTACGTTGTGTCTTCTGTGTGTCACTCTGTTGTGTGTTCTGTTTGGTGTCCTCTGTTTGTGTCCTCTGTTTTATCCTCTGTTTGTATCGCTCTGTTTGTGTACTGTTTGTGTCACAGTTTAGGTCCTCTGCTTCTGGTAGCATCAGTAATAAATAGTGCATGTCTAGTACTTGTGATCATCTGGACGTTCTGTGCATGCTAGATTTGTGTCACTCAGTGTCACCGTGTATGTGATGTTCAAATCTGTCCTCGTTGTCGCAAACTCAATGATGCCAGTTTTCTGTTCCTCGTGTTTTCATCTCTAGCCTACTCCTACATCCATCTGTTTGTATCTCTCCTCCTCAATTGCTCCATTTATTCTTATCCTCTGGTCCTCTTTTGTATCTCCTCTATTTGTTTCATCTCTTTATATCCTCTTTTGTATCTCTCTTTACCATCATCTATTTATTCATCTTTTGTTCATCTGTTTGTCATCTCTACTTACTCATCCTATTTATTCATCTACTCTTAGTCATCTGTTTCTGTTCCTCTCTTTGTTTCTCTTCTTCATCCCTGTTTGTATCCTCTGTTTTATCCTCTGTACTGTCCATCTTTATGTCACTCTTTTTACATCTTTGTGTCCCTCTACTTGTTCCTCTGTTTGTTCCTCTTTCTCTCATTTGTTCATCTAGTCCTCTACCTTCCTTTATTTCTCATCCTCTTTTCATCCCTCTTTTATCCTCGTTGATCCTCGTTTGTATCCCTCTGTTTGTATCTCTGTTTGTGTCCTCTGTTTGTATCCTCTGTTTGTGTCCTCTGTTTGTGTCCTCTGTTTGTATCCTCTGTTTGTTTCCTCTGTTTGTGTCCTCTGTTTGTATTCTCTGTATCCTCTGTTTGTGTCATCTGTTTGTGTCCTCTGTGTCCTCTGTTTGTATCTTCTGTATTCTCTGTTTGTGCCCTCTACTTGTGTCCTCTGTTTGTGTCCTCTGTTTGTGTCTTCTGTTTGTGTCCTCTGTTTGTATCCTCTGTTTGTATCCTCTGTTTGTGTCCTCTGTTTGTATCCTCTGTTTGTGTCTTCTGTTTGTGTCCTCTACTTGTGTCCTCTGTTTGTATCCTCTGTTTGTGTCTTCTGTTTGTGTCCTCTGCTTGTGTCCTTTATTTGTATCCTCTGTTTGTATCCTCTGTTTGGTATCCTCTGTTTGTATCCTCTGTTTGTATCCTCTGTTTGTATCCTCTGTTTGTATCCTCTGTTTGTGTCCTCTGTTTGTATCCTCTGTTTGTGTCCTCTGTTTGTATCCTCTGTTTGTATCCTCTGTTTGTATCCTCTGTTTGTGTCCTCTGTTTGTATCCTCTGTTTGTGTCCTCTGTTTGTATCCTCTGTTTGTATCCTCTGTTTGTATCCTCTGTTTGTGTCTTCTGTTTATGTCCTCTGTTTGTGTCCTCTGTTTGTGTCTTCTGTTTGTGTCCTCTACTTGTGTCCTTTATTTGTATCCTCTGTTTGTATCCTCTGTTTGTGTCCTCTGTGTGTAACACAACCCAGTCTGTAACCAACAGATAGAGTGTTCTAAATTTAAGAGACATAAATGCCCGCGTGCCCAGCGTGTTCGTAGCGCGTTGACTACGGGTGACTAGTCCTCTGTAAGTGCGGGTTCAACTCCGCGGACTGGCAGAAAAGCTACAGGTTCCCCAGATTTACGGTGTTCGTGGCACGAGCCGAAGGGTTACGATGTCCATGACACGAGCCGAAGAGCTTTCAGCTCAAGTGCTTCTGGATCGGAGACACACACACACAAAAAAACAGATAAATAAATAAGGACAAAACTTATTACTTTCAGGTACGCGATGGTAGTGGATATGCACCGCTCTTGGGACGGTTCTGTGACATAGCTAAGGATGTGGTGGTCACTTCAGGCAACCAGTGGATGTGGATAAAGTTCAAATCTGATCGCATCAGTGGTAACGGCAAACCAATGCATGCACAGTTTTCTTCGTTCTTCAGTAAGTTCTTCATCTACTACCCTACCTACATCACATTATTCACACTACCTACCACATCACCTTTATTCATCTTACCTACCCTCCCCTTTTATCATCTACATACCACCACATCACCATTTATTCATCTTACCTACCCCTCACCATTTATTTCTACCCTACTATCCACCATTTATTTATTACATCCATTTCATCTACACCTACCTACCACATCCATTTTTCATCTACTACTCTACATCCATTTCATCTACTACCCTACCTACCACATCCACCATTTTCATTACATACCTACCCATCACATTATTCATCTACTACCTACACATCACATCCTACACCCACTACCATCACATTATTCATCTACTACCCTTACCATCCACCATTTATTCATCCTACCACCTCATACCATTTATTCATCTACTACCCTACCTACCACATCCACCATTTATTCATCACTACCTACCTACCACTCACCATTTATTCATCTACACTACCTACCATCACCATTTATTCATTACTACCCACTACCATCATTATGATTACCATTGTATGTTATTTACTCCCTGCCAACGGAGATGTTGATACTTCTATCTCTTCTTTCAAAGTAATAATTGGACAATCATCATTGCACTTTAGTCTTCGATTTGTATACTTTTAAAGTAGTTAGTGGTCAACCGGAGTCCATGTACATCTCCGTATAGTTTGTTTTGGACTGACATCGATTTGTATACTTTTAAAGTAGTTAGTGGTCAACCGGAGTCCATGTACATCTCCGTATAGCTTGTCTTGGACTGACATCGATTTGTATACTTTTAAAGTAGTTAGTGGTCAACCGGAGTCCATGTACATCTCCGTATAGCTTGTCTTGGACTGATATGGGGATTGGCCATGTGTTTTTCTCTGTTCCATGTATGTTGGACATTCTTGCAGTATGTGTGTCTCTGTCATCTTGCTGGTGCCACATGTACATATGTCAGATGGGCCTATTTTATACTTGTTAAACAGATGGTACCTCAGTCTATTGTGCCCTGTTCGTAGACGAAAATGACAACCTGTTCCTCTCTACTTAGTTGGTGGTAAGCATCGTCCTTTTCATGCCCTGGGTGATTTCTCAGCCATTTGTTCTTGTAGGCCATTTTTATCCGTACTTTTGCTTCCTCATATGTCATACTGGTGTCTGTCTGTGGTAGCCTGCTTCCTGCTTTTGCCAATATGTCTGCAGTCTCATTTCCAGGTATTCCGCAGTGAGATGGTATCCACTGTATTACCACTCTATAGAAGATGTTGCATACTTGGTGTAGTGATGTTTGCAGTTCCTTCAAGTTGTTATCGTGCACTTCAGTGAATAACAGTGTCTGCTCATATCTTTTTCTTACACAGGAATATCTCAGCCACAGTGCACGAATTTTGTAATACCGTCTTATTCTTCTTTCAACGTTTTCAGACATCGATTTGTATACTTCTAAAGTAGTTAGTGGTCAATCGTCACAGAGCACACTTCCACAGAATGGGTCTCGGGGACTCGGCAGCCTGCACCTGCGGAGCACCTAAGTAGTCCCCAGAGCACATCCTATAAGACTGCCCCAGTCTGAGTAGTGTGAGAATGGAGATCTGGCCAACAGAAACAACCCTACAAGACAAACCATATCGGACCGGTAAAGACCTCAAGCGCACCGCCCTGGTTATCCTGGTTATGACACATACCGGAGTAGTCGCATAGCAGAAGTTGATCGCAGAAGAATAAGTGGTCAATCGTATACCATCTCCATATATCTTGTCTTGGACTGACATGGGGATTGACCAAGTACTTTCTCTCTGTTAATTATATGTTGGACATTCTTGCAGTATGTGAGTCTCTGCCGTCTTGCTGGTGTCACATGTGCATATGTCTAAGGGCATATTTAGTAGCATCGCCATGGGTACATTATATAATTTTGAGAATTTAAAACATTTGCAAGATTTTTTAACTCGATTCATACAATTAACAACAATATTGGCTTCCAAATTTGCTTCCATCATATCTCCAGCATCTATAGTGGCTTTCACATAAACCCTCTCTTTTATTTTGTATTCAACCTTTTAAGTGTTTTTCTTCTTCTTCTAACGCTCCATATCGACCACTCTTTATGATCTGTATGTGATTCGAGCCTAAGCTCGATTGTACGTTGTGTCAGTTATGTGCCTACAAGTAAGCCAGCACATCCGTTTCTGCGGCGCTTTTTATTTGTTAGGATAGTTTCCCTAGGCTCCTACCGCAATCGCCACTTACGACATACCTTGTAGGTAGCAGTGTTAATATTCCTTCTTTGCTCCCTTGCGAGCCCTGAAACACACGGATGATATTTGAGTTAAATATCATAATCTTAGATTTGTTCCTGATTATTTCAATATTTGGAAAAAGTTGAAAATATTGATATTAATGATTTTTGCCTGTCATAAGTTACCCGTCAAATCATATCGATTTCTTTCAACAGTTAATGGTCATTTTACGGGATTTACTTGAACATGAGAGTTACTATCGTTTGTCTTCGATAGAACTAAACATTCGATCTCCTCTTTAGTGAGATTAGGAATTCCTGGAAATTTGTTGATCGCTTCAAATGGAATATAAAACGACCTGGAGGACAACAGTGGAATGGGCACAGAATGATAATAATCCCATCTGGAACACAATACAGAGGAGGGTCAAGAACACAATACAGAGGAGGGTCAAGAACACAATACAGAGGAGGGTCAAGAACACAATACAGAGGAGGGTCAAGAACACAATACAGAGGAGGGTCAAGAACACATCAGAGGAGGGTCAAGAACACAATACAGAGGAGGGTCAAGAACACAATACAGAGGAGGGTCAAGAACACAATAGAGAGGAGGGTCAAGAACAAATAGAGAGGAGGATCAAGAAACACAATACAGAGGAGGGTCAAGAACACAATACAGAGGAGGGTCAAGAACACAATACAGAGGAGGGTCAAGAACACAATACAGAGGAGGGTCAAGAACAGAGAAGAATGTTGTCATTTGTTGCTGCCTAAGCGACAAAGGCATCACAGATTAATCAGAGAGAGAGATAGAAAGAGATAGCTTCACACGGATACGAACAGAACTTAAGACAAGCACCATACTTCAGTTCCACAGAACAAGACTGGAAATTACTAGACTCAACACCTTAAACTAGTAACTTAGTAGTGACTAAGTAGTGATTTATCATTAGAACAGGTTGTTATCTTCCGACTACGGACTCGGTACATTAGGCTGAGGTACCATCTGTTTAACAACGTCAAGATAGCTCCTAACGACCTACTCCACGAGAAGGGGAGAGGAATAAGTCATCATCATCAGGTGCCGTGCCGGCTGGCGTAGGCGATCACGGATCTCCACAAATCTCTGTCGTTGGTGTTTGCTATCAACTCAGATGTTGACGCTCTACCGTGCCGTGAAGTCAGGCAATCCATAATTTTCTCTCTCTGTCTTCCTCTGTCTCGTCTACCTCGATTTTACCGGTTGTCACAATGTGTTCTAAACATCCTCCCCATCACATGCCCGAAAAATGATGACTGCCTCTTTCTTATATTGCTGATAACCTTTCTCTGTGTCTTGATCTCATTTAACAACTCAACATTTGTCATTTTAGCAGTTTATGGGATTCTCATCATTCTTCTGTAAAACTACGAGGGCGCATTGAAAAGTAATGCCTCCAAGTCCATAACTTTGTTCATATACATAATTTACAAATGAAACATACATTTTCAGAAAGCTTGAGATGTCCACTACACAAGTCATTATTTTTCGACATAGTCACCTCCACGTTCCACACACACACGCCAACGTCGAACTAGTTGTTGCATCCCGTCGAAGAAAAAATCTGATAATTTTTCACGAAGCCAGGTACGCATATCTGCTGCCACATCCTCGTCAGAAGCATATCTGTTCCCTTGAGATGTTCCTTGAGCTTTGGGAACAGGAAAAAGCCACAAGGTGCCAAATCGGGGCTATATGGTGGGTGCGCTAAAATGTCGTCAAAATTGAGACACTCTAATGCTGCCGCTGTTTGTCTACTGGTGTGTGGACGAGCATTGTCATGTTGAAGGACTGCGTGTTTTCCAGGACGAACACGTAGCAGTATTGCCCGTAGTTTCTTCATCGTTTCCACATACCGATCAGAATTGACAGTATTGCCGCGTTCCAAAAATTAGTGTGGATTACGCTCTGGCAGTTCCAAAATGGTCATCAAAACTTTTCCCGCTGACGCGACAGTTTAGATTTTTTTTCGGGTGGGTGAGTTTTTGTGCCTGTATTCCATAGACTGGCGCTTGTTTTCAGGGTCGTAATGATGCACCCATGACTCATCACCAGTGACAATTCGGCAGATAAAGTCATCGCCTTCTCGTTCATATCGCATCAGGTGTTCCTGACACGTCTGATGTCGGCGATTTTTCATTTCCGGTGTCAGCATGCGAGGAACCCATCTTGCACAAACTTTCCTATACCCTAGCAATACATGAATAATGTGATGTACTCGTTCAGTCGAAATTTCAAGCATTGTAGGACATCTTTTTGCTTGATGCGGCGATTGACATGAATCAGTTCATCCACGCGAGCTTGGTGTTGTTCATCCACTGCTGTAATTGGTCGTCCGCTGCGAGCCTGATCATGCAAGGTCATCGTCGCTGGATTGTCGCCTTTAACAGTCCTTGCCCACCTCCTAATAGTACTCACATCCACACAGGCGTCACCATATACCGCTCTCATTCTCCGATGCATGTCGATGGGAACACAACCTTCGGCCGTCAAGAATTCAATCACAGCTCTTTGCTTCAACCGAATTTCCATGTATGACGCCATCTTGGATAATGTTGTGCGCATGCGCAACATTCCAGACACTTGACACTTACTGTCCTGAAAACACACTTACATATACTTTATTCTGATATCGGTGTCAATTGCCTCCGAACACTATTAACAAAGTTATGGACTTGGAAGCATTACTTTTCAATGCACCTCGTACATCTCTGTGACCCTCAGAGATTTTGTGATCTGTGTGTTCATTGTCCATGACTCTCATCCGTATGTCAGTATTGGTTCTATGTAGCACTGAATAACTCACATTCTGATCGGGATTGACAAGAACTTGTTGCAGATAATACTTCTCATTTTCAGGAATGATGTTTTCGCTTGTCCTGTTCTGCTCTTTATTTCTGATCAGCATCTGTAAGTAAGTAAGTAGATGAATAAGTAAGTAATACGTAATACTAAGAGATCCTGACCGATCTTATCCTGACGCCGTGAGACAAAACAAAACTAGAGAAAAGAAGAAGAAATTCTGAGCTTGTAGGTATATCATTACGCGATAACACATATTTACACTTGGACACAAATAAGTTGCACACCGCACCACGCACAGCACATGTTGTCTCTTCTTCTTCTTCTTTTCTTTGCGTTCGTTCTTTACGACCAATTTTAATCACTCTTTGTGATATGTTTGATCTTTACCAAGAACGTGTATACGTTGCACATTGGTTTGGTAGGCCCTAAACACATAGACTTCTACACGTTTAGAACACGTGCATCCGATTTCAGCCAAACCTCCTTAATCGACATGCGTGGCAGGTAACAGTGGTTCTATTCTTTACACCCCAAATTTGGGTCCCGGTAACCACTCGGGCGTGCCTTGGCTTAAAGGGGCTTTCTTCTTCTTTGCGTTCGTTCTTTACGACCAATTTTAATCACTGTGATAGGTTTGATCTTTGCCAAGAACATGTATACGTTGCACATTGGTTTGGTAGGCCCTAAACGCAGACTTCTACACGTTTAGGATACGTGCATCTGATTTCAGCCAAACCTCCTTAGTCGCCTCTTACGACATGAGTGGCAGGTAACAGTGGTTCTATTCTTTACACCCCAAATTTGTGCCCCGGTAACCACTCGGGCGGCACATGTTGTCCATATCTACAGGGCGTTCAAGATAAAAGCAGCCCCTTCAAGGAAGGTAATCTGGCATATGTTTATGAAAATTCTTCTTTTTTGATCGCTCCACATCGACCACTTGTCAACCACTCTGTGTGATTTGTATGTGATCTGAGCCTAAGAGCGATTGTTCGATGTGCCATTTATGCGCCCACAAGTAGGCCAGTACATCCGATTTCAGCGCTGCTTTTTATTTACTAGGGTAGCATCTCTAGGGCCTACATCAGTCGCCTCTTACGACATGCATTGTAGGTTGCAGTGGTACTATTCTTTGCTTCCCTTGCAAACCCCGACCTAACACGGGTGGTTTATGAAAATGAGAAGGCTCAATTATGACGTAGTATAGGTCAAGTGAGCAAGTATTTTTGTGATGGTGTATAAATATTTTGCGGAAGAAGCGATGAAGAATGCGACAAAAGGACGAGTTAGTCTGAACGGGTTTAAATAGTAAACAGGCAAAACGTAATGCGTACTTGGCAACTTTTGATTTGTCAATGGGGCCTCTTTTATCTTGAACATTCTGTATAATAGATTATTATGACTATGATGCATTCTTGATTTGCTTTTTTTTCAGATGATACTGTGCCCGCAAATATAACGGTGCCACATCAGGGTAATGTTTATTAGTAATAGAAATTAAGAAAAAAAGTTAAAGCAAATACATACATCAATCAACTGCCATGCCTGCCGGCGGAGGCGATCATGTCTCTCCACAACTCTCTATCCTTGGTGCAGTTAATCAGCTCTTGCGTCGATCTTTTGTCAAACCACGATGTCAGACCATCTAACATCTTCTCCCTCTGTCTTCCACTATCTCTCGTTCCCTGAATTTTACCTGTTGTCAATATATGTTATAAACCACCTCTTCGCATTATATGCCCGAAGAACCTTGATTATCGGATTCTTATTCTTTTGATAAGGTTTCTTTGTGTGCAGGCCTGATTTAAAACCTCGTTTGTTTTCTTCGCTGTCCATGAAATTTTCAGCATTCTTCCGTAAAACAACATCTCTGATTCTCCCAATGGTCTTATTGATTGCTTGTTCATTGTCCATGATACGCTGCCATACATAAAGTATTGGTTCAAAATAGCACTGGAGTATTCGTTTCCGCAGTGTCATTGGTAGAGAATTAACCTTTTTCCTTTTCATAAAAGCTGCTTTTGCTTGAGCTATTCTACTCCTAATCTCTGTTTTACATCTTCCATCTGATGTTAGGAATGTTCCCAGATACTTGAATCGATGGACTTGTTTCAGTGTTGTGTTATTTATGTTGATATTACACTGTGATGTTTCCTGTTTCTTAGAGATAACAATTACCTCTGTTTTCTTTATATTCATGCTTAATCCTTTCTTTTAACTTTCTCCCAGTAATAGGTATATCAAGTATAAATGTATATATAGGATTGTTTTATCTTATTTATTTCCATTTCTAGTTTTTTACATTTCTTTCGTATTTAGTCCCATATTTTCATTTTATTGGCTCAAAATGTGTCCTTTCACTATAGGCGGCAAATCCATACCAGAACTTAGATACGCAGACGGGATCAAAGGCGCAAGGAAGCAGCGCGCCAGGATTAGGAGGTGACTCTAATCCCTGCTCTCACCTCCAAGTGGTGACCCTGGTAACAGACGGTAGTTCCGGTCTGGCTAAGAGGGCAGGTGCTGTGGGAGAGCTACTGTGGGGCAAGTAGAGATGCAAAGGTAGTCATGCTTGATGGGATCCGCCCGCAACACAGATGAGCGAACTCCCAGAGTGACTATTAATGCTCGACTCTCCCGGACGATGGGAAAAGCTAGAACGATACATGTGGAACATTGTGGGCGGAACTCGAGCCCGCGCATTCTCTCTCTCTTTATGGACTTCTCTTGAGCCGATGAGCATGCCGGGTGATGAGTACCGCCAACATGCCCGCAAGATGGTCCTCATAGGTCAAAAGTCTAGCCCCCATCACAGAGAGGCACGAATCAAATACCATCGAAGGGACGTTGACCCGCGTGCGGCGAAATTCGGAGCCCGCGCACACTCTCTCTGGATCCGCCTCTCTAGAGCCGATGAGTGTGCTGGGTGCCGAGCTGAGTTGCACGTGGACATCATGGGGCGAAACTCGGATTTTGCCCCCTCGAAGTCGGACAGCCCAGAGAGAATTGACGAAAATGGTGAGGTAGGCACCAGGGCAGAGCGAGCGCGCATACGGACGTTGCAACAGTGGCACCATATGGGACAAAACCCGTGACCCCATCTCATGGGTGGGGGACCGGGTTGAGTCACAGAAGGTGAGAGCCCAGGCAAATGTCTACACGACATAGAAGGCACGAAAAATGTGATCACGGAAAAAGTCGATGGTGACAGGGCATCAGGGCAGAGCTAGCACACACGCTGGAAAAGTCATAGTGGGCCCCATAGAGGGGCAGGCCGGCACGGCAATAGGGTGTGTGTCCCACCCACATGAGTAGAACAACTGGAAAGCCCAGCAGAGGCAAAACCAGTGCGCGTTTCCGCTTGCAAGGAACTACTGCTGCCTTGTAGTTATAGGGGACAATCAAAGGCTAGCGGAGCAAACCGCAAACAACCCTGAACGGGCGGCAAACCAAGATGTTCATTAAAACGACCGGTTTTGCTGGGCAGATGGCGTTCATAAGCCAGGGAGGGCAGGCCGTCTATGGGTCGCTGACCTGAAAAAAATGGCAACCCACTGCCTTGTAGGTTACGACTGGGGACAGTCAAAAGCTAGCGGTAGCGAACCGCACACAATAGTTGGCTGAAATCGAACACCCCGCCCAAGGATAAGCAACTGTGCTCCAATAGGTGCTGAAGGTTGGTGCACGTACATTACGTTCTGATGTTAATGGCTATTTATATATCACAATAGAATGATAAAAATTGGCCATAGAACGATCGCGAGAGAGAGAGAGAGAGAGAGATACGCAGACGACACAGTATTATTATCCACCAGCAAAGAGGGTTTGGAAAACCTAATCATGACGACCAAGAAACATAGCGAAGACCAACATCTATATTTTAATTTTAAAAAATAATAATGTCAACTGTCAAAGCAAAACGGCTCACATAACATCCAAATAAACAAGGACGAACTTCAAAGTGTAAAGAGCTACGAATTTCTGGGATCAATAGTCAACAATAATGGCGACTGCTCCAAAGAGATCTCAAGAAGATTGGCATTAGCAGCCAGGAAGTTAAACATTATGATTCTATGAAGAAAATGTGGCAAAGCGCACGAGTGGTTACCGGTGCCCAAATTTGGGGTGTAAAGAATAGAGCCACTGTTACCTGCCACGCATGTCGTAAGAAGGCGACTAAGGAGGTTTGGCTTAAATCGGATGCACGTGTCCTAAACATGTAGAAGTCTATGCGTTTAGGCGCCTACCAAACCAATGTGCAACGTATACACGTTCTTGGCAAAGATCAAACATATCACAAAGAGTGATTAAAATTGGTCGTTAATAACGAACGCAAAGAAGAAGAAGATGTGGCAAAGCACCAGCAAAATATTAACATTAAAAATACTGAGAACATTAATTTTTCCAGTGGCTACTTGATACAGTGATACAGTGGCAGTGAATCAGGAACCATCACACAAACAACAAGAACGAAAATCCAGTCTTTCGAAACGAAATGCTACAGAAAGATCATATGAATACAATGGACAGAAAAAAGGAAGAACACTGATGTCCTGAAAGAACTGAATGTTAAATAGAATTGGCTGATGAACAATATACTATACAGAAAAAAATTAGATACTTTGGCCACATCAAGAGTCACGATGGCCTGGAGAGAACAATATTTGATGGCAGTGTCCCTGGCGCAGACCAAGAAGAAGATGGCTACAAGATATTAAAGAAACCATGAATATGACCATCGGTAAAGTGGGTGAACTGGTTAGAGACCAAGTGAATTTGAGATGTGCTACAAAGAAAGCAACGCATATAAAGGACACGCATCTTGATGATGATTTTCATTGTATTCCGTTAGGGATTTATTGTCTGACTGTCTAGTAATCATAATTGTACTTTAATACATTTTTATGTTATGTTCTATTTCATTTCTGTTGCATGCTTCCCACCATCTGTTATTGTGAAGTTATTGTACGTAAGAAAGGACACACCGTACTTCTAAGATGATAATAAGGCGTTGTAAGAATCACAGGTGAAGCTATGGAACCAATGAATATGATCAATAAATAGACAGTGTATAAGTATTAGGGCCTTTCGAAAAAAAAAAATGACACAACACAAGATTCGAACCACTAACTCTTATTTCTTACTGCGCCCATTGCCCACCCTACAATACGAGCATTTTAAAGAACATAACAAGCTATGAGGGGGTCTCGGTGGCTAAGTGGTTAAGCCCTCTGCCTTGTGAGTCGAAGGTCGTGGGTTCGAGTCCGGACCACGCCATTCTGTTCACGAGTGCAGTTTTTTCCAAAAACCCCTAGGATTGTTGCTGGAGCTACGGAGTTCGTGCTTTGTGCAATACTCTCGGCAGGTGGTGTTCCATTTCTGCGGAGAGGGACTGAGCCGTATGGGGTAAACCCGTTGCAATGAAGTCAATCTTTAAAAAAACCAAAAAACCACAAGCTATGAGGAGTGTCTAGTCGAATGTATTAGAGCGAGACTCCATGTGGGAGACACGTGTTCAATTCTACTACAGACGTAAGACCAATGGGTTTTTTCTGTCGTAGCTATAAAAGAAAATTCTAACCAGAACAGCATTGCGGCGACTGCACCAGCCATGGCCATAAATCTCAGGGTCTTGTCCCACTTCTAAGCTAGTATCTACAGACCCATAACGACCAGCTATCTCTCTCCGTACTTCTAAGTAGTACTACAGACAGTAACGACCAGCTATCTCTCCCGTACTTCTAAGTAGTACTCAAAAGACAGTATTCGACCAGCCAATACTCTCTCCGTACTTCTAAGTAGTACTACAGACAGTAACGACCAGCTATCTCTCCCGTACTTCTAAGTAGTATACAGTACGTATCAGAACAGCTATCTCTCTGTACTTCTAAGAAATAAGATGTAGCAGATCCTAACTAGAAATCGCGATGATTCGTTTAAAGTTGTGTGAAAATAAAAGTGTCAGCATGTCCATGATGGATGGCAATGATTGTGATGTTAGTAAACTGTGATGAATCCATGTGTTACGGACTCCACATCAGTAAGTTTAGAGGCGTGTCTGTTTGTGTTGTCAATTTCCTTGCTTTGTTAGTAATGTATCAACAATAGTGGCATATCCTTTACAGGACGTAGCCATCAACCACAGTAAACGAGTTGTTGAACTTCTAGACACCCCTTTCAGTAATTTGTCATAGCTTTCTGAACGGTGAGATCTATTTTTAGCTTTCGTAAAAATCCCACGGAAACGAATTTGCTTCCAAATTGTCCGCCGAGGAATTTGAACCAGGAAAGCTTGGATTGTGATCGATCTCACTACCACTTAAGCTACAGACGTTCACTAGTACTGTATGCGCTTTGTAATATATCACTAAAAGAGTGGACTAAGTTGTGAATCTATACAGAGGCAACTCAAAATCAAAGAAAACTGGCTCTTTCTCACAGGCCAGATGCCCCGCCCCTGCAACCGTCATTCTCAAATCATCAGTTATATCATGAATCAATCTTCTCCGTGGTCTTCCTCTTCTTTTGCCGTGATTCCTCCTACCATGATGGTCTTCCCCTACACTTGGTGTCTTTTATATGTTCAAATACTTCAATTTTCTCATTCTACAGGGTGTTCAAGATAATAGCAGCCTGTGAATGGAGTCAATCTGGCATATATGTATGAAAATGAGAAGGTTCAGTTATGACGTAGTATAGGTCAAGGTTATGTGACGGTATGTAATTGTAGTGCGGGAAGAGGCGATGAACAAATGTGACGTAAAACGAGCTAGTCAGAACCGGTTTAAATAGTACATAAACATAACGCGATAGATTATCTGGCAACTTTCGATTTGTCAATGGCGCTGCTTTAATCTTGAACACCCTGTATTTGTAGTATCAGCCAGTTTTCTTTGATTTTGAGTTCTTTCTGGAAAAATCTAGTTATTCTCTTATCTGTCCATGATATACGGATGACACTTCTGTAACACTTATATTCAAAAGCACATATATGTTTTCCCAATGCCAAATTAAATGTCCATGCTTCTCACCCATACGTTTACGATATCCCTGATGCATTGACAATAAATTCGTTGAAAAGAGTCGTCTGAAAGGGAGACACTTTGTAGAAACAATTGAAACAAATAGGAGAATATATTACGACACACATTGAGGAAACCTGAGGGGAATATAACAAGAAGGGTGTTTTTCTGGAACCACAGGAAGGAAAAACGAAGGAGAGAGTGATCTAAAATACACGGAGAAGAGAATAGATTAACAATATAAAAGAAGGCGTGGAAGGTGTTGCAAGAGATAGATAAAATGGGGAGACTTGAATTGACTGTATCAGATCTGAGGAGAAAGAATAGGCCCACTTGCACAAGCGTCCAAAACAAACTGAATGGCGTGGTTGACAATCTGAGGCAGATGTTGGCCTTTATTAGAGAATCTGAAATCCCAATCTAGTGAGAACGTAGAAGAAAAGATTTGGTAGAGCACCTATGCCACTACTGGGATTAAAGTCACGATATATATATAATATATATATATATATATATATATATATATATATATATATTATAGAGAGAGAGAGAGAGAGAGAGAATCAATTGTCATTAAATATCCATCTGGAATCATCGTCAAGGTGGGGACTGCCCAGAGTAGTTGATAGTAGCTCGGCCTGCTAGCTGTGAGACGCCTCATAGCTCGGGTTCGAACCTACTGTCCGGCATTTGTTCGAGTCCCTGGTCTTACTCAGGACGATAACGTGAGTACCTCTGAAGTCGGAGAAAATCTGCCTGTATGGCGAGGGAATATTAATTACGAGTACATTGAGCACACGGCTGCCAGTGTAAGTAATTTACAATGTGCACGCTGCTGCCATTGTAAGAAATTGGAAAACAGATTTTCACGCAAAAATCAGTTTCAGAGATGAAACTTCGTCTGAGTTAAAGCGGACGAAAGAAAGAAAGGAAAAAAAAAGAAAGAAAAATCGTCAAGGTGCGTATCGTTACAGGACGTTGCTCTCTTTGCAGCGCATCTGAAATTCACTCTGTCTCTAGTCAGTTCATTCTCTTCGTCGATGGTCATATTCATGGTTTCTTTAATATCTTGCAGTCATCTTCCTCTTGGTCTGCAACCATAAATACCCTCTGGAATACTATTTCTATTTTACAGGCAAGGGTTCGCAAGTTGCTATAGCAGTCATCACAGGCATTGTTATCTTCTGTACTCTCTGTCTCATCACATACTGCATTGAGGGCAAAAACAACTGGATTGCATCGCAAGCTGAAGCGGTAAGTGCTTGAATCCAGCGGTTCTCAACTTTCTACTTGTTCATAGCATTTAGTATTAACTGTGCGTGTCGTTGTGGTGGATCTTTGGTTTGTAGTGGTTCGGCAAAGTTAGCAACGCGTGCCTATGGGAGAGAACAGGACAACTCAGAGTCCAACAAGCTTAAGATAACAAAAGCGATGGATGGATTATACACTATGAATACTATTTATCTTCTTCTTGTTTGCGTTTGTTCTTTAACCAATTTTAATCACTCTTTGTGATATGTTTGATCTTTGCCAAGAACGTGTATACGTTGCACATTGGTTTGGTAGGCCCCTAAACGCATATATTTCTACAGGTTTAGGACATGTGCATCCGATTTCAGCCAAACCTCCTTAGTTGCCTCTTACGACATGTGTGGCAGGTAACAGTGATTCTATTCTTTGCACCCCAAATTTGGGCCCCGGTAACCACTCGGGCGAATACTATTTATTACTTTTAGATACTATCCTCATCTGTGTGATGTCGGAGCTCTCAAGGGGAGGAAAGAATGGTAATATTGCGACATGCAAAGCATGCTGTAAGAGGCGACTTGAGGTATGGGCCTAGAGCTAAGATTTAAGACCTATGAGATAAGGTAGGGGCGCAACGAACTCACATTCTCGGCGCTAACCATGCACATATCGCGAGTGGTTAACTTGATTGATGAGAACAAACGCAAAAAAACAAACAGGATGGCGAATTTCTCGATCAAATGCTCAATATGAATACTGTGTTCAACATCACAGCGGAAAAGAGATACTTCGGGGGTCTGTATGGCGAAGTAGTTAAGGCGTTTGTCTGTCGTTCTGAAGGTTATAGGTTTGAATCTGGACCGAGTCAACCTGATGATTTCCTTAGGATTGTTGTTGGAGCTACGGAGTTTGTGCTTTGTGGAACCCTCTGGACATATGGAAGTATATGGAGAAACTCAGTGAAGTCCATTTTTCACCGTTGTGCCCTTTTTTTAGAGGTAAATAGGCAGATATTGGAAAAACAAGTAAAAGTTTTCATGATACGAATAGAATAAAAACGATTGAAGAGGGCTTATGATTTATGCACTCCTCCTTGACAGTGACAAGAAGAAGAAGAAGAAGAAGAAATGTGAGACATTGGTGCAGCTTGTGCCCATGTGTTGCCGTGCCCCCGCTAAAATTAGTAACACTGCGACCTACAAGGCATGTTGTAATAGGCCACTGAGGTCCTGGGGAATCGACCTAGTAAATCGCCTGAGTGGTTACCGGGCCTAAATTTGGGGTGTAAAGAATAGAACCACTGTTACCTGCCACGCATGCCGTAAGAGGCGACTAAGGAGGTTTGGTTGAAATCGGATGCATGTGTCCTAAATGTGTAGAAATCTATGCGCTTAGGGGCCTACCAAACCAATGTGCAACGTATACACGTTCTTGGTAAAGATCAAACATATCACAAAGAGTGATTAAAATTGGTTGTAAAGAACGAACGCAAAGAAGAAGGAGGAGGAGGAGACCCTAGTAAATAAAAAGCGTCGCAGAAATCGGATTTGCTGGTCTACTTGTAGACATATAACTTGTCACAACATACAATCGTTCTTAGGCTCAGCTCACATACAAATCACGCAGACAGGTTTAGAAAGTGGACGATATGGAGCATTTGAAGAAGATGGTTGAACTTGTTCTTTGTTAAGTGTTAACGAACCTGCACAAAAATTGACTCGTACATTTTTTCCCCCCTCAGATTCGTGAGAAGGAGATTTTGTCTGAGAAACAACGCCAGAGGGCGTCTAGGGCGTTCAGTAAGTTTATTGGTGGGGAGAAGGATCTTCTAGCAAGTGTGCCTACAAAGTCTAGAATGAATCTAGCTGGACACTCTAGGCTCAACTCTAGTGCCAGTTTCCGATGATATGCTTACGAACTTATGTCTTTGTAAAAATCTTGTAGGTTGTCTCATTTTGTGATTTTAACAAGTCAAAAGTTGGTGCTTGTAATAAGTTTTTGAAGAAAATTCGACATAACACGTTTAGTTAAAAGTTGAAGTTTGTAACAAGTTTTTGAAGCAAATTCTACAGACATTGTTGAGTCAAAAGTTGCAATTTGTAACAAATTTGTGAAGAAAATTCTACAGAACGACAAGTTTACTGTAACTTTAACAAGTTTCAAGAGGAATTGTTATTAAAACTAAGAAAGACACTGACTACATTTTGCAGTTAGCGAGTTTCTAATTACAATTTTTCAATAATTTGTTTGTACCGTTTGAATTTAACTATTTTCTTGCAAATGAAAAAGAAATAATTGTACTCTGAAATTTTTAGTGTATTGCTTTATTTTATACTGGCCATCAAACGAATATCAATAATCAATAAATCGATCATGATCAATCAACAAAGTAAGGAGTTCAGTCGCAATGAGAAGGGTGTGTTCCCAGTGAACGGTCTTCCACTCCAGGTACAGTTAAATCTCGTGTCATCCAACTGAGAATTGGTAGCCAGTAGTTCTGCGCTGGTAAAATTCGACATTGGTGTCGAAGTTCTGTACAACTGATCTGATGGCAGGTATTTACAAAGTTCAAGAGAACGCAGGTGTAAGGGGGAATGAACGTGTGGATAGGCTTGCAGGTATGGCTGCTGTACAAAGCGGGCGAGCAATGTACCAGGCTGATATTATAAATTCCCTAAGGGAGAGAAGACGTGTACATGATTCAAGTAATAGTGGTGAATCTACAACACTAACCAAACTGCAAGAATTGCAAGTCAAATGTGGTGTAGCTAGACAAGAACACTATGCTGGCAGCCAAAGAAGAATAGTAAACCAACAAAGAACCGGGGTCGTTAGTCGCCACAGGGGAACATCTGAGAGATGAGCATTGGACTATTCGAGCGAGATGTGAGCACTTAGTGGATAATGAGTTCTTGACGTGCAGAGATGACTTGATCCCGTACGACTAAACTAAGACAAAAAAGGTCAAAATAAAGATGAAATTCTACATAGTTCCAATTTTATGAGAAACTTCTATCTTAGTTTGCTAACTACTACCATTTTTGGAGAAATTCACTTGTGTCCCAATATATCATATGATTCTTCTAGTATGTGATTGTAAACATCATGATCTGTTCCAAACTATCTACCCATCTTATATTGTGTATTGCTCAAACTATCTATCGCATCTTCATATTGTGTATTGCCCAAACTATCTACCCATCTTATATTGTGTATTGCCAACATACCCATCTATCTACTCCATCTTATATTGTGTATTGCCCAAACTATCTACCCATCTTATATTGTGTATTGCTCAAACTATCTACCCATCTTATATTGTGTATTGCCCAAACTATCTACCCTTTAGTCTTACATTATTGTGTATTGCCCACAATGACTTGATGTATCCTTCTTCTTCAGCGATCTCTAGTCATGCACTTAGTATACTTTGAACCATAAACTTGGCAGTCAGCTTCATGTCTGTCAGATTCCTCCCAAAACTTAGTTGTTAGGTCGATAGGGGTGGTCATCAGTGTTGCCAATTTAGCACTTTTAGTGCTAGATCTAGCACTATTTTTGTGATCTAGCACTACAAATTTAGATCTAGCACCTAGCACCAAATCTAGCACTGAAAAAAATTAGTTAGCACTTTTAGCACTTCTTTTAGTTTGGTATATGAATCAGAAAATCTCGACACAAAAAAGACGAACAAGCACAGAAAATTTATTACAACGAGATCCGGTAATGAATTTCTCAGTGTGAGAACAACTCTCTGAGAGGTCCGCGCGGTTTGACTTAGAGTATAGCTGTAGCCTATACAAATGATTCTCCGAAAGGAGTTAATTCTTATTTTTCATGTTTGTTGGCCTACACCTCTGATATAACCAATAAAAGGTTCGCCTTAGGTTGAAAGTGGTGCCTCGGCTTAAGAGACTTTAATCCCCTAATAAACAAACAAACAAACAAACCAAGCAAATGGTGTACCTTGTTCAATCTTGTTGACTTGCCACCAGCTTCTGTATTTGCTCTCAGTTCATCAGTGACTGTTCTTAAGTGCTATAATCATTTCCAAACCAACGGAGGACTGTTCAAATCATAAAGAGAATTCCTCATTCAGCAATGAGTAAAGCAAAACCAACGTATTCGCAAAAATGTCGAATGGAATGGTTAAAAGATCCTGCTTTTGCAAAGTGGCTACTTGAAGTACCAACTAATTCATCTAAAGCTCATTGCAAGTATTGTAGACATGACATTTTAGCTAAGTATTTTCTTTTAGCAAGACATTGTGAAACAAAGAAACATAAACTTGCTAGTCCATGTCAAAGTGCTTTTCTTACAAGTTTCGTTGCGAAGAAAGATGATAAGATATCTACACTTGATGCCAATTTAGCAATGTTTATTTGCTGTCCTTCATCATTCAATTCTTGTGATCACTTGGTAGACTTGTGCAAAAATACCATATCGGACAGTGAAATGGTAAATAAAGTTAGGATGCATCGTACAAAGTGTGCAAATATTGTAAAGAATATAATTGCTCTTTACTTCAAGAAAGATTTGACTACTGATCTTGGGCAAGGAAAATTCTGTTTATTACTGGATGAATCAACTGACATCACTGTAAACAAGTTATTGGGGATTGTTGTAATTTATTACAGTGAAACTCACAAGAAAATAATTCATACATATCTTAATATGGTGTTACTAGACAAATGTAATGCAGATGCCATTGTAAATGCAGTCAAGAATGAATTAGATGAAAAGAAATTAAACATGAAAAATCTTCTGGCTATTGGCACTGACAACGCCAGTGTCATGGTAGGGATAAATAACGGTGTTTTCAAGAAGTTGAAGGAAGGAATTCCTGGATTAATCTTATTTAAATGTGTATGCCACTCCATACAATTATCAGTGTCCCATGCTTGTGCTGCATCATTGCCAATAAACTTAGAGTTTTTTAGTAAGTGAGACTTATAAATGGTTTTCTAAGAGTTCACTGAGACAAATTTCTTACAGTCAACTTTACCAGAGCATTAATGATAAGGAACCACTGAAGATCTTAAATTCTTGTGCAACCAGGTGGTTAGCAATTGAACCAGCAATCAGCAGAATTTTAAGTCAATGGAATGAATTGCAGACTCATTTTCAATTAGCAAGTTCTAATGAAAAATGTTACATCGCCACTTTACTGTATGAGATGTATTGTGACCCTCAGAATGAGTTATTTATATTATTTTTGCATCCAATTCTAAAACATGTTCAAGAAGTGAACAAACTTTTGAATCAAATACTGCTGATAAAACAAAATTGTTTTCTGATCTATCTCTTCTTATTACATCTATTGCTAACATGTTAGTACTGCCAACAAGCAACATTGACCCTCTTGATCCTAACACTAACATTGAAGAATTTCTGGATCCAAATTCACAGCTGGGTTGTAGATTTGAGAAAAGACTTGGGGAATTGATAATTAGCCAACAAATTCAATCTTCTCAAGTAACTCACATCCGCAAAAGGGCACAAAATCTTTTGATTAGCCTGTACAAAGAGCTGCATAATCGTCTGCCAGAAAACATTGATATTTTGAAGAATATAAGCTTATTCTCAGTGCAAAATACATTGACACATTTTAAGAAAAATATTATTTCCCTTCTGGAATTATTTCACTTAAATGAAGAAATGAAATCATCAATTGAGATTCAGTACAACATCATACATTTAGTTACATGGACTGATATTGCAACCACTGAGACATTTTGGTCTGAAATTTTCAATTATACAGATTCTTCGGAGGTAACCCTTCAAAGACGTTGCAACTTTTGCCCTAAATTTATTAATTTTACCAAATTCTAATGCTGAAGTGGAACGGTTATTCAGCAGCATGAATGTCGTGAAAAATAAAATGAAAAACAAAATGCAGCTGTCCATGCTTTCAGCAATTCTTGCAGTAAAATATGGATTAAAGAGGCATAATAAATGCTGCAAAAACTTTAAATTACCTAAAGATGTCACCGCCAAAATTGGAACAATGGACTCATATGACCCAACAAAAACTTCAGAAGATGTGCAGTTTGACTTCTCAAATTACGATGAAATACTATTCGAGCTGTAATTAATACAACACAATTGGTAAGTAAACTGTTTTTTTGACATTTTTTCTAGCATTAAAAAATATTTCTAGCACTTTCTAACACTTCCCCTAAAATCTAGCATTAAAAATCGATTTACATTTGGCAACCCTGCGAGTCATATGACCCCAAAAAACTTCAGATGATGTGCATTCCGATTGCTCAAACGGCGCCAGAAGATGTGCAGTCTGACTTTTTCAAATTACAATGATATACACTGTACTATTGATCTGTAATTAATACAGCACAATTGGTACTTAAAATATTTTTTGGCACATTAAAAAAATATTTCTAGCACTTTTTAAACTAAAATGATGAGAGTTTTGGGCCTCGCCACAAGATCGCTTAACTCGTATACTTGCAACAACAATAACAACACAAATAACAACAATAACGACAATAACAACAGTAACAAAGTTCAAAGTATTGTCCAGTTTCAGATGAATGTGTCCCTTTGCTGAACTGGACCACAGCCAGGCTATAGCCCAGGCGACAACTCGCCAGGTATTCCTGATCTAGATAAGAAAAGGGGCTGACTATATTCTTAAGATCTCTTTACGAAATCCATTACTGTACAGACATACATTTAATGACAAACATCGTAAATGGATTATAGATAATAATAAACTTGAGATATGGTCATAAAATGAATTTTATTTTAATCAAATGATCATGGTTTTATTCATATTTGGTTTTATTCATATTTAACACAGCTTTAAGAAAATTCAATGTAGAAGCTCAAAATGATTAACAAAGTATTGTATAATAAGGTACAATATACATTTCTAACAGACACAGAAGTTGCTTTAACTGTAGCACACTTTGTTGTTCTTTTATATATGTCCATCTTACTTAGATCATTGATATGTAATGATAAATATTGTAAACAATTGACTATAAACAATTACTTGCTAGTGAAGTTTGAAGTACCCTTCCAAGTTTATACATTTTATAGACATTTGAAGCACATACAGCAAATTATATCAGATGAACTGAAAACAAAAACGCCCGTCATGCAAACATTGCAAATTAGCCTATACATATTGTTTCTTAAAGTTTGCCTTGAGATTTTGATGTGTAAACTGAAGGTTGTTGCAAAGTGTTAATTGATGAAACTTAATGTGAAAATTTTGCCAATTTTCTCTTGTTAGAAGAACTGACTGTTTTATCATTATGCATTTTTCTGTAATTGTTTAATAATACATTAGACAGTGGGGATAATGCTTTTGAAATAATGCTTGCCTTTGGACATCCATTAGCACACATACCACTAAATTCATCAACACAATGTTTCACAATACTACATGTAACAATATGGATAAGGAGCTTCTTATGCTGTTTACAAGCCAGAAATTGTGCTTCTAATTCTGGTGATATGAGCCTCTGCATAGCAGCATATGACACAAATGTCAACAGTGTAATCAGTTTAGATGGGTATTTTAGCCCTCCTCTATCCAGTAATTGAATGTAGTCAGTTGCAATCTCTGGCTGAACATCAACTGTCAGTGTTTTCTCCATTTGTAGCAAGGCCTTACATGAAATGCACTGAGTTTTCCTACTGATCTTACTGGAGACATATCCAGCAAATATATACTAATGATTCCTCTGTACCTTCTACACAAAGCAACTCACAATCATTAGGATCAATGTTGAAAAACACTTTGTCTACATCAGACTGGATACCATCTTCAAAAACACTATCACATTCATCACCCTCATGACTCATAGCTTCAGCAAAGTTACGAATTGAAAATGACCATAGACAGATGATGTGAGACACAATAGGAGTAAATCTTCAATTTCTTCAAGTAGTTTATACAGTAGTTGGCTCTGACTGGACACACTGAAACCGACAAACAATTAGGAACAGGAAGTGGTTGGTTTTCAAACCAGTTGGAAAGTAAACTAACTGGTTTTATTTTTCCTTCTTTTGTTCGTTTTTTTTCCGTTCGTCTGCTTTAAATTCAGGCATAGTCATGGCACCTCTGACTGATTTTTGCCTGAAGGCTTGCATTCTGTTTATTCTTAACGTCCCTCGCCATTCAAGAAAGCCATACTCCGACTTCAGAATTACGTGTAATTTAGATCATCAAATAAAGGATCAGGGTTTCCTTTTGTCCAACCGGGTAGGGACAATTTTTGGTTCAAGCTGGCCTAGAATCCCGAAATTTTCCACGTCACGTTATCACTAACGCAGCGTGTTATCAACTTTGCTATCGGTGATCCCCAATTGTCTGTTATGCATGTGCTTATGTTATATGAGAGACGCACTAGCGTAGTTGTTAGTGAACTCGCTTCTTTGGCTAACGGGCCGGGTTCAATTCCACAGTGGGCGTGGAATATATTTCCGACCGTAACGGCTCTTAGGTTGACCCAGCGCCAAATGGGTACCTGGAAAGCACTTTAAGTAAAGGCGGCCGGCGTGATGTTGACCACATCTCCATCATGTTCCGACGATCAATAAAAAATACGGGCCTAACACGGTATTACCAATATAATAATAATAATAATTCCTCTCGTACCGTTATACTTTACATAGGACCTGCAAGTAATTTCTCCATACTGCTCTGTCCTGGACAACTCGCTCAATCCCTTCCATTGAAATGAGCCCGACATTTCTTGCCTCTCTTAGCAAAGTTCGTTTCAGGGTTTTCCTAGAGGGTCCTCTCTTTCTTGAACCCGCTGCATCCCACTTCAATGCCTGCTTTAATATTCTTTGATAATTTCACATCAGATGGAAGTATCGATAGCGAAAGCAGCAATCGTTACACAAAAGCTAACCAAGTACTGGAACAGTTAACACCACTGTTGTCACATAAAGAGATACCGCTAAAAACTAAAGAAAATCTCATTAGAACGATTTTCTGGCCAACACTATGTTACCAGTGTCAAACATGGCCAATAAAAGCAGCTAATGAGCGGAAAATCATAGCGACAGAGATGAGGTGCATTAGAAGAGCTGCAGGTGTGACAATAAGAGACAAAATTAGAAATGAAGAAATCAGAAGAAGATTGGATATGAAACCAGTCATGCAATTCAAAAAAGAACAACAGATTAAATGGTTTGGACACCTGACAAGAATGCCCTGGTATCGCCTACCACAGAGAGCCACACAGAAAAAAGTATAAAGAGTACAAAGCAAGAGGAAGACCACGCAAAAGATGGAGCGACGACATCAAGAACAGCCTTACGTAAATGAATATCAGCTTACAACGTGTTTAATACAAGCACACACAAGATCACTACGACCCCCGCCTCCCCTCCACTTCAACACTTCTATAAAGAAGTAAATGGTGAAAGAGAAGAAGATAATTTCTTTTTTGTGTGCATTTGTTTACATTTTGTTTACAATTTGTTTATGATTTGTTTATAAAATGTTCCAATGTTAATAACTGTTATTAAAATGTCAAATGTTGAACAGATGTTTGTTTAATTTGTTACTTGATAAATCAGAATATCATAGTTGTGTTTGCTAATGAGGGAGCCGTGATAGTTCAGTAGTTAGTGTATTTACTTTGTAGACGCGAAGTCCCAGGTTCGATATGTCATTCTGGAGTGAGATTCTGTTTCTACCTGCCACGACTCTCACGTCGATCCAGCTTCAATTTTGGTACCAGAGAAACACTAGGAAGTAAAAGTGACCGACGCTATGTAGACTACGTTAATAATCTTCTGGGATTATGTGGCGTAGTGGTTAAACAGATTTTCTTGCGATATAAAAGTTATGTGTTCGAATCCAGACTGTTTCGTTCCGTTCATGAGCAACATTTTTTTCCTGAGATCCCTTAGGATTGTTGTTGGAGCTACGGAGTTTGTGTTTTGTGTACTACTCTCGGCAGGTGACGTGCTATTTCTGAGAGGGACCGAACCATATGGGGTAAAACCCGATGCAATGAAGTCAAATTTGAGTCTGGGCTTTTTAAAAATTATTATTATTCTGTTCCGGCCATTTTACTTATTTCTTTCACCTTTCCCTCAGATCTATCATTATATATCTTCTTCTTTTGTCGTTACACTGCTACGGGTTGTTGTCCAGTGTCGTGGTTTTCTGTTTGTGTCATGCACTGTTCTAGTGGCTTGAGTGATAGTTATTTTACTTTTGTCTTGCGCTGTTCTAGTTGGCTTGGGTGATAGTTATTTTACTTTTGTCTTGCGCTGTTCTAATAGCTTGGGTGATAGTTATTTTACTTTTGTCTTGCGCTGTTCTAATAGCTTGAGTGATAGTTATTTTACTTTTGTCTTGCGCTGTTCTAATAGCTTGGGTGATAGTTATTTTACTTTTGTCTTGCGCTGCTCTAGTTGGCTTGGGTCATAGTTATTTTACTTTTGTCTTGCGCTGTTCTAATAGCTTGAGTGATAGTTATTTTACTTTTGTCTTGCGCTGTTCTAATAGCTTGGGTGATAGTTATTTTACTTTTGTCTTGCGCTGCTCTAGTTGGCTTGGGTCATAGTTATTTTACTTTTGTCTTGCGCTGTTCTAATAGCTTGAGTGATAGTTATTATTGACAAACCTCCCCATGAGGCCATTACCTTGTAGTGGTGGGGAGGCTTGCGTGCTCCAATGATACAGTGAGCTATGACGGCGGGAACTTATGTTCCCGGAAGGGTTACCCAAGCCGGAAAGGTCACTGAAGAGGGACAGACGAAGCATGGTCTCCTGGTCCTCCAGGTTGGGGTTGGCTTGGACTAACAATCCCATCCTTTAAAAAAATTAAAGTTACGGAAACAACAACAAACATACAACCTATCTACGGGCATGAAGGGCTACCAGAGTCATTGACTCACATGACTGGAAGTGGTGAAAGCCGAAAGGAAGCTACTTTCATGAGGACGGAAGTCCTGAATGCCAAAACCAAGACCAGAATTGGATGCTGGAATGTAAGAACAATGTACGAAACTGGAAAACTATCACAAATAACAGCAGAAATGAGAAGATATAATCTACATATCCTAGGGGTTAGCGAGAGCAGATGGACAGGAAATGGAAGAAGTACCACTGCAACAGGTGAAACAGTCCTTTTTCTGGACGAGA
Source organism: Arion vulgaris (assembly GCA_020796225.1). NCBI lineage: Eukaryota > Metazoa > Mollusca > Gastropoda > Stylommatophora > Arionidae > Arion > Arion vulgaris. The sequence continues at coordinate 8,417,276 of CM036762.1, forward strand.
CGATGACCTACACCATGAAGGAGTAGCAGTAATCCTAAGAAAGGGCGTGGAAAAGTGTCTGTTAGAATGGAAACCTATCAGCAGCCGCTTGATTAAGATCAGACTAAAGGGGAAACATACAAACATCACAATCCTACAATGCTATGCGCCAACTAATGATAGCGAAGATACAAAGAAAGACTCGTACTACGAAAACCTACAAGCAGAATTAGACAAGTCACCATCCCATGATGTTATCATTGTTATGGGAGATCTAAATGCGAAGGTCGGACAAGACAACACGCATAGTTATAGAACTATGGGAAAATATGGATGTGGTATGATGAACGAAAATGGGAACGTTTAGTAAACTTCCGCAGCATGAACAATCTCGTTATAGGAGGAACCCTATTTCAACATTTAGATATCCACAAATTAACATGGTATTCCCTAATGGCAGAGATAAAAACCAAATAGACCATATAATGATCAATGGACCCTGGAGACGCTCGCTGCTAGATGTTGTAGTCAAGAGAGGTGCAGATGTTGGTAGTGACCACCACCTAGTCACAGCTTATGTCAAACTTAAACTAAGAAAAACAGGACAACAGAAAAACTTCCAAAAAAGGTTCGATGTGGATAGACTAAAAGACACGGAAGTAAGGGATAAGTTTATAATGCAGATAAAGAACAGATTCCAAGCCCTAGAAAGTAATGAAACTACGGATGAAACTGACAACATAGATAGAACATGGGACAACATAGCATCTATATATAGCAAGAGCAGTGAAACATGTCTAGGGTACCGCACAAAGAAAAGAAAAGAATGGATAACACCAACAACATGGAAAATAATAGACAGCCGAAGAATATTAAAAAGAAATTGTTAGAAGCAAAGTCCGAAAGACTGAAAGCAAGATACCAAGAACAGTACAAAGCGCAAGTAAAGAAATCAAACGGGCTGTGAGAGCCGACAAAAGAATGTATGTTGAAGACCTGGCAGTACAGGCAGAAGAAGCAGCAAAAAGTGTGATCAGGGGAAAAGTGTACAAAATTACAAAGCTAATAAGCTGGAAACATTACAGAAGATCAAATACTCTCATAAAGGATAAGAATGGAATACTATTGACAACGGAAAAGGAACAAGAAATACGATGGACAGAGCATTTTAAAGAATTGCTAAACAGACCACCTCCAACGGTAGTAGCAGACATACCAGAACCAACAGAGGAGTTAGAAATTGGCATTGAAACACCCAGCCAGGATGAGATCATTACAGCAATTAAATCTCTTAAGAATAACAAGGCACCAGGGGAAAGATAACTTAAACGCAGAACTATTCAAAATAGACCCAGAACTTGCAGCTAATATATTGCAACCCTTGTTTACTACTATTTGGAATGCCCAAATAATACCTGATGCATGGAACAGAGGAGTCATCATCAAGATACCCAAAAGGGCTCCCTTGCCGATTGTAATAATTGGCGTGGAATAACACTGCTTTCTGTCCCAAGTAAATCTTAAGCAAAATCATCGTACAACGTATTACTGACGCTGTGGATAAGAAACTGAGAAAGGAACAAGCAGGATTTCGCAGAGGACGGAGCTGTATAGGCCAAATATTTGCTCTTAGAAATATCATAGAACAATGCACAGAATGGCAAAGCAAACTCTATATCAACTTTGTAGATTTTGAAAAGGCTTTTGATAGCATACACCGCGAAAGTCTATGGCGTATCTTAAGATGGTATGGAATCCCACTGTGTTTTATAAATATTAAAAAGCTGCTACAGCAAGTTTGCATGCAGTGTTGAAACTTCAGAACTAAAGTTTGAAGTAAAAACAGGCGTGCGACAAGGATGTGTTATGTCAGCCCTATTGTTCAACACTGTCATAGATTGGGTGATGCGTAAAACAACGGAAGATAAGGCAAGAGGTATTAGATGGACGCTCACATCCACGCTGGAAGACCTAGATTTTGCAGATGACATCGCACTCCTATCTCATACACATAGAGATATCCAGGAAAAGACCTGCCGCCTTAACCAATATAGTGAGATGGTTGGGCTGAAAATAAATCAGAAGAAAACTGAGTAATGACTCGAACATAGCAACCCCAGCACCAGTCAAACTAGAAGGTAAACCTCTCGAGATACAACCGCTTTCACATACCTTGGAAGTGTTATTAGCAATGAAGGAGGCGCTGGATCTGACATTAAAAACAGACTGAGTAAAGCACGAAGTGCATTCATGACCCTTCAGACCGCCTGGAAATCTGCCCAATACAGCATCAGAACCAAGACTAGTATCTATAACAGCTGTGTGCTGTCAACTTTGCTGTACGGATCGGAATGCTGGAGAATGACAGAACAGGATATGTCCAGACTCTCCGCCTTTCATACAACTTGTCTGCGAAAAATCTTACGCGTGTACTGGCCGACTACTATCTCGAATCAAGAATTGCTTGCACGATGCCAACAAGAGAATATGGCACTATCATCCGAAGACGACGCTGGAGATGGATTGGACATGTGATGCGCATGGAGACTGGCTCCGACTCGAAAACTGCACTGAGATGGACTCAGAGGGTAGGCGAAAGCGTGGAAGACCCAAGACGACTTGGAGGAGAACGATAGAGCAAGAGCTGAAGGAAATGAATCATAGCTGAACACAATACAGAGGAAGGCCATGAACAGGGAAGAATGGTGTACGTTTGTTGCTGCCCTAAACGCCAGGGGCGTAACAGGCTAAAGAGAGACACCTGACAAGAATGTCCTGGTATCGCCTACCACAGAGAGCCACACATAAAAAGTATAAAGAGTGCAAAGCAAGAGGAAGACCACGCAAAAGATGGAGCGACGACATCAAGAACAGCCTTACGTAAATGAATATCAGCTTACAACGTGCTTTAATACAAGCCACACAAGATCATTACGACCCCCACCCGCCTCCCCCCTCCACTTCAACACTTCTATAAAGAAGTAAATGGTGAAAGAGAAGAAGATAATTTCTTTTTTGTGTGCATTTGTTTACATTTTGTTTACAATTTGTTTATGATTTGTTTATAAAATGTTCCAATGTTAATAACTGTTATTAAAATGTCAAATGTTGAACAGATGTTTGTTTAATTTGTTACTTGATAAATCAGAATATCATAGTTGTGTTTGCTAATGAGGGAGCCGTGATAGTTCAGTAGTTAGTGTATTTACTTTGTAGACGCGAAGTCCCAGGTTCGATATGTCATTCTGGAGTGAGATTCTGTTTCTACCTGCCACGACTCTCACGTCGATCCAGCTTCAATTTTGGTACCAGAGAAACACTAGGAAGTAAAAGTGACCGACGCTATGTAGACTACGTTAATAATCTTCTGGGATTATGTGGCGTAGTGGTTAAACAGATTTTCTTGCGATATAAAAGTTATGTGTTCGAATCCAGACTGTTTCGTTCCGTTCATGAGCAACATTTTTTCCTGAGATCCCTAGGATTGTTGTTGGAGCTACAGGTTTGTGTTTTGTGTACTACTCTCGGCTGGTGACGTCTATTTCTGAGAGGACCGAACCATATGGGGTAAAACCCGATGCAATGAAGTCAAATTTGAGTCTGGGCTTTTTAAAAATTATTATTATTCTGTTCCGGCCATTTTACTTATTTCTTTCACCTTTCCCTCAGATCTATCATTATATATCTTCTTCTTTTGTCGTTACACTGCTACAGGTTGTTGTCCAGTGTCGTGGTTTTCTGTTTGTGTCATGCACTGTTCTAGTGGCTTGAGTGATAGTTATTTTACTTTTGTCTTGCGCTGTTCTAGTTGGCTTGGGTGATAGTTATTTTACTTTTGTCTTGCGCTGTTCTAATAGCTTGGGTGATAGTTATTTTACTTTTGTCTTGCGCTGTTCTAATAGCTTGAGTGATAGTTATTTTACTTTTGTCTTGCGCTGTTCTAATAGCTTGGGTGATAGTTATTTTACTTTTGTCTTGCGCTGCTCTAGTTGGCTTGGGTCATAGTTATTTTACTTTTGTCTTGCGCTGTTCTAATAGCTTGAGTGATAGTTATTTTACTTTTGTCTTGCGCTGTTCTAATAGCTTGGGTGATAGTTATTTTACTTTTGTCTTGCGCTGCTCTAGTTGGCTTGGGTCATAGTTATTTTACTTTTGTCTTGCGCTGTTCTAATAGCTTGAGTGATAGTTATTTTACTTTTGTCTTGCGCTGTTCTAATAGCTTGGGTGATAGTTATTTTACTTTTGTCTTGCGCTGTTCTAATAGCTTGGGTGATAGTTATTTTACTTTTGTCTTGCGCTGTTCTAATAGCTTGAGTGATAGTTATTTTACTTTTGTCTTGCGCTGTTCTAATAGCTTGAGTGATAGTTATTTTACTTTTGTCTTGCGCTGTTCTAATAGCTTGGGTGATAGTTATTTTACTTTTGTCTTGCGCTGTTCTAATAGCTTGGGTGATAGTTATTTTACTTTTGTCTTGCGCTGTTCTAATAGCTTGAGTGATAGTTATTTTACTTTTGTCTTGCGCTGTTCTAATAGCTTGGGTGATATTTATTTTACTTTTGTCTTGCGCTGTTCTAGTGACTTTGGTGATAGTTATTTTTGCTTTTGTCTTGCGCTGCTCTAGTTTGTTTGAGTGATAGTTTTGCTCTTTGGCAGATTCAGTTATACCGTCTAACCATCGTTTTCACCATTTGAGAAATATATATTTTAATGTATTTGTTTCAATATTTCTTAATTTGTTATACACCACTTATTGTTTTCTTCTCAATTGTTTTGTTAGTTATCGTAACTTACCCCAACCACTCCTTTTTTTCTTCTCAGTGTAAATATTCAGTCGAGATTACCTAATAATATTGTGTGTCCAACGAGCCCAGTTCTTGCACTTTTTTTGGACGCCTGTCTTACAGCTACACTGCATCGCTAGCATATCAAACATCACTAAATATGAGTACGGTTTTTTTCTCACATGCGCACGGCACCATGACGAGGTTTTTATTGCATAATTAATTTATCTTGGTTAAGTCAAAACAAACTCAAATCTGAGAATCTTTCAATCGAATGTGAAGTTAGTGCTGTTGTACGGCTTGGAAACATGGATGACAAAAAAAAGAAAGCACCAGAAAACTACAGACCTTCGTAAATGGATGTTTACGTAGAATAGAGGGATGAGATGAAAGGATAAGATTACAAATAATGGTGGCGTCTGTGGCTAGGGGTTAGTGACTCGGTCTATTAACCCCGACGTTCTGAGTTCGAATCACGCTGCGGACAGTTTGCTTGCAAATTGTTTCCGTTGATTTTAACAAAAGGACGATGGCGCCACCCGTTCAGAAAGCAATGGTAAACTACTGAACGTATAAGTGGTGCCTAGAACGGGAACGCAAAGGAAGGATTACAAACGCGGAACTCAGAGAAAGAACTAAACAGATATCAATGGAGAAAGAGCTAAGCTGGAGATGGATAGGACATACATTGAGAAGACCGACTGGAAGCATTGCAAGATAGGCACTATTTTGGAGCCCGTATGAAAAGATTAGTAGGAGAAACCTTAGAAATACCCATAGAAGAGAGTTGGAAACTTATATTAAAAGAAAAGGCAAGACATGGAAGGAATTGGAAGGGGTGGCAAGACGAGGAAGGGTTGGAAGAAGTTTCTTGAAAACATGTCTTGCTCCGTTGAGAGTTGAAAGGTAAGAAGAAGAGTCAAACCAAATTCAAAGTTTAGTTACTTCTCAAATATGTAATATCTACAAGCCAGGAGTAAAATTTCGATTAAATCGTTTGTTTATTTGTTGTGTAGGGAAGTAATTCCTCATTAAGCGAATGTATGCTTCTTTCAACCTAAGTGCAGGCTTTTTGGTTGTATGATATCGTGTAAGCTAACAAGCATGAGAGAGAGAAAAAAAAGGATGAACTCATCCAAGAACATGGATGCTTGTCATGTTGAGATTTCGATTAACTAAGAAAACTAGATGCAATATTAGTTTCCTCCACAATCCCCCTTTCTAAAACCAAAATAAAACCTCCGACCCCACGTTGAAAAGATGAAAAGAATTGTGAATGCGCGGAACAATGAAATGACAGAGATTACCACTAGGAGACGGATAACACCTGACCTGGTAATACGTTTGGCACACCAACATCCCTGCGGGTAATATGTTCTTCAGATGCTCTACTCGCCATCTGTAAATGCGTCTGTAACTAAAGCAATGCTTGCACGAAATTACACCTTGTGTAAGCTAACATTCCGTCAGCCACAATAGATTGTTCCTTTCTATGAAAGAATAACATTTTTCTTTGATGTAAGAAACCCACGCGCAGATCCCGCTATAGAGCGTCGCGTCTTTCCGGCAACGAACCAATAGCAATCTCCATTCTAAGCGTCGGGTTTCCCCGATAGTTAAATCTCGGTCTGGATTGGCTGCGGTGTTGTCACCTGCGTCTGCGTTACCGAATCCTTTGATGTATCGACTGTGCAGGTGTTTATGATGGGTCCACTGTTTCTAAAAGTCATCCCAATCATTTAGGGAAGCTCAGTTATATTCTGCGATATATTTGTCTTGGTGTCTAAATAATGTAAATGCTACACCCAGTAATTAAATGGTGACCTAGTTTTGTAAAGCATTGCACGACAGTTCGCTGGCAAGCTTCATAATATTTATATCAACGGAATATCAATGCTGTACATTCAATGCTATTGGAATACCAAATGAGCAATGGTGTTAAAAAAATACAATAAGCAGAGAAAGAGAAAGAGTGAGTGAGAGAGAGAGAGCGCGCGCGAAAGAGAGTGATGATAGGTAGAACATTGCTAGCAGATTCCCCTTCTTCTTCTTGCATTCGACCGTTATAAATTCAGGTTTAGTCAGGACGCCTGGTACGACATATTTTTGCGCGAAGCGCTTCCTTATTATCATTGTTCCCCGCATACAGACGTGCCGACTCAGACTTCAGATGTAAAGCTAGCAGATATATTAGAAATGATGATAGTGAAATATAAGACCTATAGAAATAAAAGCAGTAGTTTGAAAACCAGAAATGTTCTCTTTATATTTTACTTTCTCACTATCTTCTTTGTAATGTGGGGATTAAAGCCTCTTTAAGCCGAGGCACGCCTCTTTCAACTTCAGGATGAGCCTTTGTTTTGGTTATATCAGAGCCTGTAGGTCAACAAACCTGAATAAAAGGAAAGATTTTGTTGTTGCAATGCAAGACACTATAATTATTGTCTGTCATATACTTCTTAATCTGTTTGCGTCAAAGAAAAGGAAAAAGAAGAAGAAGATATATATATATATCAAGTAAAAAGTAAAGGAACCCTTTCATACCTCGTGGTATATACGGCAATACAGTATTAGGCCTGTATTATTCATTGACCGTCGGCACACGATGTGGTCAGCATCACGCCGACCGCCTTTACTTCCCAGAGCATGTCTGGTACCCAGTTGAGGCTGGGTCGACCTAGAGCCGTCGTAGTCGGGAAAAATTCCACGCGCACTGCGGGAGTTGAACCCAGACCTTGAGAAGCGAGTTCACTAACAACTACACTAGACTCTCATATATATATATATATATATATATATATATATATATATATATATATATATATATATATATATATATATATATATATATAGCTTTGATGAACTCTTTTTCATACATCAAGTATATAGGGCAATACAGTGTTAGGCGCGTATTTTTCATTAACCGTCGTAACACGATGGTCATGTGGTCAACATCACGCCGATCGCCTTTACTTTTTTCCGATCCAGAAGCACTTGAGCTTTCAGCTCTTCGGCTCGGTGCCGTGGACATCGTAACCCTTCGGTTCGGTGCCACGAACACCGTGAATCTGGAGAACCTGTGGCTTTTCTGCCAGCCCGCGGAATTGAACCCGCACTCACAGGAGCTTGTCACCCGTCGTCTAACGCACTACGAACATGCTGGGCAGGTAGGTTCCACCTTTACTTCACAGAGCTATTCCTGGTCCCAATTTGAGCTCTGTCGACCTGATAGCCGTTAGACTACAAAAAAATTGTCAATTTCTACTGTGGAATTTAAAATAGATGAGACTGCAGTAAAACTATTTGATTGGCAAAACACGTAATCACAAAGTACTGTAGTTTTACAAATTTTGACCAACATGGCCTTTATCAAGCAAACGAACAACAGGAGTGACAAATTTAAAAACAAATGACATTTCAGCTCTTGAACTTTTCAGCTCTTCGGCTCGGTGCCATGGGCATCGTAACCCTTCGTTCGGTGCCACGAACACCGTAAATCTGGGGAATCTGTGGCTTTTTCTGCCATTTCGAGGAATTGAACCCGCACACACAGAGGATAGTCACCCGTAGTCCAACACGCTACGAACACGTTGCCCAGCTCATTTTACTTCTCAATGTTTTTCTGGTGCATAACTGAGGCAGGGTCTACCTGAGAGTCGTTGTGGTTAGAACAAGTTCCACTCCTAACGTTGATTTTCCACCTGGGACCACGGTGTTTACGAAACAAGTGCACTAATCACTTTTTTTTCCTATAACGTTTTTGTTGAGGTACTTGCATAGTTATGTTTTTTTTTTATGTCAGAAGGCATCACCCCACTCCACAAAGTAAACAATACCCAGCAATACCATAACGTATGAAGGGATTTTGGAACCCATTTCAACTCCTTTTCAACTCACAACGGAGCACAGGTCTTCAGCAAACTTCTTCCAGCTCTTCCTCTCTCTTGCATCCCTTCAAATTTTGTCCATGTTTTACCTACCCTTCAATATATCAGCCTGCAGCCCTCTTCTCTAGGTATTTTGTGATTGACGTAAGGAACTTAATAGATTTTGTCCATGTTTTACCTATCCTTACAATAATATATCAGCCTGTGCAGCCCTCTTCTCTAGGTATTTTGTGATTGACGTAAGGAACTTAGTAGATTTTGTTCAAGTTCGCGCCATTACAAAAAAATTATTATAAAAAGTGGAGCGTAAAAACGTAGTTCGCGTATATTCCTTCCTTTCGTTCGCTTGAAATATTGTCTATATATTCAATGTTGTCTCTTGTATGAACTTCACTGTCTTTTGTAGCTCACACAGAGGTCCGTGTAGTTTTCTGTCGAGTGTTGTTTCGTTAGGCCAGTGAGTTTGCCTCAGTGTATCATATTCGGGGCAGTCTTGAAGTATGTGCTCTGCAGTCTGGTTTGCCTGTCCACATGTACACATGGCTGAATTGCCAATCTTGAATTTTGTATACATGTGGCTGCGGAGCCGACTGTGTCCTGTTCTAAGGCGCAGAATAACAACTGGTTCCAATCTGCTCATATTATAGTAATCGTCTTGTGTTGGTATTTGTGGCTTTCTCATTGATTTAATCATCCTTTTCTTTTGGTGGTAGGTAACTGGCACATCCGGCTGCTCTCCTGCAGCACCTTCCTTGTCCAATCGGTCTGCTGTTTTATTTCCTGGTATTCCACAGTGAGAGGGTATCCACTGCAAGACGACCCTGCGATGCTTGGACAATAGTAGGGTCTGTAGACCTGGCAATTTTCTGGACTGAAGTGCTTGGAGTGCTGATTTTGCATCAGTCAAAATACAACAGGTTGAGATCGGGTCTGGTATTCAACAGTTTTTCAGTTGCCACCTTCATTGCCTGTTCGCGTATATTAAAAGTTCAGGGCAGTTTGCCACACCCCCTTCGTCCTAAAATAAATAATATCGGAGTGTACGTGGTTGAACTTCAGAAAACTCTCATTCTTGGGGATCTAAATTACAAATACCTATGTGGTCGGAGTACTGGCGATAGACACTGGTGACAAGGAAAGCAAATCTTCACGCAAAAACTAGTCAGTAAAGCCATATTAAGCGCCATGATTACACTTGAATTCATAACAGGTAAACAGAAAAAAAGATCTTCACTCATATATTTCTTCAATTATCTTTATCAACTAACTTAATCTACTTTCATCAACTTATTTAATCTATTTTCATCAACTTAATCTACTTTCATCAACTTACTTAATCTACTTTCATCAACTTACTTAATCTACTTTCATCAACTAATCTACTTTCATCAACTCTAATCTACTTTCATCAACTTAATTAATCTACTTTCATCAACTTACTTAATCTACTCTCATCAACTTACTAAATCTACTTTCATCAACTTTCTTAATCAACTTTCATCAACTTACTAAATCTACTTTCATCAACTTACTTAATCTACTTTAATCAACTTTCTTAATCTACTTTCATCAACTTAATCTACTTTCATCAACTTACTTAATCTACTTTCATCAACTTACTTAATCTACTTTAATCAACTTTCTTAATCTACTTTCATCAACTTACTTAATCTACTTTCATCAACTTACTTAATCTACTTTAATCAACTTTCTTAATCTACTTTCATCAACTTACTTAATCTACTTTCATCAACTTAATCTACTTTCATCAACTTACTTAATCTACTTTCATCAACTTAATCTACTTTCATCAACTTACTTAATCTACTTTCATCAACTTAATCTACTTTCATCAACTTAATCTACTTTCATCAACTTAATCTACTTTCATCAACTTACTTAATCTACTTTCATCAACTTAATCTACTTTCATCAACTTACTTAATCTACTTTCATCAACTTACTTAATCTACTTTAATCAACTTTCTTAATCTACTTTCATCAACTTACTTAATCTACTTTCATCAACTTACTTAATCTACTTTAATCAACTTTCTTAATCTACTTTCATCAACTTAATCTACTTTCATCAACTTACTTAATCTACTTTCATCAACTTACTTAATCTACTTTCATCAACTTAATCTACTTTCATCAACTTTCTTAATCTACTTTCATCAACTTAATTAATCTACTTTCATCAACTTTCTTAATCTACTCTCATCAACTTACTAAATCTACTTTCATCAACTTTCTTAATCAACTTTCATCAACTTACTAAATCTACTTTCATCAACTTACTTAATCTACTTTAATCAACTTTCTTAATCTACTTTCATCAACTTAATCTACTTTCATCAACTTTCTTAATCTACTTTAATCAACTTAATCTACTTTCATCAACTTACTTAATCTACTTTCATCAACTTAATCTACTTTCATCAACTTAATCTACTTTCATCAACTTAATCTACTTTCATCAACTTACTTAATCTACTTTCATCAACTTAATCTACTTTCATCAATTTTCTTAATCTACTTTAATCAACTTTCTTAATCTACTTTCATCAACTTTCTTAATCTATTTTCATCAGCTTAATCTACTTTCATCAACATTCTTAATCTACTTTCATCAACTTAATTAATCTACTTTCATCAACTTAATTAATCTACTTTCATCAACTTTCTTAATCTATTTTCATCAGCTTAATCTACTTTAATCAACTTTCTTAATCTACTTTCATCAACTTTCTTAATCTACTTTCATCAACTTAATCTACTTTCATCAACTTTCTTAATCTACTTTCATCAACTTAATTAATCTACTTTCATCAACTTAATCTACTTTCATCAACTTTCTTAATCTACTTTCATCAACTTTCTTAATCTACTCTCATCAACTTACTAAATCTACTTTCATCAGCTTACTTAATCAAATTTCATCAACTTACTAAATCTCCTTTCATCAACTTACTTAATCTACTTTAATCAACTTACTTAATCTACTTTCATCAACTTTCTTAATCTACTTTCATCAACTTAATCTACTTTCATCAACTTACTTAATCTACTTTCATCAACTTAATCTACTTTCATCAACTTAATCTACTTTCATCAACTTACTTAATCTACTTTCATCAACTTAATCTACTTTCATCAACTTAATCTACTTTCATCAACGTTCTTTTCCTACTTACATCAACTTTATTCATTTCTCTGCAAATGAACATTTCATCATCTTTATCTGCAACATTCATTCTTTCCTTTTTAACTGTTTCTCTTCATTTTGCTGATTTTCTTCAAGCTGTAATGGGAAAGAAATGGATGTAATCTTCCTCTTGTTTATCTTCTTCATCTTCTTATTTCTCTTATGTTTTCTCTTCACCGTCTTCTTCTTCTTTTCTTGTATTTTCTTTTTCATAGTGCCCAATGTTTTTATTTGTTAATAAACAAAAACTATAAATAGCACATGTGGGTCAGAAGAAAAGTTGGCGGGTTTTGAGCGTGTTAGTGTCATTGTTCTCACCTCTGGTTGGCGGAGAGAGGAGCAGATGTTGCTCACGCACAATTCGAGCGCGTGGCTAAAATCAATATCCTCTTGCTTTTCTTCTTAGTATTTCTCCATATCTCCCTCTTTCTTTCTGTTCGGATCGTCTAAAATAAACACCGTTAGCAAGACAACATTCAGAAAGAATGGGTTCCCGTATTTAAAAACAAAATGCAATCTGGCAACCAATGAACTTTCCTAACTACAAAGATAGCGTAATAAAGAAAAACGATTTTAACAAATTTTCTTTCTCAATTTTTTTTATTTACTATTAAATTATAATTATGTGCCTTTGTGTTAAAGAAGTAACAGATAAAATCAAACCAGCATGTTCTATTAAAGAAAGATTCTGAATAATGTAGAAGCCGCGGTATCTGAATACGCCGCGCTTTGTTGTTTTGCTTGAGACAACGTATCAAAGCGGTGTTTACAACAAAGGATATCACAACAAGAGTCCTAATTTGATGCCTCCTGGTATGCCATGTTGAATGAAGTCTTCTATTTATTTTGTCACGATATTGTAATATAGCTAAAACAGTGTTCACTTCCAAGTAATGCCGGTTCTTCTTTCAGTCATACAGCTGAAAGTGAATACCTAGGTACCTGTCGGACGTTCCGACTTGCGGGATAATTCGAAATACTATCTAATGTAAGGTACTACGTAAGTACTCTGCCACTGAAGATTTAAGCGCTCTGAAATGACATACGCGCGTATGGGTTTACAATGAATGCATATGGAACAATGTTGTTCAGTTTTCCAGATGCTGTAATGTTTCTATTATTAGACTATAACAGTGACATGGACACTGCGTCTATCAGGCCCACATCAATATATAAAAACATTTGATAATTTATAACTTAACATTGATGTAACGACAAAACTGGGAAAGTAATAACAATAATAATAAAGGAAGGAAGGAAGAAAGAGACGAAGACATACCAAAGAGAGCATAGGCGGTATTATTCGAAAAACTTCAAACGGTAGCTCTCAAAATGAGTCTCGGAAAACAATGCCCGCCACACGTCGCTTTCCGAAATGATGAATTCTTAAATTTGATTAAATTATCAGAACTTGCTCATTTCATGAATCTATTGATTGTTTGATTTCTATTGAGAATAATTTATTACTAATACATTTACTTCGAGATGTTGGTAGAATGACAAATGTAAATATTTACGATATCAATTACCTGTCTGTATTGACGTATCGATTAATTGATTGACGAATAAGCTAATGTGGTGACATACCAGCTGTCGCAATGACTCAGACATCTAGGTATAGGTATGGATATTTTTCTTCTCTTCTTCTTGCGTTCGCCGACTATGAGTTCAGGGGTAGTCAGGACGCCTGGTATGACACTTCTGACTGATTTTTGCGTGAAGGCCTGCTTTACTTTTTATCAATGTCCCCCGCCATACAAGTTTGTCTTCTCCAACTTCAGAGGTGATATTTATATTGTTGTTACTGTTTTCCTTTCTGTCACCTGCTATGAATTCGGGCATAGTCTAATATGGCGTCTATGACTGATTTTTGCGTGAAGATTTGCTTTCCTTTTCACCAGTGTCTCTTGTCATTCAGACGAGTTTTACTCCAACTTCAGAGGTACTTTAATTTAGATCTCGAACACTAGACCCTACCTGAATATGAGTCTCTGCAGTACTAAGCATTACACTACGCGCCTAGAGTTGTTGGTGGTTTCTGGGCCTGCAAGAAAGCCGGGTACTCTCCCGCACGCACTAAGCATTGCACTACGCACCTAGTTGGTGGTGGTTTCTGGGTCTGCAAGAAAGCCAGGTACTCTCCCACACTCTCTCTCTCTCTCTCTAGCCTGTTACGCCCTTGGCGTTTAGGGCAGCAACAAACGTACACCATTCTTCCCTGTTCATGGCCTTCCTCTGTATTGTGTTCCAGCTATGATTCATTTCCTTTAGTTCTTGCTCTATCGTTCTCCTCCAGGTTGTCTTGGGTCTTCCACGCTTTCGCCTACCCTCTGGAGTCCATCTCAGTGCAGTTTTCGTGTCGGAGCCAGTCTCCATGCGCATCCCATGTCCAATCCATCTCCAGCGTCGTCTTCGGATGATAGTGCCCATATTCTCTTGTCGGCATTGTGCAAGCAAGCACTCTCCCGCACGCACTATAGGAAACAGGGTGAAAACTCATACTTCCTGGAGGTTCGACAACAACAGATCTCTAACACAGTAATCATGGTCTTTCTGTAGTCCAACAGCGTACAGTGTGCCCACTGAAAATGCGTGGTCCAAGCTGGACTCAAACCCCTGAGTTTCCACGACACAAGGTCACTAGCGTAGCTTGTTATCAATTTCGCTATCGGTGAGCCCATCGATATGGATATCAAACAACAACTGATCAATAACATTTTCTAACTTAACCTCTGTTATCAATATCAAGATATATTGATCTTTTGACCATTGATATACTGTCCATGACAAAACTTAGGGAACCAACATTCCATAAGTGTGAAGAGGAGCTGGCTCGCCTACCTCCCGCATTCTTGCATAGAAATATGAAGGGGCATATATTTGAGACCATCGCTCGAGTGGTTACCGGGGACAAATTTGGGGTGTAAAGAATAGAACCACTGTTACCTGCACGCATGTCATAAGAGGCGACTAAGGATGGTTTGGCTGAAATTGGATGCACATGTCCTAAACGTGTAGAAGTCTATGCGTTTAGGGGCCTACCAAACCAATGTGCAACGTATACACGTTCTTGGCAAAGATCAAGCACATCACAAAGAGTGATTAAAATTGGTCGTAAAGAATGAACACAAAGAAGGAGAAGAAGAAGATTTGATACCATGCGGGACATTTTCATTTTTCAAGATAACATAATAAGAAAATACGAACCAGTATCGTTGACACAGCAGATGAACATCTCTCTTTCTCGCTGACATTCCCTTCTTTAACTCCGAAAGTAATGTGTTTGCCAGACATGACGGGACACTGCCAAAATAATAATAATAATAATAATAACATAGCAATGTCTTTCGTGCCATTGGTACCAGGTTCGCTACTTTGTGAAGCCATTTGGATATTTTTTTAAGAGAATTCCAATCTCAGTGTAAGTGAGATCAAGTTCAAAATCGAGAAGAACGGGCTTGAAAGACGATGCACGGGCAAAATTTATTAGAAACGATTAAAAGTAAAAATTCCTACAAAAATCTCTTCACCGTCTTCAAAAGGACATCGGGGTCATCGCTTTACAAGTGAACCAAAGGGGATGCAAGAAGATTTAGTAGCTCGGCTTTTGCTGTGAGACGCCTCATAGCTCGGTTCGAACCTACTGTCGGCATTTGTCGAGTCCCTGGTCTTACTCAGACGATAACGTTGAGACCTCGAAGTCGGAGAAAATCAGCCTGTATGCGAGAATACTAATTACATACATTACAACTGCCAGTGTAAAGTAATTTACAATGTGCCACGCTGTTGCCTTTGTAAGCAATTGGAAAAACGATTTTCACGCAAAATCAGTTTCAGAGATGAAACTCGTCCGAGCTTTGAAACGACAAGAAAAAACAAAAAAAAAACACAACAACGGAGCTCATGCACTACAGCTGAAGTCTTCATATGTAAGAAAGAGATCGGAGCACACATGGTTACTCACCGAAGTGCAATGATAATAGTCCTATCAATCAATCAATCTATTAAGCCTAGACATGTTCCTGTAAACATAAGAACGAACGTTTTATTGGTTATATCAGAGTGTGTAAACCAACAAATATAAAAATATGTTGAACTTCTTTTGGTTGCAAACACAAAGCATCTCTATGTTTCAATAAAACCAAATTCGATTATTTGTGAAATTCATTAAATCGGTATCCAAGCTGACGAGCGAAATAATACCTTGCCCTACACAGTACAAATAAACGGCACACGTGCGGGAGCGAAGCAGACACGCGCGCATTTAAGGACACCACCATCTTCAGACGGAAAACAAAAATACATTTCAAGCCACAGAGATTTGAAAGTCTTGAATCTGAAGACAGTGCCGTTGGTTCATATAATTGCTATCGGAAAACATTATAATCTGTTCACGTGGCTGAGAACTGATGGAATTTCCGTCAGAATTTTCATGTTTAGGTGAGTATAATCAACACAGGTAGAATGTTTATGTTTATTACAGTGGTGGCTCGTTATTAAGGGCCAGTGGTGACGGGCTCTACCAAAAATCATGAATAACTAATATGTAAATACTAATATATAACTTAATTCAAAAGCATGATTTTGCCGTAAATTGTTGTCCGGCCCTACTAACAAAAATGATCACGAGCCGCCACTGGTTTATTATATGGTAAAAGTTTTATTATTTCGCGTTGTCCTCTTCTTCTTCTTCTTCTTGTGTTCGCCCGCTAACTGCCAATATGCTGCGTCGGCTCGGTCACAAATTCTGACTTTTTCTTCTTCTTGGACTAGACCGCTATCTTCTTCTTCGAGTGCTCCATATCGACCACTTGTAATCACTCTGTGTGATTTGTATGTGATCTGAACCTAAGAGCGATTGTACGTTGTGCCAGCTATGCGCCTAGAAGTAGACCAGCACATCCGATTTCTGAGCTACTTTTATTTACTAGGTAGCATCCTAGGGCCTACATCAGTCGTCTCTAGACATGCTTTGTAGGTCGCAGTGGTACTAGGGTAGCTTCTCTAGGTGCTACATCAGTCGCCTCTTACGACATGCATTGTAGGTCGCAGTGGTACTCTTCTATGTTTCCCTTGCGGGCCCTGGTACACACGGTAACTGACCGCTATTTTTTTCTTTATTTTCTTTTCTTTCGTCCCTTTCAACTCAGACGAAGTTCCATCTCTGAAACTGATTTGGTGAAAATCTGTTTTTCAATTCTTACAATGGCAGCAGGTGACATTGTAAATTACTTTATACTGGTAGCCGTGTGCTCAATGTACTCGTAATTAGTATTCCTCGCCATACAGGCAGATTTTCTCCGACTTCAGAGGTACTCACGTTATCGTCTGAGTAAGACCAGGGGACTCGAACAAATGCCGGACAGTAGGTTCGAACCGAGCTATGAGGCGTCTCACAGCAGCAGGCCGAGCTACTATCAACTACTCAGGCAGTCCCCACTCGACCGCTATGAATGTAGACGTAGTCCAGGCGCCTGTCCTGACTAATTTCTGTGGAGATCTGCGCAAAGCCTTCTTCTCTGCTTTCGGCCGCTATGAACTCAGATATAGTCAGACGCTTAGCATGGCACTCTGACATTTTGCGTCAATGCCTGCTTTCGTTATTACCAGTGTCCCCCACCATGTAGACATGCCTTCTCCAACTTCAGATGTATCATTTTGCTTTGTGATTATTGTGTCTTGACTGAAGCCAGAATATGATCGAACGAGTTTTGTACCAGGAATTTCCGCTCAGCTAACGGCAAGTGCTTTGGAATATAGGTTTCATGACCAGATCAATATTTGGTGTTCTAAGCTTCAAGCACCTTTTAAGTCAAATAGGGACGCCTATATGGTGGGTAAAAAGTAAAAAAAAGTATAAAGGAACCCTTTCATACCTCGTGGTATAGACGGCAATACAGTGTTAGGTCTGTATTTTTCATTGACCGTCGGCACACGATGGGTGATGTGGTCAGTATCACGCCAGCCGCCATTACTTTCCCAGAGCATGTCTGGTACCCATTTGAGGCTGGGTCGACCTGAGAGCGGTCGGGAAAAATTCCACGCGCACTGAGGAAGTTGAACCCAGACCACCATCCTTGAGAATCGAGTTCTCTAACAACTACACTCCCGCGGCTCTCTCTGTATGGTGGGGGGCACTGACAAAAAGGAAAGCAGGCCTTAACGAAAAATCAGTCAGAAACGCTATACTAGGGCCCTGACTATGCATGAATTTATAACGGGTGAGTGCAAATAAAAGAAAAAGCCAGAAATTGTGGTCGAGCCGATGCAGCATATTTTTCAGTTTGTTGGTTATTTGCGTTCGTTCTTATCAATCTGTTCTTTCTGTTCAGAAAGCAATGGCAAACTACTGAACGTATAAGTGGTGCCTAGAAAATCAACGACTCGTTTAATGTGGTTGATGGCTACGTCCTTTAGGATATGCCACGATTTTCATTTTCTTATCAATCGTTTAATACTCCTTTATGATCTGTGTGGTTTGCACCGAGAACGTGAGTACGTTGCGAAGCCGTTAAGCCCCTGTGGTATATAAGACAGGCACATGCATATTTCGACCAGTGTATGGGTACTATCCAACACGATACAAAGTTGTACAGACAGGTAACTAAGAGGTAACTAAAGTACAACATTTGTAGTTATACTGTAGGATGGTATTATATTCTGATTGGCAATAGGGTGACTATCAGAGCTGACTCATGCTAATAGTGACAGTGTATTGAACCTAATGTTTGATTGATTGGTAGGACCATCATCCTTACACTTTGATGAGTAACAATGTGTTCTCCGATCACTTTCTTACACATGAAGATCTCGACGGCTGTGCACGAACTGTTAGCACCGGCGAGGGTTCCCCCATGTAATTTAGGAAATGGTGAAAATATTAGGTAGGACATTTTTTATTTCTAATGAATTTTGGTTGGGCAGCAGCTTTCCAGCCTGCTCTTCTCGATTTTGAACTGTCAATGGTTCTTTTATGTGCTCAACTTAAACACTTGATCTACGTTTTATCGTTCGTCTCCGATAGGACTAGGCACTCGATGTCACCTACATACAATTAGGGATCGTTAGAATAAAGTTCGATCGCTACAAATGAGACGTGAACGTAATCACAGCCAACTCTAGATAACTAGGCCAGACAACTGACCGGGGTTTCCCTGACCTAGATTAGAAAAGGGAGATGGAAATTACAGATGTTTGATAGAACACTGCACGCTTTTTTGCAATTTTACTCAATTCTGTGAGTCTATGATTATTTATTGGTGAAAATATTCATAATATTGATATTCCTTATTGTTAAACTTAACTTGTTGCAAAATATAACTTCGATTTAGCATTTTGAGTTGATTTAAAAATGAATTCGTCTATATACACCAATAATGGCATGCGAGGTCACGTGCTGTAGTTGTGGTCTGATTTCCCATAATTCTTACACGAGTCCGAAGGCGTATAAGTGTACAGTCGGCTCTGACCTAATACGTTTGTAGCGTGTGACAAGCACCGTACGACAAAGTCACACGGAGACCACTATGCACTGTTCAATACCTGGCAGATCGATTTACCAAGATTTGTCTTCATCTGCAATCAGCTCTCATGTTAGTCTGGGATTCCACCAGATGATCTAATATACAGGGTGTTCAACTTAAAAGCAGCCCCAGTGATAAATATAAATTTGCCAGGTACGCATTGCATCTCGTATATTTACTATTTAAACCGGTTCTGACTAGCTTGTCCTACGTCAAATTTGTTCATCGCCCCTTCCCGCACTACAATTACACACCATCACACAACCTTGACCTATACTACGTCATAACTGAACCTTTAATTTCCATACATATATGCCAGATTAGCTCCATTCACAGGCTGCTTTTAAGTTGAACACCCTGTGTAGTTTTATATCTGTTGAAGAATATCGGTAATCTTTTTCGAACGTTCCATATCGACTCCTTTGTTAACCACTCTTTGTGATTTGTATGTGATCCGATCCTAAGAGCGATTGTTCGTTGTGACAGTTATGCGTCTACAAGTAGGCCAGCACATCCGATTTCTGCGACGCTTTTTATTTACTAGTGTAGCTTCTCCAGGCCCCTACCTCCGTCACCTTTTATGACATGTCTTGTAGGTCGCAGTTGTACTATTCTTTGCTCCCTTACGAGCTCGGTAATCTAATAATAACTGGGCTCTCAAAGGAGTTAATTCTTAATTTTCATGTTTGTTGGCCTACACCTTCTGATATAACCAAAACAAGGTTCGATCTTAGGTTGAAAAGGGCGTGCCTCGACTTAAAGAGAAAAGTCTCTTCAAGTCGAGGCACGCCATTTTCAACCTAAGATCGAACCTTGTTTTGGTTACATTAATTTCCTACAATTCAAGAATCTCGGTTCCATTCTTCTTTCTTTCTTTTCTCGAATCCTGTTTTGCATGACAGGGTCAGGATAAGAAGAGATTTCTAGTACGGGTTTTTGTGTGCACTTATTAAACATTGTTTTTGCTCCCTCTGAGGTCTGCCTGTTGCGTGGACGGCCTTTTGTTTTTTGCATTCATTGTATCGGAGTAACATTGCTCGTTGAGGTGCACTGTCGGTTGGTAGGTAATCTGCTCATACAGTCGCTAATCAAAGGTGATAGATTTGGGATGGTTGAGGTAGGACGTGGCTAGATTCTTTTCTCAGTTCTGCATGCAGTGTATTTTGTTTATTTTAACATCTTCATTCATCCGTTTCATTCTTTATTGTCTCTCTTTTTCTTTCTCAACTCTGTTTCATTATCTTCTTCTCTAAATATTTTTTGTTTCTCTGTCTACATTTACAACTTCATTGTTTTCTATGTCAATGTTATTGCCATACTTTCGTTATAAATAACAAACGTCAATTCTATCTATCCATCCATCCACCTATCCACCCATCTATCCATCTAAATCTATCTATCTGTCTGTCTGTCTGTCTAGCTTTCTATCTATCGTTTTGTCTTCTTCTATCTTCTATCTATCTATCTATCTATCTATCTATCTATCTATCTATCTATCTATCTATCTATCTATCTATCTATCTATCTATCATCATCTATCTATCTATCATCATCTCATCTATCTCATCTATCTATCTGTCTGTCTATCTGTCTGTCTATCTATCTATCTATCTATCTATCTATCTATCTATCTATCTACATCATCATCCATCCATCCATCCATCATCATCCCAAACCATCCATCCCCAAACATCCACCCCTACCACCTATCCATCTATCCATCCATCCATCTCTTGTTTGTCTGTGTCTGTTGGTCGATCAGATCCTCCCTACCTGTCTGTGTGATTGTATGTGTGTGCGTGTGGGAGGGTGGGCTTGTATGTATGTATGCATGCTCGTATATATGTAAGTTGTATATATGTATGTTGTATATATGTATGTTGTATATATGTATGTATGTATGTAAATACGTTTATATTGATGTATGTATGTATGTGTGTATGTGTGTGTGTGTGATAGGGACGCCTGTATGGTGTATGTGCGTTCGTGTGTGCGTTCATGCGTGCATATGTGTGCGTGTGTGTGTGTTCTTCTTCTTCTTTGCGTTCGTTCTTTACGACCAATTTTAATCACTCTTTGTGATATGTTTGATCTTTGCCAAGATTGGTTTGGTAGGCCCCTAAACGCAAAGACTTCTACACGTTTAGGACACATGCATCCGATTTCAGCCAAACCTCCTTAGTCGCCTCTTACGACATGCATGGCAGGTAACAGTGGTTCTATTCTTTACACCCCAAATTTGGGCCCCGGTAACCACTCGGGCGATGTATGTATGTATGCATGTATGTGTGCAGGCGTGTGTGTATGTATGTATGTGTATATATGTATGTATGTGTGTGTGTGTGTGTGGATGTATGTATGTATATATGTATTATGTAGGCATGTATACAATCACACATACTAAACTACTATCGTCTCCATGACAACCCATCCTCTGCCGCCAGTTGTCCTTGCAGGACGTGTTGTAAATGTTGGCCGATGCAGTCGTTCAAACACGAGGGTTGAATTTGGCAGTTTACCTCCATATCATAGCAGTACTGTTTGCGAAATAGTCAACCATTTAAAAAATCATGAACATTAAGTCATTTTGAGGGTTAAAAATGGAGGAAAAAACGCGATAGAAGGGTGGGTCGGAGGGAGCGCTCATAAAAACCACTACAGCACGCGGCAGCTGTGACATCGCGCGAGCGTCTGCCCCATTTTAGGGGCTCCACGCTCGAAAACTCCGCCCCTTGAACCAGTCGTGGGAATACTGGCAGCCGCCTTCCGCTATATCAGCGGTTCTCGCACAATGTTTCGTAGGCACATAATATTCTAGACAAGTTATATTCACTACATTACAACTCAAGGCTAAATAGAAATATCACATACATGAACAGAGAAATATAGAGATATTTACAAGGGAAGCTTTATTCTAGTATCATCATCAGCATCAAATAGCTTGTCCTGAGCAGAGCTTTGCCACCCCAACAGTCCTTCGGAATTTCTCTCTTTCAAAGGCAGATGTCCTGTCTTTACAGCCGTCATGTTTAAACCACCAGTTACATCATGAAGCCATCTTCTCCGTGGTCTTCCTCTTCTTCTCTTTTCTGGTATTCCTCCTTTCATAATGGTCTTCTCCAGCCCTTCGTATCTTTTTTATATTCCCTAAAATACCTAAATTCTCTCTTTCTTATTTGTAGCATTAGCCAATTTTATTTGAATTTGAGTTCTTTCTGTATATATATATATATATATATATATATATATATATATATATATATATATTTGTTCTATTCTCTGTCCAAGATATACGGATGGCTCTGTGTAACACTTATATTCAAAATCACATATATCTTTTTCCACTGCCTTATTAATGGTCCATGCTTCACACTCATATATCCTAATATAGAATTGAAATAATTAATAGAACAGGAAACCAAAGAGTTATGTATGTTTCTTATTGTTGATTGAGTGATACGACATCTCTATTGTACTTCTAGGAATAATGATATGTGCACCGATCTCTATCTTACACTGTAAGATCTCAGAGATAGTGCACACGCTCTGCAGCACCGACGTGGGTCTCCGAAATCACGGTATACGGTTGGACTACATGTTTCCTTATTCTTTACTTTGGGATCTTCTTCAAACGATCAATTTCAACCACATGTTAACACTTTGTGATTTCTATGTGAACTGAGCCTAAGAGCGATTGTACGTTGTGCCAGTTATGCGTCTACAAGTAGGCCAGCAGATCCGATTTCTGCTATGCTTTTTATTTACTAGGGTATCTTCCCTAGCTCCAACATCAGTCGCCTCTTACGACATGCCTTGTAAGTCGCAGTAGTACTATTCGTTGCTTCCTTTGCGGGCCCCGGCATCACACGGGCGGGTAGTCCGGCACCACGCGGGCGGGTAGTCCGGCACCACGCGGGCGGGTAGTCAGTCTATATGTTGAGAATGTTAAAGACCCTTTTCATGCCTACTTTGTGTTACCAGAGTCAAACATGGACAATAAGCAAATCACAGTCGACAAAAATAACTACATGCGATACCTACGAAATGTTACCAGCAACATCAGAAAAGAAAGAGTCACCAACATCACAATAATAAAGAAATTTGGGACAGAACCTTGCTTAAATTACATCAAGAAAAAAAAGAAAGAAGCGGTTTCAGAACTGGCGTGTTGGGCCGCTGGACTCTGCTGGATTTGTTGAGGCGGAGATCGGAGCACCTATGGACATGTTCTGAGTGATATGATGATAGTCCTCTGATAACTGATAGCTGGAGTGGTTTGCTCACTTATTAAGAATACAACTAAACTCAATTGTATACAGTCTTCTACAACAGAACATCAGAAAAGAAGGCGAGAGGCAGACCCCGAAAAAGATGCATAGATGACACTGCAGAATCCTGTCAGAAAAGCACAAAACAACTATTACTCATCCACTAGATGAGAGCAAAACCAAAAAGAACATAAAACCACGACACTGGACAACAACCCGATAACAGTCTTCTTTCTTCTTCTTTTCTCAAGTCCTGTTTGCCTCACAGCGTCAGATCAAGAAGAGATTTCTAAAACGTGTGATAACAGTGTGACGATAAAAGAAATATAGAAAACAACAAATTATTTTAAAATTGAAAAATTATTTCGTTATGCCAATTCTTTAAACAAAATTAAATTAAAAAAGCATTTTTACCTGACTAATCCCACTGAAATTGACTACACCCCGGTTTGTACACCGATTTGAGAATCATTGTTGTATAAAATCAATGGACTAACCTAGATTCCTTCAGTGCTTTCTATGTACACTAGCCGCGGTCGGGTAAAACTTGCAGCGGGGTAGAACAGTCGACACAGTACTTCAGAACCCAGTAGTCGAGGTCATCAGAGGCTAGAACCTTGCAGCATTGAGAATTTAACTGAGTAGTGAAGTTTGATTTGATGTAGATACATTTACTGGTTGTCGTCACATTACACAGTGTAGGACTAGAATATTCAGTGCTCGAGCGTCGTGCGAGGGTAGTTAAGCAAAAGTGTGAGTGCAAATACTGTTTACAGAGCAGGGGAAGGACAGCTTCTTAAATGCTAAATACTTTTGTGCCGTTTGCTGTGCCATCTGAGACAGGTAAGGTAGCAAATATCTTGTAATTTTCATGCAGTGTTTAATTATATTGGTAGGCACTTAGACGCTGTTACTCTAGTCAGATACCTTTACATCGATGTGGTCTGATTCTGCATCTATTATATGATCTCTATGGCGAAGTGGTAAAGACATTTGCTTATCGTTCTGCAAGTTCTAGATTCGAATCCAAACCGAGTCACATGTGC
The DNA here is from genome assembly GCA_020796225.1 of Arion vulgaris. NCBI lineage: Eukaryota > Metazoa > Mollusca > Gastropoda > Stylommatophora > Arionidae > Arion > Arion vulgaris. The sequence continues at coordinate 8,441,969 of CM036762.1, forward strand.
AATTTTCTCATGAGTTTCCTAGGACTCTTGCTGTAGCTACGGAGTTCGTGCTTTATGCAACACTCTCGGCAGGTGGCATGTCATTTCTGTAGATAGGGATGTAGCAATTTGGGGAAACCTGGTGCAATGAAGTAAATCCTTCGCTTTTCATGATCAGCATCTTTATGTTCTACATATATATCTTTTCATCGGAAGTGGATTGATTGGTTGATTGATAGGACCATCATCACTGCACTTTGGTGAGTAACCATGTGTGCTCCGATCTCTTTCTTACACAGGAATATCTCAGCTGCAGTGCACGAACTCCTTAGCATCAGCGAGGGTTGTAATTTTGAAGATATTTTTGTAGGAATAAAAAAAAAATCTTTTCTAATGAATTTTACCCGTGCAATGACTTTCAAGCCTGGTACGCCCCTGTCTGGAATAGAGACGATATAATAAACAAAAATTAAGATGCGAAGAATAGAGGGACAGATTGTAGGATAGTCACAAACGATGAGCTTATGAAGATAACAAGACATATCCTAGTAAATCAAGAGATGAAGAAAGGATGCTGACGCTGGATAGGACACGCCTTGAGTTTTTTTTCTTTCGTCCGCTTTCAACTCAGACGAAGTTTCATCTCTGAAACTGATTTTGCGTGAAAATCCGTTTTCCAATTTCTTACAATGGCAGCAGCGTGCACATTGTAAATTACTTTACACTGGCAGCCGTGTGCTCAATGTACTCGTAATTAGTATTCCCTCGCCATACAGGCAGATTTTCTCCGACTTCAGAGGTACTCACGTTATCGTCCTGAGTAAGACCAGGGACTCGAACAAATGCCGGACAGTAGGTTCGAACCCGAGCTATGAGGCGTCTCACAGCTAGCAGGCTGAGCTACTATCAACTACTCTAGGCAGTCCCCCACGCCTTGAGTAAATCCTTAAGAATTATAAGAAGATGGGGCACTTCCCTGGAACCCACAAAGAAAGCGAAAGAGAGGGAAGCCTAGAAATACATGGGAAAAAATTTGAAGGCAGAGATTAGTGATATATAGAAGAGTTGAAAGTAGCTGCAGGAGATAGCTAGAGATAAAAACAGTTGGCATGAGTAGAAATACATGGGAAAAAATTTGAAGGCAGAGATTAGTGATATATAGAAGAGTTGAAAGTAGCTGCAGGAGATAGCTAGAGATAAAAACAGTTGGCATGAGTAGAAATACATGGGAAAAAATTTGAAGGCAGAGATTAGTGATATATAGAAGAGTTGAAAGTAGCTGCAGGAGATAGCTAGAGATAAAAACAGTTGGCATGAGTAGAAATACATGGGAAAAAATTTGAAGGTAGAGATTAGTGATATATAGAAGAGTTGAAAGTAGCTGCGGGAGATAGCTAGAGATAAAAACAGTTGGCATGAGTAGAAATACATGGGAAAAAATTTGAAGGCAGAGATTAGTGATATATAGAAGAGTTGAAAGTAGCTGCAGGAGATAGCTAGAGATAAAAACAGTTGGCATGAGTAGAATACATGGGAAAAATTTGAAGGCAGAGATTAGTGATATATAGAAGAGTTGAAAGTAGCTCAGGGAGATATAGAGATAAAGTTGCATGAGTAAAATACATGGAAAAATTTGAAGGCAGAGATTAGTGATATATAGAAGAGTTGAAAGTAGCTGCAGGAGATAGCTAGAGATAAAACAGTTGCATGAGTAGAAATACATGGGAAAAAATTTGAAGGCAGAGATTAGTGATATATAGAAGAGTTGAAAGTAGCTGCAGGAGATAGCTAGAGATAAAAACAGTTGGCATGAGTAGAAATACATGGGAAAAAATTTGAAGGCAGAGATTAGTGATATATAGAAGAGTTGAAAGTAGCTGCAGGAGATAGCTAGAGATGAAAACAGTTGGCATGAGTAGAAATACATGGGAAAAAATTTGAAGGCAGAGATTAGTGATATATAGAAGAGTTGAAAGTAGCTGCAGGAGATAGCTAGAGATAAAAACAGTTGGCATGAGTAGAAATACATGGGAAAAAATTTGAAGGCAGAGATTAGTGATATATAGAAGAGTTGAAAGTAGCTGCAGGAGATAGCTAGAGATAAAAACAGTTGGCATGAGTAGAAATACATGGGAAAAAATTTGAAGGTAGAGATTAGTGATATATAGAAGAGTTGAAAGTAGCTGCAGGAGATAGCTAGAGATAAAAACAGTTGGCATGAGTAGAAATACATGGGAAAAAATTTGAAGGCAGAGATTAGTGATATATAGAAGAGTTGAAAGTAGCTGCAGGAGATAGCTAGAGATAAAAACAGTTGGCATGAGATGGTTGTGGGCATATGCCCTAATCGGAGTTAAAGGTCATAAGAGGTAGAAAGAGAAGAGACGATACTATACTATTGAAAACCATCTTGGAATGCAAGGTGGATGACAGAAGAGCAAGAGGAATAACGATACAGCTGGGAGAGGAACATCAGAAAGTTAACAGGTAATAGTCTGGATTAGTGTATAATCTCTGGATTAGTGTACAGTCTCTGGATTCGTGTACAGTCTCTGGATTAGTGTACAATCTCTGGATTAGTGCTTGATCAGTCTCTGGATTAGTGTGCAACCTCTGGATTAGTGTACAGTCTCTGGATTAGTGTAGTCTTTGGATTAGTGTACAACCTCTGGATTAGTGTACAGTCTCTGGATTAGTGTATAATCTCTGTATTAGTGTACACTCTCTGGATTAGTGTACACTCTCTGGATTAATGTACACTCTCTAGATTAGTGTACACTTTCTCGATTAGTGTACACTTTTTGGATTAGTGTGCGGTCAGGGCAAAGTAGCATAACTTGTTAGAGGACAATTACAATTTCGATTTGGAGACGATGCTTGATTGATTTATTGAGCAAAATAGATTGTACATAGATTGAGTGTGTTGGATAAGGAAATCTTAAATGACAAACAAAGTGAGACTTTGCTAGAGGATGCAGACACGAGAAGCTATCAGAGCGTATTGGTGAGTCATGAACTAAAATCGATATATAGTATCGATTGATTATTCAGCTGAATCTATGTCTCAGCACTCATGATACCACCAACGGTTCTCAATCTATAACACCATTTTGAAAGTATCATAACACTTCCATAGTAGTTCAATGTCTTGTTCTCCTTCTTCCAGCTATATCTGACATCGATTTGTATACTTTTAAAGTAGTTAGTGGTCAACCGGAGACCATGTACATCTCCATATAGCTTGTCTTGGACTGACATCGATTTGTATACGTTTAAAGTAGTTAGTGGTCAACCAGAGTCCATGCACATCTCAATATAGCTTGTCTTGGACTGACATCGATTTGTATACTTTTAAAGTAGTTTGTGGTCAACGAAGACCATGTACATCTCCGTATAGCTTGTCTTGGACTGATATGGGGTTGGCCATGTGTTTTCTCTCTGTTCATTCTTGCAGTATGTGTGTCTTTGTCAGCTAGCTGGTGCCACATGTGCTTATGTCACAAGGGCCTATTTCTTACTTGTTAAACAAATGGTACGGTAACTCAGCATATTGTGTGTGTCCTGTCTGTAGACGAAAAATGACAACCTGTTCTTCTCTACTTATTTGGTATGCATCAGGGTGGCTCGTCACTGAGGGGCCCGTGGGACCCAGCCCCACCAATAATCAAAAAGGAGAATAACTTCCCGGAATAGACAAATAATAGTAAATACCCCAAAAACCATGACTTTTCCCGAAAATTTGTGTCTGGCCCCACAAATAAAACTGACCACGTGCCGCCACTGGTATGCATTATCCTTTTTATGACCTGTGTGATTTATTGATTGGATTATTAACATTGCACTTTGGTGAATAAACAATATGTGCTCCAATCTCTTTCCCACACAGGGAGATCTCAGCGGCAGTGCACAAACTTTGCTACACCGGTGAGGGTCCCCGATTTAATTTTGAGGATAGTGTTGTTTTCAATGTTAATTGCTATTAATAATTTAGCACAGACAGCGTCATTCCAATATGCTCTTATTAATTTTAACTGTAAAGCGATCCTTTACGTTTGTTGTAAAGCAGTGGCGGCTCGTGATAATTTTTGTTGGTGGTGCCAGACATTTTTTCTAGATAAATCATAGTTTTGGATTGCTATATTTTAATTAATAAAATAATAAATACACGTTATACATTATTTTTGGTGGGGCCCGGCCCCACTGGCCCTTAATGACGAGCCGCCTCTGTTGTAAGGCTTGTTGGTTATGTAGGGGTTAACGCCCTTTAAGCCGAGGCACGCCTCTTGCAACTTAAGAATGAGTCTTTTTTTTTTTAATATAAGTGCACAGGCCAACAAACATAAACAATAGGAATTAACTCCTTAGCTGAACTTCAACATGGGATCAGTATTTTATCGTCCACTTTCGATAGGACTAGGAACTCGATCTCACTCACATTGAGATCAGGGCTCACTCACATTGAGATTAGGGCTCACTGGAAAATATCCCTATCGCTTCACATGGGACGCGAACCGAGTTGTTTTAAAACTTGCGTGATACATCAACAGTGTGTGCTATTTGTGCATAGGTGTTAAATTCTATTCAATTTTTCAAAACAATTTTTTATTTTGCTGAAAGTTTCAGCTAAAAATATCACATTCTCCGTAGCTCTCACCGTGGCTATGAAGCAAGATAATCGAGAAGAATTTATAACAAAACTTAATATATGTTTATCTACGCAAAAACACAATTACTTAAACTGATCGTTCTTTTGTCAATACATTTCTGAAAAGATTGGGGCGCCTTTGCAAAGATTAAGCGTTTGCTTACTGTGTAGTAATCAAGTGCGAAACATTGAGATGAAACGGATCAGATAGTAGGGTGTTCTCCCGCAGCGGCAAGTAGTCAACAAGGTCCTTGACACTGATTAGAGATGTCCTGGGACACAAATAACCACGAGGGCGTGAGTGGGCGGGGAAAATACCTTCACTGACACATTCAGGAAGACATTGCACTGTTTCCGGTCAGTATGACGTCACTAAGATGAATAGAAAAGTTTCGAGCCATGCGTTTGCTTGGTCAGTTTGACACGATAATAGGTGGTAAATGTATCAAATGTACCCAGAAGGGTTTGGCGGGGGGATAAAATGTCTAAATGTAAGTTTTATTTAAATGCCAGAATTAATTCGCGTCAGCTTACCTGACAGCTATCGCAATAAGACGATGAAGGTCAAAGTTGACGCTACGCAATGTGATTTAAATTGCTATTCAGACAAGTGCCACGACGTCGTACAAGCCTCGCGACTGGTAGATAACAAATTGTTAAATAGTGTTCATGTTTGTAAACTTAAGGCGCCACCATAGGTGTTCAGTCTCTTTGAGAAAGTGTCAGCGGCGAAACGCTTCACACATTAGCTCCTGTGATAAATCTTAATCTTCCCTCGACTCTGAAACTATGAGTTAAACGCTCTTTAGCTATGTGACCGGAGAGCTGTGTTAGCTGGAATTGAACGATGCCTGCTCTCTTCTAGCATGTGACGGCCTTGGTACTTATGGCAGCAACAAATACACGCCTTTCTTCTGTATTCTTGGCAATCCTCTGTATTGTGTTCCAGCTGTGATATATTTCTTGTTTATGTTTTCATGTGTTCCATGCTTTAGTTTACCTATGGTGTATGTCCCTCGCTTCTCAAGGCTGGTGGTCTGGGTTCAGCTCCGCAATGCGCATGGAATTTTTCCCGACTCGCGACGGCTCTCAGGTCGATCCAGCCTCAACTGGGTACCAGACATGCTCTGGGAAAGTAAAGGCGGCCGGCGTGATGCTGACCACATCACCCATCGTGTACCGACGGTCAATGAAAAATACAGGCCTAACGCTGTATTGACCTATATACCACGAGGTATGAAAGGGTTCCTTTACGTTTTTTTTATGGTGTATGTCTAGTGCGGCTTTTCGTTACAGATTTAGTCTCCATGCGTATCACATGTCCGATCCATCTTTAATGTCTCTTTTGGATGATTATGTTCATATTCTTCTCGCCTGCATGCCCAGCGTGTTCGTAGCGCGTTGGACTACGGGTGACTAGTCCTCTGTAAGTGCGGGTTCAACTCCGCGGACTGGCAGAAAAGCTACAGGTTCCCCAGATTTACGGTGTTCGTGGCACCGAGCCGAAGAGTTACGATGTCCATGACACCGAGCCGAAGAGTTACGATGTCCATGACACCGAGCCGAAGAGCTTTCAGCTCAAGTGCTTCTGGATGGGAAAAAAAATATGTTCATATTCTCTTGCTGACACTGGGTGTATTTTTTTTTTTTTTTTTTTAAATGGCTTCAGGGGATAGACCAGCATCTTTCATTTCACAAAGAATCCTCCGTCTCAAAGTCTGTTTAAGATGTCTTCCTTTCAATTTCCTTGCGGGTTCCACTCACATGCTTGTCTAGTGCCACTCGACTGTCTTCCGCAGGGTATGTCCGACCAACCGACGCTTTCTCCTTCAAACCGGGGTCAATATGGGTTCCTGTTCTTATACATTGGTCTATGTGTTTTGCCACTTTGTCGTACCATCTAAGTCTGAGAATATGCCGAAGACGACATTTGTTGATATAGTAAATATCTATTTTAAAAATGGACAAGACGAAGGATTGGCTTCATTATACCAATTTTCGAAATATGGCTCCGCCCCTGACTCCAGAAATGACATACCACCTGCCGATGGTGTTGCACAAAGCACGAACTCTGCAGCTTGCGCAAGAATCCAGGGATCTGCATGAAAAATAATGCATTTGTGACTCGGTCCGGATTCGAACTCACAACGACAGGCAAACGTCTTAACAACTTTGTCCTAAAGACCCTCTGATTAAGTAACTGTGCGTAACATTAAATAAGTAGGCGAGAACATACATCCTGTTATCAATGCCGAGAGTTGTATCGGATACTGTCACGCTTGAGAGATTGTACACAATTATCGTATGTATACTGTTATGATATGCTGTACACAATTATTGTGTGTATGCTGTTACAGTGGAACTGATTAACACCATGCAAGATCTACGTGTTTTAGTGTGACTTCCTTGATATTCTGTTACATGCTACTACGCAGTTATGAGCTGTCGACTCTTCCCAGTGTATTTTTAAATTAAAAAAATAAGTAGAGGAACCTTTTTTATACCATGTGGTATATTGGGTAATACTGTGTTAGGCCACAGCCAACTCTAGATAAGTAGGCCAGACAACTGACTGTGGGTTCCCTGACCTAGATCAGAAAAGGGGCCGGAAAATATAGATGTTTGATAGAACACTGCACGCTTTTTTGCAATTTTACTCAATTCTGTGAGTCTATGGCTATTTATTGGTGAAAAATATTCATAATATTGATATTCCTTATTGTTAAACTTAACTTGTTGCATAATATAACTTCGATTTATCATTTTGTGTTGATTTTAAAATGAATTCGTCTATATACACCAATACTGGAAAGCAAGGTCACGTGATGTAGTTGTGGTCTGATTTCCCATAATTCTTACACGAGTCCGAAGGCGTATAAGTTTACAGTTGGCTCTGACCTAATAATTTTGTAGCGTGTGACAAGCACCGTACGACAAAGTCACACGGAGACCACTATGTACGAGTCCGAAGGTCCATAAGTTCTTCTTTGCGTTCGTTCTTTACGACCAATTTTAATCACTCTTTGTGATATGTTTGATCTTTGCCAAGAACGTGTATACGTTGCACATTGGTTTGGTAGGCCCCTAAACACATAGACTTCTACACGTTTAGGACACATGCATCCGATTTCAGCCAAACCTCCTTAGTCGCCTCTTACGACTTGCGTGGCAGGTAACAGTGGTTCTATTCTTTACACCCCAAATTTGGGCCCGGTAACCACCCGGGCGATTCGCCTCTTGCGACATACCTTGTAACAGATCGTAGTGGTACTATTCTTTGCTTCCCATGTGGGCCCTGACACCACATGGGTGACACCTACTCTGAGATCAGAGATCTCTGGAAAAATATTCCAGTGGCTCCACGAGGGAGCAAACCTGGCACTAGAGACGAGCAACTAACCTCGACACCCCAGAGACACCCGTCAGCGCTAACTGTTACACCACAGTCAGGCTCTAGCACTGTCTATACTGGAGCCTGGCTATGGTTACGCAGTCTTCATAAAAAATCCTCTAAGCGCTGTAAATTTTATTACCTTTTCTTGCGTGATCAGAAAACTAAGACGGAACTACAGTGGAAAAGCTTTGGACAAAGAAGAAAGTAGCCTTTGCCACTTCCTCCAGAGACAGCGTTGATATCAATCAACCAGTTTCCGTTGCATCATCTCCTTTCTACTGCTTACAGTCTTAATTGCTTTCTTGAAAAGAAACTCAACAGGCGGTTATGGGATGTTAGTCTGCCAGCAGCACCAAGTGGACTGACTGATCAATGTGTTGCCACTAGGGGTGAGCTGCCACGCGCCATTTGTCAACGTCAGTTAGGGTATCGTCGAGACATGGACAAATTAGAAAATTGGTGGGTTTAATTGATTTATGTGATCGGTCGACCCACAGCCAGGCTCTAGCACAGGCCAGACAACTGGCCGGGTATTCCCTGACCTAGATAAGAAAAGGGATCTGGAAATTACAGATGTTTGATAGAACACTGCAAGCTTTTTGCAATTTTACTCAATTCTGTGAGTCTATGGTTATTTATTGGTGAAAATATTTAATATTGATATTCCTTATTGTTAAACTTAACTTGTTGCATAATATGACTTCGATTTATCATTTTGTGTTGATTTTAAAATGAATTCGTCTATATACACCAATACTGGAATGCGAGGTCACGTCCTGTAGTTGGGGTCTGATTTCCCACAATTCTTACCTGAGCCCGAAGGCCCAGTAGTTTATAGTTGGCTCTGGTCGACCACACCCACCACTATATAATAAGTCTGAATGACTCGCTGGTTGTGTTAGTAAGAATGCTCTATTGCTGGGCTAGGCAATGGGTGTCGTAAGAAATAAGGGTTAGCGGTTCGAATCCTGTGTTTGGTAATTTGTTTTTTCGAAACTCCTAATACTTGTACACTGTCTATTTATTGATTATATTCATTGCTCCTGCAGCGGCGGCTCGTGATCATTTTTGTTGGTGGGACCGGACAAAAAGTGTCGGAAAAATCATTGTTGTGGGTTAGGTTATGTATTAGTTATACATGGTTGTTGGTGGGCCTGGCCCTAATAACGAGCCGCCCCTGCTCCCCTGGGGTTCTTACAACAAAAAAAAGGTGAGAACTCCTTGTTCTCACCTTCAGATAATATAAAAGAGAGCCGTGGATGGACACAAGCTCTTGCATAGTAGCTCCAACAACAGTTCGAATTCTTTTATAAACCCGATAGTCTTTCCCCTTTTCCTTTCTGTTCCCAATCGATCATAGGATTGCAACTTATCTCTAACATTTAAATTCGATTTTTAATTCATCATTCTTAATTAAAAATATTGCTCAAATTGTTACTAGCACTGTATCAGTTTTTCCATGAAAATTTCAGTACGAAAGTCATTTTAAAAATAGTTTTTAGTTGTTAGCTGTAATCACAGTTGCTCGGAAATTGGGGGATATTATCAATAGGTCATAAATTTGTACAAATGAATTTACTGATTTTACAAACATAGAACATCCGCTGATTTATATTTCCACATCTACTTATTAATACTATAATATTGTATTGGTCATCATTGGTAGCTAATTCAGCTGGAAGACTTGGGAATAAACTTCTCCTTCTTTCTTCTTCTTTGCGTTCGTTCTTTACGACCAATTTTAATCACTCTTTGTGATATGTTTGATCTTTGCCAAGAACGTGTATACTGCACATTGGTTTGGTAGGCCCCTAAACATATAGACTTCTACATATTTAGGACACGTACATCCGATTTCAGCCAAACATCCGTAGTCGCCTCTTACGACATGCATGGCAGGTAACAGTGGTTCTATTCTTTACATCCCAAATTTGGGCCCCGGTAACCACTCGGGAGGGGAATCAACTATTTCTGAAATTGAACACCGTACGTAAATTGATGAGCAAATTTCGTTGAAGGTTATAGAATACCGCCCACTTTCCAATGTAGAGACTCGTTCAATAAGAGTTATAGTATTTATTTCACATACAAGTTCCCCGTGTGTTTTTGCTGTTTTTCGTGTTTTTGTTTTAGAAAAAGAAACGTCGTCGCCTTGGGATGGACTAACCCTACCCCTCTTTGTTTGATTTTAGCTACCATATTTGGGAAGCCAGGAGCCGCCCATGAAAACTACTAATGTCAGATAAAGGTGTTGCTGATTTAGCGTTTCCTAGATGAGCAGCTGTTTCCAGATATCAGCACACCGCTACTTGGGTTTTGGCCTGAGTTGAAGGATAGGCGAAGCAACAGCGTGTAGTTATTGTGTCCAGTGTCTAGTGAGAATGGGGAAATGAGTTTGTTAAAAAAATGTGAATGAAAGTGTTATAAAAAAAGATGTGAATGGAAACGAATATTAGTAAACATCCTGTGTCGGGTGTCAGATCCGTAGGCCCTTCCGCCAGCGTGTTGTTGTAGTTGCTGGTGCTTTTAAAGCAGTTACTGCCCGCCTGTCCAGCGTGTTCGTAGCACGTTGGACTGCGGGTGACTAGCCCTCTGTGAGTGCGGGTTCAATTCCGCGGGCTGGCAGAAAAGCCACAGGTTCCCCAGATTCACGGTGTTCGTAGCATCGAACCGAAGGGTTACGATGTCCATGGCACCGAGCCCAAGAGCTGAAAGCTCACGTGCTTCTGGATCGGAGAAAAAATAAAATAAAAAGCAGTTACTGTTAAGGTTGTATCTAGCACTGCTGGTGTAGTTGGTTGTCTAGCTGTTGGTGTCAGTTGGTTGTCTAGCTGTTGGTATAGTTGGTTGTCCAGCTGTTGGTGTAGTTGGTTGTCTACTGTTGGTGTAGTTGGTTGTCCAGCTGTTGGTAGTTGGTTGTTAGCTGCTGGTGTAGTTGGTTGTCTAGCTGTTGGGTAGTTGGTTGTCTAGATGTTGTGTAGTTGGTTGTCTATCTGTTGGTGTAGTTGGTTGTCCAGCTGTTGGTGTAGTTGGTTGTCTAGCTGTTGGTGTAGTTGGTTGTCCAGCTGTTGGTGTAGTTGGTTGTCTAGCACTGCTGGTGTAGTTGGTTGTCTAGTTGTTGGTGTAGTTGGTTGTCTAGCTGTTGGTGTAGTTGGTTGTCTAGCTGTTGGTGTAGTTGGTTGTCTAACTGTTGGTGTAATTGGTTGTCTAACTGTTGGTGTAGTTGGTTGTCTAGCACTGTTGGTGTAGTTGGTTGTCTAGCACTGTTGGTGTAGTTGGTTGTCTAGCTGTTGGTGTACTTTGTGTTGTCAAACCCATTGCTGTCCGTATTTCTAATCCCTAGAGTATTTATTTTGTAATGTATACTGAGTAGCAGTATACTGGTTTCTACATTTTAACATTAGCCGATATATCGCTCATAGAACGTAAGGGGTTAACAATGTTGGTGTAGTATGGTTTCTATTGATGGTTAGTTGTTGTCATGTTGTTGTGTTCAAATTGTTGCTGCATTATGTGATATGGTCTGTTAGTTGTTGGTAAAAGGTTAACCTTTTAGTAAATAATATAATAATTCTCTGTGCTGTAGTTACATAGGCTGATACTTCTCTAACGTCTATCTGGCAACTGCTCAATCCCTCCATGGAACTGAGATCGATATTTCTGCCTTCTCAGCAAAGTTCGTTTAGGTTCTTCGACTCTTCTGACCCTTTGCATCCACTTCAATGCTGCTTGATTTCGTTGATCATTTCTCCTCAAGGTGTGTCCAACATATCTCCATCTTCTGTTTCTTATAACAGTTGTCACTAGTGGTTGACCAGACATGTCTCTGATTTCATCACTTCTCCTGAATTCGTTCCATTTTATATTCCTATTTTTTCGCGACATCTATATTCAAATCATTCAACTTGCTTTCTATATCTTTAGTCATTTTCCAACTCTAGCTGGCATATGTTTTTTTTTTTTTTTTTTCCTGATCCAGAAGCACTTGAGCTGAAAGCTCTTCGGCTCGGTGTCATGGACATCGTAACCTTCGGCTCGGTGCCACGAACACCGTAAATCTGGGGAACCTGTAGCTTTTCTGCCAGTCCGCGGAGTTGAAACCGCACTTACAGAGAACTAGTCACCCGTAGTCCAACGCGCTACGAACACGCTGGGCACGCAGGCGAGGTGCTGGCATATGTTAGGATTGATGATTAAACATTTGAATTGAAAATTCGTAATTTAGTTTTAATACTATATAATTCAATCGGTACAAGCAAAAGCTTGTGCCACAAGATGGATTCAGAATAACAGCGACGAAAGAGACTATTCACGAAGCGCATATAGGCGTTGGTAAATCACTTCCTGACCTGACCTTGAGGCATGCAGGATTCTGAGAAAGAAGGACTATATAACTGCAGTTCCATATTTTAAAACCTTTTATACCACATGACATATAGGTAATACAATTTAGGCCTATATTTTTCATTCGCACACGATGGTGATGTGGTCATCACCGCCGGCCCCTTTACTTTCATGGTTCTGGTACCCATTGAGGCTGGGTCGACTGAGAGCTGACGATCGGAAAAATTCCAGGCCACTGTGGATTAACCCGACCACACCATAGAAGCAGTTCATAACAACTACGCTACTCGGCTCACTTGAGAGTTGTAAAGAGTTGCTGTTTATTTCTGATGTTGTTAACAACTAAAATCTGTTCACCTTAAGTTGTTGAAGAGTTGCTGTTTATTTGATGTTGTTGGAGTAAGCTAAGATTATGTTCACTGACAAAATAAGATGCCAAACCCAAGTTAGCATCAGTAATTCAGAATTTGAAAATATCACAGATAGTGAATATCTCTACAGTAATTAACTATCTCTCTTCTCTCAATTATTTAAGAAGTTGAAACGATCATGTGTGCTGTTTCTCTTCAATTACTTTATAAAGTGTTAAGAAAGGGTCTTGGCTTGTTTTCTTCACCATTGACTTTATAAATTTTGGATGAAACTGTCATCTTTTGTGATGTTCTCTTCAATTTACTCTTTATAGAATGTTGGGTGAAACGTAGTGATCTTGTGTGCTTGTTCTTCTTCCACCATTTACTTATAGAGTGTTGGAAGTAGATCTGTGTGTGCTTAAGGCACTTGTAAGTGATATTCATGTCTAAGGTGCTTGATGGTCGCCCATCTTGCATGGTCTTCTGCTTAGTACTCATTATACTTTCTGTGGCTCTGTAGTAGAGATACCAGACATTTGGTCAGTGTCCAAACCATAACGTTGTTAGTGAACTTGCTACTGGTTACATCAGTCTGATTTATTTCTAATTGTCCTTATTGTCAACCAGAGCTAGACAACTCCTCATAAGGTATATCGCACTCATTTGCTGATGATGCAATTAACGATCGCACTACAAGAAATCGTGCATATTCCCAGTGGCAACGTATGAGTGTGAAAGCATGGACTGTTAACAGACATGAAAAAACATAGTGATTTGAACATAAGTGTTACAGAAGGGTCTCCATATATCGTGGACAGAGAAGAGAACAAATAGATCTATCCAGAAAGAACTCAAAATAAAAAAAACTGGCTGATGCTTCAAATAAGAAAATTGAAGTATTTTTTAGATATAAAGAGACACAAGATTGAGAAGATCATTGTGGAAGTAGGCATCCTGGCAAAGAGGAGAAGGTGAAGACCATAGAGAAGATGAATTCAAGATGTAACTGATGATTTGAGCATGATGGCTTCAGATACCTATGCAAGAGAGAGAAATTCTGAAGGACTGTTGGGGTGGCAAAGTTCTGCTCACTGCAAGCTATTTGGTGATAACACAGAAGGAGACTGTCCATGGGAACCCGAGGTAAATAGAATGAAGAAACCATTGCATAACACAAACCCCGAGTGGTTACCGGGGCCCAAATTTGGGGTGTAAAGAATGGAACCACTGTTACCTGCCACGCATGTCGTAAGAGGCGACTAAGGAGGTTTGGTTGAAATCGGATGCACTGTCCTAAACGTGTAGAAGTCTATGCGTTTAGGGCCTACCAAACCAATATGCAACGTATACACGTTCTTAGCAAAGATGAAACATATCACAAAGAGTGATTAAAATTGGTGTGAAGAACGACGCAAAGAAGAGAAGAAATCATGGACCATTACTCAAGTATTAAAGGAAAAAAGTTGAATCTTTGAAAACAAAGTGATGCAGAAAAATTAATATTATATCATGGACAAAGATGAAGAAGATTACAAAATCCTACAAGACCTGAACATCGAGAAATGTTGGCTCATAAACAATATTATGTCTCAGACGCTACAAGACCTGAACATCGAGGAACATTGGCTCATAACAATAGACACCTGAACATCGAGGAACGTTGGCTCATAAACAATATTATGTCTCGGACACTGACACATTTTGATCTCATGAAACATTGAAGTGGTTAGGAGAGATAAATAATGGATGAATACTCCATGGAAAACAAGGAAAAAGACGAAAGTGGCAACAATACGATGAGGAAACATTAAAAAGAACGATGGACGAGATTGTAGAACTGGCTAAAGATTTAGTCTTTCATGCTGAATGTGATGAGAGGAGCGACGTATGCGAAGGGCTTGCTACATGAAGTACTCCATTAACACATCCCTTCCCCTTTTATTTCACCCCCTCGAAAGTTCAGTAACGAATACACCTATGAAGAAGGGTGAGGCCGGGATATAACAGCTGGTCCAGGTAGCCCGCATCGGATGGGATTGGAATGGGGTTACCCTAACGGGCTTGTTCTCCTACCTGAGTTATTCACCACCGTTAAGAACTGTCCGTCCTGATGTGTTAGGGTTAAGCTACGTGTTGGTGGTGTGGTTGTTACTTGTTTTATCAGCCGGTATGTTAGAGACTCTTCAGGCCAAATAATGGGCCCCAACAGGTACACAATTCCAATGCCATCTGCCATATTTGCCGAATTGCTGTTGTGTCTCTGTCGCGGTTCTAAAAATTGTTGACTGCGGGGTCATTTTTACACATTTTTCGCCGCTTCTCTCTCTCTCCTCTCTCTCTCTCGATTCCCGCCTAGACAGATAAAGCAATTTTTTTTCATGAATTGCACTGTTGTTTTTAGGGACTTCATCCCTCCGTACAGCTTCTCGCTTAGCTCTGTGTTATCGGGCCAGGTTTCGTTTCTTAGGTCTGCTAACAGCTGGCAGTCTTGCAGTATGTGCTCTGCCGTCATGTCCGCCTTTTCACCGTGGCACAGGCTAGTTGTGCCAATTTTAAATTTGTTGAACATGTGGGCCCGAAGCCTGTTATGACCTCGCCGCTTCTGATGAGCACCTGTTGATAATTTTATCTCTCTCTTTCTCTCTCTCTTTCGCTCTCTCTTTCTCTCTCTCTCTCTCTTCTCTCTCCTTTCTCTCCGTTTGTCATGTCTAGTAGCATATGTAATTGTAAGGACATTTTTCTTGCTTCTTCTGCGTTCGCCCGCTATAAATTCTGACGTAGTCAGGGTAACTTGTATAGAGGTTCTGACTATTTTACGTGGAGGCCTGCTTTCCTTTTTATCAGTACCTTCTGCCATACAGACGTGACTTCTCCGACTTCAGAGGTTGTAAGGAAATGAAAGGAACCATATTTAATATCATTGATGTATTTTGGGGAATACCGTTGTAAGACAACACACGATATGTTATGGCAGGGCCGTGCGGTAGATTTTCTCAGTATGATGCAAGTCTTTTTTTCTTTAAAATAAACTTCGATTTGTTTTTGTTTTTTTAAACTGCCCAAAATTGTATTTTGATTTCCCTGTTTATTCCGCCCCTTTACGGTACCGCCTGATGCGGCCACCTCTCTGCATCATAACACGACACGGCCCTGTGTTATGGGGTCAATACGTAGACCGTCTATTCTTTCCAATGCTTTTCTACAGGGTGTTCAAGATAATTGCAGCCCCATTGACAAATCGAAATTTGCCAGATAATCTATCACGTTGTGTTTATTTACTATTCAAACCGGTTCTGACTAGCTCGTCCTACGTCACATTTGTTCATTGCCCCTTCCCGCACTACAATTACACACCATCACACAAGCCTTGACCTATACTACGTCATAACTGAACCTTCTCATTTCCATACATATATGCCAGATTAGCTCCATTCATAGGCTGCTTTTAAGTTGAACACCCTGTAGTACCGTATTGAGGTTGGATCAACTTGAAAGCTGTTAAAATAATTCAACCTCCACAGTAGAACTGAACCCGGACCACGCGCTCAAGAAGCGAGTGCACTAACCACTACGCTGTCGCGGCTAACATATGTAAATGTGCAGAACATTTAACTGTTCATACTCCCGTGTGGTGCCGGGGCCTGCAAGGAAGCAAAGAATAGTACCACTGCAACCTACAAGGCATGTCGTAAGAGGCGATCGATGTAGGACCTAGGGAAACTACCATAGTAAATAAAAAGCATCGCAGAAATCGAATGTGCTGGCCTACTTGTATGTGCATAACTAGCACAACATACAATCGCTCTTAGACTCAGATCACCGCCGAGTGGTTACCGGGGCCCAAATTGGGGTGTAAAGAATAGAACCACTGTTACCTGCCACGCATGTCGTAAGAGGCGACTAAGGAGGTTTGGCTGAAATCGGATGCATGTGTCCTAAGCGTGTAGAAGTCTATGCGTTTAGGGGCCTATCAAACCAATATGCAACGTATACACGTTCTTGGAAGAATAACTAATGAAATTCAACACAGATGCAACAAAGCAAATCGAATGATAGGGCAAATGGCGCCAATTTTAAGATGCAAACACGTCACCATAAACACAAAAAGAGCAATGTTCAACACAATCTTTCTTCCCACACTATGTTACCAGTGCCAAACCTGGACGCTGACAACAAACGATAGAAGAAAACTAGTCACAACAGAGATGAAGTGTCTACGCAGAATGCTGGGTGTAACAAGAAGAGACCGGTTGAGAAATGAAGACATCAGGAAAAAGTGGGTACAACATCAGTACTAGACTTCATCAAAAACAACAAATTAAATGGTTCGGTCACGTAAGCAGATTACCATCAGACAGTGCACCCCAAAGAGCAATGCTGCTCCGATACAATGGGTACAAAGCAAAAGGCCGGCCACGCAAAAGATGGACCTCAGAGATAACAGAGGCGACGAAAGAGACTATCTACGAAGCGCATACTAGGGCCCGTTTTAGAAATCTCTTCCTGACCTGACGCTGTGAGGCATACAGGATTCGAGAAAGAAAGAAAGAAAGAAAGACACGTTCTTGGCACAGATCAAACATATCACAAAGAGTGATTAAAATTGGTCGTAAAGAACGAACGCAAAGAAGAAGAAGAAGGAGGCTCAGATCACATACAAATAACACAGAGTGGTTAACAAGTGGTCGATATGGAGGGTTTGAAGAAGGCACTAGAACATACAAAATTCAGGTGGTAACTAATTACGATTGTTAGGGTTTAAGAAGGTTGTTCAGATCATTCAAATATCTACGGGGGTCTAAAAGTGTCGTAGAGGGCTGAAGGCGTGTTTCCATATAATTGTACAAAAGTGGTCGAATGTGAGGGTTTTGGGAAGAGGGGCTCATATAACACAGAGTGGTTAACAAGTGGTCGATATAGAGGGTTTGAAGAAGGTGGCTCAGATCACATACAAATAACACAGAGTGGTTAACAAGTGGTCGATATGGAAGGTTTGAAGAAGGTGGCTCAGATCACATACAAATAACACAGAGTGGTTAACAAGTGGTCGATATGGAAGGTTTGAAGAAGAAACAGAACATGTCATAAATTTCTGAACTAATTACGTTGTTTACTTTATTTTCATGTTGTTCTGACATTCAAATATCTACTGTCTCATGCTGTGTACCGCACTGTGTTTTCCCTATAATTGTACACATGTGCTCCAATGTCGATTGAGGTGTCCCACTAGCAAGGAGGGAGCTCATTATCAGAGTAGACTGATCTGTACCCGAAACTGCAGCTGCAATCTTACAATAATTATTGTTGACTTTAGCATCACACGTGGTTTGGTAGTCTGATGACATCTCCACTAAAACAAATCTCAGAACATTCAGCTTAAATGTGGAATCTGTGTTGCTATATGGCTTGGATCTGTTTTGATGTATGGTTCGGTTCTGTGTTGATGTATGGCTCGGATCTGTGTGTCTGCTTGTATAGGCTCGGATCTGTTTGCTGTATAGCTCGGATCTGTGATGGTGTCTGTATGGTCGGATCTGTTTTTGCTTTATGGCTCGGATCTGTGATGCTGTATGGCTATATGGCTCGGATCTGTGTTGCTGTATGGCTCGGAAACGTAGCGAAACGATGGTGGTTGTGGTCAACATCACACAGACCTTCTTTACTATTCAGTGTTTCACCGGTACCCGGTTGAGGATGGATTGAATTGAGAACCGTTTCCGTTCGGAAAAAATCCACTCTCAACTGAAGATTGGGAACCTGGTATCACCCTTCTAGAATGCAAGTACACTAACTACTGTACTATTGCTGCTCACACGAGCAAAGATTAGTAACACCGCAAATCTGTCATGCATATCGTAAGAGGCGACGAACGTGGGTTGCATGGGGTTGCCTACCTCACTTTGTATCACCCGTCTTCCCAGCGTGTTCGTAGCGCGTTGGACTACGGGTGACTATCCCTCTGTGTGTGCGGGTTCAATTCCGCGGGATGGCAGAAAAAGCCACAGATTCCCAGATTTACGGTGTTCGTGGCACCGAACCGAAGGGTTACGATGTCCATGGCACTGAGCCGAAGAGCTGAAAGCTCAACTGCTTCTGGATCGGAAAAAACAAACAAAAAACCTCACTTTGTATAAAAACCTAAATTAAAACTCAGTAAATCTACAGGAAACATGCTCTGTCGCCGGTGCTTTAAACAAAAATCTTTCTGAAGGTGACTTGACGTCGATTTTTTTGTCCTATATGAATTGAGATCTGTTCTTATTAGATTTTCCCCCAAACATCCCACCCCCCTTTGCAAAACCACAGATTTATTAACGTGATTAGAGGGTTCTCTTCATAACTGGAAGACATGACCCTTTGTTCATTGACCTCGGTTCAAGTGCTCCCAAATCCCTGTATTATATTTTAGAAATGAACACCTGTAAATAGCATATGTCTCACTTGAAGTATGCTATACTTGATTTCACTGGTATAATAACTTGTTGGTAAACACAACTGTGGCCTAGGGGATAGTGACTCGGTCTATTAACCCCGACATCCTGAGTTCGAATCCCGCTGCAGACAGTTTGGTTGCAAATTGTTTCGCGTGGATTTTTACAAAAAGGACGATGGCACCACCGTTCAGAAAGCAATGGCAAACTACTGAACGTAAAATTGCCTAGAAAAATCACAAACATCTTTAAAAAGCTGCGGTTGATTTGCAAAGTCCTGTAAAGGATATGCAATTAACTTTTTAAACACAACAAAGTACCCAGTTCGCTCCCTCATGAAGCCATCGATACATTTTTCCAGCGATCCATAATCTCAGTGTAGGTGAATTCCAGCTCCTAGTCCTATCGAAGATGGACGGTAAAATGTAGATCACGTGTTCAAGTTTGGCACGTAAAGGAACCTTTTTTCCATACCTCGAGGTCTATTGGGTAATATGGTGTTTAGGCCCGTATTTTTCACTGACCGTCGGCACACGATGGGTGATGTGGTCAGCATCACGCCGACCGCCTTTACTTCCCAGTGCCTTACTGGTACATATTTGACAAAAGAACCATTGGCAGTTCACACACGAAAAGAGCAGCCTGGGAAGCCGCTGTCCGGGCAAAATTCATTAGAAAAAAATAAAATTCCTACAAAAATGTTTACACCATTTTCTAAATTACATCGGGCATCCTCGCCGCTGCTACGGCGTTCATGCAATGCTGCTGAGATTTTCCTGTGTAATAAAGAGATCGGAGCACACATGGTTACTCACAACAGAAGTGCAATGATGATGGTCTTATCAATCAATCAATCAATCAATCAATCAATTAATCAAAACAATCACTGAACCGGTTTGCTGACAGACTACATAATCACTACTCTTCCCGCCCGAGTGGTTGCCGGGCCCAAATTTGGGGTGTAAAGAATAGAACCACTGTTACCTGCCACGCATGTCGTAAGAGGCGACTAAGGAGGTTAGGCTGAAATCGGATGCACATGTCCTAAACGGTAGAAGTCTATGCGTTTAGGGCCTACCTAGGGGACTGCCTAGAGTAGTTGATAGTAGCTCGGCCTGCTAGCTGTGAGACGCCTCATAGTTCGGGTTCGAACCTACTGTCCGGCATTTGTTCGAGTCCCCTGGTCTTACTCAGGACGATAACATGAGTACCTCAGAAGTCGGAGAAAATCTGCCTGTATGGCGAGGGAATACTAATTACGAGTACATTGAGCACACGGCTGCCAGTGTAAAGTAATTTACAATGTGCACGCTGCTGCCATTGTAAGAATTGGAAAAACAGATTTCCACGCAAAAATCAGTTTCAGAGATGAAACTTCGTCTGAGTTGAAAGCGGACGAAAGAAAAAAAAAAAAAGGGGCCTACCAAACCAATGTGCAAAGTATACACGTTCTTGGCAAAGATCAAACATATCACAAAGAGGGATTAAAGTTGGTTGTAAAGAACGAACGTAAAGAAGAAGAAGATTGTTTGATTGGAACATCATCATTGCACTTCTATTTCACACCTATTTCTTATACAGGAAGATCTCAGTGGCAGATCACAAACTTAGTAGCACTGGAGTGTCCCCGATGTAATTTAGAAGATTATAAAAATATTTTGTAGGACTGCTAATTTTTAATCTTTCTAATGAATATTTCCGGGGCTTCGGTTTTCCAGCCTGATCTTTTCGATTTTGATCTGTCAACAGTTCTTTTATGCGCTGAATTTGAACACGTGACCTGCGTTTTATCGCCAGTCTCCTATAAGACTAGGAACTCGATCTCATCTACAATGAGATCATGGATCTCTGGAAAAATATCCCGATGGCTTCACGAGGGAGCGAACCGAATACCTTTTTAGCGAGATTCGAACACCTAACCTCTACGCCACAGCGACTCCCAAACTGGAAAAAAAAAGTAAAATTATTATTCAACTCAACTGCCCAGCTATTCCAGTAGTGACTAAAGACAGATTATAAATTCAATCTTTATACCAACACTGTGCTACCAGAGCCAAACATGGGCACTGACAAAAGAACAAGAAAGGAAAATTACCACATGCGAAATGAGATGCCTGAGGAAAGCAGTAAATAAAACAAGAAGAGACCATATAAGAAATGAGGAAATTAGAAGAACAGTCGGAACAACACCTTCTAATAGATTTATTGAAAAACAGAGACTCAAATGGTTTGGCCACTTGGTCAGAATGAACCCAAATACACCAGTTGCAAGAGCGTACAACCTGAAAATGGAATCATCAAGAGGAAGGGCAGACCAAGAAAAGATGGGTTGATGGAGTTACAGACATCTTAAAACTCCACAATACCACACCATATCAAGCGACCGAGCGTGCATTATCTCAGAAACCGATCATCAGTTAAACCTGCTACGCCTAGCGGCAAAAAAGCAGAGAAGGACAAAAGAAAGAAAAGAGAACTCAACTGCTGCATTTGTGACGTCTGTTGTACAAGAATAGTCTAAATCTAGTCTTATGTTTTGTATCCTTTGCTTGATAAAAACCTTTTGGTAGAGACGTTGCTGTGTCTTGTCTTTGCACTTGATAAAACTACACGACTTCGTTTTTACTTGTTTGCCTTTGTTATATAGTTTTACTGCAGTCTTCTCTTTATATTGATACAATAAACCAACCATCTTACTCTATGAAACATTTAATGTTTTTTTTATTGTTTAAACTTCTCTGTTTGAACTGTTTAAACAATGTTAAATAATGAATTTCTGTTATTGTTTTTTTATTTCTGATTTTTTTATTTATGGGCGGTCACTTTAAAAAGAAATGTACCTGAAATGTTTGAACAGGTGCGGCATGACAACAGGAAATATAAATAGCAATTTACAAGGTGTTTATTCATAAATAATAATATAGCGAGTGGGCGTGTTTCCTCTTCGATTTTTGGGGATCTGAATAGGGCGTCTGTTACGTTGTGTCGCATTTTACAGCTGGGATTCAATATCTGTTGTCACGGCCAGACACATCCGTTTTTAACATATCATGTTTGGAATTGGGTTGACTTTTCTTTTCCAACTTTATTGGCTTAAATAGCCAGACTTCAAGGATAAAGTCTGTTCTTCTTCACCTTTCAGCTCCCAACGGAGCACAGGTCTTCAACAAATTTCTTCCAGTTCTTCCTCTCTTCTGCCATCCCTTCCAATTCTTTCCATGTTTTAACTATCCTTTTATTATCAGTCTCCAGTTCTCTTCTCCAGGTCTGTCTAGGCCTTGCCCTACTCCTCTTTCCCTACGGGTTCCAAAACAGTGCCTGTCTTGTAATGCTTGCGGTCGGTCTTCTCAATGTGTGTCCTATCCATCGCTAGCGTCTCTTCATTATTTCTTTCTCCACTGGTATCTGTTTAGTTCTTTCTCTACTGGTATCTGCTTAGTTCTTTCTCTACTGGTATCTGTTTAGTTCTTTCTCTACTGGTATCTGTTTAGTTCTTTCTCCACTGGTATCTGCTTAGTTCTTTCTCCACTGGTATCTGTTTAGTTCTTTCTCTACTGGTATCTGATTAGTTCTTTCTCTACTGGTATCTGTTTAGTTCTTTCTCTACTGGTATCTGCTTAGTTCTTTCTCTACTGGTATCTGCTTAGTTCTTTCTCTACTGGTATCTGCTTAGTTCTTTCTCCACTAGTATCTGTTTAGTTCTTTCTCTACTGGTATCTGTTTAGTTCTTTCTCTACTGGTATCTGTTTAGTTCTTTCTCTACTGGTATCTGTTTAGTTCTTTCTCTACTGGTATCTGCTTAGTTCTTTCTCTACTGGTATCTGTTTAGTTCTTTCTCTACTGTATCTGTATTAGTTCTTTCTCTACTGTATCTGTTTAGTTCTTTCTCTACTGTATCTGTTTAGTTCTTTCTCCACTGGTATTGCTTAGTTCTTTCTCTACTGGTATCTGTTTTAGTTCTTTCTCTACTGGTATCGTTAGTTCTTTCTCTACTGTATCTTAGTTCTTTCTCTACTGGTATCTGTTAGTTCTTTCTCTACTGGTATCTTAGTTCTTTCTCTACTGGTATCTGCTTAGTTCTTTCTCACTGGTATCTGCTTAGTTCTTTCTCTACTGGTATCTGTTCTTTCTCTACTGGTATCTGCTTAGTTCTTTCTCTACTGGTATCTGCTTAGTTCTTTCTCACTGGTATCTTAGTTCTTTCTCTACTGTATCTTATTCTTCTCACTGGTATCTGTTTAGTTCTTTCCTCACTGGTATCTGTTTAGTTCTTTCTCTACTGGTATCTGTTATTAGTTCTTTCTCTACTGGTATCTGTTTAGTTCTTTCTCACTGGTATTGCTTAGTTCTTTCTCTACTGGTATCTGTTTAGTTCTTTCTCTACTGGTATCTGTTTAGTTCTTTCTCCACTGGTATCTGTTAGTTCTTTCTCTACTGGTATCTGTTTAGTTCTTTCTCTACTGGTATCTGTTTAGTTCTTTCTCACTGGTATCTCTTAGTTCTTTCTCTACTGGTATCTGTTTAGTTCTTTCTCTACTGGTATCTGTTTAGTTCTTTCTCTACTGGTATCTGCTTAGTTCTTTCTCTACTGGTATCTGCTTAGTTCTTTCTCTACTGGTATCTGTTTAGTTCTTTCTCTATTGGTATCTGTTTAGTTCTTTCTCTACTGGTATCTGCTTAGTTCTTTCTCTACTGGTATCTGTTTAGTTCTTTCTCTACTGGTATCTGCTTAGTTCTTTCTCCACTGGTATCTGCTTAGTTCTTTCTCTACTGGTATCTGTTTAGTTCTTTCTCTACTGGTATCTGCTTAGTTCTTTCTCCACTGGTATCTGTTATTAGTTCTTTCTCTACTGGTATCTGTTATTAGTTCTTTCTCCACTGGTATCTGTTATTAGTTCTTTCTCCACTGGTATCTGTTATTAGTTCTTTCTCCACTGGTATCTGTTATTAGTTCTTTCTCCACTGGTATCTGTTATTAGTTCTTTCTCCACTGGTATCTGTTATTAGTTCTTTCTCTACTGGTATCTGTTTAGTTCTTTCTCCACTGGTATCTGTTATTAGTTCTTTCTCCACTGGTATCTGTTTAGTTCTTTCTCACTGGTATCTGCTTAGTTCTTTCTCTACTGGTATCTGCTTAGTTCTTTCTCCACTGGTATCTGCTTAGTTCTTTCTCTACTGGTATCTGCTTAGTATCTTTCTCTACTGATATCTGCTTAGTTCTTTCTCTGTCTGTAGTGTTTCTCGCCAGGGTTCCCAAATTTGGGGTGTAAAGAATATAACCACTGTTACCTGCCATGCATGTCGTAAGAGGCGACTAAGGAGGTTTGGCTGAAATCGGATGCATATGTCCTAAACGTGTAGAAGTCTATGCGTTTAGGGACCTACAAACCAATGTGCAACGTATACACGTTCTTGGCAAAGATCAAACATATCACAAAGAGTGATTAAAATTGGTCGTAAAGAACGAACGCAAAGAACAAGAAGTTCTTTCTCCACTGATATCTGTTTAGCTCTTTCTCTGCTGGTATCTGCTTAGTATAAAGTCTGTTACCAGAACGTTTATTTGAATGTGGCGTATGGTCTTGGTCAGCTTTTGGTTGATACTGACTTCTGCCATCTCAGTCACTGTGTCTTGGATCACGTATCGCACGTGTATTTCCGGGGCTCATAAGGGGAGCAAAGATTGGTAACACTGCGGCTTACGAGGCATGTCGTAAGAGGCACGAGTGGTATACAAATCACAAAGAATGGTTAACAAGAGATCGATATGGAGCATCTTTATGGAACAAGTACTGTTAGATGCTTAAGAGGCAGAGAGCCTTTAACCAGCGAGCCACGGAAACAACCAGTATGCATACCCTTCTATATCTGTTGGTGAAGACTGAGCACCTATGGGTTTGCCCGGAGGGATGTGATGCCCGTACATATTCCCGGTGACAACGTATGAGTGTAAAGCATGGACAGTTAACAAGGCTTTGAAAAAACATACGTGCTTTTGAACGTAAATGTTACAGAAAGGTCCCCTGTATATCGTGGACAGATAAGAGAGCAAATATATGTCCAGAAAGAACTCAAAATCGAAGAAAACTGGCTTGATGCTTCAAATAAGAAAATGTAAGTATCTGAGCCTAAGAGCATTGTACGTTGTACCAGTTATACGCCTCCAAGTAGCCAGCATATCCGATTTCTGCAACGCTTTTTATTTACTAGGGTAGTTTTCCTAGGTCCCTACCTCTGTCGCCTCTTACGACATACCTTGTAGGTTGCAGTGTTACTATTCTTTGCTCCCCTTGCGAGCTCCGGCAATATACGGGCCAGTTCAGTAACCATTAACCAATCAGGTAGAAGTAGGTCCGTTGCGGAACGTCCCTTTCATCACAGACCGCCTGAAAAAACTTTTGTCTGTAGCAAGTTCTCCTCCAGCGTCATGCTCAATGCGCCTTTGATGTCCTGCTGCCATCTTCGCCTTCATCCCCTGCCTCGTACTTCAGGAACCAATAAACAATAACAAATGTAATTTCGTTTTGCAATAATTCTACTGCAATATTACAGGATACATTGAAGATAACAAATAACTAACAATATCGAAATACAAATAAAACGTTAAGATTATCAATTGTTCACTAGACAGCACCATAATCCTTATTTGTGATCTGCTAAAAGTAACATAGACATGAGAATCCAATAAAATACAGTTAGTAAAAGAGGTCTTCAGAGAGACACGCACTATTAACATAAAAAAAAAAAAATCAAATGCACGGTTAACTCCGGACGTTGAATGAATAGCTGTGGAAAACCGGTGCTTAAAATCTCATAAAATTGTTCATATTTAAAGAAGGGTAAGAGTGTGTGAAGGGGCAGGGGTGTGTCTCCAATGTAAAGGGTATTCAGTACATAGGATTCCAGAGAACATATTTATAAAGATATTAAGTCCACATGTTACAGGAAGGTCGGAATATTTATCAAATTACCGGGTCTATTTGTTACAGAAGGGTCTCTATGGTGAAGTGGTTAAGACGTTTGCTAGTCGTTCTAAAGATTGTGGGATCGAATCTAGACCGAGTCACATGTGCAATTTTTCATGAGATCCCTAGATTTTAAAGAGTCTCAGCATAACATGGACAGAAAACAAAATAAACAGATCTATCCAGAAGGAACTCATAATCAAAGAAAATTGAGGTAATGTTACAAATAGCAATACGACAATTGAGGTAATGTTACAAATAGTAATACGACAATTGAGGTAATGTTACAAATAGCAATACGACAATTGAGGTAATGCTACAAATAGCAATACGACAATTGAGGTAATGCTACAAATAGCAATACGACAATTGAGGTAATGCTACAAATATCAATACGACAATTGAGGTAATGCTACAAATAGCAATACGACAATTGAGGTAATGCTACAAATAGCAATACGACAATTGAGGTAATGCTACAAATAGCAATACGACAATTGAGGTAATGCTACAAATAGCAATACGACAATTGAGGTAATGCTACAAATAGCAATACGACAATTGAGGTAATGCTACAAATAGCAATACGACAATTGAGGTAATGCTACAAATAACAATACGACAATTGAGGTAATGTTACAAATAGCAATACGACAATTGAGGTATTTTGGACATATAAGATCTCCGCGTGTTGCCATGGCTCGCAAGGGGAGCAAAGAATAGCAGCACTGCGACCTAAAAGGAAGGTAAGAGGCGACTGAGGAAAGATCCTAGGCCATAGGGAAGCTACCCTAGTAAAAACAAAGCATCGCAGAAATCGCATGTGCTGGCCTACTTGTAGGCGCATAACTGGCACAACGTACAATCGCGCTTAGGCTCAGATCATATGCAGATCATAAAGAGTGGTTCGATATGGAGTTTCGAAGACGGACATATACAAAAACACGAAGGGACCATTCAGGAAGGAAAAGTTGTTGAAAGATGACAAGATACCATTTGTTTTCCTTCATTGAACTATGAGGTTTGACAGTCAATCTCGGGCGAGATTTAACATCAATTTAAGGGGGACTGCCTAGAGTAGTTGATAGTAGCTCGCCTGCTAGCTGTGAGACGCCTCATAGCTCGGGTTCGAACCTACTGTCCGGCATTTGTTCGAGTCCCCTGGTCTTACACAGGACGATAACGTGAGTACCTCTGAAGTCGGAGAAAATCTGCCTGTATGGCGAGGAATACTAATTACGAGTACATTGAGCACACGGCTGCCAGTGTAAGTAATTTACAATGTGCACGCTGCTGCCATTGTAAGAAATTGGAAAACAGATTTTCAGGCAAAAACAGTTTCAGAGATGAACTTCGTCTGAGTTGAAAGCGAAAGAAAAAAAAAAAAAAAAACAAACATCAATTTCAGTGTCTTTATCTAACAGACGGTCGCTGAGTAAACGAAGGACATCACCTTTATCCTTCTTTAACTCACCGGTGAACGGCGCTGTTGATGCAAGTCTGTCTGCTATCTCATTTCAGCGAACAAGCACATGTTCAAAGAGCTGCAGTAGCATATTTGTTAGTGAACTCGCTTCCTAGGAGCGTGGTGCGGGTTCAATCCCATAACGGACGTGTAACATTTTTCTGACCGTGACAGCTCTCAGGTCGACCTAGACTCAATTGGGTACCAGGAAAACACTGGGAAATTTTTTTTTTTTTTTTTTTCTTTCGTCCGCTTTCAACTCAGACGAAGTTTCATCTCTGAAACTGATTTTGCGTGAAAATCCGTTTTTCCAATTTCTTACAATGGCAGCAGCGTGCACATTGTAAGTTACTTTACACTGGCAGCCGTGTGCTCAATGTACTCGTAATTAGTATTCCCTCACCATACAGGCAGATTTTCTCCGACTTCAGAGGTACTCACGTTATCGTCCTGAGTAAGACCAGGGACTCGAACAAATGCCGGACAGTAGGTTCGAACCCGAGCTATGAGGCGTCTCACAGCTAGCAGGCCGAGCTACTATCAACTACTCTAGGCAGTCCCCTACACTGGGAAGTAAAAGCGGACGACATCACCCATCGTGTGCCAATGGTCAATGAAAAATACGGGTCTAACACAGTATTATCCAATATACACGAAGACAAACATTTAATAATCACTTGAACAGAATTCAAGCACAACACACTCCAGAGTGCCAACTGTGCGCACATCATCATGAAACCGTTCACCACCACCTTTTCAAGTGTCAAGCACTAGATGACATCAGAAAGACCCTCCTTCCTTCAAGGCCAGATAAATGGAACACATTATACGGAACAAAAGAACAACTTACAAACACATGCAGATACCACTACATAGCATTGGGCCGAAGGGCAAGAGCTCAAGTGTCGCTGGATCATTGAAGAAGAAGATCAAGACAAAAACAAATGGTTCCTTTACTTTTATTTTTTACCTGTATGTTCAAGACTGCAAATCCACGTAAACCTCTGACAGTTGGAAGCCTCCATAGACAGCATCAACTCATACCGCAACCTGCGGTTTTAGATCATCCGAAGCGTGGACTTTGAGTCGGCCAGAGAGTCACAGTTGTTACGTTATTTGCAACATGGCGTTGTGACCTTTCAAAACAGAACGAAAGATAATGGCCGATAACGAATGATCAAAATTACATAAACCGTGAAATCTTGAATCAGAAATGACATCTGTGACCAGACCAGAATATCGAATACAATTTATTCCGACGTCTGAAACGGCAGAACACATTTCAATGAAAACGTTACCGCCATGTTTTTGCGTTTCGTTGATAATTTTGTTACATTAAAAGCAGTCATGAATTTTAATATTTTTTACATTGGGAAACGGATCTTCTTAACAATGTCGGTGAGACGTGATGTATTCACGCCCAGATTTGGCGGCGTCAGCAGTTTATTTGTTGAAAGTTAATTGTATTCAACTTATTTATGAAGCAAAAGCTACCCATCCCCTTATTTATTTGTAATCTTTCCTTCCTGCAAATTAAAAACCACTCGTCTCAACACTGCCAACACCAGGAATAGTACAGCTGCGTTCTTGTTACAATGTTCCATCCCGAAAACTTACTTTCCTTGGTGGCAACATTCATTGACAAGAGTTGACGTCTGCCAAATCGGGCTGTGATATTCCAAGCGACAAGAGTTCTGTGAGAGCAGTTCAAGGTCGTGACCCATTATACCCCAGACATTACTTTCCCTCCACAAGTGTAACAGCTTGTCTGTCTGTGTCTAATTTCACGTCTACGTGTTTGACTTGGTTTGTTTTGAAAATGAAAATCGTGGCATATCCCAAAGGACGTAGCCATCAACCACAGTAAACAAGTCGTTGATTTTCTAGGCACCACTTATACGTTCAGTAGTTTGCCATTGCTTTCTGAACGGGTGGCGCCATCGTCCTTTTGTTAAAATCAACGGAAACAATTTGCAAGCAAACTGTCCGCAGCGTGATTCGAACTCAGAACGTCGGGGTTAATACTAACTGTAAACATGTATTGCTGTTTGTATGTTTTCTTACCCTGACTGTCTGTCTGCCTTCCGGTGTCTTCACTTTTTTCTTCTGCGATTTTTGTGTGATTTTAAGCATGTGTTTGTTATTCTATATTTACCGCAAATCTCTGCTTCTTTTGGTCCAGCACATTTGATTTCGTCATGATCTTTTTTGTTCAGGTTCGCTCTCTCGTTTGTTTTATAATAGGAAATTAGGTAGGAATTAAATGAAACTTGTATTATCTCCAAATCTTTTTCTGAACAGTGGCACACATTCTTTTTCCTTTTAAACTGACAAGAGGTCTTAGACATAAGCATGGGCGGCTCGTCATTAAGGGCCAGTGGGGCCCGGCCCCACCAACAATTGAAAGACGGATAACTTCCCGGATTAGATAAATAATAGTAATACTCCAAAAACCATGATTTTTTCCGAAAATTTGTGACTGGCCCCACCAAGAAAAATGACCACGAGCCGCCACTGGACATAAGAAATTTTCATACGAGACCTCTGTGTTGATCGTCATTGAACACTAAACGATTGACCTCATCTACCTTGATGTCAACAGAGATCGCTACTACTTTTTCTGAATTGTTGTCTGCTTTGAAGTAGAATCGAACTCAGAAACTTTGGCATAGAAGGGGAGCGTTTAACCTCCATGCAAGTGCGATACCAACACCACTTCCTGCAACAGAAGAACAATGCCTAACCTCTATGCCAGAACGATACCATCCCAACTTCTTGTTCAAAAGTTCTCCCTTCAGTAACGAAGCGCTCAAACATTTCAAAATAAATTGTTTTCATTTTAAATATGTGCTCATTTGTGAACTTTAGGAATCCATTGTGCTCAAACCTTTAAATATCGGAGAGTTGAAAAATGTTTAATAGCACGTCCCTTGCTGGCTGATAGCTGCAATGCCAATTGTTGATTTGTAATGCGCCCATCATCACGAATAATGGCAGCATCGCTGTTCAACGGCCTGGTAGCCTGCCAAACATTGGGCAGCAATGCAGACAACGAGGTAGAAACGGATAGAGATGTCAGAATAAAAACGACATGACGGCAAGAGGAGCGTTCATCGCACTGGGAAATTTGTGAAAGTCTAAAGAAATCAAATGTAGAATCAAAATTAGAATAATCAACTCCAATGTTACAACATATCTGCTGTATGGGTCAGAAACATGGAAAACGACTAAAACAGTAACTAATAAATTGCAAAATATTCACCAAAATGTGTCTGCACAGAATAGAGAAACTGAGATTGTATTAAGGACACAAATCAGGATCTTATCTAGAAAACGAAACAGTGAACCAAGATGAAAAGACACTGCCCTGGATAAGACACGCCATGAGAAAACCCAAGGAATATAACAAAATTACGCATAGAAAGTTAAAAAAATACCGATTTTTAAAACGATTTTAAATAAATGTACTTCTTATCTCCTAATTTAATTTATGACTATAAATCTAATATTCTCAATTATAAATCATGTATATCTTCACTTTTGACAAATTTTAATTAAATATCAGACACGACCTTCTGACTAAAACTAATCTTTACTTTTAGTACACTCGATCAATGCAAACAGTTTTTAAGCCCTCGACTCAGTCTCGTTATTTAAATGTCAGTAATTTATTCATAAATTGTACCTCGAGAACAGCTAGTTCAGTAATTGAAAGGCATTTAAATTATTTTTTAGAAGGAACCTCACACTCGCTCAACTATGAACGTTTACAGTACCACCCATCTTTCTGACTTGTTACACAACATCCACTTCAAATAAGAACAAATACAAACAATTGACACTTTTCGTGAATAATATTCATAAATTCCTCTCACAAATCAGATCTTCAAACATACTACAAACATCAGACAAACATACAGACACAACATACAGACACAAACATACACACACAAACATACAGACACAAACATACAGACACAAACATACAGACACAAACATACAGACACAACATACAGACACAAACATACAGACACAAACATACAGACACAACATACAACACAAACATACAGACACAAACATACAGACACAACAACAACAAAACATACAGACACAACATACACACAAACATACAGACACAAACATACAGACACAAACATACACGACACAAACATACAGACACAACATACAGACACATACAACAACATACAGACACAAACATACAGACAAAAACATACACACACAAACATACAACACAAACATACACACACAAACATACAGAACTACAAACATACAGACACAAACATACACACACAAACATACAACACAAACATAACACAATACACAAACATACAACACAAACATACACACACAAACATACACACACAAACATACAACACAAACATACACACACAAATACAACTACACACAAACATACACACACAAACATACACACACAAACATACACACACAAACATACAGACACAACATACACACACAAACATACACACACAAACATACACACACAAACATACAGACACAAACATACACACACAAACATACACACACAAACATACATCACACAAACATACACACACAAACATACAGCACACATAACAATACACACACAAACATACACACACAAACATACCACACAACATACACAACAAACATACAGACACAAACTACACCACAACATACAACACAACATACCACACAAACATACAGACACAAACATCACACCAACATACACACACAAACATAACACTAAACATACAACACAACATACAACACAAACATACAGACACAAACATACGACAACAAACATACAATACAAACATACCACAAAACATCAGACACAAATCATACACACAGCACAACATACAACACAAACATACACTAACACAAACATACACACACAAACATACACACACAAACATACACACACAAACATACAGACACAAACATACACACACAAACATACAGACACAAACATCAACACAATCACAGACACAAACAT
Organism: Arion vulgaris; assembly: GCA_020796225.1. NCBI lineage: Eukaryota > Metazoa > Mollusca > Gastropoda > Stylommatophora > Arionidae > Arion > Arion vulgaris. The sequence continues at coordinate 8,474,562 of CM036762.1, forward strand.
ACACACACAAACATACACACACAAACATACAGACACAAACATACACACAAACATACAGACACAAACATACAGACACAAACATACAGACACAAACATACAGACACAAACATACAGACACAAACATACAGACACAAACATACAAACACAAACATACACACACAAACATACAGACACAAACATACACACACAACATACAACATACACACACAAACATACACACACAAACATACACACACAAACATACACACACAAACATACACACACAAACATACACACAAACATACATACACAAACATACAGACACAACATACAGACACAAACATACAGACACAAACATACACACACAAACATACACACACAAACATACACACACAAACATACACACACAAACATACACACACAAACATACACACACAAACATACACACACAAACATACAGACACAACATACAGACACAAACATACACACACAAACATACAGACACAAACATACACACACAAACATACAGACACAACATGAAAATCGTGGCCTATCCTTCACAAGACGTCGTCATCAACCACAGCAAACGAATCGTTGATTTTCTAGGCACCACTTATACGTTCAGTAGTTTACCATTGCTTTCTGAACGGTGAGGTCTATTTTTTTACCGTGGTTGCAGTGTTTCTATTCTTTGCTCCCCTTGAGAGTCCTTGACGTACAAGACATGTCGTAAGAGGCGACTGGGGTAGGAGCCTAGGGAAGCTACCCTAGTAAATAAATAGCGTCACAGAAATCGTAATTGCTGGCTTGTAGGCCTCGTAACTGGCACAATGTACAATCGCTTTTAAAAAAAAGTAAAGGAACCCTTTCATACCTCGTGGTATCCTTTCCATTGCGTTGCCGCTGCCTGATGGACCAACTTCATTGAGATTTAACTTGTCTTGTGGGACTCCTTCCTCCGTACAGCTTCATAGTTACAGTGTTGTGCGAGTCTCTTTCCGATAACCTGCTAAACGTGGACAGTCTTCAAGACGTGTTTCTGCCGTCATGTCTGCATATTGATAGCAGAAAAGGCTAGTTTGCCAATTTTACAATTTATGGAACATGTGGGCTCTGAGCTTGTGGAGCGGTAGGAGGCAAAATATGTAACTTGTGTCACTGCGCGAGAGACCCAGTATCCGTCAATTGTGTACTGCGGGTGGTTTTAACCACTTAGCTTCGATAGTGCGAACTCGATGGTTGTTTTGACTTCCTATAGCTGATCTCAGACAGCTGGGATGAGTCGCCACCCTCTTGGCTAGCTTGTCCGACCTTGTTTACTAAGTTGCCGTGACGGTCATCGCCTGATGACAGTGACGTTTGAGTGAACTCGTTAGTTCAGCGGGACGTTTGTCTCATTCATCTAGTTTCCAACGCATGGCAGTCCGTGATGACCGATAGAGCATGATGATATGATCGAACTATGTGCCTTGATGTTCTATCCTAAGATCATTTCAGGCCGCCTTTTTGATTGCTCTGCCTAGCTCGCAGTTATTCGTGCTCTTTGCCAGTTGCAATCGATTCATTCAGACTTTCTTGGAGATTTTCAGCACTATTCTCCTCCCCATCGCTATTGCGTTAAATGCCGATCCGTCCGTGAGACGTGCGTCCTCATTCAGTACTCTGATTCTATGTACTCTTCTGCGAGTTTTTCTGTCGAGTTGTTTGGTCCTTGCCATTATCCGATTGATTCCTAGTTCTGATTTGTTCCATGGCGACTTGTCGTTGCCGGGATTGGTTTAGCTGTGCATTGGACAGACTGGGTGGTCTGTGGTCAGTGTTAGAGATTCTAACGAGTTGATCTGTATTCTCCCTTTCTGATTGAAACATTCTTTCATGCATTGATGATTTGAGCCGTGAGTTTCCCATACACATTTTTGTCCTTCGGTCAGTCTGGTTGATGCCTGTATGGTCTCATCCCTTGATGGCGTGACTTTAGCTCCAGTGATAATGCGTAGGGCGGTTTGACTGCTGCTCACTTGCAATTGCTTGTTCGATGCATTGTCCACGCGCCATACCGATTAGACCGGTGCACCTCCAGTAAAGTGTCTTGAAATTCTGCTGTTGCTCCATGGAACCTGCGAGTTTACGATCATTGTTACATATGTCTCCTTTGCCGTAGCATTTTCGATCTGGGTGACCAGTCGCTTTCTGTCGAGTGTGACTCTGGTACGTGGGTTTATTTTCTAATCGTGTTCTAGACCCTTTCATACCTCGTGGTATATAGGTCAATACAGTGTTAGACCTGTATTTTTCATTGACCGTCGGCACACGATGGGTGATGTGGTCAGCATCACGCCGGTCACAATCGCTCTTAGAAGCATACAAATCATACATAGTGGTTAACAAGTAGTCGATATGGAGCGTTTGAAGAAGAAGAATGTGCATCCCAACCACTTCCATCTCCTTCTTTTTATTTCCTTGTTGATATTGTTAGACCTAAAGTAAATATGACCTACATTTTTATTTACCTTATTTAATTCTTTTGTTTCAGGTATCTTAGACAAGATGGCCGAAACAAACCAGTTTGTACTGAATGACCAGAGTTCCCAGTGCCAGCAAACAGACAAAATTGGAATTCAATCATCAGTTAAAACATCTAAAGAGCAACATGGTGACTCCTACAGAAGCTGCTGCAAAAGCAGCAATGCAACCTCACAACAGCTTGCATGGTCACAATCAGATGTATGCAGACCCACAGAACCTCTTTTTAGAAGGATTCAAAGACTGTGCCTCAGAAGTCATCAGGTTCCTCACTGAGCATGAAAACGTGGAGGACAACAATCCTCTTTTAATCGGTCTCGAGTCTCATCTCATGAAAGTCAGCAAAACAATCTGTCATGAGACAATCAATGATGTCGATAGATATGAAGCTGATATTGAATCAAAGAAATATGATGCCTTCATGTCATCTAATGTTACAATGCCCAAATGATAAGAGAGATTCAGCATTCAGATGTCTAACTTCTCGCCATGTTTGTTGTCTCCTATTGTTTCCAGATCTGCAGGAAGTTCAGTTTCAGATACATCAACAGCGGAATCAGATTTTTCAATGTCTTTAACATCCGAGAAAAGTGACCAATCTTTGATCTCTGAAGCAAATTCTTCCCTGCACTGTACATCTCTAGGTAATACCAGTGAGACTTTGATAGATCACAATAAAGCGGATGATGTGTTTCACAGTCCATCTTCTCACTACCAGAGTTCAGCTCCAGACACTGTGTTGTCGCTTCGTGATCTTGCAATGAATGCTTTACAAAACACAATCCATTCTGGACATATTCCAGTAGAACTTCAAGAATCATCTTCAAATGAAACCTCATTTTCTTCAATATGTGCTGAATCTAGCACACACTGTTCTTTGACTTCAGGGTTTTCCATGCAGATGCATCTACCTTCAATGGATCATTCATCGCCTATCCAACAATCATCCGCACACAATTTCACATATCAAGACAATTCCTGTAATTTTTCTCCCTGTTTGTGCATCCCTTCAAGATCGGAAAGATGTAATGTACCTCAATTTTCAACATTATCAGCATTGAATGAGTCATTCAGCATCAACTTCAACCCAAACTCTCTACCACTACCTCAGCAACCTCATCCATTACTTCATGGAGAAACTCAATCTGGTACGCAGACATTGTTCCCAAATTTTGTATCATTAGACTCCGATATTAATAATGAATCACAGAGGGATTCAGACTTTTCATAACATATCAGTTCTATATTGGAACTGAAAGCTAATTTTCTTCCGGGAATAGAATCATCTTCTGTAACATCTGAAAACTTTGCAGACATCCTTCTTGCTGTGGAATCCTGCAGATTTCATGAAGATCCTCGAGTGAGGGGTCTGGCAGAAGAACTTGTGCATTTAATACACAATGATGATTTTGATGATGAAGATGACTTAAACTATGATGATGATGATGAGGATGATGATGTAGAGAATATGTATAATATAAATGGTGAAAGTGGTTTTGAAAGTGGTGTCGAGATGATGGATGAAAGTGCTGACTGGACAAATGCTGTAGATATGGTTGAACAGTGAGGTATGGGTTAATCTGTAGAGACATTAATGTTAGCTTTGTTTGTTGTATCAGGGCATTAGCAGTATAGATTGTTTAAACAGTGAGATTTGGTCTGTTCTTGTTCTACAAGGGCAACACTACACACATTGTTTCATATTTTGTAACTACCTGTATGTTGCCGAGGCTCGCTAGGGGAGCAAAGTATAGTAACACTGCGACCTATAAGGCATGTCTTAAGAGGCGACTGAGGTAGGGGCCTAGGAAGCTACCCTAGTAAATAAAAGTGTAGCAGAAATTGGATGTGCTGGCCTACTTGTAGGCGCATAACTGGCACAACGTACAATCGCTCTTAGGCTCAGATCACATACAAATCACACAGAGTTGTTGAAAAGTGGTCGATATGGAGCGTTCAAAGAAGGTTCAGATCACATACAAATCACATAGAGTTGTTGAAAAGTGGTCGATATGGAGCATTCGAAGAAGATGATGTGATGGCCTACTTGTAGGTGCGTAACTGGCACAACGTACAATTGCTGTTAGGCTCTAATCACATACAAATCACAAAGAGTGGTTAACAAGTGCATATGGAGCGTTAGAATATATTCAATTTGACTTCTCAGTGCATACGTCAGTTTTATACAATCTCCCATATTTGTTCTCACATGGTTAAATTATACAGTCTTCCACATTTATCCATGCATGGTTAAATTATACAATCTTCCATTGTTGTCTTTCCATGAGCAAATTAGTCTTCTATAGTAGTCTTCCCATGGTTAACTTAGTTTCTCACAGTTGTCTTCCCATGGTTAAATTATACAATCTTCCACATTTGTCCATGCATGGTTAAATTATACAATCTTCCATTGTTGTCTTTCCATGAGCAAATTAGTCTTCCCATGGTTAATTTAGTCTCTCACAGTTGTCTTCCCATGGTTAAATTACAGTCATCCATGGTAGTCTTCCCATGGTTAAATTATACAAGCTTCTATAGTTGCTTTTCATGACATGCTTAGTCAGTAGCAGTGGTCCTCTAATCTTTGCTCCACAACACTAGACAATGGTAGCCATTATGTATGCACCATTGTTACAAAATAATCAGTCCTTTTAGAGACATTCTTGTAGGTTGAAATTTTTTTGGGTAAAGACAATCATGAGAAGTGAAACACCAGCATAAACTAATTCTGCTTCGATTAAAATATTATACAGTTTATGAAGGACTGTGGACTATAATTTTTTTTTCGATCCAGAAGCACTTGAGCTGAAAGCTCTTCGGCTCGCTGTCATGGATATCGTAACCATTCGGGTCGGTGCAACGAGCACCGTAAATCTGGGGAATCTGTGGCTTTTCTGCCAGTCCGCGGAGTTGAACCCGCACTCACAGAGGACTTGTCACCCGTAGTCCAATGTGCTACAAACACGCTGGGTAGACGGGCTAGTGGACTAGAATAGAGAAGCAACTAAGTGGACTAAGCAACGAGTGGTAGCAGGAGAAAGAACTAAGTTAGTGATGGACTCTTCACTTCTGTACCAGTATTCCATGTTCATTAATTATCTTGCAAATATGTGACCCTGATATTACTGCACTATTTTTGCCAATCAAATAGTTTTACTGCAGTCTCATACTTATATTGTGAATATTTCACTATTTTTCTGCGAGAGACAATGACTACAGCCATGGACCAGTATGGTCACTGCCAGGAAGGAAAGCAATGGTAGACTACCTACCAAGACAATGCCTATAAAACCCTTAACAATAATATGGAATACAACATAATAAAACTGGCTGATGCTACAAATAAAAAGAGAAAATTGAGGTATTTTGGACATATAAAAAAGACATAAAGGGCTGGAGAAGAACATCATGGAAGGTGACATACCGGCAAAGAGAAGAGGAAGACCACGGAAAAGATGGATTCAGGATGTAACTGATGGTTTAGCTTGACGGCTGCAGAAGCAGGACATCTGGCCTATGAGAGAGAGATATTCCGGAGGAGTATTGGGGTGGCAAAGTTCTGCTCAGGACAAGCTATTTGATGATGATGATTTTTCTGCTTGAAGAGTGTGATGTGTGTTCCAATGACAGATAACCCACATGTATGTCACTATATTTCATCAATTAATTTAGATGTAGGATTTATCTCTCCTTGGTCGAGTTATTGAATATGAATAATTTCTTGTTGGATTAACTTTGCGACTGTTAATTTCATTATATGAACTTCTACTATTTATTTATTTATTAAAAATTTTATTTTATGTAAACAATTTGTCAGATTCAATGTGTGTGTGTGTGCGCAAGTAGTTATGAGATTACCAGAACATAATGATGTCGATTCTATCTCTCTTGCGATCACCACCCAGACCGATGTACCAGATCTTCCCATAAATTCTATTCATGTGGAAATCTGATACATGCAGCCTTAGCATTGGTGTATTTTACGTTACATCTTCAACACCCGTTTGGAGCTCTGGTGCTTATACTTTGGCGATGTGTCCGGTTTTAGCCAGCGTTTACTCGGTTCGCCTCCGTTCTGTAGCTGTCTAGTGTTTTTTACGTGTGGGGTAGCTAGCCCCACCTCCTTAGTCGTCTCTTATGACATGCGTGGCAGGTAACAGTGGTTCTATTCTTTACACCCCAATTTAAGCCCCGGTAACCACTCAGGCATTGTCGATTCTATTAATCCATAGAGGTTTCCAGCCTACAAAGACTGTGTTGATCTACTGTCCTGGTTATGCGGGTGTTTGCAGCAATGAGAGATCGGACGTGCTTGCATAGAAAACATCGATTGTTGGGGAGTTTAGGATGGAGAAGGTTGATGTTCGTTGGTCTCTTGGCAACCTACTGTTGGACGAGGACACTAAAATTGATGTTGAATCAATCCAGCGATTTAGGAATTACACATTGTAAAAGTAGAGCTGGATGCTTGCGGGTCAGAGAGAGAAGTATGTTTAACAAGAGAGCACAGGAACCATCAGCATGCATACCCTTCAACATCTGTTGAGGGAGACTGAGCACCTATAGATTTGCCTGTTCAGTTCAATAACTAATCATCACATTGAATAGAGAAAGTGAAGATAAGACTTGGAGCTGTTCAGCAAAGTTTTGTAAATAATCTTAATTAAACACTTCTTCGTCTGCAATCTCTGGTCATACGCTTCATCCACTGTTGGCCACAAACTGGGCTGTCAGCTTCAGGCCTATCAACTTTTCCCAAAGCTAAGTTTTCAGGTCGACAGAATGTGGCCCCATGTTGCTTCTCAGCTCACCCAAGAGATGACATGCTCTGGTGTCTGTTCTGCTTGTTGACAGTGACAGAGAGGTTTAATTGAACTATGATACCTACAAATTAAACTACTTAACAACAAAAGAACAAAGAATGATCAAGGAGTTAGCAAAATGTGCATTTATATAAACCACCCATACAAATAATAAATATTTAAGAAATAGCTAGATACTGGCTGAACTCATAGGGACTGGGTAACTTATCCAAGTTATAATCTCAAAAACAAAACTCATCCAAGTTTTAATCACAAAAAAAACAAAACTTATCCAAGTTATAATCACAAAAACAAAACTTATCCAAGTTATAATCACAAAAACAAAACTTATCCAAGTTTTAATCACAAAACAAAACTTATCCAAGTTATATCACAACAACAAAACTTAACCAAATTTTAATTTAAAAAACAAAACTTATCCAAGTTATAATCACAAAAACAAAACTTAACCAAATTTTAATTTAAAAACTAAACTTATCCAAGTTTTAATCAAAAAAAAACTTAACCAAATTTTAATTTAAAAACAAAACTTATACAAGTTTTAATCACAAAAACAAAACTTATCCAAGTTTTAATCACAAAAACAATTATTATCCAAATTATAATAACATCTAAAAAAAACTTATATCAACATAGTAATGTTAAATTAAGTGGAATTAATAAACTGTTGCTGTTTGCAATCCTTGAGGGAGAACAAATTTTGCAATGGGGTCACATTTTGCAATGGCTCCACCTCCACGCAGTGACCCTGGTAACATACTTTGGTCTCGGTAGGCTAAGGGGGCACAGGTATCGAGGAGAACTACAGGTAGTGGTAGTAGTGCAAGCACGGAAAAGCAATGCTAGACCAAAAAACAAAATGCATGCATCTCCTGGCTGCTGTCCGTAGAAACAAAGCCCAAGTTTTGCAGAAACGTAAGAAAACAGCAGAGTACGAGATGTCAGCGAACGAATGAAAACTCCCCCGTGGTAAATGACCGAACCAAAATTGCTACCTACGGGACAAGAGCCAGTAAGCACGAAAACGAACATGAAGGGATGAGTATTCCAGTATTTTCTGAAGCAGAACATTTCTCATCTAGAGCTGCAGTAACAGTTCTAGTACCCAAACTTGCAGATCTGCTTCAACACATGACAGTACTTGGTATACCCTGCTTATTCACATAAAAAGGTATACAATGCTGGTTGCCTAAAATTGACTGCTATAATGTGAAAGTCTCAGCTATCTCCATAAGAGGTGCATCCATAAGTAGAGAAGTGGGTCTACATGGGGCAAACTCTGAGTCCTGTGCATGAGTCAAACTGCGTGTCAGTGCAGTCCAGAGGTACGGTAAATGTGATGGCAAATGTGAACACAACGGTCATACCACAATTAGCAGCTTCCCGGCTGATGGGAAAGGCTGCACGAAGGGATGAGAGGTGAATCCCGAATAGAGAAGAGGGCCCACAGGGAGCAAAACTCTGAGCCCTGTACATGAGTCGAGGAGCAAATGGATGGTACACAGGTGAGTCCAAAGACAGGGCAGACATGCAAGGAACTGTTGATGATGGTGTGATGGTAAGACGTGGCAAACGTAAGGGTGAGCAGAACACCTAGATGAGCAGGTGAAAACTGGAAAGCAGAGGCTCGAACCCAGTACAAAACAAAGGTCTCAGCAAGTGTCTCTGAAAAACACTAACGCATCGTGTCGATACATGGGAAGATTGCGGTAAACTCCGTACATGAGGCCAAGTGCAGAGAAACCTAGTGGGTAAGGTTGTCCGAGTGTAAATCCTAAAGCTGCATTTAGTGCCTAATGAAACTGCCCTCCTTGGGACAACCGGGCAAGGTACTGTTGTATTAACAACTAATATCCCGGAAGAACTGAGATGGGTGATGCCTAAAGGGACTGCCCTTCCTGGAACAACCGGGCAAGGTAATATTGCATTTACAACTAAGATCCTCGGAAGAAGTGAGGTGGGTAATGTTGACGAGCACACAATTTCAGTTGCGTTGCTAGCGCAGACTGAAACGACCTTCTAGAATATCTGTGTGCAGTCCCAGTCTAGCATTTCCTGGGGACAGGGAAAATGCAGAGTAAACACGTTCCAATTGTCAAGTGCAGACACGTGCCAGAAACAGCTGAGAATACTCCTACTCAGGAACAAACTCACCGTGCATAGAAAAGTAAGGCCGATAATGCAAAGGTTTGACTGGTACAAACCCAAACATTGGCTAAGGGCAATACTTTTCGGACGCCGATCGTCCTACACAGATGACGTCCAAAACCATGTCTCAGATCACATAAAGGCTAAACATACTGCTAACATATGATCGTTTGTTTGACAAAAAGCACATGCGTTTCCGATGACTGACTGAGAATGTTCCTGACCTGGAAGGATCTCATATAGTCTGAAAGAGCGCATATTGTAGACATACTCTTTAGCGAAGATCATAAAGCTCAAATATACAGAGAAAAATGATCGCAAAAGAGCAATGAATACAAGAAAGGTGACCATTCCTGTGACTAGTACTAGAAGGGTTGAGATCACTCGGGTCTTTACCGGAGCGACCTCACTCAGTCAATGCAAAAAAAGCTATGCTCTTTGGCGTAGAAGCCCAAATTTATGGCACAAAAAAATCATTAAAGAGTTTATCTTATGATGCATACAGAACGACCTCACCAAAGGCAGGAAAGCCGATAGACGTCACCCGTTATGCCTTCACTAATTAACTCTGCACAAGAAAGAGTTACAAGGACAACAGGTCTCCTGCAACGATCTACCTTAAAGGATCTTCAAGTACCCCGGAAGTCGGCGAGGCTGTCCATATGGTTGAGGGATGCCTGTAAAAGGGTAATATAGGCCCACGCAAAAATCAGTCAGAAGCGCAATACCAGGTGTCATGACTTTCCGCCTGAATTAAAAGCGTGCGAACGAGGAAGAAGAAATTTTGTAATCTTTTTTCTTGTTCAAGGTATAGGAGCTTGAGCTTTTGGCTCCACATAACCTTCAGATCATTACCTGAGGAGGATTATGCCAGCGACAGATAAAAAAACTCCTTGGAGTTTTACCAAGGATTGAACCCGGGTCTCCGAATGGGAAGCCTGCACTTAAAACTACATTAATAATAAATGGTATTTGACTATATAAAGTATATAGTTTATAATATGCAAAATATCATTGGAAAATGTAAAGTTCAATATAATTTATGAACTGAATATTATAAATCGACAATGAAATAAATAATGCAATAATAATAAAGATTTGAACTTCTCCCTCTTCATCTTCTTTGGGTTTAGTCTTCCAGTATTCTCTGAAGCAGAACATTTCTCATCTAGAGCTGCAGTACCAGCTCTAGTACCCAAACTTGCAGATCTGCTTCAACACATGACAGTACTTGGTATACCCTGCTTATTCACATAAAAAGGTATACAATGCTGGTTGCCTAAAATTGATTGCTATAATGAGAAAGTCTCAGCTATCTTCAACTACCAGCACCATGACTATGGAGGTCATGGCGGTGACAAAATCCCTGGAGTGGCTACAGGCTCATACATTCACTTACGCATGCTCAGTGACACTATGAGCATGATAAAGAAGATCAAGGCCAGTTATGTACGAAGGCAGTGGATGCAATTAATACAAAATTCGACAATCCAGATACATATCTTCATCTTTGTCCCGGGTCACGCTGGAGTGAAGGGCAATGAGAGAGCAGACACACTGGCGGGTAATGATATGTATGAGAATGGGTCTTCTATGGACAGAAGCGACATCATCAACGCTCTCAGAAAACATATGCTCTGAAGATTTCAACGAGGAAGATAAAGGGTATTCTCTATCTTGGTTGCGCATACCGATAAGTGCGGCAAGGCGGAAAACAACGAGAAAACCCAGTAGATACATCAATCAACACAGAAGGGAGTTGTTAGCCTAAACACACTGATACATGATTGGGAGGAGATCGGAGCAATTATGGACATGTCCGATGAAGATGATCCTCAAATGAACAATGAAGAGAGATGTTGAAATACAGAAAGCCCACTAGAGCGGTAAGATGAAGCTATGTCTTCACTTAACGGACATAGAGAGATGTCGAAATACCGAAAGTCCACTAAACCAAATGTAAGAAGGAGGAAGGGTGTTGCATGTTTAATAGGTTTTAATTAAAAAAATTAACGCTTTAATATAATATATTGTATTATCTCTCTCTCATGCCCTTTAACCTCGATCAGATGTAGGCCCTCAACAAACTTATACCAAGTCTTTCTATTTTTTGCTATCTCTTGCAGTTTCTTCAAGCTCTTTCGTATATCGTTAATTTCAGCCTCCAAATTTCTTCTTTGTGTTATTTCTAGGCTTCTGCCTCTTACTTTTCCTGTGGGTCCCAGGGATAGGGCCCTGCTTGTTATATTCTTTTTCTTTCTTTCTTTCTCGAATCCTGTATGCCTCACAGCGTCAGGTCAGGAAGAGATTTCTAAAACGGGCCCTAGTATGCGCTTCATAGATAGTCTCTTTCGTCGCCTCTGTTATCTCTGAGGTCCATCTTTTGCGTGCGCCTTTCTTGCCATACCCATTGTATCGGAGCAGCATTGCTCTTTGGGGTGCACTGTCTGATGGTAATCTGCTTACGTGACCGAACCATTTAATTTGTTGTTTCTTGATGAAGTCTAGTACTGATGTTGTACCCACTTTTTCCTGATGTCTTCATTTCTCAACCGGTCTCTTCTTGTTGTTATATTAACCTGTGGTTTTCTGAAGGTGTGTCCTATCTAACGTCAGTCTTTTTTCTTCATCTTTTGTTTCAATGGGATCTGTCTCGTTCTCTCCATAAGCTATATACTATACTGTACAATATATCATTTTAAGTATACATTTTATTTTTATATTTTAGTTTACAAAATGTAAAAAGATTCTCATTAATTAATGTACTGCATTGTTACTTGTCTGGCCCATTAAATCCTAAATCTGTTATATCAATGCCCGATTGCTCTTTGACGTGCACTGTCTGTTGGTAATTTGCTTATGTGGCCGAACCATTTAATTTGTTGTTGCTTGATAAAGTTCAGTACTGATGTGTACCCACTTTTTTTATCCTGATGTCTTCATTTCTAAACCTGTCTTGTCTTGATACTGCCAGCATTCTGCGTAGACACTTCATCTCTGTCGTGACTAATTGCTTACTTTATGTATTGATATTAATCCTGTGAATTTAGCTGCATGCAGACATCAAGAAACAAGAATATAAAAAAGATAGTAAGATTTGAACAAAGAAAATACTGGCTTTAAGAGTATAATAATGAGGTAAATATAGTCTTGAATACTATGAAGCAATCCTTACATATAACTAAATCAGAATTGACAACAAATGGAGGCATCAATCACTTTTTAAATTGTTTACAAAACTTTATAGAACATATTTGGTCCTCAGTAAAAAAAATATACGCAATAAATATTGTTACAAGTTCTGTAAATTCACACCCATCATTCAAAATGAATAAATAATAAAAAGAAAATGAACAAATGAACAGAAAATGTAGGTGCAACGCATAATACACAATCCAAAACAAAATCTCAGAGTAAAAGGTAATTTTGGTTTGGTTACACGACCAAACACATAAAAAAGCACATGGTAACAGATCTGACTTAAAAGTAAATGTTTGTTATTGCTATTGTTTTTTTTGTGTTCAATCTAGAATAACCACTCTTGTTTGTGATTTGAGTCAAAGAGTGTACATATGTTGTTTGTGATTTGAGTCAAAGAGTGTACATATGTTGTTTGTGATTTGAGTCAAAGAGTGTACATATGTTGTTTGTGATTTGAGTCAAAGAGTGTACATATGTTGTTTGTGATTTGAGTCAAAGAGTGTACATATGTTGTTTGTGATTTGAGTCAAAGAGTGTACATATGTTGTGCTGTGGTTTACAACATGGCTAAATTCTACCATCAAACCAATTTAAAAGAAGAACAGGCAAGTTCAAGAGCCCAGACACTACAGTCTCACTGACCTCAGCAATAGAGAAACGCGCTGCAAGAAAAGTAAACAACAAGGTTTATCAAATGCAGGAAAGAAACAAGATGATTGACAATTGTCGCCGAGTGGTTACCCGGGCCCAAATTTGGGGTTTAAAGAATAGAACCACTGTTACCTGCCATGCATGTCGTAAGAGGTGACTAAGGACGTTTGGCTGAAATCAGATGCACATGTCCTAAACGTGTAGAAACCTATGCGTTTAGGGGCCTACCAAACCAATGTGCAACGTATACACGTTCTTGGCAAAGATCAAACATATCACAAAGAGTGATTAAAATTGATCGTAAAGAACGAACGCGAAGAAGACAAGAAGAATCAGACAAGTTTCTGTAGAGGTTGCAGAATAGAAGACTCTCTATTTTGTTACATCACTCTATAGGCAGATCTGTAGGTACTGTTTATGCCAACAGATGTCAAGTGATATGCATACTGTTGTTTTCTGTGGCTCGCTGGTTAAACACACTCTTCTCCCTCTGCCCTCAAGCATCAGCTCTACTTGCACAATTCCAAATTTTGTTACAAAAGTGATAAATATATGTGGCTGTTATCAAGTATCACCACAGGACATGGAGGCATAAATAGCTTTAGACTGACCATAACATTCTTTCAAAAATATACAAAGTTGTTTCTGAAAGTGTAGGTTGAGGATTTGGAAAGAATGACATAACTCATGGTGGACCAAATACCACACGCTTTGAGTTGGATGCCTTTTTACCAGGAGCCACACTAAAGGGCATTTTTATTCCAAAACAAATGGCTTGTAAAAACATGGCTTTTGCCCTGGTCCACTAAGAGTTAAGTAGAAATAGAACAAAAACAGCAACAAAAAGAATCAGCGAATAAATAAAAATAAAAGCTCATATTTAAGACAACAAACCAAAAGGTTTCTGTGTAGTAAAACAAATTTGGAATGATGAACACATGAAGACTAAAATTAGTTAGTTAACATAAGGCGAAACACGTAATCACAAAGTACTGTAGTTTTACAAAAACAATGACAATATGCAGCAACGTTTCGACCAACAAGGCCTTTATCAAGCAAACGAACAACAGGAGTGATGAATTTAAAAAAAACAATAACATATGGACGACTACATATGGAGACATTCAAATGTTTGTAATAAAAATCTGGGAATAAATGAATAACAAAATAAATGTAACAAAATAAATGTAACACAACAAACACGCATAAAAACTAGAAATAGAAAAGAAACAATAAAAAATCAAGTAAATATATATCTTGAATACATGCAACATATAGGTTACAAGGCATGAGAAAAGAAAGTACTAAGAAGCATAGGAATGTAATACGTTGAGCCCACGTGGTCGCAAGGTACCATACAATGAAATCAACCGATTCTCCAGAGCAAATCGACTGCGATCATCTGAGGAACATGATCGGATTGCTGTGATCTGGACATCACCGCATTGGGCAGTCTCATAGATGATCAGTCTGTTTCAGTAGATAATGAAAGGTATGAATGCTGATAGTTACCATAGTCTACTGGTTGTACACACATATCATCCTTACAGGGGGTCCCTGCTGACTCATGCAATGTTTAAAGGCGAAATTCTTCCAGTCTCAAGACTACATTCTCAGTGGTTGAGTTATCATCATGGAAAAGTAGATTTAAGTATAAATAGATCTAAGTATGTATATCTTTACCTCTGAAGTTGGAGAAGCATTCCTGTATGGCGAGGGACACTGATAATATGGAAAACAGGCCTACACGCAAAAATAGGTCAAAAGTGCCATACCAGGGGCCCTGACTATGCCTGAATTTATCAAACCTAATAAATAAATCAAATTTCCTGCAACCTTTTCAGACCTTAGGGTATGAAGTCACTTCACTTCCTATTTCTAGATCCTAGTGTGCAGGAGGTCTGAGGTCCAATTCCTTTTCTCGTGTGAAACACAGGGTGTGGGATTGAACCCACACCCTCTAGTGTCCAAATAGATAGGCAAACGCTTACGCTAATCCATTCCACGATGTTGACCCTACACATATTAAATACGTGCACTATAATCACTTTCAAATCCAGCATCCTAGTCTATTTATTACAGTAAGCCCCTGTGTGTCCAGAACAATATATACCCACATGAGACCTTGATGAAAATAACAGACTGAATAAACACTTGCACAGGCTACAATTGTCTCCATTCCCTATGTATCCATGTGACATCTCTGATCAATCCACAGAACATGACATGGAAGACTGCCCCCTATGTCTTCCTTAGAAAGGTATGCTGGCCCTACAATCCAACACTGCGACATGTGTAAGTCTCAGACACTGAACGAGTTCGTGAATTAGGCGTTAAGTTTGGACATGCCAGACAGTGTCGTCTTCATGGTAGAGAGAGAAGATATAGTAATCAACTTCTCGTGCCTGTCTGCCCAGCGTGTTCGTGAGCGCTTGGACTATGGGTGACTATCCCTCTGTGTGTGTGGGTTCAATTCCGCGGGATGGCAGAAAAAGCCACAGATTCCCCAGATTTACGGTGTTCGTGGCACCGAACCGAAGGGTTACGATGTCCATGGCACCGAGCCGAAGAGCTGAAAAGCTCAAGTGTTTCTGGATCGGAAAAAAAAAAAAAAAATCAACTTCTCGTGGGTACGGTGAGCAAATGGACTTTGGGATGGCTGCTGCAGCGGAGGACAGAGCACGAATAGGAATGCCCAATGTGCCATGACGTCGATCGCATAACATAATATAACCCAACACTGCATTCAAAACTACATGGCACCAGAGATAAGCTCCAGACAACAGTCGTTCTTATCATAAGAACATGTCTGATGGTATAATCATAAAAATAGTGATCGCAAGAAGAAGACCCTGGAGGCCATAAAAGCTACAATTCAAAAATGTCGCATATGACTTTAACAAAATTGCAAACCATAGATAAAAAGTTGAACATAATATTAGTTTGGTCCCAGAAAGTCAGTACTGAGTTGAAGAAGCAGACTTGATCAATATTCTCTGGCCATTAGTCAAAAAACTATACTCCATTACAAAAATTGAAAATAAAATATGATCACATCAGAGAATAATGCACTTTCTGTCTGAAATAAAGTTTGCATAAAAGATCAACAAAAATATCCTTCTATTGTGGATAAAGTTAAAGTCCATGCCTCCGTGAGGTAAGTAAAAACTATAAATGTCTGAGAGCAGTGGATCTAAGATTAATAATTTACAAACAAAAGATGAGAAGATACTGAAAACTTAAAATAGTAGCATATCCTAAAGGACGTAGCCATCAACTACAGTCGTTGATTTTCTAGGCACCACTTATACGTTCAGTAGTTTGACATTGCTTTCTGAACGGGTGGCGTCATCGTTCTTTTGTTAAAATCAACGGAAACAATCCGCAGCGTGATTCGAGCTCAGAACGCTGGGGTTAATATACCGAGTCACTAACCCCTAGGCCACAGACAAGATACTACAAATGTTATAAACCAAAAAAAAAGATATCCCAAATGATGAATAAATGATAATGTTGAGAATTTTTTTTAATGGTCTGAAGACGATGGATTGTTTCATTGCACTGTGTTCCCCATATGACCCCATCCCTATCGACAGAAATGGTATGCCATCTATCAAGAATGTTGCACAAAGCATGAACTCTGTAGCTACAGCAACAATTCTAGGAATCTCATAAAAATATTGCACATGTGACTCTGTCCGGATTTGAACCTGCAAACTTCACAGTCTTTTGTAGCTCACACAGAGGTCTGTGTAGTTTTCTGTCCACGTTGTTTCACTAGGTCGATGAGTTTACCTAAGTATATCATATTCGGGCCAGTCTTGAAGTATGTGCTCTTTGGTCTGATGTGCCTGTCCGCATGGTTGAATTGTCAATAATTTTTACTCTGTAATGTAATTGCACAAGATCACACAACTTGATCTTCTTTGCCTTTCAAACTCCCAACAAAGCACAGGTCTTCCACAATATTCTTCCAGCTCTTCCTCTCTCCTGCCATCCCTTCCAATTCTTTCTATGTTTTACCTATAATTTTAATATCAGTATCCAGCTCTCTCCTCCAGTTATGTTTTCCCCTTCTTCTCTTTCTTGTAAGAGGCGACTACGGTAGGGGTCCGCCTGTGTACTGCCGGGGCTTGAATGGGGAGGAAAGAATATGCAGCAATGTGTACCTGCCAGCCCTGTCATAAGAGGCAACTGAGGAGGGTAGGATTTGGGGCTGGCTACCTCTCCCCGTAGAAAAAATAAGCCAACAAATCTTCACACAAATTGATATATCACCAAAATTCTCTAATGAAGCCATAATGTGAGGCCATGTGGTGATAATGAAAATTCTGTTGTCTGGTAAATAAGGTGGAATTTATTTTAAAACAAGTTCACATCGGTGGTGATACATATGAGGGCTTATTGAAACTGCTAAATTTTTGTTTTTCGCTTCCTACAGTAACAGTATGACGATGATGGCATCATGTTAGTGTCAAAAGGTAATGGATTTTATTTCTGCTTTCTCCTGGCACATTTTATGTCAGTTACTGCATACTTTCAAACAACTACAGATCTCCCTTTTAAGTGTCACAGGAAAGTATTTGCACTAGTCCTTTTAAAACTACTACAGAAACTGGCAAAGTGTGTTATCCCTGTATGGATTCATAGCTGGATGGTCAACAACTGACATAATATTCACTCTTTGACAACTGCAAAAGGGATGCAGAGAAGGGTGCACAGAATTCATTGCTTTCGCGATGTGTCAAAGCGATTTGACACTGACAGCAGACCAGGACTTTATGAAATGCTTATGCCTTATGCTAATCTGTCCCACTCATAACTAATAAAGGGATAAAATATCAAGTGAAAAAAACCAAAGATCTACTAAAGGATAATAATAAATATGCACAAAATGTGTGGCATGTAGAGGTTCAGGCATTAATTTCTGAGAACGCATCTGAGCATGATGTAATCATTTATACGGATGGTTCGGTGATTCGACATGTGCGGAGCTCGTGGGCTTTCACTGCTCAGGTCGGAGGTGATGTTGTGAAGGAAGACAGTGGTGGTTTTGCCGTGACTACAAGCAGTCTCACTATGGAAATCATGGCGGTTACCAAAGCGATGATTTGGCTAGAATCACAGACTTTTATCCATGCATGTTTTCTCAGTGACTCAATGAGTATGCTCAGGAAGATTGAAACAGGATGGGCTAGGAGACATTGGATAGAATCGCTGGGGAGGTCTAAGCTGACAAAGATCAGTTTTATTTTTGTACCAGGGCATGCAGGTGTAAGGGGAATGAACGTGCGGATAGGCTTGCAGGTATGGCTGCTGTCCAAAGCGGACGAGCAATGGACCAGGCTGATATTATAAATTCCTTAAGGAGAGAGGGCGTGTACATGATTCACGTAATAGCGGTGCATCCACAACACTAACCAGACTGCAAGAACTCAAAGTTAAGTGTGGTGTAGCTCGACAAGAACGCTATGCTGGCAGACAAAGAAGAATTGTAAACCAACAAAGAACCGTGTCGTTAGTCGCCACACGCTGATGGACATACTGAGGAGAGATCGGAGCACTTATGGACTAATTTGTTCGACGTGCAGTGATGGTGATCCGACGACTAAACTAAAAAAAAAAAACGACTAAAAATAAATATGCACATTAAAAGAGAAAGTATATGTTTATTGAAAAATATCTTATATCTAAATAAAATGAAAATCATGACATACCGGACGTTGCCATCAACCACAGTAAACAAGTGGTTGATTTTCTAGGCGCCACTTATATGTTCAGTAGCTGCAATTGCTTTCTGAACGAATTGTGAGTCTATTTTTAGAGTTCCTAACATTCCACGAGAACAAATTTGTTTCCAAACTGCCCACCACGGAGTTAGAACAAGGTAGACTTTGCTTGTGATCGAGCTCACTTCCGTTTAAGCTACAAAAGACCACATATAATCTAAATAGAAAATAATAAATGGTTGATAATATACACTATATAACACTAAGTGCTGAAGGGGAAAATAAAAGGATAATTGGAAAATAATGTCTACAAAAAAAAATTAATGAAACAAAAATGTTTAACAATAGAACTTATTGAATGAGTAATGAATAGCAAATATCAATGTAAACAGAAGATTAAAAACTAAAATTTGAACATAGAAATTCAAATTCACAACACTTTAAAAAATGTTCAAAAATAATTTGAGAATATTCAATTAATTCTCATAGAATAAAAGAAATGATTTTCAATGCATTCATCAAAAGATTGCAATAGTTTTGAAACAACCAACATGGAAAATTGAGCCAGCAATGTACAATAGAATCTTTAACACAATCTGTAACATACCAAAATATAATTATCTTCAACAGTAGTATATGAGCCACTTGTCATACTATATTTACAATACAAATGTAATAGTGTAGGTATATATGAAACTTCTCAAATGCAATCAAGTAAGATTATGTGTTTCTACACAAAATAAACATTCCTATAAAAATGTAAACAATCCTCAAAATTATATCAGGGACCCACAAGAGTTTGTGCACTGCCACTATGATCTTCTCGTGTTAGATAGAGATCAGAGCACACATAGTTATTCACCAAAGTGCAATGATGATGGTCCTATCAATCAATAATGTTCATTATCATTTGAGGATCATATTCATCGCACATGTCCATAATTGATCTGATCTCCTCTTAAAGTTGTATTTCAGTGTGCTTAGACTATCACCTCCAGTTCTGTGCTGGTTGATGTATCTTCTGGGGTTTCTCTCACGGTTTTTCCTGTCTTGCAGCACCTATCTGTAGGCATCCTGTTAGTCTCGATATAAAATAGTGGATTTGCCTATTGAAGGATTTTGTAGTTGATTTCTTCCGACACATTTTATGTCAGTGAGTTGTCCGAGTCTGACATAAAATATATATAAAGCATATTCTTCTGTGTCTTTACCCTTCACCCACAGGGAAGCATAGGTCCACAATCAAGTTCTTCCAAACCCCTTTCCTATCCAAGGCCATCTTTTCCAGATCTATCCACTCTCTCTATTTTCACGCCAGCAGCCCAATTCCTTTCAGATTTCATCGGGTTGCTTTATGAGTCCTCCATTGTGGAGTCCTTCTTACTCGGGTGGCGAGCTATGAATTTCCCTGGCTGTAGTTATCTAGTGTTTTTAGGGCTGGGGTAGCTAGTTCCAACCTTCCTTGTCACCTCTTACGATATGTGTGGCAGGTAACAGTGATTCTATTCTTTACACCCCTAATTTGGGCCCTGGTAACCACTCTGGCGTTATATATTATATTGGATGATATATATTACTATGATACCTGCTAAAACAACAGCAACACAGAAGCTTTGCATGATAAAAATTCTGCTATCATACAGCATGTTCAGAACTCAGTAGTATTCATGGTATGGAAAGAGTTAAAAGACATAAGTAATAAACATATATAAAGACAAAAAAGGCTGTCAATGTTCAAAAGATGCAATAAACTTAATAAATATGACCGATATATTGTGATATAATATAAATCTCAAAATAAAAAAGTTATAGTTCTCGAGAACCAAGCATTGCACTTGTTGCTGACTTTCTACTTTCTTGCCAAATAGAAAAAAAACACTATGCTACCTTGCTAACTACAACATCTAGGCATATTCATGAGTGATATATTGATCATATTTTACAATTAATAAAGTAGAAAGGTGTTATAAAATATGTCAGTTTAATAGAATGTAGAAAATTTAAGGCACAACAATGTAAGCTTTCTTGTTAGTTTAGTTGTCAGATCATCATCACTTCACATCGAACCAGTTAGTCCTCAGATCTCCACCTCAGTATGTTTCTCAGTGTGTGCTGACTAACAACGCAAGTTCTTTGTTGAATTACTATTCTTCTTTGGTTTCCAGTATAATGCTCTTGTCTAGCTACGCCACATTTGACTTGGAATTCTTAGTCTGGTTATGGTTCTACATTCACCACTAATACTTGAATAATTTACACCTCGTCTCTTCCTTAGGAAATTAAAAATATCAGCATGGTCTACTGCTCACCCACTTTTTTATAGCAGCCATACCTGCAAGCGGAGAGCTGCTGTAGCGTAGTTGTTAGTGAACTCGCTCCGCAAAGCTGGTGGTCTGGGTTCAGCTCCCGTAATGCGCGCGTAATTTTTCCTGACCACGACGGCTCTCAGGTCGACCGAGCCTCAACTAGGTACCAGACATGCTCTGGGAAAGTAAAGGCGGCCGGCGTGATGCTGACCACATCACCCATTGTGTGCTGACGGTCAATGAAAAATACAGGCCTAACACTGTATTGACCTATATACCACGAGGTATGAAAGGGTTCCTTTACTTTACTTTTATACCTGCAAGCCTATCTGGGCATTCATTTCTTGTTAGTACTCATGTGAAACTGATATTTAGTCTAGTAATTATATTCTCAGCTTCAGTCATATTAACACATCAGTTGTACAAGTGATATTTAATATATGCAACCTAATACTGAAATCCCCTGGTGCACAGGCATCAACAATATCAACTAGGAAATACAAATTAGGAAATGGAGATGGTTGTGACATACATTGATAGTGCAAAAGACCAGACACCCACATATGGCACTGAAACTAAATCCGGGTGGAAAGAAAAGTAGGGATCTTCTTCTTCTTTGCGTTCGTTTTTACGATCAATTTTAATCACTCTTTGTGATATGTTTGATCTTTGCCAAGAACATGTATACGTTGCACCCTAGAGAGACATGAAGATGAATTGTAGACAGAGAAAAGAGTTTGGAAAGACCTGGAATGAACTAAGCTGGCATACTCAAGACAGATCTAGTTAGAGGAGATTTATTGATACCGTATCCTTCAAGCAGAAACTAATCGAAAAAAATAACACTTATCTTATTAAAAAGAACGATAATATAATTATTATCTTTTTAAGAACTTAGTAGATTCACTATAAATTCATTTTTTTCAGATTGACAATTTACTACATTATGGTGTACATTTTTTAAAACTGGTATAGTTGAAAGACATTACACATATTCAAATGTTTACAAATAACTGCTCAGTTAGTTTACAATAGTAAAACGTGTGTAGAAGGAATGTGGCATGCAATATGATTTGCAGTGGCAATGTATTTTTTTAAATTACCTGATTTCATCCACTTGAAGTGATGTGCTATTCTATTGATAAAACTGATATACCACACAAAGTGTTGTGCCATTAACTAGATTGAAATATATATTATTTAAAAGCTTTAATACAATGAAAAAATACTGAAAGGAATAAAGAACTGTTAAAGCAACAAGGTACCCAAAATCAAAAGCCCAGTAAGTTCCATTTCATCTTTCATGGAATGTATATTTTATTTCATTAGCTGTTTAATTGAATTAATCAATCAATTAAAATCTCTGATAATTAATAAATCTTTTAGGCAGATACTACAATTGGAATAATGATGAAAAATGTCAGGATACCAAGTCCAACACTGGCATAGATAAACCATACAGCAAGTCTCAAATCTTTCTGTGCCATACCCATCAATCCTTTGGATTGATGTCTCTTTCCTCTCCTAGCATACCTGACAGCAAGCAAACCTGTGATCAAGAATAGAGCAACACTGAGGTAAGAAGCAATCATCACTTGCTCAAATGTTTTCCACGGTCGAGGTACAAGATCTGCAAGAGGAATGTGTCGGATATTAATGTCACTTTCAGTTGTGTCTCTGTAAGGGTTCTCCGAGTTGTTCTCAAAGTCTGGATCAGAATATGTGAAGTAACCATTCTTTCTGTCACCCACGTTCTGGCCAGATCCAATCAAGGATGCAGAAACATGTTCTGGTTCTGCAGGTTGATCAAATTCTTGAGCAGCTTCATCAGATTGTGGAATAGGTACATGATCTGCTCGACTCATATTTGACCATCAAAGGATACACTTGAAATCTACAGAATAAGAGAATGACATTACAAAAGCAGAGGATAAATTGGATTAAAAAAACACATTTTTAAAAGATGATTCTCAGCTATATATGTCCCTGTTTTGTTACAGTGCCACATTTGGTGGTCTTGCGCAAAGGACTCTCAACATGTGGTGTCTATATCAAACCATTTTAGAGACACCTTGAGAATGTCTTTGATATACTTGTTTCATAGGGCAATCATTGTCTATTCCCAGGTTGAAAATGTAGTTGGCTGTCCACTCTTGCCGTTAAGCATAGGGATGGGAGCTTTAATTTACATTCTAGGGCTAGATGAGTCACCCTTGTTGTGTTGTATCCATATTTGTGTAGTGTGGTCTTGATATTATCTATCCATTTTTTTCTTGGTCTTCCCTTAGCTCTAGTACCTGATCTCTTTTATTGTATGCTGTTATTGGTGGTTGGTTGTATTTCATTCTCATTAAATGTCCAAACCACTGCATTTGTTGTCTTTCGATGTATTCGGTGCATGAAGTTATGCCTACTCTGCTTCTGATGTCCTCATTTCGTCAATCATATACAGATGAAAAGCAAGAGGTCATCATCATGAAAGGTGGCCATAGAAATAACAGTGAAAGACACCATATACAAAGCACTCACAAGAACCTATTCTAGAACTCTCTTATCCTGACAATGTGAGACAACCTGGGATTAGAAAAATTAAAAGTAATAAAGTATGCTTATAGATAAGTTGACTGGTTCTGTCCAGATCCAATAAAGTGTGAATAAATAATTTATCTAAAATAATATATATTCCAAAATTTGAAGGCTGTAAAATTGTGAATTCTCTGCACAGTTGCTCCACCCAAAGGTGAGCACAACATCTATTACATGCAGCACTTAATTCTCGCTCCCGCAAATATTAATGTTTTAATGATATGCTTACATATTGCATTGTAATTCAATACATATATGATAATTTATAGATCCTAAAATGCACATTTATATTGTAATTATTCTTCACTTGTGAGATTTTGAACCATTGACCATTGTGTTCATTAGATTCATTATACATGTGGTTTAAAAGACTTAAAACATTTGTGTTAACCATACAGTTGAGTTTTCCTAGCAGTACAATCATGTGTTGAGTAATTTTGTATGTGATCTACTCACTCACTGGTTCACGAATAGAGACTAAGTATCATCTGTCGCAGTGGACCACTGCTGTCTGACGTTTTCGACGCACACATTCCGATTAAAAAGAATTATTCCACTATATAAAAATATTTGTTAAACTGTTATAACAATGATACTTCATGCGTGAATTCGTAAATGGAAGTGAGTTCTTTTTCGGCATGAAGTTTTGTCTAGGTGTCAATTAAAGCGACGAAAATTATAACTGAACTATGTGATCCTGGCTGGACGGTTGTAGTACCGGAAAATGATCGCTTGAAAATGGCCTCCGAGATGGAAGTTAAAACGAAAAATATATTATCGTATTATCAGGCTTATTATGATAATATTGCAATCAACAAACAAATACATTACCTCAGAATGATAGTTAAGAAAATGTCACTGTCGGTATAGCGATGTGAAATGTTTTCCTGCAGACTTAACTGTTCAACATTTCTGCTGTATTGTTTGTAAACATCTGAACCCACACTACGTTTATAACTGGGTCAAATGAGCATTCATTGTTAAATATTCCAGGGATAAACTATACATTAGTAAACTTATAAAACTATAATTTATGAATCTTTATCTATTTTGAAAGTTCTTTTAAGTATTAAGTACAAAAAAGCATATACCGAATAGTTTTGTTAGTTCTTGTGTGTTTATGATGATATATTACTAATTACATAGCATTCACTCCTCATTGAGAGTGCAAACTTAATGAATGATACAATAACAATGTTCATTCTTAAACAGGATAGACATACTTAATTGTTTAAAAATCCATAAACTCATGCACTTATGTGTAGTTATTTTATCTTCTGAAAATATGTCACGAGTAACCGAAGTTAACCTTTGATTGAGGGTTGTCTTTCAAACAAGTAGAACAAACGATACAGCGTCGCAACAGTGGTCTCGAAGCTCTTAGGTCGGTTATGCCACAGCCAGGCTCTAGTAGTTTATAGTTGGCTCTGGTTATGCACATCTCTAGTGAACATCATCATCATCACCCTACATCGAAGGTTGGCTGCAATGGACCTCCAATATCACTACGCACTGCTTTGTCCTGACCTACTTAAACTAACAGCAGAATACACATAAATCCACAAGAATAGCGAAATTTGGGCAGAAATACAACACGTCCTAACTTCAAACTCGTTGCTTAAACGGACTTCCATTGTTTAGGCTCGGCCCACTGTTAAAAACTATAAATCTATGTCCAGCGGCCTGTTAGTTTCAGAAGGTCATGCTCTTGTCTTGATGTTGCACTCTGCCAGACTGTAATTTGTCCATCTCTTGATGTTTCCCTCCTACTCCTGGTCTTCTTTTTGATCGCCGCCCTTGAAGAAGGCCTAGCAGAGTACAACATTAAAACAAGAGACCAGTATTGGAGGTCAGGGAAGCCAACTTTTATGCAAAGATGGAGCATGATGACGATAAATACACAGAAAACATGAAATGCAGTGGACACCCCGGGGATATCGGCAAAAGATATGCTTGGAGTCACATGAAGGCGAACTTGTGAGCAGATCTCAAAACCATATATAAGAGAGGCACACAAGATTGAATTCAGTGGAATTTTTTGGGTCTCTTCCTTATGTGTCATTGGGCATTACGACGGCTGATGAATAGATATATATGGCCTTTTTCGTATATGAAATGAAAATCGTGGCATATCCTTCACATGACTTAGCCATCGACAACAGTAAACGAGTCGTAGATTTTCTAGGCATAACTTATACGTTCAGTAGTTTGCCATTGCTTTCTGAACGGTGAGTTCTATTTTTATCGTTCGTAAAAATTCGTAGAGATCGAGCTCACAACCACTTAAGCTACAGACGCTCACTTTCGTATATACAGACGGTCAACTACAAGTGTGTTACTGCGACGATTTCCGAGTTTGCGCATGTCTCTCTTGGCTTAAAGCTCATCCCTAAGTCTCTTTTCAAAAGATTTTGTACCTTGGTGTCAAGTTCGGGCACATGATCCTGGCGATCCATGTGCCACCTCTAATGTTTATTTTCTTGTTTCTAGGTACCCAGTTTTGTATCCGATTTTGAGTTTTGTCTATCCCGGTGTACCCATATATGGCAGGCAGATGTGTCGGGTCAGCACCTTACTAAGGACAGCCTAGTTTAAGGCGGGCGGTAGATGACAAGGGCAGATGAATGGCTAGACGGGGTCAAAGGCTCATGAGGCCATGGTGGTAACATGAGCCAGGGTTAGCGAGGGGCGCGTAACCAAGACCCTGCCCCCAACCTCCACGCGGTGACCCTGGAAACAGACTCTGGTTCCGGTCTGGCTAAGAGGGCAGGGATCGGGGAGAGAAAACTACTGGTAGTGGTAGCAGTGCAGTTACGGAAATACAATAAAGATACATACAGGCAAAACGCACAAATCTCCTGACCGATGTCCAACAAGATATTGCCAAAGTCCCTGAACGCAAAGAAACAGCAACGAAACGTCTCAGACATGGATGAGGGTGCATCCAGTGACCAAACGTATGCCCACGTAGGGCGAAGCTCGAAGCCCTGAGGAGGGGGCAAACATTGCCAGCCCGCCGGCAAGAATAAATAAGACAGGACCGTAACGAATAAAAGTCTACCCTCGTGTTGGTGCGAGAGAAGATTGCAGCTGACCCCGCATCGGTAGCCTGGTGCAGATACATGTACGGGGCAAGGTTTGCCGAGCGCAAAAGAACAAGTTGCGTTTAGTGCATAACGAAACTACCCGCCCTGGGAAAACCGTGCAAGGTACTGTGCGATTAAAAATTAACATCCCCGGAAGAACTGAGGTTGGTGATGCCTAACGGAACTGCCAGCCTTGGGGCAACCGGGCAAGGTTCGATTGCAGTCGTAACTAACATCCCCGGAATAACTGGGGCGGGTGATGGCGGCGAGCGCAAAATCCTCAGTTACGCTGATAGTGCCGACTGAAATGACCCTCTACATTGTTTGTACTCGGCCCCATGCCAATGCTTTCGAGGTTAATTGCAAATTGCCACGTACCAATGCGCGTCTAGAAAAGGCTGAGAATGTTCCTTCTCCGGACCAAACTCAAAAATGTACGGTAAAGCAAGGCCGACAATGTACGGATCAGACAGGAAGTTCGGGTCTGAACATTGGCGAAGGCCGATACTTTACACGGTGTTTTATACGAGTAAGACGCCGTCCGAGGATAAGCTTACAAGCCCCGAGAAATATTTCTCAGTCAGAACGGGCATAAACAGCGTAACTCACTGTTCCGGCGTAGATCACAAAGCCCAAAAATACGGCAAAGCTGATCGAATCCTAAGGAAAGCTCACCCTAGTAAATCAAAAGCTGGCTGAAAACGAACACCCCACCGAAGGATAAGCAACTGAGCTCAAATAGGTGCTGAAGGCTGGTGCACGTACATCACGTTCTGATGTTTGGCTGTTTATATATCACAATGAGAATGATTAAAACAGGCCTAGAACGATCGAAGAAGAAGAATGGCTAGACTCCCACCGTCGAAAACAACCTGTGGCGCCGTCCCCTTCGCCAAGTTGGGAGAACTTATAACTCATGACTGTTGCTGTCCGTGCCGAAAGCAATGATGAAATGTACTCTATTTATGCTTAACCTGGGCAGCTGATATGGGATCGGAATGTGCTTTGCCCATTTTACCCCAACCCCTTCTTTACCCAGGCTACTGTTGTCATCTAAAGGAAAGACGCGATGAATACACAGGTTATAATAATAATTCCTCTCGTACCGTTATACGTTACATAGGGTCTGCAAGTAATTTCTCCACACCACTCTATCCTGGGCAACTCGCTCAATCTCCTCCATGGAACTGAGACCGATATTTTCTGCCTCTCAACAAAATTAGTTTCAGGGTCTCCTTAGGTCGACCTCGGTACACAGGTAAAGATAACTCTAAATGATATTTTCCAGATTTTGTTATTTTGAATGCGGAAAGCATGACGAGTGATGACACTCTGAGTACGACTTTCCCAAGTTTAACTCTCCGGCTTATGCAATCCTGTAACGCCACGGGAAGGTTGTGTATTATTGTGTCACTAATGTTTTTTTGTCGTGTCCATATAAAGTGTTTTGTGCGATCAACCTCATGTGATTGTTATTACGTTTGAAAAGTGTGTGATAGTTTCACAGATGGCAGGTATGATGACTATGATGAGTAGTCAGTGTCTATTATCTTTGATTTAACTAGTCTATAACTTAATACTCACCGTGAGTACTGCGACTGATACAGTGGGCATACCAACTTATCACCGATACATTAACTGTTGTAACAGGTGCTAAAGGTATGCAATTCTTATACTTTACAATTTGGTGCATAATATATAATATACATAATTTACAAATGAAACATACATTTTCAGAAAGCTTGAGATGTCCACTACACAATAGAGTTATTATTTTTCGACATAGTCACCTCCACGTTCCACACACGCCAACGTCGAACTAGTTGTTGCATCCCGTCGAAGAAAAATCTGATGATTTTTCACGAAGCCAGTACGCACATCTGCTGCCACATCCTCGTCAGAAGCATATCTGTTTCCCTTGAGATGTTCCTTGAGCTTTGGGAACAGGAAAAAGTCACAAAGTGCTAAATCGGGGCTATATGGTGGGTGCGCTAAAATGTCGTCAAAATTGAGACGCTCTAATGCTGCCGCTGTTTGTCTACTGGTGTGTGGACGAGCATTGTCATGTTGAAGGACTGCGTGTTTTCCAGGACAAACACGTAGCAGTCTTGCTCGTAGTTTCTTCATCGTTTCCACATACCGATCAGAATTGACAGTATTGCAGCGTTCCAAAAATTATGTGTGGATTACGCCTGGCAGTCCCAAAATGGTCATCAAAACTTTTCCGCTGATGCGACAGTTTTGAATTTTTGGGGTGGGTGAGTTTTTGTCCTGTATTCCATAGACTGGCGCTTGTTTTCAGGGTCGTAATGATGCACCCATGACTCATCGAAGTGACAATTCGGCAAATAAAGTAATCGCCTTCTCGTTCATATCGCATCAGGTGTTCCTGACACACCTGATGTCATCAGATTTTTTCTTCGACGGGATGCAACAACTAGTTCGATGTTGGCGTGTGTGTGTGGAACGTGGAGGTGACTATTTCGAAAAACAATGACTCTATTGTGTAGTGGATATCTCAAGCTTTCTGAAAATGTATGTTTCATTTGTAAATTATGTATATTAACAAAGTTATGGACTTGGAGGCATTACTTTTCAATGCGCCTCGTAAATGGCAACTGAAAATCTGTTGCTAAAAATTCCAGCTAGTCTAAAGAAAGGGTTAAAGGCAAATGGTTAACATCATTGCTGCCCAAGGTTCCCCCATATGGTATGTCTCCTTCCTGCCGAAAGTTTTGCACGAATCCGTAGCTCCGGCAGCAAACCTAGGGATCTCCGGGAAAATGAAGACGCGATCTGAATTCAAATCCATATCCTTCAGATCACAAGACAAACATCCTAACCACTTCAACACAGAGACCCTAAAAGCCAGAGAAAGCCTTTTTTAGTCAACTTGCTGAGCAGTAGAAATAATACCAAAAAAAAACAAACAACAGATTTATGGGAAACTAGTGATGCTGAGGGTGTCAAGGATAGCAGAGTTAATAACATGCTGAGCTAGTAAACACATGCCATAGAAATTCCGGACACAGGCCATCTTGGGCCAAAAATTGTTGGTGTCCACACTGTGCACAGTTGAACTGCAGGAAACCCTGATCTTGTACTTGGGGATCTAAATTACCTATAAGCATACCTAAAGTGCACCTAAATGGCGAGAGACACTTGTGATAAGGAAAGCAGGCCTTTAGGCAAAAGTCAAGTCAGAGGTGCCATATTAGGCACCATGGTAACACCTTAATTCATAGCAGGCAAACGAAAAAAGGAAGCTAGACTATCATTAACTCTTTCCACGCTTTAAGCCGCACACTGCGCCATGGCGGAAGTCCGTTGCACGCTTTAAGCCGCACACTGCGCCATAGAGTTACTTCCTTATAAGAAGTCTTTCTAGTTTTACTTCTACTACTTTTCAACCTTGTTATTCTATTGGGTTGTCCAGTTTTCTTCAATTTAGTATATAATAAGATATATATGTTTATTTATTGACAAGTAGTTGGGATCGTAATTATTTTGTAAAATTTTTTTACTTCCCTTGAATTAACTGCTTAAAAATTGAGGAAATAAATGGGCGTGGAAAGAGTTAAAAAACAATACAATGCAAAGTGGAAAACAATTCACTCGAAACAAAGCAGAGAATGGATTACCAGCTGTTCCGAGGAGACCAGATTGTCATAAGTCACATCAGAACAGGCCATAAATATGAACTATCACTAGTACAGCTTCCTCACGCTCCATATCAACCACTTGTTAAATCACTCTTTGTGATTTATATGTGATCTGAGCCTAAGGGTGATTGTACGTTGTGCCAGTTATGCACCTACAAGTAGGCCAGCACATCCGATTTCTGCTACGCTTTTTATTTAATAGGGTAGCTTCCCTAGGCTCCTACCTCGGTCGCCTGTTACAACATGCCTTGTAGGTTAGTCTTTCCTCTTGGGCCTGTGGGCGGGGCATAGGGCAGAGGTCATAGCTCTCCATGTCTCGCGGTTCGTTGCTATCTGTTTTAGGTCTTTAATGTTTACTAGGCCCATCGTTGAGCCTTCTCTGGTGATGGTTCTACGCAGAGTCTCTCTTGGTCTTCCTCGTTTTCTTTTTCCCTCTGGTGTCCATATGAGGGATTGGTAAGGAGTCTTCTCTCATCCATTCTAAGTGTGTGGCCGATGTAGTTCCAGCGGCGCTTTCTTATAAAATTTGATACATTTTCTTGCTTGGTCTCTTGTCTTATTTGTGTATTAGGTCTGAAATCTGATCAATTGAGGTTCAGTATTCTTCTAAGACATTTATTCTCAGTTATCTAATTTTCTTTCTAGAGCTTTTGTTGCTTTCCAACTCTCGCATCCATAAATTAATACTGGAATCACACAAGAGTTAAAGATCTTTAATTTTAAGTGCTTGCTGAGTGAATTGGACTTCCATATATTTGACAATTTGTTAAAAGCACTTGATGCCAATGCGATCCTTGTAGGTTGCAGTGTTACTATTCTTTGCTCTTCTTAGGACCCTCGACAACACACACGCGTAATGTGCGAGTCATATTTACATTAACATGTTTAAGATAATTTAGCATTGTGAGGTTATACATTTTGCGTGACAGTTTTCATAAAAATATGTGAAATGAATAGATGAATCTTTGCTGACTGAATATTTGAATGAAAACACAAAATACATGAAACTTTGCTTGGTAAATATATTTTGTACTAATTTACTGTATCATGTGCTTGATTTTCAAATTTACAGTTGTGCTGAAAATAATTGTAAATTGTGAGAAGAGATAGCAGTGAGAACATGCCTGTTGGAAAAGATTTGTCTGGAACTGAGGCCAGTGATGCCCCAAAAACTCAAGAGAAACCAAAACTGAGGCCTTGTTGTGCATGTCCTGAAACAAAGAAAGCTAGGGATGAGTGGTAAGTCATATGTAAAGTAAATGATACCATGTCTTAAATAGGGTAATATGGTGTTAGGCTCGTATTTTTTATTGACAACATCATCATTGTGGTCAACATCATGCCGGCCGCCTTTACTTCCCAATGCTTTTCCTGGTAACCAATTGAGACTGGGTCGACCTAAAAGTAATTACGATCTGAAATATTATTTGGTTGTGGTATGAGTAGATGTTGTCTGTAGAGGCTTCCAACCTCCAGAGACTCACGTGGATCTACTGTCCTGGTCGTGCGGGTGCTCACGGCAATGAGAAAGCAGACATGCTTGCATCAAAAGCATCGATTGTTGGGGAGTTCAAGATGGATAAGGAGGGTATTCTTCGGTATCTTGGCGACCTACTGTTGTCTTAGGACACTTCAATTGACTTTGAAACAATCCAGCAATTTAAGGAGTTTGGAATTACTTGTGCAAGTAGAGCTGGATGCTTGAGGGACAGAGAGAAATGTGTTTTACCAGCAAACCACCGGAACCATCAGTATGCATACTATTTGACATCTATTGAGGAGACTGAGCACCTATGGGTCTGCCCGGAGTGCTGTGATGTCAGTTCAGTAACGAATAGCCTGACATAATGTAATATTTATCATGTTTTTTTTATTGCAGTGTTATTCAAAATGGAGAAGAAAAATGTGGTGATTTGATAGAGAAACATAAACAGTGTATGAGAGACTTGGGTTTCAATATCTGGTAGGTAATCTATGCCTTTATGTCTTGACTTCACTTATTTCTATTTCATTTTATAATTCCGTAGTAATTGCATCACTGCATTCATGCTAACTGTGGATGGATCATAGTAATTGCATCACTATATTCAGGCTAACTGGGGATGGATCATAGTAATTGCATCACTACATTCAGGCTAACTGGGGATGGATCATAGTAATTGCATCACTACATTCAGGCTAACTGGGGATGGATCATAGTAAGGCTAACTGGGAATGGATCCAACCTTTTTTTATTACCTCCGTAGGTCATAGTAATTGCATCACTGCATTCAGGCTAACTGTGCATGGATCGACCTTTCTTCACCTCCGTTGGCCATAGTAATTGCATCACTGCATTCAGACTGTGCATGGATCCACCTTTCTTCACCTCCAAGTGTTGGTATTAGTCTTCTTCGAACGCTCCATATCAACCACTTGTCAACCACTCTTGTGTGATTTGTATGTGATCTGAGCCTAAGAGTGATTGTACATTATGCCAGTAATGCGCCTACAAGTAGGCCAGCACATCCGATTTCTGCGCTGCTTTTTAATTACTAGGGTAGCATCCCTAGGGCCTACATCAGTCATCTCTTACCACATGCATTGTAGGTTGCAGTGGTACTATTCTTTGCTTCCTGTGTGGGCCCCAGCACCACACGGGCGATTGGCATTAGTAATTGCATGACTGCATTCAGGCTAATTGTATGTATCAAAGAGGGAAGTCAAATCCTGTCCAAAAAGTGTTATGCTGAAAACAATTGTGACTGATCAAAATGAGTGGTTATGAGTCTAAAACTCTGCATAACATAGCAACCACAATTTTCAGTTTGAAAGAAGTAGAAGCTGTGTCAATGTTTGTGCACAAAAACAAAGTATACATGCAGTAAAAAAAAGAAAAGTAAAGCTCATATTTTCATACCATGTGGAATATTAGGGAACATAGTGTTAGACTCATATTTTTCTTTGGGTAGCGGCATACGGTGGAGACAGCTCTAAAAATAGTTCTGAGAACTGGTGAAATGAGATTAAGACAACCAGTTAACATTAAATGTGTCAGGAAAACGCCAAAATAAAACCTACCATTGGCGTTACATCCAGTGTCTCTCCTGAGATAAACTGGATGTTATCATCATACGATGTGGTCATCATCATGCCTGCCGATTTTATTTTCTAGTGGTTCTCTGTATGCAATTGAGACTGGGTTGGCCTGTGAGCCATTTCGGTAGAAAAATATCTGGAGAATTAGGTCATAGGAACAATCGCCTATGTACTAACCACTCAAGTGCACTAGCCACTCACGTGCGCTAACCACTCACGTGTGCTTACCACTCATGTGCGCTAACCACTCATGTGCGTTAACCACTCACGTGCGCTAACCACTCGTGTGCACTGACCACTCGTGTGCACTGACCACTCGTGTGCACTGACCACTCAAGTGGACTGACCACTCTTGTGCATTAAGCACTCAAGTAGACTGACCACTCATGTGCACTGACCCCTAGTGCACTGACCCCTCACATGCACTGACAACTCAAGTACATTAACCACTATGTTATCATGGCTCTCATTCAAGCAGTGAAGATTTAAAAATATTTCTCTATCACATGTTTACTTATTTGTAATTCTTTCAATGTCCAATATAAATTACTTTATAAATATGTTGTTTGTTTGTTTCAGATATTCTGCCTGTATGAAGCCAGTGAGAAGTTGTGATAAAGAAATGTATAAGAGTGAGTTGAGGAATGCATGAACTCAAAAGATCTCCAAAGCAGAGAAAAATATGGCAGTTGCTTTTTTGTTTACCTTTACGAAATCTTTTTCCTTTAAAATTATGGGTTGGTTTTTTTAAATATTTCTTGTAAATTTCAGATTATTTTCAAAAATTGTTAAAAGAATTTAATAATGTTGTGTTTATACATTTTGTTTAAGACACAATTACTATCACTTTATTTGTTTGTTAAAAATATATTAAGTTACTGTTTTGTTTTTATCAGTTTTTGTTTGATAAGAATTTAAATTCATAATCTTTCGGAGTATTTGAGAAATTACTCATAATGCTGTTTCTATGGACTATTATGTTGGATAGAAAACTCTGTTTCTATGGACTATTATGTTGGATAGAAAACTAACTCCCCACATCATTTCACGGCACATGTGGACAAGACGAGACTATTATGTAATATTATGCTTGACTTTTGTGATTTGCATATGATCTGATCCCAAGAGCGATTATACGCTGTGCTAGTTATACACCTACAAAAAGGCCAGCACATCTTAATTCTGCAATACTTTTTGTTTACTAGAGTAGCTTCCTATGCACCTTATATTGTTACCTCTTATGACAGGCTTTGTAACCGAGTTAAATTGACTAATAATTTATTCACATTGTAAGATTAAACAATCATACATCATTACTGGAAGATTTGGTTGAATCTACAGTAATACATTTACATTTTAACTCAGTCATGCGCCATTACTGAAAAACTGGATAGAATCAACATGTATTCACCCATAGTGCCCCCATATGTGCTCGATACCATTCAGTTTTGCTGAAAGTGTCATGTCTGAACACTTTATCTATATCTACGCTGCCATGTCCAAATTTCCCCCCAACTCAGAAAGTCTAGATACCCATTTTCAGCATAAGTTATTGGCAAATACACAATATTGGAAATTGAATACCGTCCATTTGTACACAAATACAACTCACATCCGCTGTGCTGCACTAATATTCGCTCTCATACCAACTACTCTTTTCCTGAGAAATCCTCAATTTATAGAAAGTCTCCAGGCTGTCAATATTGTCTTGATCAACTTGCCTTTAATGCTTTCTGTTCAAGTTCCAACATTTTGATTATTATTATGAACTTTTGTTTACCTATTAAGAGTTGTAATTTAAAAATAAAATTACCAAAATGTAGCCATTTCTCAGTTATTTGTGAAAAAAAATGTACATGAAATGTATTACTCTTAGTGGGGATGGAGCGGAAAGGAAGGATTCAATCTGAACAGAAAGAAAAACAATATTGGTTATTGAATCAATATAGTGCCCTAGTGGTTACCGGGGCCTAAATTTGGAGTGAACAGAATAGAACCATTGATACCTGCCACACATGTCGTAAGAGGCGACTAAGGAGGTTCGGATAAAATCGGATGCATGTGTCCGCTAGGGGATGCTAACTCGAAACAAATGCTTGCAAAAAACCGGATGCACCAGGCTGTAAGGCACATAACATGGTGCAACGACCCCTCACAATGAGGAATGGGATGAAGGATTCTACGGTCGCCAATCTGCCTTGGAGATTTAGCCACGCAGCAAAAATGTAAGACCTACCATCACGAGGGTGGCCAAAACTCACTGCTGGAAGAGGTCGACACAAACGGGAAGCAGAAATCATAGGAATTATATCCTACAGAACTGACCCCAGTATGCAGACTTGAGAAGAAAGAGGTGGCCCACTTACACTAGTGTCCCAGACAAACTGTATGGCGTGGCTGATAGTCTGAGCAGACGGCTGCCTTTATTAGAGAATCCAAAATCACAATCTAATGAGAATGCAGAAGAAGAAAGAAATCAATAAAGTAGCAGTCTGGGAAAATGCATAAGTAGATGTAGAAGGGAATGTATGCTGATGGTTCCTGTGGCTTGCTGGTTAAACACGCACATTCTGTCTCACAGAAGTAAGACGGGTGTATTCTTTCACCATTCTTGTTTAACCTTGCCATAGATTTGCTGATGAGAGAACCCTAAAAGATAACAGTAGAGGCATGTGATGGACCATTTGATGTTTACGAGATGCTCGAATAAAATTAGATACTTCCCAGAACAACCTCAAGCAATAGGACTTATAGTTAATATCACAAACGCCTGTGTGTTGCCAGGGCTCGTAAGGGAGCAAAGAATAGTAACACTGCGACCTACAAGGCATGTCATAAGAGGTGACTGAGGTAGAGGCCTGAAGAAGCTACCATAGTAAATAAAAATCGCAGCAGAAATAGGATGTGCTGGCCAACTAGTAAGCGCATAACGCACAAAGTACAATCGCTCTTAAGTTCAGATCATATACAAATCACAAAGAGTGGTTAATAAGTGATCGATATGGAGCGTTTAATGAAGAAGAATCCACAGGTCTGTGTTTGCTGTCATAACATCGTCTGAGAATTGCCGGAAACATTCATTGACAAAGATCTGAATCTTATTTTCATTTAACTTGGTTACTCGCAATGTTTACGAGCCATTCAGCAACACAGATTCCATAAGAGTATTAACCTGAGACAAATAGCGATTCATCAATGATGTGTCTGGACTGTGGTATCAACCTTGTGGTACTTTGTCATGGGATGCAACTAAATGACTGTGTTGTGAATGACTCTTTCTAAGTAGGGACTTCGTCCATGTGCTGCGGGCCCGCAAGGGAAACAAAGAATAGTACCACTGCGACCTACAAGGCATGTCATAAGAGGCGACTGATGTAGGGGCCTAGGGAAACTACCCTAGTAAAGAAAAAGCATTGCAGAAATTGGATCAGCTGGCCTACTTTTAGGAGCATAACTGATACAATGTACAATCCTCTTAGGCTCAGATCACATACAAATCACATAGAGTGGTTAACAAGTGATCGATATGGAGGTTCGAAGAAGAAGTAGGGACTTCATCTTATGATAATGCATCCCTCAAGAGCTGGATACTGTGTTTGCTCTGCTCTAGAGACACCATTTAAAAATGAGATGAGTGAAAGCTCATATTTCTTTAGAGAACACAGAAAGAAGGAGAGAAGTCTGTTCTCAGTCTCTTCTTCTTCGCGTTCGTTCTTTACGACCAATTTTAATAATTTTTGTGATATGTTTGATCTTTGCCAAGAACGTGTATACGTTGCACATTGGTTTGGTAGGCCCCTAAACGCATAGGCTTCTACACGTTTAGGACACATGCATCCGATTTCAGCCAAACCTCCTTAGTCGCTCTTACGACATGCATGGCAGGTAACAGTGGTTCTAGTCTTTACACCCCAAATTTGGGCCCGGTAACCACTCGGGCGTCTGTTCTCAGTGACTCACTTCAAGAACACATAAACAGCAAATATTCAGCAAAGATAACACACATACAGGAAAGATAACAAACTGTCTCATGAAAATCTCATTTATTGTGACTAGTAACAATATAGTAGAAACTGTACAATTACTTCTCTTTGCAAAACATATTTGTAAAAGCATGAACACATCAAAGGTAAATGTATCAAAAAGAAAGTCTAAATAACAATATATAAACAAATGTCACTGTCAAAAGAAATCAACCAAGCTGGCATGTTTTACTAACTTGTAAAATTAAATTCTGATCTCTCACTTCCAGGCTTTTTTTTCCGCCTGAAAATGTTGCCAGACTTAATTTTAAAGAAAGATGTAATTATTCTTAAATGTCGTTATAAAACTACTGTCTTGTTAAAAGTGTAATCTAAGGTACGCATAGTCCTTTTCGGATTAGCTCTTTCTTCTTAGGAGTTAGAAAAATTGGAAATATGACATCAAATTCAATTATAAGATTGCCTCTAGTGCAAGGTGCGGCAACCAACGGCATACCTTCCTCATGGACCATTTTTGTGTAGCCAGGTCTATGAAAGGAAACAATATTATTGTGACTAATCCAAGAGTTGTGTATGGAATTATAATATTTATCATTTTAAATGAGTTCTACAGAAATGGCAACTAAGTATATACGTAGTTTAGTGCAGGTCTCAAGCAAAAATAACAAAAACAATGAAGTCGACCATGAAGTGAAATCTCAGTGACCGACGCATGCCTGTGCAATTTTTATGGAGTCTACTCAGATATGGAGTATGTGATGCTCAGTGTCGTGGTTTTCTGTTGTTGTCTTACGCTTTTCTAGTGGCTTGGGCGATTGTTATTTTGCCTTTTTTACAGGATTCTGCTTGTGCATCTAATTATCTTTTTCTTGGTAGTCCTCTCACCTTTCCTGCTGCTCTGTTGTAGAAGACTGTACACAGTGGAGTTTGGTATCATTCTTATTAAATGACCCCTCCACTTGATTCTTTATTTCTCAATGTAATTCAAGCAAGGTTTTGTCCCAACTTTCTTTCTTATGCTGATGTTGGTAGCTCTGTTTTTTCTGGTGTTGTTGGTAGCTTTTCGTAGGCATCACATTTCACATGTAGTTATTTTTTTGCGAGTGTTCTTTGCTCATTGCCCATGTTTGGCTCTGGTAACACAGAGTAGGCATGAATATGCTGTTGATCATTTGTTGATTAGCTGTCACAACAACTAAGGCTAAATATTCATACGGGAACGGCAGAGATAGAGAGACGTAATCAAGCAAATGACAAACTGAACATCTTGGGTGAAACTCCACTTTAAGAGATAAAATCATACACATACTTAAGCAGCACTGGAGACTGTTGTTCTGTTGTAGAAGACTGTATACTCAGCAAAGAAGGTGAGATGGCATAACAGAAGCCACTGTAACACTCTGCAATCTATGGAAGCTTGCCAAAAATGCAGGGTTAACAATATATATAATGTTTATGGTATATGGTGGAGGATGGTTCGTGGCAGACAATGGACTGAATCACTTAAAAAATCAAAAATGTACAGAATTGCACTTAATCTTCATTCCGGGGAACATGGGTGTCGTTTACAATGAGAGAGCAGACAGGCTGACTGGCTCTGCCACCATATCAGAGGGCCAGCCAATGGATAGAACTGACATTCTGAACACTCTCATAGAGTGTGGCCGCAAAGAGGATTTTCATTTAAACCAATCCACATCAACTCCTAGATTGCAAGAACTGGGATTAAAGATTGGAGTAGCCAGAAAAGAACAGCACAACAGGTGCCCGAGTGGTTACCGGGCCCAAATTTGAGGTGTAAAGAATAGAACCACTGTTACCTGCCATGCATGTCGTAAGAGGCGACTAAGGAGGTTTGGCTGAAATCGGATGCATGTATCCTAAACGTGTAGAAGTCTATGCGTTTAGGGGCCTACCAAACCATTGTGCAACGTATGCACGTTCTTGGCAAAGATCAAACATATCACAAGGAGTGATTAAAATTGGTCGTAAAGAACGAACGCAAAGAAGAAGAAGGAGCACAACAGGTATATGAGTAGGCTCATCAATCAAAATGAAACTGATACGATTAGTCGTTGGATGCTGTTGGAGATATTGCAAAGGAGATCAGAGCACCTATGGACATATCCAGAGTGCAAAAAAGATATTCCAAACTGAAACTGAACCATGTTTATGGGCTTCCTTCCCTAGTACCGAGCTCTAAAATATAATCACAAATGACATTATTACTTACTTGACAATATCAGTGATAGGAATATGTAAAACCCTGTCATCTAGAGTGTGAATAGAAACATTACATCCTAACAGTGCACAAGCCAGTGACACTTTTGTCTTGTAGATTAAGTTATTGCCTTCTCGACGAAACCTGAGATGGGGCTTGTCTCTCACAGTGAACACAATATCAGCTATTAAAAATACAAACATATAATTTAATAATTTTTGTCCCCGTTTGCCCGCTATGATTTCAAGCATATTTATGACACCTAATATGGTACCTCTGAACGATTTTTGTGTGTGCAGGCCGCCCGAGTGGTAACCGGGGCTCAAATTTGGGGTGTAAAGAATAGAACCACTGTTACCTGCCATGCATGTCGTAACAGGCGACTAAGGAGGTTTGGCTGAAATTGGATGCACATGTCCTAAATGTGTAGAAGTCTATGCATTTAGGGGTCTACCAAACCAATGTGCAACGTATGCATGTTCTTGGCAAAGATCAGACATCACAAAGAGTGATTAAAATTAGTCGTAAAGAACAACGCAAGAAGAAGAAGAGTGTGTGCAGGTTTGCTTTCTTTATTACCAGCTTCCCTTGTCATTCAGGCGAGCCTTTCTCCAACTTCAGATGTACTTGTAATTAAGATCCCCAAGTAAAGGATCAGGGTCTCATTAGTCCAACCATGTAAGATGCACACACCAAGAAATTTTGTTTCCATATGATAGCTCCTCTAAAAACACATTTATCATACGCAACCCACAATCCATCCGATGCAGTCATTTGCAATTCTTTCATCGCATCTTTCAGCCATCTTTTCTTTGGTCCTCTCATATTTTTCTTTATTGGTATCTTTCCTTTCATGATTGTTTCCTTCAAAACGTTCATATTTTTTATGATCAAAATACTTCAATTTTTGTTGTATTTCTTTTTCAATAACCAACTATCTTCAATTTTAATTCTTGTATTATGAATTTATTTGTTCCTTTATGTGCCCATGATAATTCAATGATTCTACTATAACATTTGTTTTCAAAAGTATTGATATGTTTCTCAGCTGATTTGTCAAGTGTCCAGGTCTCACTAGCATATGTTGCAATAGAAAAGATTTCAGAGGTTTTAAAGCCGAATGGTTGACTTCATTTCACCGGGTTTTACCCCATATGGCTCGGTGCCTCTCCGGAGAAATTGCATGCCACCTGCCAAGAGTATTGCACAAAGCACGAACTTTATAGCTCCTGCAACAATCCTAGGGGTCTCTGGAAAATTGCACTCGTAAACAGTACGACAGGGTCCGGATTTGAACACACAACCTTCGGATAGCAAGGCAAGGGTGTAACCACTTAGCCATAAAGATCCCCTGATAGGAAAAATGCACAATCTTAACAATCTAATGTTTTTAGTTTTGTCTGTCCCTCCCACAATTTATTAAGTTGTTTCTGCTTTACAAACAAACAAAAAAAAACCCTCAATATGGCCATTGGCCATTTGCATGGCCATTTGAGTTGTTCGTATGTGTCGATTCCTCCCGCCAATAATGGCTGACACATTCCGTTTCTGAGGACATCTTTTTTTGAGGTTGTTCTCTAGACAGTTGCAGTCCCCTGCTGACGAGATCTGTCTTCCCGGGTTTGTCTGGAGTCGTCCTACTCTAGATGACTTCAGCCTTCTGTTGCTGGGCTCACCAACCCAGGCTTTTATGCAGGGTGTGCTTCCTGGACACTGTAGTTTAATCCCTTATGCTTAAGGGAAAGTGTCATAGAAGTAGAAGACAAGACAAGAAAAGGATGTCCTCCTCAAGAGAGAGAGAGGACAAGTGCTATTTGTCCCATAGCTGGGGGATGGGTTGGTTGCAGCCAGAGCATTTACCACTCGCCGGTGGGTTCTGCACTGTCACCTTATGAGGCCCCATCCTGCTCCCCGCTTTTGGTCTGGCCTTTCACCTTCAGTCTGTTCGGCTTGGTTAGACCTGCCAGGAGTTAGACTCCCCCCGACATAGCCTGAAGGATCCTAAAGGCACACAAACCCTCCAACCACGATAAGGTAGGCTAATATGGAGGGAATATAACTATCACAATTAATTGACAAAATGAGGCTTAATATGCTGTGAATAAGATGACAAAAGTGTGGGACACTACTCCATCTTCAAGTGATGGTCCTGATAACAGATTACATCACTGCAGCTAACTAAACTAGTAGAGAAAAAAAAGAGAAAGCATACCTGGTTCTAAAAATGCACTTATTTAAAACACATGTATCTGGATGAAAGACGCATGTATCACAGTCTTGCTGTAATATGCTACAAAATGCCTCAATCACTATTTTCTGGATAAATGAAGTCGAGAAAGTCTTGCTGTAATATGCTTCAAAATGCAACAATCACTATTTTCTGGATAAATGAAGATGAGAAAATAATAACAAACATTGTGTATTCTTCTTCTCTTCTTCTTTGCGTTTGGTTTCGTATGCTCGTCTAAACCATGAGATGGGATGCCTCTATGAAGCTGCATGTCAGTTGGAGTTCTTAGAGTTCCCATAGCTTACTCTGTAAAGTTTGTTCATGAGGCCATGTTTCATTTCGTTGGTGTATGTATAATGGACATGACTGCAGAATGTGCTCTGGAGTCTGTGTTTCTGTCTAGCATGCACACATTGTGTATTCAAATAAACTGCTACTGTAATTTACTTCCTTGTTTTGTTGTGCCTGGAAAGCAAAATATGATTATTTTCTGGTAGAAAGGAATATCTTTCCTGGGCTTTTGCAGCTACTATATAATTTATTTACAAATAAAATAACACAAACATACCTGGAATGTTATTTGGACCCTGGTCACCCTCATTAGAAAATGTAATTCTTGTACCAGGTCTCCAACCTCTTTTGACAGAAATTGTTAGAATCTTGTCATGTATGCCTAATGGTTCATTATTACACATCACCTGTATCGTATAGCAGACTTGATATATAAGACTACATAAAAAGCACTGGGTGTTACAGAGATCCTAAAGTGGCAGTGATTATTTTTAGGGGATGTTATAAGAAGATGATTTAAGATAACAGATAAAATTAATGCAATAAGGAACAGAGTGTGACAAAGACAGATTTATTTTTGTTTCTCCTGCTGTGTAGTTATGCGCCTCTGACTGATTTTTGCGTGAAGTTTTGCTTGTCTTATCCTCAATGTATCTCACCATTCAGGTAAGCTGTACACTAACTTTAGAGATACTTGTAGTTTAAATATGATGATTATACCATCTGATAAAACTTATGTTGTTGATTGGCTAACAGAGTCTCGCTACATTCAAAACTACAAGGCATCAGCTAAGAGCTGAGCTCCAGACAACAGTTCACTTCATCATTATAACACATCTTACAGTATAATCCCCCAAATAGCGATCGCAAGAAAAAGAAGAATAACAATAATT
The DNA here is from genome assembly GCA_020796225.1 of Arion vulgaris. Taxonomy (NCBI): domain Eukaryota; kingdom Metazoa; phylum Mollusca; class Gastropoda; order Stylommatophora; family Arionidae; genus Arion; species Arion vulgaris. The sequence continues at coordinate 8,517,952 of CM036762.1, forward strand.
GATGGACAAGTTTCATGAAGATATCAACATCCTTAAGCTAACTACAAATTTAGCACAAAAATACTCAAGTTGACGACTAAAACTGCACACAGAAGAAGAATTAACGTAATATTTACCTCTGAAGTCGGAGAAGGCTCGCCTGAATCGCAAAAGACACTGATAAGGAAAGCAAGTCTTCAAGCAAAAATCAGTCAGAAGCGGCATAATTGTAGCCAGTTGAATTTATAGCGGGTGAACAGGAAGAAGAAGAAGAACATAATATTTGACAAATGAAACCAAATTGCAGGTCAAACATATCAGTATTTGACAAATATTTAACAAATGAAACAAATTGCAGTCAAGATATCATTTGAGAAATTACTTACTCTTCTAGATATTTTCATCTTTTTTGTACATCCATGAAACACTTCTTCAAGAGTTAGAAATAAATTTTGTTCAATTGAAGGGTTCTTTTTCTTTGATCCATGGCCACGTATGACTCCACATCCTAAACTTATTTTTGCACAATCAAATATTTCTGGCAATAGAAAAAACAATAGAAGCTACTAACATTAGGACAAGCTGTAAACATGAAATCATATTTAAAGGTAAGTAAAATAATACTGTCTTATTGAAATCATTAAATTTGAATTTTGTTAAAGTCTGTTGTTAAAATTAGAAACTCTTAACTTCTGTAGAAAAGAGTTCTCTGAAAACAACCAAGTAAACATGAATATACAATCGTGATTTGTTCGACAAAATGAAGATATAAATTTCTGATGCATGCGAATGTGGCACAGACAAAACAATAAGGATTTATTTCTGACTATATGTTATGTCTGGCGTATTGAAGTTGAATTTTTCATTTCTTTTGTATCCTGTGCTTGGTAAAGGCTTTTGGTAGAAATGTCACTGTATCTTGTTTTTGTGCTTGTAAATTATGTTACTAATTATGTTACTTTAAGACTTTCTCAAAGATCTCAGTAGAACAGACCAGGTCATTATATTTCATCAACGTACCAGGCACTGCAGACTCAACAGACACTTACATAGACTAATAAAAAGGTAAAACAGCTCTCTGCCAGTGTCAACAGGCGAAACAGACACCGGAGCATGTTCTGCAAGACTATTCTCTCCTAGATGAGCTGAGAAGTAACATGTGGCCACACCCAGTTGACCTGAAAACTAAACTTTGGGAAACCTAACAGACCTGAAGCTGACTGCCCAGTTTGTGGTCCACATGGGATTAAGCGCATGACTAGAGAACACCAAAGAAGAAGAAAAGAAGATCTCACACACTATCTTCCTCTCTAGTGCGTTAGTTAGAGTCAATGTTTAACACTAGTAGCAGAAGATTTCTATAAAATGAGGACTGCCTAGAGAGTTGATGTAGCTCGGCCTGCTAGCTGTGAGACGCCTCATAGCTCGGGTTCGAACCTACTGTCCGGCATTTGTTCGAGTCCCTAGTCTTACTCAGGACGATAACGTGAGTTCTGAATCAGTAAATAGCTTTTAGCAGAATACTAACTACGGTACATTGAGTACACGGCTGCCAGGTGAGATTTACAAGACACTGCTGCCATTTAAAAAGTGAAAACAGATTTCGATCAAAATCAGTTAGAATGAAACTTCGTCTGATTGAAACATTCGAAGAAAAGAAAAATTGCTAAAATATCTGACTTAAAGGTGTTCAGATAATTACAGCCCCATTGACAAATCCCAAAGGGTCCAATGATCTACGCGTTAGTTAGTACCTAAAAAAACTTCTACTAGCCTTTTACGTCACATTGTTTACGCCCTTCCCACTACAATTAATACGTCAATAACCTTGACCTCATCACATAACTAAACCTTCTCATTTCATGCATAATGCCAGATTGACTTCCAAGCGCTATTATCTTGAACACCCTTAGCATGATTTTGAACTGATGTCAATATGCTGTGCTTAAATAATGGCATCAGTTTGTATTCCACAATGAATGGTGACAAGTGAAAAGAAATTAGAACCCCAAATTAAGAACTCAGATTAAGAACCTCTATTAAGAACCTCAGATTAAGAACCTCAGTAAGAAACCCAGATTAAGAACCCTATTAAGAACCCAGATTAAACTTCATATTAGAACTTCTTAAATAATGCATGATTCAGAACCCGATTAAGAACCTCATATAAGAACCTCATATTAAGAACCCCAGATTAATTAAAACCTCGTATTAAGAACCCCAGAACCAATGAATATGGATTCTTTAATAAATAGGAGTTAACCGTCTAAGGGCCTCAAAAAAATTTACCAACACAGAATTTCAAGCAACAAACATTTATTTGCATACAGCACCTTCTTATTCTTTTGCGTTCTGTTCTTTCGACCAATTTTAATCACTCTTTGTAATATGTTTGATCTTTGCCAAAAACGTGTATACGTTGCACATTATGGTTAGGCTGGGCCCCTAAACACAGACTTCTTACATTTTAGGAACATGCATCCGATTTCACCAAACCTCCTTAGTCGCCTCTTACGAATTTGGGCCCCCCTTGGTAACCACTCGGGTGTTACAGCACCCATTCTCTAGTTCTGCAGAATAATGCTTTTCTGAGCACAACCAGCTAGCTCTTCTATATATCTCACAATGTTGACCTTCTGGTCTCTTGTATCGATTTATCTATTAAATCTGTCACCTTCCGTTAAAATGTTTCTCAAGGATTTGAACTCTGGGGCTAGCTCAATTTAGAAACCATCGACATCTATGTTAAGTGGGTGTGGTAACCCGTCTGCCCAGCTTGTTCGTAGCGCGTTGGACTATGGGTGACTATCCCTCTGTGTGTGCGGGTTCAATTCGCGGGATGGCAGAAAAAGCCACAGATTCCCCAGATTTACGGTGTTTGTGGCACCGAACTGAAGGGTTACGATGTCCATGGCACCAAGCTGAAGACTGAAAAGCTCAAGTGCTTCTGGATCGGGAAAAAAAAAAAAGGTGGGCGTGGTGACCTGCTAATCTTCCTTCTTTCTGTCTTTAATGACTTGGTCATCTTAAGTATTCAGTTCAATGTTGTGTTCTGTTTCTAACTAATGTTATCTCTGGTTGATTCAAGTTCCTATAATGTTATTCTATCATTGAAAATGAAAATCGTGGGATATCAGACGTCCATAACCGCAGCGTTGATTTTCTAGGCACCTTATACGTTCAGTGTTTGCATTGCTTCGAACGTGGCGTCTTTGTTAAAATCAAAGAAACATTCAAGCAATTCGCAGCGTGTTCGAAATCGAACGTCGGTTTACGAGCATAACCTAGCATTCTATCATTGCATATATAAAATAAACGTTAGATAGAACACAGCCGCTGCTGGCTACGTGACGATGTCACAAATGATTCTGTGGCTTCATCTGCCATTCTTACTATGCTATGACAGTTAGCAATGATTTTAAAAAAACTCACCCCGAAAAGGATTGTCACCACCAAAGAATTCTTTGAAAATTAGTCTTGCATCTTTATGAAACGTGTAACCGTAATAGTAATTGTCAAAATCTTCACCTTTATCTGGCAAACCACTTTTCAAGCCTACTTCACCAAACTGGTCAAACACTGCTCGTTTTTTAGCTGCAAAGAAAGGAAAAAAATTTATGTTGTAATAAATGCATCAAACAGTTATCAACAAAAAGAATTAATTCTCAGAATATCAGAAAATAGTTCTTGTATCAGCAAAGAGTAACATTTTTGTGGTGTAATATTTACATGTGCATGTTGGCTAGATATGCTGAAAAGCATATCAGAAATAGCATTTCTTAAAGTCACTGGGTATTGGTTGTACCAAGTCATTATATATGTTTTTTATTTTATTTTGCCTTTATACTTAGGATCCATGTTTTAGTATTTAATTTTGTATGTGTTGTCCCGATAAAGACTTATGGTCAAAACGTCAATTTTTATTACTTTTCATATTTGATTACTACTTTTTTTCCATGCTTGTTTAAAATTTTTGTATACCTGTTTTTGCTCATGTCACTGGTTTATTCAGTTTTACAGCATCCTCATGGTTTTTTTTTATATATCTGATATGTTTTAACTACATCAAGGTAATAAGTTTTCACATATCGCTTTGCTCACCTAACATCCAAGTAAACAATGAAGAACTCCAATGTGTAGAGAGCTACGAATATCTGGGCTCAATAATTAACAATAACGGTGACTGCTCCAAAGAGATCTCAAGAAGATTGGCAATAGCAATCAAGAAGTTAAACACAATGAAGAACATGTGGAAAGCACGAGCAAAATACTAAAATAAAAATATTGAGATCATGCATTTTCCCAGTGGCTACTTATGGTTCTGAATCATGGACTATTACACAAAAATTAAGAACGAAAATCCAGTCCTTCGAAACTAAATGCTACAGAAAGATCCTACAAATACCATGGACAGAAAAGAGAAAGAACACTGATGTCCTGAAAGAACTAAATGCTAAAGAGAATTGGCTGATAAACAACATACTATACAGAAAAATTACATACTTTGGTCACATCAAGCGTCACAATGGCCTGGAAAGAACAATACTAGAGGGCAGGGTCCCAGGACACAGAGGCAGACCAAGAAGAAGATGGCTACAAGATATTAAAGAAACCATGAATATGACCATCAACGAAGTGGGTGAACTGGCTAGAGACCGAGTGAATTTCAGATGTGCTGCAAAGAGAGCAACGTCCTATAAAAGATACGCACCTTGATGATGAGAATATAACTGTGCAACAAACATCAATCAATTGGAAATAGATGTTCTCTATAACTCAAAAACATGGTATCTAAACAAGAATATCAAATTAAAACTGCAAATCTTAACCAACAGATGTCTCAGGGGCATATCGTATATTAAATTTTCAGAATACAAAAATATTATAATTTAAAAATAGATCAAGACATCATCAAATAAAAAAAAAATAGTCTTTACTGCCTGTGTAATACCGCTTTATAGGGCAGTATAGGACAAGGGGGCATAAGCCTGAGGAATTTAATTGCCGCATGGCTAGTGCAGTTGTCGTCACACTGTTCAGGTTATGATTTTTTCTTTATGCTCCAGACATAAAAAAACTTCTTGACCTTACAGGGGATTTGAACCCGGGTCTCCCAAACCGGAGTCAGCATTCAAATCCATTCGGTCAAACGCTCATCTTAACAGCATCAAATACCAATGGAAATTAAATAGGTAAATGTAGTTTTATAGACTCTAATGCCTTAAGCGTTTAAAATGTCAGAGACATCACAAGATTAGGCTGTTGCATTTGATAGTAATAGAAACTCTGGTTTCTCTGCACAAACGATTAAATCTTTGATTGAATCGTTTGGCACATGAGAAACCTCAGATCGCTTCTCGGCCTTTTGGCTAAGATCAAAGTGTAGTATCTGTATCGCTTGATATCTGTCACGTGGCTCATTATATGGGTTTACAAAGTTATCAGCTTGTGTTACGGAACTAGTGCCCATTTGATCGAAGCCGAAGGTCGGAAGCCTTCATTAAATGCCACATGGCTACCCTTGTACAAAACTAGGAGTGCCATCGATCCAAGGATTGATGGGGCTTGATAGTTTATAAACGTTTTCACGTTCCGTTGTGCGGGGTCCACCTGGTATGGCACATCTGGGACGGGCCCCATAAAAAATAAAAAAATAAAAAAATTTGATAGTAATGTGTCTAGTTTGCATCCTTGCTATCTTTAGTCTTCTATAACTCAGGTAACATGGTAGACATTTGCAATTGGGTAGACTAGAGCACATCTGAGAATGAAAAACAAACCATGTCTCTTTCTGTTGTAATGCAAATTAAATAGAGATGGTAGAAAATGATAGGACTCCCTCACATGATGCAACTTAACAATGTTATCAGACATCACTGGACTTGGAACTCACATAGAAAGAGAAGAATGGGAAGTTAGATGAATACTTGGCAAAGCACAATCAAGAAGCCTCCTTCTTTCTCTAATCCTGTTTTGCCTCACAACGTCAGGATAAGAAGAGATTTCTAGAACAGGCTTTTGTGTGCACTTCATAAATAGTGTATTTTACCGCATACGTTATTTCCTGTCCCCCTTTTGCTTTGTATCCCTGTATCGGAGTAGCATTGCTCTTCAAGGGCGCACTGTCTGTTGGTAATTTGTTTATGTGGCCGAACCATTTGATTTGTTCAAGAAGCCAGAGCCTTATAAACTAAAATTACATAGCACACTATAGTGAAAATAGTACATAAATCTAGTACCAATGATGATAATGTGTAAGACAGTGCAGATTATGATGATATACTTACGATCTGACAGTACATCATATGCTTCTGCAATATCCATAAATCTGTCAGCTGCAGACTGGTCTCCAGGGTGTGCATCTGGATGATATTTTAAAGACATTTTTCGATATCTGGAAAAGTTTACAAGAATGATAATCTTAGCATGGAAGTCTAATTAAATGGGGAGTAGACCTACTGTTAATGTGAGATAAAAAATATTGTGAAGAAGAAAAGAACAAAAACAGACAACTTGATGAGAAAGCTGCTATACACACAGTTCATCAAGTTGCCTGCCTTAGCAATAATGTCGTCGTTGGACACAGGGGCAGTGCTCTGGTTGACTGCTAATACATGGACATTATCACCCTTAAAAATGGCCTTTTATGTGTTCAATCGCTGCCACTATTTATTCAAACAGTGGCTATGGTTCAACATCAGCTACGCTTATATTCCGCATAGTCTGCAATCAAGACAGAGCGTCTGATGTCTTCGCAGATCCTGTACAATTTTTTCAGTACAGTTGCTCATTTAGGTTAGGCTTTTGTTCTTTGGCCCACAAGGATAGTACAATCTTGCAATATGTGTTCAGTGGTATACCTGTATATTTTTCAGCCGCCTACAGCAGTCTCAGATCCATTTTGTGCAAATGGGCTATGAGACTTTAATGTCTTGCTTTGAGCCAGAACATTTTTGTCTATCATTTGTGTCTAGTCTGTATATACGGCTTTGCTCTTGCTTGTAGTTTTAGTTTACTTCCATTCACCTAATTTTGATTGCATTGTTGTCAATGAGTGGGATTTTCCTTTCATCAAGTTGAGATCATTTTGGCATATCTCATATTCTCCTATACGTTTTAAAGAACTCATATAGTAAGTCAGCAAATCACAGCCCCACTATCCGTCCGATCCACAGACGTATGAATGGAGGAAACTCAGTTCCGTTTTCTGCATGTCCGTGACAATGTCTATTAGTGTCTTGCTAGTCTTCTAAATTTAAAAAGGATATATTATAACTTATAGTCATCCTTCTGTAACTGTCAAAATAAGCGTAGTGTCTGATCAATACAAATTTGTGCTATAAAGTTATCTATCTTACACCTTACACTACTTTGGCTCATATGCTATTTTTATTGGATATTCATTATTGTCAAATTAGTGGCTTATGGGGCCTTGCCTTTACCGTTTACTTTTACTAGCTTGAGCTGAGGCTCACAAACATTCCTCGGTCGATTTAAATGTTAAACAGTTTGAATGTTGTAATGTATGTATGTAGTTGACGTATTGTAGTGTGTATTTTTGTACTGCGCTTTTTTAGACGTATTAGTGGAAACGACGTTTCATCCGATAAGATTGGATTTTGAAGTTCAACTTTCCAGCGGTTGTCGCAGTTGAGTTGTATTCATTTCAAGGACGACAGTCTGGACAGTTCCATTCATTTGTTATACTTTACAAGTCGCCAATGCAGTATATAAAATATATAGAATGCCGCTTTAAAATTAATAATTGTCATTTTCTTACGATTTCTTTATTTCTGCTAGCGTTGCATCTTTAGTAATATATAGTATTTTATAGTAATCTATGCCCATTGTGACAACTTTGATCAGTGATAGGATTGTGGTAGTATTGATATATGGTGGCCTTAGATACGAGTAAGTGAAGCTAATATTTATTTTCGCACACACAAAAAAAAAGCCTAATACCACAATAGTAGAGTACTATATACACTTAAACATGATCATATACATATTTAGCACATTATTTTATTTACTAGTTTCTGGGAAACTATAGCAAATAATATCTTATTTGTGCAAATACGCGTTTGCGCCCAGCGGGAAACTGTCAGACCGAGTCCTAAGCAACCAATGGAAGCGTGAATGATTTTTCGTGATGCTAGAATTTGTAGTAAAATAATAATACTATTTTTGTGCTTCATATTGAGCTAAATTAAGATCAGGAAGCATGGAAGGAGATATATTTGGTGTTCGGATCATTCCGCCTGTGCTGCAATTCTTTAACACAGTACCTCACACTCTTTTCAAGCTTCCAATTACTGTGATGAACATTAGCAAAACGAGCAAGAACATACGTTATTATGGACCGAAAAGCGAGGTAGGTATACCTGATATTACCTGTGTAACGATATACTAATTTGATAAGATGTATATAACCAATGAACTAAAAGAACTGTCATCATATATAATATTTACTATTTGCGAGGAACTATAGATTTGCTCAGAGGGCAGTAACATCGGTTATGTTAACTCTTGTGCTTAATTAAGTCTGGTTGAGGCATAGTATACTTATACTATACGCCCTCAACCAACTCGTACCAAGTCTTCCTATCTTTAGATATCTATTGCAGCTACTCTCTGCTCTACCGTACACAGTTAATTTCTGCCTTCAATTTTGTTACATGTATTTCTAGACTTTCTCCTCTCTTTTATTTTTCCTGCTGATTCCAGGAAAAGGTCATTTCTATATTACCCATGTACCTGTGTTGTAACATTTATTTCATATCAAATTCATCTTCAACTATTTTATTTTAATCATTGGTAGGTGCTTATGATGTATATCTTCTTCTATTATTTAGTTGTTTATCTATATCTTTCTTTCTTGAATCCTGTATGCCTCACAGCGTCAGGTCAGGAAGAGATTTCTAAAACGGGCCCTAGTATGCGCTTCGTAGATAGTCTCTTTCGTCATCTCTGTTATCTCTGAGGTCCATCTTTTGCGTGGCCGGCCTTTTGCTTTGTACCCATTGTATCGGAGCAGCATTGCTCTTTGGGGTGCACTGTCTGATGGTAATCTGCTTACGTGGCCGAGCCATTTAATTTGTTGTTTCTTGATGAAGTCTAGTACTGATGTTGTACCCACTTTTTCCTGATGTCTTCATTTCTCAACCTGTCTCTTCTTGTTACACCCAGCATTCTGCGTAGACACTTCATCTCTGTTGTGACAAGTTTTCTTCTATCGTTTGTTGTCAGAGCCCAGGTTTGGCACTGGTAACATAATGTGGGGAGAAAGATTGTGTTGAACATTGCTCTTTTGTGTTCATGGTGACGTGTTTGCATTTATATACATATATGTATATATATATATATATATATATATATATATATATATATGTACACATATTAGCACACGTAAATTTCAATGAGAGAGTCGCAGTAGCGTAGTTGTTAGTGAACTCGCTTGTCAAGGCTGGTGGTCCGGGTTCAACACACTCAGTGGGAGTTGAATTTTTCCAGACCGCGATGGCTCTCAGGTCGATCCAGCCTCAACTGGGTACCAGACAGGCTCTGGGAAAGTAAAGGCGGCCAGCGTGATGCTGACCACATCACCCATCATGTGCCGATGGTCAATGAACAATACAGGCCTAACACTATATTGCCCTATGTAGCACGAGGTATGAAAGGGTTCCTTTTTTTTTTTTTTTAAATTTCAATGAGTTTTGTTTATAATGTTTAGTTTGATAACCTCTATATGTTTTCCAGTTGTATTATTTTTTATTTGTGCATGTTAATTTTCACTTGTGTAGTTGCTTGCAGCATTAATTATGAATGCCATGAAGTAATAAAACTAATTCAGTATTTCTTATATTTTTCTGCAGCTCAAACTTACAGTTGATGGTATCACTGATTCTATGCCTGTAATTTCAAAAAAATTTATGTTTTTAAAAATATAGTTCTGTTTGTTAATCATTCAAAAAATTCAAGAAAATTTTTGTTTTCAGATAGACGTTTATGTGTTTATATAATTAACAAATTTCTTGATTGATCACCTTTTCTTTACTGTTTGTTCCCATAACTTTTATCCATCATATAGAACACATGTCTGTTTGTTAGCATGATGATAAGCATGTATCAATGACTTGATCAACATGAGAAATGTACAAATAATTTTAATTTCTTATAGTCAGGAGAGCTGTGTTTTAAAACTGAAGAGCTTAACGAAAATCTGAACAAAATAATTAAACACTAACACTGTTTTTTTTCTCATCTTTGGGGAACCTACACTTACTATAAGTTAATGAATAAGTTACCTGTATATATCACTCTATAAATGGACTTTAGTACAATAGTCATCTATTTATTTTACCCTGACTATAAAACAGCATGATTTAAAAATAATTTGGGCCCGTCTGCCCAGCATGTTCGTAGCACGTTGGACTACGGGTGACTATCCCTCTGTGTGTGCGGGTTCAATTCTGCAGGATGGCAGAAAAAGCCACAGATTCCCCAGATTTACGGTGCTCGTGGCACCAAACCGAAGGGTTACGATGTCCATGGCACCGAGCCAAGAGCTGAAAAGCTCAAGTGCTTCTGGATCGAAAAAAATAAAAAATTTGGGTGCCTATAGTCTTCTTCTTCTTTGCGTTCGTTTTTTACGACCAATTGTAATCACTCTTTGTGATATGTTTGATCTTTGCCAAGAACGTGTATACGTTGCACATTGGTTTGGTAGGCCCCTAAACGCATAGACTTCTACACGTTTAGGACACATGCATCCGATTTCAGCCAAACCTCCTTAGTCGCCTCTTACGACATGCGTGGCAGGTAACAGTGGTTCTATTCTTTACACCCCAAATTTGGGCCCCGGTAACCACTCGGGCGATGGGCACCTATAGTTAAGTTGGTAACACTGTGCTAGGGATAATATGCCATGTAAATTCTAGGGTTTGAGGCCAACTTTGTCAAATATTTTTATGTGCACATGATGCGCAATTTGACTACAGAAGACCCTGATCCTTTACTTTAAATTACAAGAAAACGGAAGACTTGCTAGAATGACGAGGGACACTGGTGATAAGAAAAGCAAGACTTCATACAAAAGTCAGTCAGAGGCACCATGACTACTCCTGAATTCCTGAATTCATAGCGGACAAACTACAAATTAAAATGTTTTTTTCATAATACTGAAGCCATTATTTACAGTGTTTATATTGTTTTATGAAATGTTTATTTTTGTAACTTAGATTTTGTAATGATTTTAATTCACAAAAAGTATGAGATCACTCTACAACTAATCTTGCTACATATAAAATATGAAGGAGACTGCAGTAAAACTGAAAAACAGTGAGTGAATTACATAGGTACAAAATATTCTTTAGTGAGTTCATACATAATGTGAAACTGAAGAACACACTATGCATTAACTCACTACCAATGATATTGCGTAAATGAGTACTCCAGTGCTATATTGAACCAATACTTATGTATTGCAGCGAATCATGGACAATTAATAAACAATCAATAAGATCATTGGAAGCCACAGAGCTGTCGTTTAACAGAAGAATGCTGAAAATTCCATGGACAGCGAAGAAAACAAATGAGGAGGATTTAAATCAGGCCTGCACACAAGGAAACTGTATCAAAAGAATAAAAATCAGACAATCAAGGTTCTTCAGGCATATAATGCGAAGAGAAGGTTTAGAACATTTGGTGACTACAGGTAAAATTCAGGGAAGGAGAGATTATGGAAGACAGAGGGAGAAGATGTTGAATGGCCTGACATAATGGTTCAACAAAATATCGACATCAGAACTGATTACATGCACCAAGTGAAGAGAGTTGTGGAGAGACATGATCACCTACGCTGGCAGGCATGGCACTTAATTGATTGATAAAATATTATTGCTAAGATTAAAACCAATTTACAATTTAATAGTAAAAGTCAACATTGAAAAAGTCTACACCAAAGTAGTTAATACATCGTTAGAATAGTTTTTGCAGTTCTTTGTTTCATGTTATGAGTGTGTTAGCTCAGTGCAGAACCCATATTTTATCAATAATGAGAAAGACTACAGTAAAAATAAATAGTCGTGGAAAATTGGATATGTTGCTGCTGTGTTAATCTTTTCAGCATAATGTTGGGGGTCTAAGGTTAATATGGTAACTCATAGGACAATTAGGGTGACATTATCACAGAAATATCATGATAATTAAGAGAAGAACTGTTTGACAGAATCCATCGCAGCTAACTTTTGATATGGAGGTGACACTTGATCTTATAATAATAACATCGTCATTGCAAATATCTAAACGTTTATGATGGAGTTATACTCTAGTCTTGTTATTCTGAAATTTTTTTTATATCTTGACATAAAAAATACCTAAATGCAAGTTTATTGTAAGAGTGTAGTAACATATTCCTTGTGAACACAAAATGTTTATTTTGAAATATTATTTATTTATATTTTTCTGTTAGAACTTCACCTTGATAGCTAAAAATCATGAGGAGGCAGTTGCCCCAGGTCTGGCTGTAACGGCTACAGTAGAGTACTGTCCAATGGCTGAGCAGGAAGACAAGGACAGAATTGTTCTTACTGTTGATGGGAATGTGATAGAAGTACCAATATTTGCGTGAGTAAAAAAAACTATATGATAGCATTAAAAGACCAATGCTAAATTGAAACCGAGTAAATACATGCAAAACTAATAAAACAATAAGAAAGACATACAAATAATTTTGTTATTAGGGAGCACCTTCTTCTTCGAGCACTCCATATCGACCACTTGTCAATCACTCTGTGTGATTTGTATGTGATCTGAGCCTAAGAGCAATTGTACGTTGTGCCAGTTATGTGCTTACAAGTGGGCCAGCACATCCGATTTCTGCGCTGGTTTTATTAACTAGGTAGCATCCCTAGGGCCTACATCAGTCGCCTCTTACAACATGCATTAGGGAACAGCAAAGGTGAAAGAATCGTAAATAAACAGAGAAAAATGTTCTTGGATGGCACTATAACAAGTATCTTGAGTAATGAAGTACTGTTTGTGGTGGAGGGAATTGATTACTGGTGATATGAATTGTGCTACATGGTAATCAGTTTTAGTTTAGTCGTCGGATCATCATCATTGCACACATCACAATAATTAGTCCATAAGTGCTCCAACCTCCTCCTCAGTATGTCTTTCAGCATGTAGCAACTAGTGTCAGTGGTTCTTTGTTGGTTTACCACTTGCCATGACAAACACTAAGGAAAACTCTAGCACCTGCAAAAATCCTCAATGAATAGACTTAACTGTCTGCATAAGAAGGGATTAAGATGAATTATCAAATCCACAGAAAACGTGACACTATTATTGTGGAGTAGCTGGAAGGATAAAAATGTACACTAAAAGTAGTAGAAGTAAAACTAGAAAGACTTGTATAAATGAAACAACTCGAATGGCGCAGTATACGGTGAATGGCAATCAACGGAATGCGCTGTGGTGCAGTGTGTGGTGAAAAGAATTAAATAGCATCTTCTACGATTTTGATTTCGTAAACAATTTGAAAAATTTAGATAAACTTTATTTAAAAGTAATTTTGTTATCAAAAGTGGTTTCTAGACCTAAAATACAAGTCTAAACAAACCAATGATAATTAAAACAATCATTTCACTTGCAACTTTAATCTGATATATTTAACAATAACTTCGTTGTTCACAGCCACCCATGCCAACCTCTGATGGACTTGACCAATATTGCAGACTTTGGTAAATTAGTTGCAAATGGTAAAACTCAGGCTAAAGAGATAATCATCACAAATGCAGGCTCAAAGAAAGGAGACTTTAAAATAAAGTACAAAGGGAACAAACACATAGCTATAGTTCCGAAGAGTGGGATATTACCCCCTCACAGTGAGCAGAAGATTAAGGTAAAACAGGAAATTGGAAACAGTATGTAACTCAAACATCCTTATCCCTCAAGTGTCTTGTATGTTACATTTGTAAATAAAAGCACCAACATATTTCAAACATTTCTTATATTCAACTTCATTTTTGTCTTAAGTCACATGTAGAGCTTGGTCTTTAACAAGATTTAAGTCTTTCTTTATAATTAAAAAAAAATTTTTCTATCCAAAATTTTCTAATTTTTAGGATATATTTGTACTTAATCTGTACTATGAACTGCATAACACAAACTGGCACATTTTTAGCCAGTGACAACTCATGCTTCTTGATCTATTACATCTAGTATATTTATTTCACTTAGTAAAAGTAAAGTACTTGTTTTCACACCATGAGTTTGAATGCTAGTCCCATATTTTTCAATGACCAAATGCATGGGATGAATGATGGGGTCAACATCATACCTGCTATCTTTATTTATCTGGTACCAAAATCAGGCTAGGTTGATCTGAAAGCTATTATATCTGAAAAACTTGTGCTGTGAAATTTAATCCTCAGACCATGCGCCTATGAAGCATGTGCATGAATTACTACACTATCGTGACTCTCATTAGATTTCGTGTTCAAGTTGATTTGTCTCATCATTTCACTTAGTATAAAACTTCTTTCTCTGTGATTATTTCAGTGTTTGCTCTATTGTCTTTTTGCCTCTGTTTATATACATTTTTCTGTAATATCCTTTCCATCTGCTGAGAATTTCTTCTTGTTCTGTTAGTGTTCTTCTCACACCATCTTTTATTGCATCTAACTTTGGTTCCAAAATTATGGCTATTTCTTTTATTTCTTTGAACGTGTCCTGCTTTCTCCTTTTTTTTACTGGTGCTCTTCTAACCTTGCACAACAGTCTTGTAGGTATTTCTTTGTATCTCTTCTTATGTTCTTTGACAGCCCACAGCTTATCTGCAAAACAAAATGTTTGTCTACTTTCTACTTCTTCTTCGCTCGTTCTTTACGACCAATTTTAATCACTCTTTGTGATATGTTTGATCTTTGCCAAGAACATGTATACGTTGCACATTGGTTTGGTAGGCCCCTAAACGCATAGACTTCTACACGTTTAGACACGTGCATCCGATTTCAGCCAAACCTCCTTAGTCGCCTCTTACGACATGCATGGCAGGTAACAGTGGTTCTATTCTTTACACCCCAAATTTACACCCCGGTAACCACTTGGGCGTCTAGTTTCTACCATTAAGCCAGCAAGATAGGACATCCTGCTTATAGCTTAGCTACCACTGACACAGCTCTGGGTGTTGGACATATATACAAACTTCTCTATAACAGTGAAAGTTTTGACACTTTAAAGTGGAAATTGTAATAATACTAATAGCGGAAAGTTGCATATTGCTTTTGCACTTTGTAAAACTATAGTACATTGTACTTTCTTTTTACGTGTTTTGCCGTTATTCCGTTTTAACAAAGCAACCTCAAAACATTTTAGCTGTTTGAAACCTTAAGTAACACTTGATAGCTGTAACCACTTCATTGTCAATTTTGTTGTACATTTTAATATGAAAAATAGCCTCAATCCATATTCAATTTTATTCTGACAGGTCGAGTATGTGGCCTCTGCTATAGGAAAGTTTAACGAAGAGGCAGAGTAAGTTCAGATCCCATTAATTTCTTTTCCTCATAAATTTTAAAAATATTAAGTTGAAAAATTAAACAATTTGAAACTTTGAATCTTCTTGTTTGAAAAATAGTTTTAAAATAGACACAGGTTATTCTTAAACAATTCTAAAAACAATCTGATTTTAACTGCTGACATTATGACATACTTTTTTGGGGTCATATTTCTAGCTATATCTCTTGACCACTTACTATAGCATATCATCTCTCCATGAATTTTCAAAGTGTCATATTTCTAGCTATATCTCTTGACCACTTACTATAGCATATCATCTCTCCATGAATTTTCAAAGTGTCATATTTCTAGCTATATCTCTTGACCACTTACTATAGCATATCATCTCTCCATGAATTTTCAAAGTGTCATATTTCTAGCTATATCTCTTGACCACTTACTATAGCATATCATCTCTCCATGAATTTTCAAAGTGTCATATTTCTTTTATACTTAACATAGTACCACATATATTTATAATTTACCATAATACCATATATATCCATATTTACCATAGTACAATATTATCCATAATTTACCATAGTACAATATATATCCATAATTTACCATAATACCATATATATCCATAATTTACCTTAGTATCATATATATCCATAATTTACCATAATACCATATATATCCATAATTTACCATAATACCATATATATCCATAATTTACCATAATACCATATATATCCATAATTTACCATAGTATCATATATATCCATAATTTACCATAATACCATATATATCCATAATTTACCATAGTATCATATATATCCATAATTTACCATAGTACCATATATATATCCATAATTTACCATAGTACAATATATATCCATAATTTACCATAGTACAATATATATCCATAAGAATCCACAACACTAACCAGACTGCAAGAACTCAAAGTTAAGTGTGGTGTAGCTCGACAAGAACGCTATGCTGGCAGACAAAGAAGAATTGTAAACCAACAAAGAACCGGTGTCGTTAGTCGCCACACGCTGATGGACATACTGAGGGAGAGATCGGAGCACTTATGGACTAATTTGTTCGACGTGCAGTGATGGTGATCCGACGACTAAACTAAACTAAATATATCCATAATTTACCATAGTACAATATATATCCATAATTTACCATAGTACAATATATATCCATAATTTACCATAATACCATATATATATCCATAATTTACCATAGTATCATATATATCCATAATTTACCATAGTACAATATATATCCATAATTTACCATAGTACAATATATATCCATAATTTACCATAGTATCATATATATCCATAATTTACCAAAGTATCAAATATATCCATAATTTACTATAGCATCTCATCTCTCCATAAGTTTTCAAATTGTCATATCTTTCCTCAACGTTCAAAACATCACATCTCTCCACAACTTACCATAGTATCATATGTCTCCACAACTTACCATAGTATCATATGTCTCCACAACTTACCATAGTATCATATGTCTCCACAACTTACCATAGTATCATATGTCTCCACAACTTACCATAGTATCATATGTCTCCACAACTTACCATAGTATCATATGTCTCCACAACTTACCATAGTATCATATGTCTCCACAACTTACCATAGTATCATATGTCTCCACAACTTACCATAGTATCATATGTCTCCACAACTGTCCATAGCATCATAACTCTCCAAAGTTTACCAAAGTATCATATCTCTGCACAACATGTCAAAACATTATCACTGCACATCATTTCATAATACACATCTCTCTCTCTTTCTCTACTTATCAAAACAAGATATTGCTTCACAACTTATTATCCCGAACTGTTGTCTATTGTTTCTACTAGTTACGTTCTTCCAAGCCATGATGTATATTGTCCAATTAGTTCTCTCTCTGTACCTAAGCTATGTTCACTTAAGCTGCAACAAATTTGTGTGAAAAATATTTACTATGTTTTTTAATTACTTCACAGGGTGTTCCTTGAAGGTCGGGATACTACAAAACTTCTTATCAAGGGGTCTGTTATTGAGAAAGCACTAGAGATTCTCTCTAGCACTAAAGACAACAATAGGCTGAATTGCATTAGATTTGGCAGTACATACTATGGTACAGACAAAACAGAATGTGCCTTGCTATACAATAATAGTCCTGAGCCTGTCAGTTTTTCAGCTATCATAAATGAGAATGCTGTTGCTCAAGAACTGGTAGGTAATCAGGGACATAAATATTCTGTACTATGAACTTTTACAAATGTTTAGAACATTTGGTGACTACAGGTAAAATTCAGGGAAGGAGAAATCATGGAAGACAGAGGGAGAAGATGTTGGATGGCCTGACATCATGGTTCGACAAAATATCGATGTTAGAACTGATTACATGCACCAAGCAGAGAGAGTTGTGGAAAGACATGATCGCCTACGCCGGCAGGCATGGCACTTGATTGATTGACTATGAACTTAGTTCATGATGTTTTATTGACTATTGCAAATCATAACGACGGAGATGAGGTGCCTTAGAAGAGCTGCAGGTGTGATAATAAGAGACAAAATTAGAAATGAAGAAATCAGAAGACTGGATGTGAAACTAATCATGCAATTCATAAAAAAAAACAGATTAAATGTTTTGGACACCTGACAAGAATGCACTGGTATTGTCTACCACAGAGAGCCACATTGTAGAAGTATAATGAGCACAAAGCAAAAGGAAGACCACACAAAAGATGGAGCGACGACATCAAGAACAGCCTTAAGAAAATGAATAACAGCTTACAAAATGCATTAAAACAAGTACACACACGATTAGTACATTTCCTCCCCAACACTTATATAAAGAAGTAAATGGTGGAAAAGAAGAAGAAGAAGATTGTAAATATACCTATCGAAGAACTCAAAATGACATGCAGCTTCATAGAGGCAACCCATCTCATGGTTTATACGAGCATACAAAACCGAACGCAAAGAAGAAGAAGAAGTAAATATACTCTTTGTAACTGTTTCATTAACATCTTTTGTTCATTACAATTTGTCTTACAGGGGATTGACTTGACTCAAACAATATCTTCAGCAGTAGCAGGTGAGAGAGAAGATGGGAAGAGGGGCCATATGAATGAGATAACCTCGCTCATAGCAGCCATACCAAATCAGGGCATTCTAAAACCATACCAGAAGATTCCAATATTCTTTCGCTTTAGTCCAAGGTTAGTCTGTCAAAGCTATGTTGCAGAAAATAATTATTTGAATATGACAAATAGCCTCATCATTAATATAATAATAATAATAATAATAAAGTCCATAACCCGTTAGGGTCGTAGTGGTGTCACTGTGGAGACATCAGCACAGAAAGCACACCATGAATCTCAGTCTTCAACTCCTCAGCGAGAGTGAGAAACTCTGCCCCGACCCCTAGTGATGTTGTCAAACCAGGATTTTTTCTGCCCTCCTTTCCTTCTTCCACCCTCAACTGTTCCCTGTAGGATAGTCTTAGAGAGTGAGCTATGTCTCATCACATGCCCGAACCACGCAAGTTTACGCCGTTTCATGATTGTCAAGAGTGGTACTTATCGACCTGCAATTATTAATATCATCCATTGAACATTAAACTGAAACTATTATTTACTATTGTTTCTTATTGTATGTAATTTTCCATTACTATTACTATTGTTTCATATTAGGGATAAATTAATCCCATGCTATAACTGTAGCTTTCAATTGAATTTGAAATTTGAAGAGAATGTGAACAAGGATGTCCTTAACTCTTTCCACGCGGAGTTATTTCCTCAATTTTTAAGCAGTTCTTCTTTCTTCTTCTTCGCGTTCGTTCTTTACGACCAATTTTAATCACACTTAGTGATATGTTTGATCTTTGCCAAGAACTGTATACGTTGCACATTGGTTTGGTAGGCCCCAAACGCATATATTTCTACACGTTTAGGACATGTGCATCCGATTTCAGCCAAACCTCCTTAGTCGCCTTTACGACATGCGTGGCAGGTAACAGTGGTTCTATTCTTTACACCCAAACTTGGGCCCGGTAACCACTCGGCGATTTAAGCAGTTAATTAAAGGAAGTAAAAAAAAAAACCAAAACACGATCCCAACTACTCGTCAATAAATAAACATATATATATTATTATATACTAAATTGAAGAAAACTGGACAACCAATAGAATAACAAGGTTGAAAAGTAGTATAAGTCTTCTTCTTCTCGATCAACTTTTGCTATGCGACTACTCCGGTATGTGTCATAAACAGAGCGGTGCGCTTGAGGTCTTCACCGGTTCCCCATAGTTTGTCTTGTAGTGTTGTTTCTGTTGGCCAGATCTCCAATCTCTCACTACTCAGACTAGGGCAGTCTTACAGGATGTGCTCTGGGGACTACTTTGGTGCTCCACAGGTGCAGGCTGCCGAGTCCCTGAGACCCATTCTGTGGAGGTGTGCTCTGAGACTGCAGTGTCCCGTTCTAAGTCTGGAGACTGTGGTCTGTGCTTGTCTGTTTAGTGTATTTATACTGTCGTGCTCTGGGTTGTATCCTGCATTTGTTTTTTCCGATCATTTTCCTGGATTGTTTCAGGAGAGTCTTTGCTTCTGTGAAACTTTGTGTTGGGTGGTGTTGTGTTAGGCTCCCCCAGCCCTTGCGAGTTTGTCAGCTTTTCGTTTCCTGGTATGCCACAGTGAGCTGGTATCCATTGTAAGACCAGTTCAGATTTTTTTGACAACAAGCTGATATTTTGCCTTATGTCCTGAATGAGCTTGTCTTGTCTGGGACATGAGATAGCCTGGAGAACGGATCTTGAATCGATAAAGACTGCAATATTTTTTGCTGACACTTGCTGGTTGTTGAGAATCTGTATGGCTGCAAGAAGGGCTGTTGCCTCTGCTCTAAAGTTGGTGCATGTTTCTCCTGCTGCCAGAGAGTGTGTTTCTGTGTTTCCTTGAGGGTGAGTGATGTAGATTCCGCTGCCCCCCTTTCTGGTAGCATCTGTAGCTGAGCCATCTGTGAACACGTGTGTCCATGTACTGGTGGGATATTGCTCTCGTAGCATTTGGAGTGAAATGGCTCTTTGCTCTGTCTCTGTATTTTTTATGAGATTATTCCTGAGATTTCTAGGTGTATTTGGGCCATGTTTTGGTAGTATGTCCATGGCTCTGGTATTATGGGTCAGTTTGTAGGATGTCTGAATGTTGCATATGAGATTCTCTGGCCAGATGGTTGGGACTTTTCCTTGCAAGTCTGTTTTTGTTTTCTCTTGGAATTTTGTGTGTAGAGGGTGTTCTTTTAGCCGTTTTAGTTTTTCAAACTGGGTGAGTGTTTTAAATTTTCTCGGAGTTCTAGAGGCTCTATGTCTCGGTTTTCCATTTCTATGATAGGACTGCTTTTAATTGCTCCCAGAGTTATTCTTAGGCCCATGTTTTGTACCTTGTCAAGTTTCTGTGTGTTTGTTTTGGCTGCTGTTGTCCAAGAGCTGGAGCCATATTGCATGATGGGTCTTACTGTTCTCATGTAGACCTGCTTTAATATTTTTGAATTTGCGTGCCAGCTAGTTTCTTCATCACAGCAAGTCTTTGTATGGCTTTTCTTTGAATTTTGTCTATGTTTGGCTTCCAGGTAAGTCTGCTGTCTAGGATGATTCCAAGGAAGGTGGGTGTATCTGTTTAGGGTATTGTTTCGTTTTCTAAATTGATGAATACTTTTCCTTGTGTGGGGAGAGGAAAAAACAGTTGCTGTGGTTTTTGTGTGGTTAATTTTGAGGTCCAAGCTTTTTGTCCAGTTCTCCACTTTTTCCACTGTTTTTGTAGTAGATAGGATGTTTTTTGAGTGTGTTCTGCAGCTGTCCAGATTGTGAAGTCGTCTGCATGTAGGCTGTTTGAGACCTTCTGGGGGCAACATTTGGTGATGTCATTTATGTAAATTAGGAATAGCGTTGGTGCTATCACACTGCCCTGTGGAACTCCTTCCTTCATTTTTTACATCTTGCTGAGGTGGTTGTCTATTTTTACTCTGGCTGTATGTTGGGAGAGGAGGTTTCTGATCCAGGAGAACATGTTGTGGGAGACTCCTGTTTGTAGGACTTTCAGCATTAGGCCATCGTGCCATACCGTATCAAATGCCTGGGACATGTCAAAGAATATGGCTGTTAATTTCTTTCTTTCCTGGAAGGCGTTTTCAATGTCCTGGGTGATGTAAGCCAGTTGGTCCTCTGTGCTTCTGTTTTGTCTGTATCCAGTCTGGCGGGGTGAGCAATGAATTGGTTTCTAGGTACCATATCAGTAGTATAAGTAAAACTAGAAAGACTTCTTATAGGGGAAGCAACTCTATGGTGCAGTGTGCGGCTAATAGCGTGGAAAGAGTTAATATCATTATCTCCTGTTTTTAAGTCACTAAAGAACATTTGGAAAAACATTTTTTTCTGGAAGTGATTGGAGAAGGAAAAGGGGATGAACGAGATATATTAAACTATGAACTTTTTGGAGTGGAAAGTTACCATATAGTTATCACATACTCAACATACATACTTTGTAGCATGAATAGACAAGAGTTTCTGTGATAATGAAAAAGATGTGATTGATTGATTGATAGGACCATGATCATTGCACTTCAGTAAGCAATCATGTGTGCTCCGTTCTCTTTCTTACACAGAAAGACCTCAGCAGCAATGCATGAACTCTGTAGCACCTGCAAGGGTCACCCGGTGTAATTTTAGAAGATGGAAAAAAATTGTGTAGTAATTTTATTTTAAAATCTTTTTTAATGAATTTTGCCCAGTCAGCGACTTTCCAGCCAGCTCTTCTTGATTTTGAACTGCCAAGGGTTCTTTTACATACTCAACTTGAACACAGGGCCTATGTTTTATCATCCATCTCTGATAGGACTAGGAATTCAATCTCACCTACACTGTGATCAGGGATCTCTGAAAAATATACAGATGACTGTATTAGGGAGCAAACCGAGCACCTTTGGTACGAGAGGCAAGTATCTAACCTAAACACCACAGAGACCTCCAATGAAAAAAAAAGATGTGTGTGTATAACTAGTGAAACCATCTAGTATACATACCTTTTGCCATCTGTTGAATAGAAGCTGAGCAATTATGGATCTGACCAGAGTACAGTGAAATCTGTTATGTCCACTATTACCAATGAAGCTTGATCTCCGAAAGGTGGAGGCCGGTTCGGTGCGCAGGCAATGGACTGAATCACTGCAGGCGTCAACAATTTGCAGAATTATTTTTATCTTTGTTCCTGGGCACATGGGTGTTGTTGGCAATGAGAGAGCAGACAGGCCGGCTGGCTCTGTCGCCATATCAGAGGGCCAGCCAATGGACAGAGCTGACATCGTGAACGCCCTCATAGAGCGTGGCCGCATAGAAGATCTTCATCTAAACCAATCCACGTCAACTACTAGATTGCGAGAGCTGGGTTTGAAGATTGGTGTGGCAAGGAAAGAACAGTACAACAGGTATACGAGTAGGCTCATCAATCAAAATAGAACTGGTACGGTCAGTCGCTGGACGCTGTTGGAAATATTGCGAAGGAGATCGGAGCACCTATGGACATGTCCGAGTGCAATGAAGATATTCCAAACTGAAACTGAAACTTGCTCTTATATCTGATAAAAAAATCAAATCAACTTAACATTATTAGCTGTAGTAGCTGAAGAAAAAAAATGAAATCTGACAAATGTATATATTGGTTTTGTCACTGTGTAGGTGGTATTCTTCAAAGCAAGGCTGGAAAAACCAAGTATGTTCCCCTCCAAGAAAGGATTTTGCTCTTTTTGTGAGGTTTCAAATTGTTGGTTCCAGCAATGGTTTTATAGATTGTACAGAATCATCAAAACCATCAGGTAAAAATTGTGATTTTTAAGGAATATTGAGTATGTGAAAATGGTCTATATCATGATATGGCTTAATTTATTTAGGTAGTATGTTAGCAGCATGTAGGGGACTGCCTAGAGTAGTTGATAGTAGCTCGGCCTGCTAGCTGTGAGACGCCTCATAGCTCGGGTTCGAACCTACTGTCCGGCATTTGTTCGAGTCCCCTCGTCTTACTCAGGACGATAACATGAGTACCTCTGAAGTCGGAGAAAATCTGCCTGTATGGCGAGGGAATACTAATTACGAGTACATTGAGCACACGGCTGCCAGTGTAAGTAATTTACAATGTGCACGCTGCTGCCATTGTAAGAAATTGGAAAACAGATTTTCACGCAAAAATCAGTTTCAGAGATGAAACTTCGCCTGAGTTGAAAGCGGACGAAAAAAAAAAAAAAAAAAAGCAGCATGTAATTGATTGCAAAACACATAATCACAAAGTACTGTAGTTTTATAAATTACAAAAACAATGACAAAATACAGCAACGTTTTGACCAACAACGCCTTTATCAAGCAAACGAACAACAGGAGTGACAAATTTTAAAAACAAATGGAACGACCAAAAACAAATATTTCTAATGAAAATCTGGGAATAAAACGAATAACGAAATAAATGTAACACAAAATACACACATAAAAACTAGAAATAGAAATGAAGAGAAACAATGAAAAATCTAGTAAATATATAACTTGAATACATGCAACATATACCCATATAGATTACAAGGCATGGGAAGAGAAAGTACTATGAAGCATAGGAATGTAATACGTTGAGCCCACGTGGTCGCAAGTTACCATACAAAGAAATCAACCGATTCTCCAGAGCAAATCGACTGCGATCATCCAAGGAACATGATCGGATGTCTGTGACCTGGACATCGTGAGCTCCTAAATGGCCAGTATCATTGAAATGGGTGGCTACAGGGGTCACAGAGCAATGGCGTATGTCGCGCAAGTGTTGGGCGAATCTGTCACTGAGCCTCTTGCCTGTCTCGCTGATATAAGCCTTGTTACACCGCTTACAGATAATGGCATAGAAAGATTACGGACTCGATGTGAAACCATCGTCAATAAGAAACGTGGCTAAAGGAAAAGATACAGTACGCATCTGTATCACATAAGCACACGTGTTGCAACGCCGACAGCCACACTGAACAGTGCCAAAATGAGTCTGGATATTGGACTTAAGGCTACTGTGTACCAACATATCCCTTAAGACTTAGTCCTGATTGCAAAGGAAGAAGATGTAAAACTGCAATCAATAGGTACAGAATATTCTGTCAACTGCAACATACAGGGACAGAAACAGCTGTCCAATTCAATATACATGGATATGAAACAGCTGTCCAATTCAATATACATGGATATATAACAGCTGTCCAATTCAATATACATGGATATGAAACAGCTGTCCAATTCAATATACATGGATATATAACAGCTGTCCACTTTAATATACATGGACATATAACAGCTGTTCAATTCAATATACATGGATATGAAACAGCTGTCCACTTTAATATACATGGACATGAAACAGCTGTCACTTATATATAGATATGAAACAGCTGTCCACTTTAGTATACATAGATATGAAACAGTTGTCACTTAGTAACAAAATATGAACAGGACAAAAGTATAACTGCCCTTAGTATACATAGATATAAACACTGTCATTAGTATACATAGATATGAAACAGTTGTCCACTTAGTATACATAGTAGAAACAGCTGTCACTTTAATCATATGATATGAAACAGTTGACTTTAGTTACATAGATATGAAACTGCTTCACTAGTATACATGATATGAAACTGCTGTCCACTTTAGTATACATAGATATGAAACAGTTGTCCACTTTAATATACATAGATATGAAACAGTTGTCATTTAGTTAATAGATATGAAACAGCTGTCACTTTAGTATACATAGATATGGAAAAGCTGTCACTTTAGTATACATAGTATGCAAACAGTTGTACTGAGTATACATAGATATGGAAAGGTCACTTTAGTAACAAGATGTGACAGTGTCAAGCTTTAGTATCATAGATATGAAACAGTTGTCCACTTTAGTATACATAGATATGAAACAGTTGTCCACTTTAGTATACATAGATATGAAACAGCTGTCCACTTTAGTATACATAGATATGAAACAGTTGTCCACTTTAGTATACATAGATATGAAACAGCTGTCCACTTTAGTATACATAGATATGAAACAGTTGTCCACTTTAGTATACATAGATATGAAACAGCTGTCCACTTTAGTATACATAGATATGAAACAGTTGTCCACTTTAGTATACATAGATATGAAACTGCTGTCCACTTTAGTATACATGGATATGAAACTGCTGTCCACTTTAGTATACATAGATATGAAACAGTTGTCCACTTTAATATACATAGATATGAAACAGTTGTCCACTTTAGTATACATAGATATGAAACAGCTGTCCACTTTAGTATACATAGATATGAAACAGTTGTCCACTTTAATATACATAGATATGAAACAGTTGTCCACTTTAGTATACATAGATATGAAACAGCTGTCTGCAACAATATACAGGGACACAAGTCAACTGCAGTATACATGGACATAATACAATTGATCAAGAAAGACAAATTCAAACAATCTGTTATTATTTGTGAAACTTCTTTTCAATCCTATTTAGTAAATTATTTTTCATTATTCAGCCACCTAAAAGCAAGTAAATTATATATGAGCTTCATGTAATTATACAGGGTGTTCAACTTAAAAGCAGCATGTGAATGGAGCTAATCTGACATATATGTATGGAAATGGGAAGGTTCAGTTATGACGTAGTATAGGTCAAGGTTGTGTGATGGTGTGTAATTGTAGTGCGGGAAGGAGCTATGAACAAATGTGACGTGAGGACAAGCTAGTCAGAACCGGTTTAAATAGTAAATAGACGAGATGCAATGAGTACCTGGCAAATTTCTATTTATCACTGGGGCTGCTTTTAAGTTGAACACCCTGTATTAGGCAATGTATAGAAGGTAGAAGTGGGAATCTATAGCTTATGCGGTATTGAGCTCAATTACAACCCAAAAGTATATGGTTCGAATTCTGTGATGGGCAGTTTGGAAGCAAATTTGTTCAGTGGATTTTTACAAACGCTAAAATAGACCTCACCATTCAGAAAACAATGGCAAACTACTGAATGTATAAGTGGTGCCTAGAAAATCAACGACTTATTTACTAAAGTTGATGGTGACATCTTGTAAAGGATATGTCACGATTTTCATTTTTATAGCAGGTATGTGAATTGTATGTACAAGGTTGGGTCATTCAACATCAACTATCAGATATTGCAGGGAATAATGATTTTATAATCTTCTTCTTCTTCAGCGATCTCTAGTCATTCGCTTAATTTACTGTGGACCACAAACTGGGCAGTCAGCTTCAGGTCTGTCAGGTTTCCCCAAAGCTTAGTTTTCAGGTCGACTGGGTGTGGCCACATGTTGCTTCTCAGCTCACACAGGAGAGGACAGTCTTGCAGGATATGCTCTGGTGTCTGTTCCGCCTGCTGACACTGGCAGAGAGCTGTTTGACTTATTCCTAGTCTATATAAGTGTTTGTTGAGTCTGCAGTATCCTGTGCGTTAATAATGATTTTATAATGATAATAATGATATTTTTGTACTTTGTCTGATATTATTTATTCTACTTTATAAAACTAAAATACAATGTTTCAGATACATATGCAGAGATTGCCCTCACTGGTACAGCTCTCCCAGTGCTACTGAATATTTCACCATCTGCCAGGTTGGATTTTGGAGAATGTCCAACTGGAGAACATGCAGACATTCTGTGCACCATCAAGAATGAGTCCAATATTCTTCCAGCACTTTATGAATTCAAACGTGTTGCTCATTTCACTGCTCACCCTTCCAGTGGCAAAGTCTTCCCTGGTCAGACCCAGGATGTGATTTTTACTTTTACCCCTAAACAAGTTGGTCAGTTTATTTTAATTTTAATCAATTTTTTTACATTTTTTAGCTAAAAATTAATAATAAAAGGTTTTAGTTAAATTTATTTAAAATAAAAGAATTTCCATTTTAAAATTAATTAATAAAATTAATTGTTAAACAATTTGTGTTGTCTCGAAAAATAATGAATATAAAATGGAACGAATTCAGGAAAAGAGATGAGATCAGAGAAATGTCTGGTCAACCACTAGTGACAACTGTTATAAGAAAGAGAAGATGGAGATATGTTGGACACACCTTGAGGAGAAATGATCAACGAATATCAAAGCAGGCATTGAAGTGGGATGCAAAGGGTTCAAGAAAGAGAGGTCGACCTAAGTAGACCCTGAAACGCACTTTGCTGAGAGACGCAAGAAATATCGGTATCAGTTCCACGGAGGAGATTGAGCGAGTTGCGCAGGATAGAGCGGTATGTGAAATTACTTACAGGTCCTATGTAACGTATAACGGTACGAGAGGAATTATTAAACAATTTGTAACATGTGCTGTCTGTTTCTAAAAGGGGCTACAAGAAATAGCTAAAGATGGAAAGACTTGACATGAGTTGGTGGATGGCCTATTCCTCAATAGAATTTAACAAGTACAATAGAGAGAGATAAAAGTCTCTAAACTTATTCTCAGTACTGCAGTATCTAACCCAAGATCCATGCGGACATTCACATGCGTATCCTCTCATAATTAACTAGGTACTTTCAAGCCAGAACAACTATTGGATGTCCTGGGCCAAGTAGCAGACAAAACAAACCCAATGTTCTCCTTAACTGAAGTCATCTATACTCTGTCAGTCAAACTGATGGGCTCAAGCAATCCTGTTACCATCATACCGAAGCCAAAATTCAATCCAGGTTGGTGTAAGAAGTATTGTAAAAATGTATATTTATGTCTAGTTGGATTCATCATCATCATCTGTTGGATTACTCAATGATACTTCTGGTTTTATTGTCTTACCCGTGTTTTGCCGGGGCTGGCAAAGGGAACAAAGAATAGTAACACTGCAACCTACAAGGCATGTCATAAGAGGCGACTGAGGTAGGGGTCTAGGGAAGCTACCCTAGTAAATAAAAAGCGTTGCCGAAATCGGATGTGCTGGCCTACTTGTAGGTGCATAACTGGCTCAACATACAATTATTCTTATGCTCAGATCACATACAAATCACAATGAGTGTTTTAACGAGCAATCGATATGGAGCGTCAAGAAGAAGAAGATTGTTTTACTACTTATTTTTTTTAGACTAAATAAAGATACACATTGTTATCGTGTAGTTAGAGCAACTGGAAAACTGGTTAGAATTGAAGTGTCTGCACTCTGAGCACCCCCATAGATGCCCAGTTCCTTTCAGCTAGTTTGGAGTATCAGTGACAGAGCAATTGCTTAGTAGTTTTGATTTCAGTGCTAAATATTTCTCAAACTCAGATAGTCCATTTGCCTATTTTCAGTATTTATGACTAGGAAATTAAATATCCTAGAAATTTAACACTGTATATTAGTGTGCAAATCAATTTCACTGTCACTGTGCTGGCACCTCAAAGTTTTAGTATATTTTTGGTTGCAGGGATGCTTAGGGTGTTCTCATGGAGGTCTCTATGGTGAAGTGGTTGCGGTGTTTGCCTGTAGTTCTGAAGGTTGTGAGTTCGAATTTGGACCAAGTCACATGTGTAATTTTTTAATGAGATCCCTAGGGTTGTTGCCAGAGCCGTCTGTGTGTTGCAGGGGCTCACAAGGGGAGTCAAGAATAGTAACACTGCTATCTACAAGGCATGTCATAAGAGGTGACTAAGATAGTGGCCTATAAATACCCCTCACACATGTATTGAGTGTACACCTCTGATTAATCCCTAAGTTGTTATTTACTTATATTGTATATGTTCATTTTTGGGTTTAAAAAAATAATATTGCTAAACACTTGCATACCAAACCTCCACTTTGAGGAATTCCTATGTTTAGACATTTCAATGCAATTAGATACCATCATGTACTAATTGAGTATGCATAGAAAATGTTGTGCTGTTGCATCAGGTGTTGTAAGCATTAGTGATCAATTTGAAGTTCTTTGTTGGGAATAGGTGATCTGTTCCCCTTTGAGGAACCACACACAAGCTACATGGACTTGTAGTAGTCAGCGACCCACAACTGACTGCTAGCGTCAGGGTCAGCGTAAGAATAAAGCTGACCAAGACTCCACACCGCTTCACAGCTGCAGCCCAGAAAACAAACAACTACCAAGAAGTCTAAGTTTGTGGAGATCGAAGAGGAGAAGCTAACCCGAACTCAAAAAGGCTATGCTGAAGTGAAATGTATTAGACCAAAAGGTGCAGATACCCTAGCTCACACTGCGGTACAACGCATACCGTTCTCTGGACTGCATCGTGCTATAACCAGCAGGAGTATGAGAACAAACACACAAAGAAGAAGTTCTTTGTTGGTACTAGTTTTGGGACATGCTATAGAAATCATATTTTACTTCCAAAAATCTACTAGATATGCCATCATATTCATAAATGTAATGAACATCATATCATATTTATACATGTAATTAATACCATACCTTACATCACAAATATAACAGGTATCACACCATACATTATAAATGAAGTGGGCATGTTTGTGGAAACAACATTTAAGGATCTAAAAGAAGTCCAGCTTAGAAATGCTATTGCAGGATCTACCAAAACCAGTTTGCACCAACTGCGGGGCCTTCAAAAGCCTATTGAAAAAGATGCATCTTACAGAGTTGCTTTCCCTAATGACAGACCATGTAGTTTGCGTCCTTCCAGTTCAAAGAGCAAATATAAGTATGTCAATGTATTAAGTGTTGGTCTAGGGGTCAGTGTTAACCAGTTAAAGAGAATATAGTAATTTTAATTGCTTTCACCCTTTTGTTTCTAACACATTAAGATCTCTAAATCATTCTTATAGTAAACTTGATTCCATACTAAATTCTTGACCGCACAGTATTAATTAATTTTTTTGCATATTCTTTTGTCTCTTATCTTAAATTTTTTTCTTGCCCTATGTGAGTTACAGCATAGTCTTGGCATGTAATATGGTGTCTCTAGCTTATTTTTGCATGAAGGTTTTCCTTATCATGTACCAGTGTCCCTCGCCATTCAGACAAGCCTTACTCTGTCTTCAGAGGTACTAGTAATTTAGGTCCCAAAGTAAAGGATTAGGGTCTTATGTTCCCCAATCGTGTACTGTGTGCACACTAAGACTAGTGTGGTTTTATTTTGGTGGCCAAATTGGCCTTGAATCTCAGAATTTCTAAGCGACATGGTTTCTAGAATGGAGTGTTATCAACTTTGCTACAGTGGATTAAACACCCCCTCCTTTTTTCCCTTTATAACTGTCTTCTTTTCAGGCATTCTCTTAATCATTAGAGCATGATTTATTTATACAAGCCTCAATTCTGTTTCAGACATTCACTTACCATTGAAGCAAAATTTATACAATCTTTTCATTCTACTCTCAGACAGTCACTTACCATTGAAGCAAAATTTATACAATCTTTTCATTCTACTCTCAGACATTCACTTACCATTGAAGCAAAATTTATACAATCTTTTCATTCTACTCTCAGACATTCACTTACCATTGAAGCAAAATTTATACAATCTTCATTCTTCTCTCAGACAATCACTTACCATTGAAGTAAAATTTATACAATCTTCATTCTTCTCTCAGACAGTCACTTACCATTGAAGCAAAATTTATACAATCTTTTCATTCTACTCTCAGATAGTCACTTACCATTGAAGCAAAATTTATACAATCTTTTCATTCTACTCTCAGACAGTCACTTACCATTGAAGCAAAATTTATACAATCTTCATTCTTCTCTCAGACAGTCACTTACCATTGAAGTAAAATTTCATTTATACAATCACCAATCTTCTCCTCTGACATTTTCTTTTATCTCTTAAACACAAACTCTGTTAGATGATTCACTAACCTTCCTCTCAGACATTTACTTGTTACTGAAGTAAAATTTTGTTAGTAGACTTAAGGTAGTAGATGAAAGAGATGTAAGATAATGTGTTGTGTCTTTGTTTCCAAATGTTGTTTTTCCTACCAAAATCCTGATTCTTTCTAAACTGACACTGTTTACTTAATGATATAATAGGAACATTTCTATTGTATCTCATCCTGAAATGTTGTTCCTTGCAGAAAGGGGATAGAAATATTTTCTAGAAATATAAAGTAAAAGACAGTGTTACTTTGAAACAGAATAAATTAGCATATTTGAAATATTTATAAATGAAATGTACAAGTCAACACAGAACACAATAATATGATTTATTGCAGATCCTTGTTCACCCATGTTGATCGCTACCAGTACACTGACCCAGATTTTGCCTATGATGATTTAGAAATAGAGAAGAAATTGAAGCATCGGACTGGATATTTGAAACAGATACAGGCACAAAGAAAGAAACGATTATCTATGAAGCAAACTAAGTATATATCATATTTTTATGCCGTTATAATTCATTGTGTAAGAGTCATAAGTAGCATGTGGTTTTCTTGTTATTAATTCCTTGTTGTGCTGTTACTATTTTGCACTGTTTATCTAATGTAGGGGAACATCTTGTCAAATGGGTTACAGCGCGAGCTCCCATTCGGGAGTCCTGGGTTCAATTCCTGGTACGGCCAAGGAGTTTTTATGTCGAATGCATAAAAAAACTTCCTAACCTGAACAGTTTTGCTGCGACTGCACTAGCCATGCGGCCATTAAATTCCATAGGCTCATGTTCCCCTGTCTTACACCACTCTAAAATGCGATATTACAGAAAGTAAAGACTTTTAAAAAAAATCTAGTTTTGTCTTAAAAATAATGAGAAATCAATCGTTGGATCATGAACTGGATAGTTGCTTCCGTGATGGAGTCTGTGCATCAAGGAAAGTAATCAGACTGGTGTTTTCCTGCTAGCGTGTATGGTAAGGTCACATATGTGGGAAATGAATCATACAGAATTAGTTACTTCAATTATGAGGAGGAAGACTGCTGCAGGCTATTGGCTTTCTGATGAGCCACAAGCTGGTCGTTATTGTGCCAGAATCTCATTTAATGCTACAAGAGGTTTAAAACCACAGGTTGCAGTATGAGTGGATAAGGTCTGGCGAGGATTTCAATCCTTGGGTACTTGTGTTTCCTGGTCATGCTGATATTTATGACAATGAGAGAGCAGACAGACTTGTATCAGACATATATTGAAGATGAATAGAGGAAAGTTCTTTGACTGCTCAATGGCTGTCTGTTGGATGAGAACACAACAATTTATGTTGAGTCTATACAACATTTGGAAAAGTTTGAAATCACACCTGTGAGCAGGACTGGATGTTTGAAAGACAGAATGAGAAGTATTTTTACTAGCGAGTCACAGGAATCATCAGTATGTATACCCTTCAACATCTGCTGGTGGGAGACTGAGCACCCACGAGTCTGCTCTGAGTGCTATTATCTCATTTCAGCAACTAATTAGAAAATCAAAACATTCCATGGAAACTTGCACTGATTATTTTTTTTACATATCAGTCTCACTAATTATTAGAGTGAATGGCCTGTAAGTTTAATGAAGAACATATAGCTCTATAAGCAACTTAACTCGTTCAACCATTTATTTCCTCAATTTTGCAGTTAATTCAGAGTAAAATATTAAATAATTACGTCCAACTACTTGTAATAATAACATATATATACTTATATACTAATTGAAAAACTGACACAATAGAATAACAAGGTTGAAAATAGTAAATTAAACGTAGAAGTAAATTAGAAAGACTTCTTATAAAGGAAGCAACTCTATGGCGCAGTGTGCGGCTTAAAGCGTGCAACGGACTTCCGCCGTGGCGCAGTGTGCGGCTTAAAGCATGGCAAGAGTTAAGCTATATTGTCTAGTATAATCATATAATTTCTGGTAGGAGGGTACAGAAAAATGAACCCTTTTTCATACCTCATGGTATATTAGATAATACAGTGTTAGGCTCGTATTTTTCATTGTCCGTCAGCACACAATGGATAATGTGGTCAACATCATGCCGGGGTAGGGAAGATAACAGACACATACCAGAGTGTGGATTTGTGGATGACCTTTAGATATGAACTGCGATCTAATTATAGCAGCAACCTTTGTGAGATGGAAAGGCGATGGTAGGCAATCCATACAAAACGCATCCTGATTTGCCCAAAAAAATGAGTGTGCCATCTGTGTTGTAGAATGTGGGATAAGTTCTGACACATACACAAGTATAGAAACATGGTTATGGGATTATCTGATATATCATCATTGCATCATGTTTGTCAGCTACATCTGGAGAGGTGTGAAGTTGGGCTTTTATGATGCTTCCATTTGAACTTGGAGAAGATTGCAGACTTCATCCTGTTGATAAAATTATATATCTAGCATGACTAATTAATGAATTGTATGTTTTGTAATCATGAGGAGAATATGTTAAGCTAACTGCAACATACATGGATTTTCTCAAATGATGTACAAAGTAAATTGGGGTTGTTGGTTTATAATACTTGGACCGGACCAATTGCAAGGGAGATAACTGCAGAATTGTTTTATCCCACTTCCTTTTCTAAGAATTGTTTTAATCTTAACTCTTTCCACGCTTTAAGCCGCACACTGCGCCACGGCGGAAGTCCGTTGCACGCTTTAAGCCGCACACTGCACCATAGAGTTGCTCCCTTATAAGAAGTCTTTCTAGTTTTACTTCTACTCTTTTACTTCTACTACTTTTTAACCTTGTTATTTTATTAGGTTGTCCAGTTTTCTTCAATTTAGTATATAATAATGTATATATGTTTATTTATTGACAAGTAGTTGGGATGGTTTTTTTTTTTTCTTTACTACCTTGAATTAACTGCTTAAAAATTGAGGAAATAACTGTGCGTGGAAAGAGTTAATGTCCAAGTTATTTAAAAAAAATTGGTTGGTTTATTTTACATTATAGAGAGTTTGAGAAAACCAACAACAACGTGGACATTGGGATCAAGGCAGCATCAGGCATCTTTCCTCCAAAATTGAACCAGACTGACATTGTGCCTGACCCAGCTTGTAAGATTACTATTGACATACTCATGTATAAGTTACTACTAGCAAACATTAGACTGATGACACATTTCTGTACAAGATAATTGGGATAATGTTTACAGTAGTATATAAGTGATCATTTTTATGATAATAAAACGAAGCACAGAGTATTTTTTAAAATTGTCATCATCATCATCATCAGGTGCCGTCTCCACATCGAAGGTTGGCTGCAATGAATCTCCAGCATCCTCTGTCTTTGCCTTGGTGTTGCACACTGCCAGACTGTAACCTGTCCATTTCTTAAAGTTTCCCTCCCACTTATCTCTCAGTCTTCCTCTTGCTCTTCTCCCCTCAACTTTCCCTCTAGTAAATGTTTTATCATGGTGTCATGCCTTTTATGTGCCCAAAATACTTTACTTGTCTGAATTTTATTTCTCTTAATAATTGTTTCTTCATGCCTAGTTTTCCTAAATGTTTGGATAATTTTTTTTCTGTATAAACTGATATTTTTATATAATTAAAATGCATCAATATTTTTAATGTATGTTGAATTGTTCAATTGTTTCCATCCATCTTAATAAGAAATATACAGCAAAATTTATCATTCAATTTTAAACCTTTTGAGGAATGTTTGGATGTCAGTAACTTATACTAAAATTTCCTTAGGCTGATTTTATGTCTCTAATTTCAGTTATACATCTGCCATTATCTGTTACATATGACCAAGAGTGATTAAGCTTTTACTTGATTGTAAATTTTCCAATTTAATTATTGTAAGTATAGAAAAAAATAGTTACTAAAGTTAGTCCCAAATACTCAAAGCCAAAATAAACTAAAATGATTCATTAAATTGAGAAACACAAATTGCAAGGGAAAGTTTAAGGAAACTGTAGAGTAATAACTGAAAGACTTCATAGGTGAAAATTTTGATTTACGCATCAATGTAGGCTTATAACAGGTGCAACATTTAGCGTGTCATTGGCCTAAACCAAAGTCGAAAGAGGGTTAAACTGGTTGATAAGAATAAACTGCAAACAAACCAAGTTAAATCCATCAGCCATTTTCCCCTTTATGTACATTTTTGTTAAAGTGATGATGTCAGAGCATTTTCTGCATAGCTTTTGCAGTGGTTCTGAATGTAATTTACTAAGAATTAGAATGCAGGGGTTGAGTGAAGCTTTGTCCATAACCAGCCATATTTAGATACTGTTGGAGACTGCATGTCTATGGGTCTGCCTGGAGGGCTGTGACATCAGTTCAGAAACCAATAACTACAAAATACACTTGTAGGTGTTACTATAGGTGCACAGTGCACAGAAAGTATTAGTTTTATATAAAGGGTCTAAAGCCAAAATATTGACTTCATTGCACCGGATTTTACCACATATGGCTTGGTCCCTCTCTGCAGAAATAGCACTCCATCTACTGAGAGTATTGCACAAAGTACAAACTCTGTTGCTGCTGCAACAATCCTAGGGTCTCTGGAAAATACACTAGTGAACAGAATGGCTGGGTCCAGATTCGAACCCATGACCTTCAGAATGCAAGGCAAGGGCGTAACCACTTAGCCACATATACTTCTTTCAAATCATACATAAGAGAAACAGATTGTTGTAGTAAAATGGTACACATCTAAACATACCAGGAGATGCTGTTGGAAACGAGTACCCAATAAAATCTTTTTGAACAATTCAGGATGAAACAGTCTTTTCATTTTGGTCATGTTCCATGCTTATTACTCTATGCATTTAATAGTTTTCCTGTACATCAAGTTCTGCTAAACGATTTTCTCAGAACACATCTTAAGTTAAAAATGTCTTTATATCTATCAAATCATTCATTTTTTAAATAATGAAAGCACAGGTAAAAATGAATAAAAAGAAAAAAATAGGTGGGAGATCACCCAGGTCAAAAGAAAGATGACGCTTACCACCAACTTGATGGAGAAGAACAGGTTTTTATCTTCTGACTACGAACTGGACACGATAGGCTTAGGTACCAACTATTTAACTATTAGACGATGGGTCCTTTTAACATATCACATGTGGCACCAGCAAGTTGATAGAGACACATGCTGCAAGAGTGTCCAACATACAATGTACAGAATAAACACACATGGTAAACCTCCATGTTAGTCCAAGATAAGTTATATGGAGATGTACATAGCCTCTGGTTGATCACTAACTACTTTGGAAGTATGCAATAACGCCGGAAGAGGAAGATTTAAAAAAATAACTAAGGTCTCTTCTTCTTTGCGTTCGTTCTTACGACCAATTTTAATCACTCTTT
The DNA here is from genome assembly GCA_020796225.1 of Arion vulgaris. NCBI lineage: Eukaryota > Metazoa > Mollusca > Gastropoda > Stylommatophora > Arionidae > Arion > Arion vulgaris. The sequence continues at coordinate 8,554,711 of CM036762.1, forward strand.
GTGATATGTTTGATCTTTGCCAAAACGTGTATACGTTGCACATTGGTTTGGTAGGCCCCTAAACGCATAGATTTCTACAAGTTTAGGACATGTGCATCGATTTCAGCCAAACCTCCTTAGTCGCCTCTTACGATATGCATTGCAGGTAACAGTGGTTCTATTCTTTACACTCCAATTTGGGCCCCGGTAACTACTCGGGCGAAAAATAATAAAGGTCTCAAACCTGACACTGTGAATAATGTAAAGAAAATAGTTGTGAGGCACCTGTAATGACCTTTTGTTGATGAATGAATTTCCAGAAGAAACTCACCTTGTTGTTTAGACTTGAAACATTGGATACTAACTGCAGAAAAATTAAAACAAATCCTTTAATATCAATTAAATTAGTTTTTACCATTTTATTTTTTTTATCTTTATAAAAGTTGAGATATTTACATATGCTTATATTTTACATGCCAACATTCATTTTTGCTTAATTATCTGTAGCTCCTGTGCCTCCAAATGCTGAATGGAAAATTCTCAGTACAAAAGAACTGGCTAAATCTGAAGAGATGATAATTTCTAAACCGGTATGCTAAATTTATTTTTGCTTTAAGTAAAGTGATAATATGATGACTAATTTCACTTCAGAATTGTATTAAATAAAGTATAAGAATTTATTTCTGTTTTTTAACATTTGTTTGATTGTATCAACTTTTGTTTTGTTTTGATGATATCATTTATTGTCTAACAGTATCAATTTTTTGTTATGTGGTTGTAGATTTGTGATGGCTTAAATGCTGTTCCCATCACTGCAGCTGAAAAGAAGGACTGTGCTCAGCGGCTCAGCCCTCAAGAACTGCATCAAGTTATTATTGGTGAGAACACATTTACAGAGATTATTCTCTATATTATGTAGAAACAAACTTAGGCCAGTAGATAATTCCTTCGCTCTTCCAAACTAATATACTGGCTCACTGTATGTTTTAAGATGATGGGAAACTAGTTTGACTAATTCAGTATACATTGCATTATAAGTGCAAGTGGGTTCATAAGTAAATAAAATTATGAAGTGAAAGGGTTAAGAGATGTACTTTTCATACACCAAAGTTAAATGATGTACAAAGAAATCTGAAAATAATTAATTGAAAAAGTTAAATTTCTGTTGTGAGATTTGTCTTGATAAAGTTGCAACAAATATATTCAAATAACTGACATCTAGTACACACTTTTATTGAAGTAGAATTTAACACTCATAAAATTCACTAGTCAAATATGTCATGATGAGACAAATGTTTGAGAACCTCTGGTATTGACACCATCTTACTATTTTAAGCTTATGTAGAAGGACATGGTAGAGAGACATAGACACCTCTACAAATGGAGATGAAGAATAGCATTAATAATAGACATCAAGACTAACATGTAGAAGACAATTGCACACTAAAAGTTGCAGACCTTTAGAAAGAACCTGGCAAAACATGGCTACACAGAAATTGAACGTGAGGTTGACAACAACATTCCTAGGCGATAGATAAACAAGTGGAAGGGACCGATATGACTAGCCAGTGAGGACAGACCTAAGGAAAGATAGACGACGTTAGATAGTATAAATAGATATCCTATAATATATGTGAAGACAAATTTTACAATAAAGATGAACCACAACTAACGTACCAGTCTTTGTCACTTTTTTTGGTATCATATTATAGAGCCATCGTTACACTCACCAGCCATTCTAACATTAGATCAATAGATACCAACAAGCCGAACCATAACAAGAACAGCACTTAACATAACCAATACTGGACCCTACAACACTTATTTATCAGTTGGTTTTTGTTGGTTTATCTCAAGTTCTTCAGTAATCTCAGACATCACAAACAATAGCAACATTTTTCCACTGTAATATTTACTTCATCTGTTGCTATTAACACTAATTGTGAATTGTTATTTTCAGGACCACCTGTTATCAACTTTGGCCAGATCTGTATGGGATCTCTTTGCCAGAAGGAACTAAAAATTGTCAACAATCTGACACTTCATGTTCATATAGTGGCAGAGGTATGCAAAACATAGATTCACTGACTACCACTAACTGAATCATCTGCAGTGTAGCTAAGCTTCCAGTTGACACTAATATTCTCAAGATTATGGGGTCTCCGTGGCATAGAAGTTAGGTGCTTGCCTTTCATTCCAAAAGTACTCAGTTCGCTCCCTCATAGATCCTTCAGGATATTTTTTGAGATATCTGACCTCAGTGTAGGTGAGATCGAGTTCCTAGTCCTCTTGGAGACGGACGATAAAACATAGGTCCAGTGTTTAAATGAGCATATATAAGAAGCCTTGGCAGCTCAAAACAGAGATGACCAGGCCATTGTCCAGACAAAATTTATTAGAAAAAATAAAGAATAAAATTCCTACAAAATATTTTCATCATTGTCTAAATTATATTGGGAACCCTTGAAGGTCCTATGAAGCTTGTGCACTGCCGCTGAGATCTTCCTGAGTAAGAAAGAGATCGGAGTACAAATGGTTACTCACCAAAGTGTAATGATGATGGTCCTATCAATCATTCCAATTCTCAAGAGCCTATAATCCAATGATGATACTTACAAGAACTAATAGCTTCCTGAACATAAAATAGGACAAATTCAGGAGAAGGATTTAAAAAATGAAATTGTCTTATCAACCACTAGAACCTATTATCTACATCACAAATTGGTAATGAAATTCAACACAGTTAAAAAGCAAATCAAATGATATGGCAAATGGTCCAATTTTAAGATGCAAACACGTTACAACAAAAAGGAATGTATGCAACATAATTTCTCCACATTATTTACAATGAAAGACGCTGACAACAACATAGAAAAACTAGCAACAGTAAGTGTCCGAATGGTGTACAGAAGAACGTTGAAATAGACATCGGTGTACAACATCATATAAACTTCATCGAACAACAAATTAAATGGTTGTCCGACAGTTACATCAGACAGTACCAAAGCATGCTGCCGATACATGGCAAACAAGGCCACGCAAGATGGACCTCAGAGATAACAGAGCGAAGACTATTGCATACTGGCCCTTAACTTCTTCCTGACTCAATGACTGGAGGCATAAAAAACTGAGATTGCTTCAAGAACAGAAAACAAAATTGGTATAGAGATCTTGATACGTCACTTAAAAAACTAGTGAGTCAAAACCTATTATCTCAATACAATGAAGCGAAGATATTTACATGATAAACGGAATTGATGGTAATATAAGTGTCACGACACAAAATAGAAAGAGTCACAACTTTGAATACCTTGGGCACTGCTGACAAATGATGGAATGCTATAAAAATTTTAAAAGGCTGAGCATTGCTTTGCAAAACTAAAAGAACTAACTAACTATGAAGGAACTGACATAAGAACAAAATCACATGTTTAGAGCCTGTGTTTTCCTTGGCAACATATGGTTGTGAGACATGGAACATTGACAAAGCGGCAGAGATCATTAATGCCTTTGAATACAAATGCTACAGAAGAGTACTTAGCAAATCATGGACACAGAAAAGAACAAATGCTTCTGTTTTGCAACAGCTTGATATTAAAGAGAAAGTTGGCTATTATCGAAATAGGAGGAAGACTGCAGTAAAACTTGGTAAATAGCGAAACACGTATAAACAAAGTACTATAGTTTTACAAAATGCAGAAACAGCGACAATAAACAGCAACGTTTGACCAAAAGGCCTTTATCAAGCAACGACACAACAGGAGGGATGAATTATAGAGAACACTTACAAATGGACGATAACGGAAAAATGCAAATGATAAAGGCCTTTTGGTGAACGTTGCTGTTTATAGTCGCTGTTTCTGTATTTTGTAAAACTATAGTACTTTGTTTATACGTGTTTCGCTATTTACCAAGTTTTACTGCAGTCTTCCCCTATTTCGATATTCGTCGCCATATTGCTGCAACTATTTGTGTTGTGACGTAGTAGGTAAGATTTAGTAGTTATATTTGTTGTGTATGTGCATTTCCTGTTTCTACCTCTTTTAGCATTTAATATCTCTTCTTTTGTTTGTATTTCTATTACTATGCCTTCCCTACAGTACGTGTTATTAGATACATTTGCATTTTTCCGTTATTGTCAATTTGTAAGTGTTCTCTATAATTCGTCACTCCTGTTGTGTCGTTTGCTTGATAAAGGCCTTTTGGTCGAAACATTGCTGTTTATCGTAGCTGTTTCTGTATTTTGTAAAACTATAGTACTTTGTTTATACGTGAGTTGGCTATTACAAAGCATAAAAAGAAGAAAAATTTAATATTTCGGACACATCAAACGACATGAGTGCCTAGAGAAACTAATTTTGGAAAAAGAACGAGAGGAAGACCTAGAAGATGATGGGTGCAGGATGTCATTGATGATCTGAGAATGACTGCTGCTGACGCCAGCCAACTTGCACAAAACAGAGAGTTTTTCAGGACTGCTGTCATGGGAACCAAGTTCCGGAAGGGACAAGCTACTTGATGATGATGATGAACAACAGCTGTTATAAGGAGGAGAAGATGAAGATATGTTTTGTATATTCTGAGAAGAAATGATCAAAGAATCACAAAGCAGACATTGAAGTGGGAGACAAATAGTTCAAGAAGAAAAGGACGCCATAGGGAAACCTGAAATGAACTTTACTGAGACATGCAAAACATTTCGGACTTAATTCCATAGAAAAGATTAAATTAGTTACCCAGGATAGAGCTGTACTGAAAAAGTGCCTGCAGACCCTATGTAACATATAAAAGTATGAGTATAAATAATAGTTTACTAATACAGCTAAAAATTATTAGTTTCAGAATTTCTTAACTATATTATACTATTTTAAACCTATTGTGGGTTTTTTGTTAGTTAAAATTATCACATGTTGAGACCCATTGTATTGTTGTTATATTTTGCTTCAATTACATTTCAAAAGTACTGTGGATGTAAGATGGAAATAATTCACCTTACACTTTGAAATACTTTAAAAACAGAATGACTAAATATAATGTTTATGTATTAGTTAGTTAGTTAGTTAGTTTATTCCTTTCAAGCCAAAGAGCGGCACATAGGGCAGAGGTTTTAGATCTCCATGTGATACGGTTCTTTGCTAGCAGTTGGAGATCTTGTATGGTTTTACATCCCAATAGTTTACTTTCTTGTTGGATGGTTCTTTGAAGAGTGGTCTTTGGTCTTCCATGTTTTCTTTTCCCAACTGGTGACCACATAAGGACTTGTCGATTTCATTATGTATTACTGCTTGAAATTTAAGAGAATTGGTTGATACAGAAGAGAAAAATGAAATATTGTAGTTATCCACAGGGTTCAAAGGCAAGGGATTGACTTCATTGCACTAGGTTTTCCCCATATGGCTCCATCCATGTTGACAGAGATTATTAAGAGCCTCTATGATGGTTCACAGTGTGCAGTTTGCACTGATGGTGGACACAGCGACTGGTTTATGGTTGAAACCGGAGTAAAGCAAGGCTGTATTCTATCTCCGCTATTGTTTGGAGTGGCCATTGACTGGGTGATGGGAAAATGTTGCAGGGCGAAACTGGCATCGATTGGGTAGAAAATAGTCAACTAGAAGATTTGGATTTTACAGATGATATTGCCTTGTTAAGTAGAAACAACCAAGATATGCAAAGAAAAACAGACGACTTGTCATCTATAGCATCAAAAGTTGGACTGCTGATAAGCTATGAAAAAACAAATATAATGAAGACACCTATGGCAAGTAATGCAGATATCACACTGGAATCTAAAATGATAAAAATAACAGAGCGGTTCACCTATTTAGGCAGTAATTTTGATTGCACAGGAAATGTTAAAAAGAAATTATGATACGAATTGGCAAAGCAACATCAGATTTTAAAAGTCTAAATAAAATATGGAACTGCAAGTTATATAGTATTAAAACTAAATTACGAATTTTCAATTCAAATGTTGTATCAATCCTAACATATGCTAGCAGAGTTGGAAAATGACTAAAGATATAGAAAGCAAGTTGAATGCATTTGAAAATAGATGTCTGCGAAAAATAATGAATATAAAATGGAATGAATTCAGGAGAAGTGATAAAATCAGAGATATGTCTGGTCAACCACTCGTGACAACTGTTATAAGAAAGAGAAGATGGAGATATGTTGGGCACACCTTGAGGAGAAATGATCAACGAATATCAAAGCAGGCATTGAAGTGGGATGCAAAGGGTTCAAGAAAGAGGGTCGACCTAAGGAGACCCTGAAACGAACTTTGCTGAGAGAGACAGGAAATATCGATCTCAGTTCCATGGAGGAGATTGAGCGAGTTGCCCAGGATAGAGTGATATGGAGAAATTACTTGCAGGCCCTATGTAATGTATAACGGTACGAGAGGAATTATTATTATTATTATGTCGACAGAGATGGCATGCCAAAATTGTACATGTGTTTCGGTTCAGATAACCCACAACCTTCAGTATGGCATGCAAACGACTTAACCACTTCACTATGGAGACCCCCTATGGTAGACATATAAAACAACATAATTCTATGGAGAAGATCATTCTGGAGGGCATGATACTGGGTGGAGTAAGGAGAGGAAGACCAAGGAGAAGATGGGTGCAGTATATCATAGATGAGTTGAGTATGAATGCAGCAGATGATGGACTCCTCATATAAGACAGAAAGCGATTTAGAGCTGCTGTAATGGAAGTCAAGTTTTGAAAGGAACAAGCTAGATGATGATGATATTGCTGCTATTTTTGTTGCTTTCACAACTATTGTTGATATAGGAAAGAAATTAGTTCCATATAATTTGGAAATACAGAAAAAACCAGAATAATTGAATATGTTTATTCACATATTTCAATGTGAATATATGAAATGATATGGGGGACTCTGGTCTTGAAACTTTTTTCGTTGCTTTGGTATTAATATAGAATTTGTATAACAATTTTGAAAGATTATGACTTAGAATAGTAGAAAAAAATTAGAAAAAAAAAAAAAGTCAACACGTTGCCATGGAAACAATACAAAATGGCCGAACAACAATTTTAAAATCCCTAAGGCTCTGAAGTTAATAAATATAAATGAATTCTGTTTTCACTCTAAGGTGAGCAATTGTAATATCTACAAAATTAAACATTCTTTTTAGGATATATTAAATATTACATTTTTATGAATTTTTGTGTAAACACACCCTCCAAAAACAGCTTTTTTGACCAAATTTTGAGGAAATTTTTACCCAAAAATTTATAAAAATTAAATATTTAATATATCCTAAAAAGAATGTGTAATATTTTAGATATTACAATTGCCACCTTAGAGTGAAAACAGAATTCATTTACATTCATTAGATTCAGAGCCTTAGGGATTTTTATACCTACTTTGTGTTACCAGAGCCAAACATGGACATTGAGCAAAGCGCAGTCACAAAAATAACTACATGTGAAATTCGTTGCCTGAGAAAAGTTACCAACAACACAAGAAAAGACAGAATCACCAACATCAGCATAAGAAAGAAAGTTGGCACAAAACCGTGCTTGAATTATATAGATAAACAAAGAATGAAGTGGTTTGGCCACTTAATAAGAATGCATCCAAACTCCACAGTATACAGAGTCTTCTACAACAGAACATCGGGAAAGAAGGCAAGAGGAAGACCACGGAAAAGATGGTTAGATGGCGTAGCAGAATCCTGTGAAAGAGCAAAGATAACAATCACACAAGCCACCAGAACAGCGCAAGAAAAAAACAGAAAACCACGACACTGGGCAACAACCCGGTAGCAGTGTGACGACAAAAGAAAGAAAGAAGGGATTTGAAAATTTGTGCTTGGTGGCCATTTTGTATTGTTTCCATGGCAACACTTTGACATTTTTTTACTAAATTTTTCTACTATTCTAAGTCATACTCTTTCAAAATGCTTATACAAATTTTATATTAATATGAAAACAACGAAAATAGATTCTTGATTTTCAAGACCCAAATCCCCCCTTAAGTGCTCAGTGCATCCATGTTTGTGTGTGGGTCCTTTCAGCAAGCAGCAAAAACATTAATTTCTGTAAAGAAATACTGAAAGAGATTCATGTTTGACAAATAAAGTATGTTGGATAGATACAAAGAGATAACACTTCTGACTAATCTCTAGTTTATTTTTATGTTGCTAACCTTTGCACAGCTACCTCTTTTATGATAAGTATTTCATAAACTGATTTGTGTTCCGTTTTCAAGATTGACTGTCTAGAGCTGAGACAAAGCAGTCCTTTGTCTCAGGTAGTTCCACCACAGTCTAAGGCAGTCATACCTGTTGTCTTTGAGTCTAACACAAGGGGAAATTTTCAAAGGTGAGTAATCAGTTACATTTAAAATGTCATAATTTTCAGACTGTTCTCGTCACTAGAGACATGTGTTCAACAGGTAGATATAGGAGCTTCTGATGCATTTTTCTCTGTTTTTTGAAAATGGTAGCTGAAAGTCTGTTACAAAAGTGTCTAATATATGAGAATCATAGAAAGCTTGCATCATCGTCACCCGTACGATGCCAGGACAGAATATATAAAAATATTGCTAACCTTGTGGGACAGATTAGCGGACTGCGCAAGCATTCACCTATTGACTCGGACTCAAGAAGGTTGAAGTTATGTTTGTAAGTTGTTATCCCTTATGATAAGTCTTTTTAGTTTTACTTCTACTATTTTACTTCTACTACTTTTTAACCTTGTTATTCTATTGGGTTGTCCAGTTTTCTTCAATTTAGTAAATAATAATATATATATGTTTATTTATTGACAAGTAGTTGGAATGTTTTTTTTTTAACTCCTTGAATTAACTGCTTAAAAATTGAGGAAATAACTGCGTGGAAAGAGTTAAAAATGAACATTCTAGAAAGCATACCCTATCAAAGTTTAAATTTTCCACAACCATCCATATGAAAGGGGATAGCGTCATACACTTACATGTCACAGAGGAAAAGTCTTAACCACATATCATTTCAATGTGAAAAAGTCTCAAACACATAACTTATCAAAGTGGAAAAGCTTTACAAAATTCTCTGTGAAAGTTTCATACACACACCCTATTAACTCCTTGTGACTGAGCACCATACAGGTAGGGGTTGATTATAGCCAAAAATGCAGTGCCACGTAGATTGACTTTTTAGGTAATGAAATTGTAGTGAGGTGTAAAAAAGTTGCAATCATACCTTATTTAAATGGGAAAGCCAGATGAATTTACCCAATGTAAGTGTGATATGTCTCTAGAGCACATGTACTAAATGCAAATGCCTTCTTATGTGTAACATAGATCCAAATGAATGAGCTGATAGATTGGCTGGCTTGGCTACAATACAATATCAAAGGAGCAGCCATGGATCGAAATGACATTCTTCACGCATTGAGAGAGTCTTTCCGAACAGAGGAGTTTCAGGGCTGTGAATCCCACTCGCTAACCAGATTGAAATAGATGGGTGTCAATATTGCTGCAGCCCGAAAAGAACGACATACTAAATATGCAAAGAGATTGATTAATCAACATCGAACTGGCGTGTTGGGTTGCTGGACGCTGCTGGATTTGCTGAGGCGGAGATTGGAGCACCTATGGACATGTCCAGAGTGCTATGATGATAGTCCTCTGATAACTGATAACAAAGATCCAGAACTCATTACCATCATATTGAAATGAAATCGTCACATATCCTTTACAGGACTTTGCCATCAACCACAGTAAGCGAGTCGTCAATTTTCTAGGGCCCACTTATACATTCAGTAGTTTGCCATTGCTTTCTAAATGGTGAGGTATATTTTTATCGTTCGTAAGAATTCAAGGGACTAATTTGCTTCCAAACTTGCCCGCCGTGGAGTTTGAACCAGGTACGTTAGGGCTGTGGTCAAGCTCACTACCGCTTAAGCTACAGACACTCACATTTTCACAATGATTATTTACTGTGTGTTTATTTATCTGTTTAATGTGACTTGTTATTAAAAAGTTTAAAATAGAACAGCTGAAGCCTGCTGAGTATGTATATTGTTAAAGTAAAATAAAGCAGAGACTTGTATTCAGCTAGAATTCTAATTAGACAAAAAAAACTGCTACATAAGCTATCATTTTGGAACACAAAAATACTTTTTCGCTGACTTCCTGTAATGAGGCAAACTAATGTCTTGATCACTAAATATATTGGGGAAAACTCAGCGCATAAAAATATGATTTCTCAGTGCGCAGACTGAGAGTTAACTCTTTCTTTACACAGCTATATCCTCAGTTTTATCTCGTCAGGTCAAGAAGAGATTTCTAAAATGAAATAACAAGATTAAAAGTAGTAAAATAAAAGTAAAAACTGAAAGACTTCTTATAAGGGAAATAACTCTAATGATGCAGTGTACAGCAAATGGCGTTCAACGAAATATGCTGTGGCGCAGTGTGCGCGATTGACATGGAAAGAGTTAAACCAACTCTTGTGTTCAGCCAAAAAAGATAGCTCAATACAGAAATCAGAGATGAGCAACTCATGCTGCTCTATGTTCCTTAGGGAACAGAAAGAATGGAACCTGATGATGTCCTTTACAGAAGTAAAATTTCCAAATATATATTGACAGGAACTATCTTTTTCATTGTAGATCTGTTGTATATACAGTCAATGGCTTCTATAAACACCATATCTCTGTGTTGGCTGAGGTGGTGCCTGTAGCACTTGAGCTAAATCCAGGACGAATTGCTCTAAGACCTTCACCTGGGATGCCATCTGACGCCGGTGAGTTTTAGTTATGCACACTTTAAAGAAATCATTTGTTGTGTTTTGTAAAACTTATATCATACACCAATAGTTATTGTATTATGTAACTTGTTATGTTTTGTAAGTTGTTATCATATATAAGTTATTTTGTTATAGTATTATACATTATGTTATATTAGTTGTGTTAGATATGTTATGTTAGTTATTTTGTTATATAAGTTACGTTATGTGAGTTATGTTATATTAGTTGTTATGTTATATATAATTTATAGTTACACCTTATAGAAGAGAATTAGTTTTTTTAAGAACCTCAGTGGAAGCAATGGAGCCATTGATTATGATCAATAAATAGACAGTGTACAAGTATTAACCCTTTAGCTGCTAAGGACATATATATTTTTCCCATTCACTTCTAAAGACGCATTAACCCATCTGTATATCTCTCCTCTGTGGGCTAAAGACTTGTTAACACGTTATACATTTCTACTGTCAAGGTATAGGCGTACATTCATGTTTGTGACCTAGAAACAAAGAGTAGCTATTTTTAGCTCAGCCTTCAGAAAGTATGTAGCAGCGAAAGGGTTAAGGACTTACAAAAACAACTTACCAAACACTGGATTCGAACAACACACCCTTATTTCTTACGGCACCCATTACCTAGCCCAACAATACAAGCATTTTAAGAACACATCCAGCTAATACTTTGAAAAAGGGCTTTACTGAGATAGTGTCTTTTGTAAACACTTCGTCTACTAGACACAGAATAATCAGGTCAGATTAGATCGAACAGTGTTTGCTCAAACACATGTCATAGACTTATTGTGCTTGTATATTTGAGACAAAACATCATACATACACACAGATAGACACATATAACAAACAATCACACATCATTCATATTAGCTTCAAGTTTATTGTAAGAGGAGAATAAGGAGTTACACGTTATATCAGTTAACAGTCAACTTATTTATAACTCATAATAGTTACAACTTATATCAGTTAATATCAGTTCAACTTATTACAGTCAACTTATTTATAACTCATAATAGTTACTAACTTATATCAGTTAAAAAAGTCAACTTATTTATAACTCATAATAGTTACACGTTATATCAGTTAACAGTAAACTTATTTATAACTTATAGTTACACCTTATATCAGTTAACAGTCAACTTATTTATAACTTATAGTTACACCTTATATCAGTTAACAGTCAACTTATAACTTATAGTTACATCTTATATATAAATATTTATGAAATATTGCATGATACCATGTACAATTTCTGCTCCAGGTTATCGGGGTATAGTTACTCTTCACAATAAATTGAATTACCTAGCGGAGTTCACATGGTCACCTGACATGGGAGAAAAGGGAACCGCTTTTTCAATAAGACCTGCCTCAGGTTTGTTTGTTTTATAATATATATTTTTGTCAATCAAAATTAAATTACATTAAATAGTGAAATTACAAATTGTTACTTTCTCATCTTGAAATAGTGGAGACAATATGAATAGAATTACAGTAAAATTAAAATATTGTACAAATAATTGGAGAGCCGCGTAGTTGTCAGTGAACTTGCTTCTTAGGTTAATGACTTGGGTTCAATTCCACATCTGGTCATGGAATATTTTTTCGACCATAATGGCTCTCAGGTCGACCCAGCCTTAATTGGGTACCAGGAAAAGCACTGGGAAGTAAAGGCGGCCAGCGTGATGTTAACCACATCACCCATCGTGTGCCGGTTGTCAATAAAAATACAGACCTAACACTGTATTACCCAATATACCTCGAGGTATAAAAGGGTTTCTTTACTTTACTTTTACAAAAATAGCTTTTTTTACATCTTTGTATTTACTCTTACTGCTTCTAGTTTGGTGAAGAATGACCTTTTAAAACTTAGTTTCACAACAGTATGCAACTTAACAAAAGCTAACATTATATAATTCTGTACCTATCTAATTTTCTTCGTTTTCTTTCTTTTCTACTACTGCTTGCGAATTTCAGTATTACTTAGTGGAAGCAGACGTTTTCTAGAAATTGCAAGATGTTTGGCTTGATAATTTGTTATATTGAATTTTGTTAGTGTGTTTTTGACTTTTTATAAGAAAGAGAAGATGGAGATATGTTGGGCATACTATGAGAAGAAAAGATCAAAGAATCACAAAGCAGACATTGATGTGAGAGGCAAATGGTTCCAGAAATAAAAGACTTGTCATGGTTTGGTCACAGTAAGAGACAAAGATGTAAATTATCATAGTTTGGTTACAAGATGTTATGATGATGATGTTGTTTATACCGATGGGTATCTTGATGAGAAATCAGGCTGGGGTTTCTTGGCTAGCTTGCATGGTAGGGTTGCAGCAGAGCAAAATGAAGCATACAAGACAACTGCTTCCAATATGAGGACAGAGGTTGAGGCCATTACTGCTGCCCTCCATTGGCTTTATGGGACTCCATTTACTGGGGCCGTTATTGTATCTGGCTCTCAGTCAATGCTTTGGAAGATCCAGAATGGCAGGTTGCGGTAGAAATGGATGTTGTCTATAGATATTTTCAATCTCCAGAGACTCACAGGGATCTACTGTCCTGGACATGGGGGTGTTCATGGCAACGAGAGTGCAGACAAGCTTGCACCGAAAGCATTAATTGTTGAAGAGTTTAGCAAAGAACCATTGGCAGTTCAAAATCAAGAAGAGCAACTGGACAAAGTTAATTAGAAAGATGACTAAATAAAATTCCTTCAAAATATTTTTACCGTCTTCTAAGTTACATTGGGAACCCTTGCCGGTGCTACAAAGTTTGTGCACTGACACTGAGATCTTCCTGTGTAGGAAAGAGATCGGAGCACACATAGTAACTCACCGAAATGCAGTATGATGGTTCTATCAATCAATCAATGAGACACAAATGTAGATTGTCATGTTTTTGTCAGATTTAACCCTTTCGCTGCTACATACTTTCCGAAGGCTGAGCTAAAAATAGCTACTCTTTGTTTCTAGGTCACAAACGTGAATGTACGCCTATAGCAGTGACAGTAGCAGTGTATAACGTGTTATTCCCACAGAGGAGAGATAATAACAGACATGTTAATGCGTCTTTAGAAGTGAATAGGAAAAACATATATATACGTCCTTAGCAGCTAAACTAGCTATGGAAGATACTGGAGAGCAAAATTCAGTAGAAAATAAAAAGTCAGAGACCAGCCTTCATTTCACAGTCATGCAGAGATGTTGAGGTTCAGACTTATGCTGGCCTAAAGAAAGTAATAAAGCACTGAGTACTGCGAGGAAACATGATTAAATGATATTATGACCAATATAGACATTGTCTAACCTCATGATCAATGTTGAGGTGCTGAATGAGATCAAGACACAGAGAAAGCTTATCATCAATACAAGCAAGAGGCAGTCATCATTTTTCGGGCATGTGATGAGGAGGGAGGTTTAGAACACATTGTGACAACCGGTAAAGTCGAGGGTAGACGAGACAGGGGGAGACAGAGACAGAAAATTTTGGATAGCCTGACTTCATGGCACGGTAGAGCGTCAACATCTGAGTTGATAGCAAACACTAACGACAGAGATTTGTGGAGATCCATGATCGCCTGCGCCAGCTGGCACGGCACCTGATGATGATGATGAATCTCATGATGCGAACATACTGGAGTGATTATAATGTTCTATTTTTTTTGCTGATATGTCTATTCTGTACAGGTGTGGTTGAGCCAGGCAATGACTTAGATTGTGAAGTTGTGTGGCACCCATCATTTATGGCCCCTGATGATGGTTCCTTCACCCTGTTGATCACTGGAGGTGAATCACGTAGACTCTTATGTACAGCTGAGGTGAGCATAGATTGACAATATAAGGTTTTATTTGTACAGCTGAGGTGAGCATAGATTGACAATATAAGTTTATTTACAATGAGGTACATAGATTGACAATATAAGGTTTTATTTGTACAGCTGAGGTGAGCATAGATTGACAATATAAGGTTTTATTTGTAAGCTGAGGTGAGAGATTGACAATATAGTTTATTAGGTTAATCATTTGTATATTTGGGGGTCTCTGTGGTGTAGAGGTTAGGTGCTCACTTTTCGCTCTCTTGTGAGCCACTCACTTTCGCTCTCTTGTGGAGCCACCACTTTCGCACTCTTGTGAGCCACCACTTTCGCACCTTGTGAGCCACTCACTTCGCCTCTTGTGAGCCACTCACTTGCCTCTTGTGGAGCCACTCACTTTTGCTCTCTTGTGGAGCCACTCCTTCGCTTCTTGTGGCATCACTTTTGCTCTCTTGTGGAGCCACTCACTTTCGCTCTCTTGTGGAGCCACTCACTTTCGCTCTCTTGTGGAGCCACTCACTTCGCTCTCTGTGGCACCACTTTTCGCACTCTTGGAGACCCACTTTGCTCCTTGTAGAGCCATTGGAAATCAGAGATCCCGATCTCAGCGAGGTGAGTCGAATTCCTAGTCCTATCGGAGACGATCGATAAACATGTCCCGTGTTCAAGTCGAGCACTTAAAAGAACCCTTAGCAGTTTAAAATCGAGAAGAGCAGGCTGGAAAACTGCTGCCCAGCAAAATTCATTAGAAATATACAAAAATTCATGCAAAATATTTTACCATCTTCTTCTTCTTCTTCTTCTTTGCGTTAGTTCTTTACAACCAATTTTAATCACTCTTTGTGATATGTTTGATCTTTGCCAAGAACGTGTAAATGTTGCACATTGGTTTGGTAGGCCCCTAAACGCATAGACTTCTACATGTTTAGGACATGTGCATCCGATTTCAGCCAAACCTCCTTAGTCGCCTCTTATGACATGTGTGGCAGGTAACAGTGGTTCTATTCTTTACACCCCAAATTTGGCCCCGGTAACCACTTGGGCGTACCATCTTCTAAATTACATCAGGGACCCTTGCGGTGCTACTGGAGTCTGTGCACTGCCGCTGAGATCTTCCTGTGTAAGAAAGAGATTGGTGCACACATGGCTACTCACCAAAGTGCAACGATGATGATTCAATCAATCAATCAATCAATCAACCAATCAATCCATATTTTATTTTGGTCTCTGACAAAGTAGTCAAATGTTCTGCCTTGTGTTCCAAAGGTCAAAGGCTCAAATCTGGACAATGTCATTCGGTTTAATGGTATATTTTTTTCTGAGAACCTTGGGATTGTTGCTGAGGCTATGGAGTTTGTGTTTTATGCAATACTCTCCACACTTGGTGTGATTTTCACCGGAGAGAGGATGAGCCATATTGGGAAAACCGGTGAAATGAAGTAAATTCTTCACCTTTAAAATCCTTAAAAATATTGAAAAAAATTTTAAATGTGTATTTTTTTGTTATCAGTACAAGAAAAATATCAATGTATTCTTCTTGTTTTTTCTGTTGTCATTAAGTAGGGAAGATCAATGTGCACTTCTTTTTTTTCTGTTGTAATTAGGTATGAAAAATGAATGTATATTTGTTATAATCAATGTTTATCTGTTTTGATTAGGTGGGAATTGTCAATGTAATAGTTATACCTGTCTAGTGTTATTATATAGGAAATATTAATGGTTTTGTATTTTGTATTGGGTAAATACCATTTTTGTTTTTTGTTGTCTGTTGTCATTAGGTAAGAAATACCAATGTTTGTTTCTTGTTGTCTGTTGTCATTAGGTAAAAAATACCAATGTTTGTTTCTTGTTGTATGTTGTCATTAGCTAAAGGTGAAAAGGGGGTCTCTGTGGTGAAGGGATTACACCATTGCCATGCATTTCGAAGGTCGCATGTTCAAATCTGGACCACACCGTTCTGCTAACAAGTGCATTTTATAGACTCCTAGGATTTTGCAGGAGCTACGGAGTTCATGCTTTGTGCAATACTCTCAGCAGGTGGTGTGCCATTATGGAAAGGACAGAGCCATATGGGATAAAACCCGGTGCAATGAAGACAATCCTTCAGCTTCAGACTCTTTAGGTGAAAGTAAGAAAGTATTGATCGATTAGACACACCATCAGAAACCAACTCCGCAGTATAATACACTTGAAGTGAACCTACAGGTAAAAGAAGTGAGAGGGACCCAAATATACCTTTTGAGAACAGTAAAAACTAATGCCAGCATTATCATACACTCATGGACATAACTGGTGTTCCCCGAACTGAATTTGGAGAAGAGCAACAGTTGCAGACCTATGTTCCACTGAGAGCAAGAAGATTTAGTAGTAATTAATAATAGTTGTCATTATGTGAGAAATATCAATGTACATTTTTAATTGTTGCATTTAGGTGGGAAACACCAATGTATACTTCTTAGACCAGCGGGTATCATTTCCTGCAGCCCCTGTCAACTTGACAACAATCATGTCAACCCTGCTTCATAACAGTGGTAGCAACCATGCATACTTTTATGTAAGTGATATAGAGGGAGATTTGATGTTTGTTCTGTGTGAAGCAATTAAGATATTTCTAGTGATCTCAGATTTTGATGTAGGTGAGATTGAGTAGTTTCTAATTCTATTGAAGACGGACGATAAGATATAAGTAGGGTTCAAGTTCAGCACATTAAAAGAACGTTAAAAAGTTTTAATATCTGTACAAGTAGGGTCAGTAGGGACAGTAGATCTCTGATGTATCTTGCCAGCAATGGTAGAATGCGGGAGGGCCATTCAAAGTCAGGACTGTTTGATTCTGAACACGACTTTGCTAGCGCATTTCCGCCATGTTTGGTCGGGTATTTTCCAGTTTCGTTTGCCGAGCTACTGAGTTAGTGCTTGAGCAACGCTGTGAGCTATGAATGTTACATGGAATGCTTTTGCTGTGTCAACCGTGCTTTTGTTGCGTGTTAGTGTGTATTCAGAAAATGGCGGACAGCAGTTATGATGAACAAACTCAATCTGCCGTATGCAGTTATATTGCGGGTGCAGAAAGCTGGATTTTGTCGTGATTGATGTTCGACAAGAATTGCAATTCAAGTGATGAACAGTTTTGTGTTGACACTTTATAGCAATGGCCATATGCATTTTATGCGGTGCAGGTTGCTTTTTTGTGGCGGTAGCGGCTGTTTCATTCTGGAATTAGTTCACACAGGAAACATTTCACAGTTGTTAGCATTTCGTGTGATTTTCATTGGCACAGGAACGGAGCAATTATGGGGTGACCCGTTGCAGTAAAGTTGGAACCGTACTTCTGAACTATGAACAAGTAGGGTGGAAATCCACTGTCTGAGCAACACTTTTTTTTTTACTGATCCAGAAGCACTTGAGTTTTCAGCTCTTCGGCTCGGTGCCATGGGCATCATAACCCTTCAGTTCGTGCCATGAACACGTGAATCTGGAGAACCTGTGGATTTTCTGCCAGCCGCGGAAATGAAACCGCTCACAGGAGCTTGTTGAGCAACACTTATTAGTATCAATTAAAATAAAATCCCTACAATTTGTTGCCATTCTCAAAATTACATTGTGAACCCTTTCTGGTTTTACAGAGTTTATGTGCTGCTTCTGAGATCTTCCTGTGTCAGTCAGAAATAGATTGAAGAACACATGGCCATTTACCAAAGTGCACTGATGATGCACTTTATTTATTATTGATCAGTCATTTATCTATTAATATCTTTTTCATTAGCAGTCCTTGTCATATCCAAGGACACATAAGGCAAGAGAAAAAATGTCCACTCAATTTGATCTTGTGCCTTTATTTGTAATTCGAACCTAGACTTATGAATGGATATATGCTCTTTTTCAAAAGTTTACCTCCATGTGCCCCTGAGCCTACCTTTTTTCTTCTGTCCCTGCAGTGTCCACTTTGTCTTTTTTTCCTTTCTTTCTTTATTCTGAGGACAAGTTTAATTTCTCCTCATCATCTCTCCTGTATCTCTTTATTTATGTCTTTCAGACCAGTTAGTTATTGAAGTCTGATATTGCTAACATTATCCCTCCAGGTGTACCAAAATATTCTTTTAAAAAATGTTTGTCATCAAACCTTTTTAAATATATAATATTTTCCAAGTCTCAGATCTATAGAGGACTGTCCTAGCACATTTTTTGTATATCTGGAGCTCTGTCATAGTGTTGTAAATGCTGGATCTCCATATTTTGCAAAGCCTATTGTAGGCCGCATTTGCACTTCCAATTCTTTGTTTAATTTCAACCATAATGTTCCAATCTGAAGAAAGTAATTTTGAAGTAGCTAAAATATGTTGCAATCTTTAGATCAGAATTCTCTATTTGTATGTGTCCTCTGGTCTGCAGGCTTATCTCCATTTTTTTATTATTTGTGTTGATCCTTAGTTTAATCTGTTTTGCTATTTATCGATACTGTCCGACTTTTTCTGTAGATGTTCTTTGCTTTGGCTAAGGACACATACATCATTTGCAAAGTTTAAGCAATAATGTCTTCTTAAGATTATATTAATAAACCACTGAGATGTTCGCTACTGTAAATCCGTTTGGAAAATTCAAGCAAATACCAGTATAACAAGAACAAGAGGGAAAGTAATTAGATCGCAATAGGAGGGGTCGTGGGAGAGAGGAGAGAGAGAGAGAGAGAGAGAGAGAGAGAGAGAGAGAAATCACAATAGAAAAAAACTAGATGACAAAAAAATATTATATTGGTTGGTTTGTTAGGAGTGATGTGTTAGGAACCCCAATTAAAGCATTCTTGGGGCTCCTGCCATAAAGTAATAATTTCAATACTATGGTAACATCCAATATTTTGAGCTCGTTATAGGATAGTGCTTATTCACACTTCCCCCATCTCGATAACTAAGGTACATTTTATGAAGACCTGCAGTGGTGAATTAAACAACTTTGGTTAATGACTCCTGTTTCAGATTTCTGATCCAAACCCACTTCCTGGTCTAACTGTCTCTCCAATCAGTGGAGTTGTACCAGTAGGTGGCAGCATTGAGATTCAAGTAGCCTTGACCCCAGATTCCATCATCAAGTTTGACACTAAAGTCCAGGTGACCATAAGAGGATGGAAAACTCTTGAACTTAGAATTGCTGGAAATGTTGAATCACCAGATATAAATATTGACTTAGTGAGTATTCGTACATGATACTTTTTTCTCATATATCACCACTGTATTCTTTAACAAAATTATCTTTATTAGGAAAAATACTTAAATGCTTCCATATTTGTTGCTTAAGAAGACTTCTTAGCATTTTGTGGCAAGATAAGATCACCAACAGTGATATGTTGGAAAGAACAAATATTTCAATAATATTCTTCATGCTCAGCTTTCGTAGACTGAGATGGTTGGAGCACATTCAGAGGAAGGAGATAATCGCCCATGTGTTGCCGGGCCGCAAGGAAGCAAAAATTAGTAACACTGCGACCTACAAGACATGTTGTAAAATGCAACTGAGGTAGGGGCCTAGGGTTTTGTTTACTCTAGTAAATAAAAAAGCATTGCAGAAATAGTATGTCTGGTCTACTTGTAGGCGCATAACTGGTACAACGTACAATCACCCGCAGTCTCGGATCACATACAAATCACAAAGACTGGTTAACAAGTGGTCGATATGGAGCATTCTGAGAAGAAAAATAGGAAGGAAGATTTTAGAATGCCAGTTAACCTTTTCTATGGTGAGCTGCAGATGGGTAGATGATACTGAGGTTACCATCGATTCATTGTAAGGCTGTATGCAAGAAGGATATACATGACCATGTAATGCGAAGTGGAAGTTTAGAACATTTGGTGACAATGGTTAAAATTCAGGGAAGAAGCGATCTTGAAATGGAGAGGGGGAAGATGTTGGATGGTCTGACATCTTGGTTTGACAAAAGATTGACATTAGAACAGAGTAACTGCACCAGGGAGAGAGAGTTGTAGAGAGACATGATTGCTTACACCAGCAGACATGGCACTTGATTGATTGATATCCACATCACATTTGCTTCATTTTTTAAAAACAATTTAATTACTTATTGTCCATGTTTATGAACCCTTCATTAATGAAGAATATATATAAAAACAAACAATAGTTGCTGTATTATTTGCATTATTATTTCCCATGTCGGTGTACAAAATTGTGGCTAATTCTGTTCATTTCTAATCTTTGTTATCTATATTTATATCCTCTTTCGTGTCCCATTTGATACGTACAGCTTCCAAAAGAGATTTCCATTGTTGTCGTTCTGGTGCCATTCTACCAATTGTTTCCCATGCCATGCCACAATCTTTCAATTCTTGCCACAATTCTTCCTTTGTTTCCTTTGGACATCCATACCTTCTTTTCCCATCGAATGTGTCTGTTGTTATTCTTTATCGTTTCTCTCATCAACCAGTCGATGGCAAGCTTAAAAAAGAATAGTATAAAAATGCACCCCTGTCTAACTCCTGTTTTGACCTTGAAGCACTCTGTTAGACGGCTATTACAAACTACTTGACACTGAAAGTCTGCATATAATGCTTTAATCACACTAACTATTTTTGTTGGTATTCCACAATGACATAGTATCTTCCATAAAGGTTCCATATGTAGGCGATATTGTTAAGTTTTGCTTAATTGTTTTTACATCTAACATCTTCACAAGATGCTTAACAATTTGCTACAATATTAATATTTGACAGCTGTAGTTGCCTCAAGCTTCCAGTGTGTAGATCTTCTGTCCTGGAGGCACAATGATTTACTAAAATGAAAAAGATAACATGCTGAAAGAGTCTAGATTGGGAACATTTGATTTGAATAAGAGGGACATACTGAGACCTCTCCAGGATTGCCTTTTTCATTGTCATTGCTCATCTATAAATGAGAAGAATCTAATCTTAAGACTGGAAGAATTTTGTATCAAGTGAGCCATAAGTCGTTACAGGACTCTGAGAAGCCATATTCATGCAAACTCTTTGTCATCTGTTGGAGGAGACTGAGCACTAATAAGTCTACCCAGAATGCAGTGGTGACAGTTCTACTAACTAAAAAAAATAACATTTAGCATCAGCGTAATATTATTGTATTAATTAATCCATTAAAATCATGTATATCAATAATTCACCGATATTAATTACTCACAGAAACAATAAAACTTTGTATATATTATCCTCTATTTATTTCAGTCTTCCTTCAACTTTGGTGGTGTGTACTGTGGATCATCTGCAATCATACCCTTTCGTATGGAGAACAAGGTACATTTTGATTTGAAAAAAACCCAGATATTTACTAGTGGGGTCTTTGTGGCAAAGTGGTTAAGCGTTTGCCTTGCGCTCTGAAGGTCATGGACTTCAATCCAGACCATGTTATTCTGTTTGCAAGTGAATTTTTTTTATCTCAGAAATTCATTAGGATTGTTGCAGGAGCTACAAAGCTTGGGCTTTGTGCAATACTCTTGGCAGGTAACATTCCAATTCTGAAAACCCAGTGCAAAGAAGCCAATCTTTCGCCGTTAGACCCCTTTTAGATATTTACTAATAGTTTCATCATTTCTGTTTAAAGTTTCAAAATTCATTTAATTCATCATCACCATCAAGTAGCTTGTCCCTTTTGGAACTTGGCTCACATGACAGCAGTCCTGAAAAGCACTCTGTTCTGTGCAAGTTGACTGGCGTCAGCAGCAGTCATTCTCAGGTTGTCAATGACATCTTGCACCCATCGTCTTCTAGATCTTCCTCTCATTCTTCTTCCAGACACCATTCCCTCCAAAATTATCTTCTCGATGCACTGATGTCATTTGATGTGTCCATAATGTTTATTTTCCTTGATTTTATGCTCTTTAATATGAAGCTGTTGCAGAACAGAAACATTTGTTCTCTTCGATATTTTAAGCTTCGTATGTTTTTCTCCATGATATTCTAAGTATTCTTCTGTAGCATTTGTTCTTTTCTCTTTCCATGATATTCTAAGTATTCTTCTGTAGCATTTGTTCTTTTCTCTGTCCATGATATTCTAAGTATTCTTCTGCAACATTTGTTCTTTTCTCTGTCCATGATATTCTAAGTATTCTTCTGTAGCATTTGCTTTCATGAATTCTATTCTTCTGCAACATTTGTTCTTTTCTCTGTCCATGATATTCTAAGTATTC
Organism: Arion vulgaris; assembly: GCA_020796225.1. Taxonomy (NCBI): domain Eukaryota; kingdom Metazoa; phylum Mollusca; class Gastropoda; order Stylommatophora; family Arionidae; genus Arion; species Arion vulgaris. The sequence continues at coordinate 8,577,442 of CM036762.1, forward strand.
TTCTGTAGCATTTGCATTCAAGACATTAGTCATCTTCTTGCAGCTTTATCAATTTTCCATGTCTCTACCATATGTTGCCAAGAATGTACTCTTAAACACTATTAATTTAATAGTTTCTTTTAATAGTTTCTTAATTATTTGCATTACTTTGATAGTTCATTAGTTTTATATTTTCGTTATTAACTTAATAGCTCCTTTAGTACTTTTATAATTCTTTCATTATTTTCATAATTTCTTTACTCTGTCACAGCTTTAGCAGCACACTGCGCCACAGCGGAAGTCCGTTGCACGCTTTAGGCAGCACACTGCGCCATAGAGTTGCTTCCTTATAAGAAATCTTTCTAGTTTTACTTCTACTATTTTACTTCTACTACTTTTTAACCTTGTTATTCTATTGGGTTGTCAGTTTTCTTCAATTTAGTATATAATAATATATATGTTTATTTATTGACAAGTAGTTGGGATGGTTTTTTTTTTTTTTATACTTCCCTTGAAATAACTGCTTAAAAATTGAGGAAATAACTGTGCGTGGAAAGAGTTAACTGTGCCACAGCGGAAGTCTGTTGCACGCTTTAGGCAGCACACTGCGCCATAGAGTTGCTTCCCTTATAAGAAGTCTTTCTAGTTTTACTTCTACTGTTTTACTTATACTACTTTTCAACCTTGTTATTTTATTGGGTTGTCCAGTTTTCTTAAATTTAGTATATAATAATATATATATGTTTATTTATTGACAAGTAGTTGGATCGTAATTAAAAAATCTTTTTTTACTTCCTTGAATTAATTGCTTAAAAATTGAGGAAATAAATGGGCGTGGAAAGAGTTAATAGTTTCATGATTCATTTTATTACTTTTTAAACCAAGTCAGTTTGATCTCTATATGTTTTTATGCATGACAGCATCTTAGTGTGCTTTGCTTATTCTTGTGCTACATGCAGTTGAGGTCAAGTATTTTTTGAATTGACCCTTTGGCAAATGATGGATGATGTGGTCAACATCATGCCGGCCGCCTTTACTTCCCAGTGTTATTCCTGGTACCCACTTGAGACTAGGTCGACCTGAGAGCTGATGCGGTCAGAAAACTATTTCATAGCCACTGTGGAATTGGGTCCAGACCGCACACCTAAGAAGCAAGTTTGCTAACAACTACTGTACTGTGGCTCTACTTCCAAGGTATACAATAAACTCATTAATATGCTGATAACCATACCCATGAATACGTTTAATTAATTATTCCACTTCTGATAATAGAAACTAATAATGACTATTGTTGGTACATTATATTTTAGGCATGTTCCCAATGCAGATTTGAAGTTGATCTGACAAAATATACAGACTTTTCTATTGACTTTCCTGGATGTCAGTCTCTAGGTAAATGGATTTTAGTTTTCTATTTGAGTTAAATATTTTTGGAATATTTTATTTTATGTAAGGAATAGATAATCAAATGGTAAGGACACAGGTCTGTAAATTTGAGGATAGAGGTTCAAAGCTATATACAGTCATTTTCTTTTCAGGGGGCAAAATAAAAACTAACCTGCACATTTGGAATAAATGTGGAAAGGAAGCTTTTAATCCACATCCTTGGATGGGAGGAATGCACATTTTTCTTGTGTAAATGCCAGGGCTTGACAAACTAATCATGCATGCATTCTGAGTGATTCATTGAGTATGATCCGGAAGGTGGAGGCTTGTTTAATAGGCCAAGTATGGACAACAATTCGCAGAGTTATATTCATCTTTGTTCCTAGGCCCATGGATGTCAATGTAATGAGAGAGCAGACAGACTGGCTGGCTCTGTCACCATAGTAGAGGAGGGGTTGTCAGCCTATGGATAGAGCTAACATTCTGAATGCCCTCATAGAGTGTGACCACAAAGAGGACTTTTATGTAAACCAATCCACATGAACAGCTAGATTGCAGGAACTTGGATTCGCCATTGGAGTGGCCAGAAACAACAGGCTTATGAATTGGCTTTTCAATCAATATCGAACTGGTAATGTTAGTTGTTGGACTGTGTTAGAGATATTGCAAAGGAGGGTGGAGCACCTATGAACATGTCTGGAGTGTAATGAAGAGATTCCCTACTTAAATTGAAACCAAGTCCTTCAAGTACCGGTGTGGGGTGAGTTCTGGAAATTAGCAGCTTTGAGTTTTCTTTTTACTTGACTAATTCTTAAGAATTGAGTAACTATAACAGAGTTCCTAATTCACCAATTCTCCTTGAGATTCAACAAGTTGAGATCCTAGAATTTTACACAAAACTCGGTTCTTATGCTCAATATCTATCTGGATGATTGTACACAGAAGATCCCAAACAGGAAACGGTTGAGAGGTGACTCTGAGCAGGTTATAATGATACTATTGGAGCGCCAAAGCATATATTTTTAACACTGCATATTTACTTCTGAGTTTTCTCAAAAATAACCACGCATAAATCACTCTTTAATTTTGTGATTTGAGTTGGTGAGTGCAACTAAATTGTGCTTGTTTTACAACAAACTAATCATGATATCTGAATCTTTCAGCCCAGCACATCTGATTTCATTATGCACTTTTATTTGTGTTCACTATCTCTAATATTTGACAGTCTCTACACTGCCTATAAAGTAGCACATACAGTGTAGTGGTATATTGTGCACTGAATCATTGTCTCTGGCAAACTGTTCTGGATACAGATTGATTGATTGATAGGACCGCCATATGACATATGAAAGAAACATATATGTTCTCCAAGTACTTATAAAATTGTTTGTATTTCCGTAGCCATTTTATTATATTGTTTACTTTTCACTTGTTTCAATACCTCTGAAGCCAGAGTAAGGTTCACCTGAATGGAGAGGGACATTTAGGACAAAGAAAGCAAGATTTCAAGCAAAAATAAGTCAGAGTTGCCATTTTAGGCACCATGTCTATGCCTAAATACATAGTGAGCGACTGAAAAAACCCCAAACAACGAGTTTCAAATTTTCCAATATTATCATTGCAGCCTTAAAACAAACATTGCTCTTAATTCCTCAGATGACTTAAACTTCCACCTTCTGAACCCAGGCAAAGCATCTGTTACACTTGAGCCAGAAGAGACCATTGAAGGGGAGATCATTTTTACTCCAAAGCAGGTGTAGATTTATTGTTAATGAGTTGTCAAGACTCAATTAATTAGTAACAATTTTATTCTCTTTAAGAAAGTCCTTAACTTTGATTTTTTGGCATTAACAAGGTATCACTGACATATTATTACCTTCTTCTTTCTCGAATCCTGTATGCCTCACAGCGTCAGGTCAGGAAGAGATTTCTAAAACGGGCCCTAGTATGCGCTTCGTAGATAGTCTCTTTCGTCGCCTCTGTTATCTCTGAGGTCCATCCTTTGCGTGGTCGGCCTTTTGCTTTGTACCCATTGTATCGGAGCAGCATTGCTCTTTGGGTGCACTGTCTGATGGTAATCTGCTTACGTGACCGAACCATTTAATTTGTTGTTTCTTGATGAAGTCTAGTACTGATGTTGTACCTACTTTTTTCCTGATATCTCTTGCGTTCCCGTTATTATTACCATTGTCATCATTATCATCTTCCCCAACAGCAATACAATCATCATCCCCACACCATCGTTATTATCATTACCATTATCACCACAATCATCATCAGTACTAGCCTCACTAGTACCATCACCATCATTTTATCATCATCATTATCATCATCACCACCATCATCATCATAACCATCATCATCATAACCATCATAATAATCACCATCATCACCATCATAATCGTCATCACCATCCTCGTCATCCTCATCATCATAATCATCATCACCATCTTCATAACCATCATCCTCATCATCATCACCATCACCATCATCATCATCAACATCACAATCATCATCATAATCACCATCATCATCACAATCACCATCATCATTTTCACCACCATCATTATCAACAACACTATCTCATTACTTTTATCATTTCCATCACCACCACCACCATCATCATCATCATCATCATCATCATCATCATCATCATCATGCCCACCAGCTTCTTTGCCTGCTACATTCACTAAAAAAAAGCCACTTATAAACCACTCTATGTGGTTTAATGATCTGATCGATTAATAAGTATATCACCACTATGAACGTAACAATAATCAAATTCAATTATATCTTATTTATCTCTCTCTTTAACCTGTTATGTCCTTGGCGTTTAGGGCAGCAACAAACGTACACCATTCTTCCCTGTTCATGGCCTTCTCTGTATTGTGTTCCAGCTATGATTCATTTCCTTCAGTTCTTGCTCTATCGTTCTCCTCCAGGTCGTCTTGGGTCTTCCACGCTTTCGCCTACCCTCTGGAGTCCATCTCAGTGCAGTTTTCGTGTCGGAGCCAGTCTCCATGCGCATCACATGTCCAATCCATCTCCAGCGTCATCTTCGGATGATAGTGCCCATATTCTCTTGTTGGCATCATGCAAGCAATTTTTGGTTCGAGATAGTAGTCAGCCAGTACACGCGTAAGATTTTTCGCAGGCAAGTTGTATGAAATGTCGCCCGAGTGGTTACTCGGGCCCAAATTTGAGGTGTAAAGAATAGAACCACTGTTACCTGCCATGCATGTCATAAGAGGCGACTAAGGAGGTTTGGCTGAAATCGGATGCATTTGTCCGCTAGGGAATGCTAACCCGAAATAAATGTTTGCAGAAAACGGATGCACCAGGCCGTCAGGCGCATAACATGGTGCAACGACCCCTCACAATGAGGAATGGGATAACAAATTCTACGGTTGCCAATCTGCCTCGGAGATTTAGCCACGGAGTAAGAATCTCAGACCTACCATCATAAGGGTGGCCAAAACTTACTACGGGAAGAGGTCGGTACAAACGGGAAACAGAAATCATAGGAATTATATCCTACAGAACTGTCCCAAGTATGCAGACTTGAGAAGAAAGAGGTGGCCCACTTATGCTAGTGTCCAAGACAAATTCTATCTATGGCGTGGCTGATAATCTGAGGCAGAGGCTGCCTTTATTAGAGAATCCGAAATCCCAATCTAGTGAGATGCAGAAGAAGAAGAAGTATGAAATGTGGAGAGTCTGGACATATCCTGTTCTGTCATTCTCCAGCATTCCGATCCGTACAGCAATGTTATCTTATTTATAGCCACATGTTTTTATACTCTAGGTGGCAGCTTATGATTTCTTCCTACCAATAACTGTTAACTATTTGCAACCACCAAGCCTTGCTGCCCCTCAACCTTCGACTGTATCAGCATCATCTAGTCACAGTTCTGGGCAGCACATTGCTAAACAAAAATCTTTAGTTCCTACTGCTACAGTGCCCAATAAACTGGTGATTGCTACAGCAGTGCGTCAGCCAATAGAACTTAGTGACAGGAGACTTGAGTTCCAACTTCCATCTGATTTCGAGAACACAATCTCAAATATGCCACCAGCAGCTACAAAGGTAAATCATCTCTCCATCTCACATTCTAACCAAGATTCTTCTACATCTTCCTAGTTTTCATCATTCTTCTTCTTTGAATGTTCTATATGTTAAACCACTTGTTAAACCACTCTTTGTGATTTGTATATGATTTCGCCCAAGTGGTTACCGGAGCCCAAATTGGGGTGTAAAGAATAGAACCACTGTTACCTGCCACGCCAGTCATAAGAGGCGATTAAGGAGGTTGGGCTAGTTACCCCACACCATAAAAAACACTAGATGGATACAGAACGGAGAACGAACCGAGAAAATACTGGCTTAAACAGGACACATCGTCAAGGATAAGCACCAGAGCTCCTAATGGTGCTGAAGATGTGATGTAAAGCACACCAATGCTAAGACTGCATGAATCAGATTTCCACATGAATAGAATTTATGGGGAAATCTGGTACATCGATCTGGGCGGTGATCGCGAGAGAGAGTATGTGATTTGAGCCTAAGAGCAATTGTACATTTTGTGCCAGTTATAGACCTATAAGTAGGCCAGCACATCTGATTTATGCAACGCTTTTTATTTACTAGAGTAGTTTCCCTAAATTTTCATAATTCATTATAGAATAGTTCACTTCTGAAAGAATGACTAATGTTACTCTTCAACTGTGGATAGCAATGTGTTCTTTGTGATTTTTAAATCTGGTGTCCTGTCCAGGGCATAGGCTTGAACAGAGTTTTGAAGATATATGCTATTGTTCATGCTGCCTTTTCTAGTGCTTAATGTGGTTGATGTTTCCAAAGTAGCAGCACTAGCCAATACAGTTTGTTATCAGTGATATCAGATTAGTTGTTGAGATAGGGGAGGTAAACAAAACTAGATAGCTTTAGGAACTCTTCTTCTTATTTCTCCTTTTTTTTTTTCTGAAGTCTATCCCATGAATGAATGATACTGCACGACAGTAGAGATTTGATATCAGTATCTTTTGTTCATTGTTCATTTGAGGATTATCTTCATCTCACATTGGACATGTTCATAATTGCTCCGATCTCCTCTCAAGCATGTATTTCAGTGTGTTTAGACTAACAACTCCTGTTTCATGTTGATTGATGTATCTACTGGGGTTTCTCTTGTGTTTTCCCATCTTGCCTCACCAATCAGTATGCATAACTTACGCAACCGAGATAGAAATACCCATTATCTTCTTCAATGAAATCTTCAGAGTGTATGCTTTCTCTTAGAGCGTTGATGATGTCACTTTTATCAATAGAAATCTTATTCTCGATCATAGCATTGCCCGCCAGTGCATCCAGTCTCTCATTGCCTTCACCCCAGAATGACCTGGGACAAAGATGAAGGTAAATGTCTGGATTGTCGCATTTTGTATTAATTGCATCCATTGCTTTTGTACATAACCAGTCTTGATCTTCTTTATCATGGCCATAGAGTCACTGAGCATGCATGGGTGAATGTTTGCATCTGTAGCCACTCCAGGGATTTTATCACCGCCATGACCTCAATAGTCATGCTGCTGGTAGTTGTTGTATATGCACCACTTGCCTCTTTGATGACTTTTCCTTATCATTATCTAACTTCACTTAATATGATATCAAATAAATATTAATTATCACCTAGCTTTCACAATCAGAACTTGGATTTCATGACTTCTCAACCTATCTATGACATCCTGCACCCATATTCTCATTAGTCTTCCTCTCCTTCATTTGCCAGGTATCATATGTCCTCCAGAATGATCTTCCCCAGACAATCATGTGGTTTTATATGTCCACAAATATTTCATTTTTATTTTCTTTTTCAACCACTTCTCTGAAATTTCAATTTGTTGCAAAGTGGACATATTTATTTTTTCTGTCCATGGTATTTTGAGCACTTTTCTGTAGTACTTGCATTTTATTCAAAAGCATTCATTGATTTTTCAACTGTTTTAACTAAATATTGTCTGGCCATATCATTCCAAAGTCTGTTGTCTTTTCCCAGGTGGATGATGGAATTGGTTGTCCACTCTTGCCGTTAAATGTTGGGGTGGGAGCTTTAATTTGCGTTCCAGGGTCAGATGAGTCGCCCTTGTGTTATATCCGTGTTTATTTAGTGTAGTCTTGATATTGTCTATACATCTTTTTCTTGGTCTTCCCATGGCTCTAGTACTTGATCTCTTTTTATTCCGAAGTACCTGACTATAATGCACAAATGAGTTTCTTGTTGCATTTATTCATTGCTTCATTTACAACATGTGTTTAGTGGACGAAATCATGGATTAAGTATTGTCGTGAAAGAATGTCATATACTTACATATTGTTGCATTGATATTATTGGGTCTCTGTGGCTAAGTGGTTAAGCCGTATGCTTTGCGAGTCGATGGTCGTGTGGGTTCAAATAGGGCTGCGCCGCCGTTCTGTTCACGAGTGCAGTTTTTCCAGAGACCCCTAGGATTGTTGCTGGAGCTACGGAGTTGTGCTTTGTGCAATACTCTCGGCAGATGGTGTGCTATTTCTACTCAGAGGGACCGAGCCATCTGGGGTAAAACCCTGTGCAATGAAGTCAATCCTTCGCTTTAAAACCCTTTTTATCATATTGTGTGTCATCATCAAAGTACAGTATGACATACTATTCTATAAAATTGTTTGCATCAGGTTTGAGACTAAATTTGTTAGAAATTTTAAAATCATCTCTTGCAACTGGAAGAAATGAAATAAACAGTCTGTGTATAAAGTGCACAATGAAATCTTAGAAGAGCTATTCCAAACTATAATATCAGTATACATTTTTTGTAAAAGGAGTAACTATATTTCAGGCAATTGATATTACTAACATTACCAATGTCAGTTTGAACTGGAGCTTTGATGTGACTAGAGTAATGGACATCTTGGATGCAGGCATATTTAAGTTTGTGACAGAGAAGTTTACCATTTTAGAAAACAAGGAAGGGAACAAATATTTTGAGGGTCAATTGCAGCCTGGGGAGACACAATCAGTAATTGTCTATTTTTGTCCAGGTAAGAATAACTTATGATTTTCTCCTTGATTAGAGATGAAGTTTAAATGAAAATCCTGGCATATCCTTTACAGGACTTTGCCATTAACCACAGTAAACGAGTTGTTGATTTTCTAGGAACCATTTATATGCTCAGTAGTTTTCCATTGCTTTCTGAATGGTGAGGTCTATTTTACCGTTCATAAAAATCACGGAACAAATTTGCTTCCAAACTGCTTGCCACGGAGTTTGAACCAGGTACTCTTAGGTTTGTGATCCCTACCTCTAGGTCACAGACACTCACGATTAGAGATATGTAATGATATTAGTAGTATACTGACACAGTAACACATTAACTACCAAATGCTGCAGTGTGCGTCTGTTTGTCTGTTCCATTTGAAGGCATCATGATATGTATCATCAGCAGATTAACAACTGCTCCAGTAAACAGAGTCAGAAAAGATTCATAATGAGAATCTGTACTAAATGCACGCCAGAGACAACTATGATTAGAGGAAGAAGATAGAGATGGCTTGAACATGTGTGTAGACTGCTACCAGAAACTTTGGCAAAGACAGCTCTTTGATGATGACAGGAGGCTGATGGAAGAGGCGAGGCGGACTAAAGGAAACCTGGAAAAAGATGGTGTTAAGGGAAATTTAAAAGTGTAAATAGAAAAATTCCGATCCAGAAGCACTTGAGCTTTTAGCTCTTCGGCTCTGTGCCATGGACATCGTAACCATTCGGTGCCACGAACACCGTAAATCTGGAGAACCTGTGGTTTTCTGCCAGCCCGCGGAATTGAACCCGCACTCACAGAGGGCTTGTCCCCCGTCATCTAGCATGCTGGGCAGGCGGGTAAATAGGCGTCTAATGCCATGTTTAGAAAGGCAACCGTCTGATGCAATGGAAATCACTTGTGAAAGCGTTATGTGTCTACTATGACATGAAGTGGATATCAATAGATAGGATGTCTTACCATTGTATTACACTCGGAGAGATCTTTAATTTGTCCATGAAATGTTTGCCTGCCATTTACATCATTACATTCCTCTTGGCTAATTGCCTTCAAAGTGTCCTTCTAATGAGGTCCTCAACAGAATATCATTATATCTCTTTACATAAAAACAATATTTCTTTTGTCTATTTATTATCTCTTTCAATATTGTTTTTTTTGTATCTCTAATTTTTTCAAGACACCTTTATTTATTTACTTTCAGTTCCATAGAATATGTTAAATTCTTCCGTAAATTCTTGTCTCAAAGACTTCAATAATGCTTCTAACTGTTTGTTCATTATTCACACTCTGCACCATAGAGTAATTCAGATATATATAGGTGGTTTATCTGTGGCATAGAGTAATTCAGATATATCTAGGTGGTTTATCTGTGGCATAGAGTAATTCAGATATATATATGTGGTTTATCTGTGACATAGAGTAATTCAGATATATATATGTGGTTTATCTGTGCATAGAGTAATCAGATATATATATGTGGTTTATCTGTGACATAGAGTAATTCAGATATATATATGTGGTTTATCTGTGGCATAGAGTAATTCAGATATATATATGTGGTTTATCTGTGGCATAGAGTAATTCAGATATATCTAGGTGGTTTTTCTGTGACATAGAGTAATTCAGATATATATATGTGGTTTATCTGTGACATAGAGTAATTCAGATATATATATGTGGGGTTTAGTTGTGGCATAGAGTAATTCAGATATATATAGGTGGTTTCTCTGTGGCATAGAGGTTAGATGTTCGCCTCTCACTTTAAATGTATTCGATTCGCTCCCTCATGAAGCCATCAGGATATTTTTCCAGAGACCCCTGATCTCAGTGTAGGGGAAATCAAGTTCCTAGTCCTATCAGAGATGGACGATAAAATGTAGGTACTGTGTTAAAGTTGAGCATGTAAAAGAACCCCTGGCAGTTCAAAGTCGAGACGAGCAGACTGGAAAGCCGTTTCCTGGGCAAAATTTATTAGAATGATTATTAAATAACATTTTTACAAAATATTTTCACCATTTTCTAAATTATATTGGGGACCCTCACCGGAGCTATGGAGTCTATACACTGACACTGAGATTCTCCTATGTAAGAAAGAGATCAGAGCACACATGGTTACTCACCAAAGTGCAATGATGATGGTCTATCAATCAATCAATCAGATGTCTATATATATATATATATATATATATATATATATATATATATATATATATATATATATTTATAATTTTATGATTCCAAGTTTTATTGTATTAATTTGTTTGTATGTCGATATTTTCTCATGCTATTAAACCTATTTATGGTAGCTCCTATTCTCTTCTTGATCATTGTTTCTCACCATTCATCTTACATGAATCTTAAAAAATATTATTTACATTTTCCTCACTTGATTAATAGGGTCAGCTGGACATTATCAGATCATTGTTCCGGTAGTGATAAACTCAACTTGGGATAAACCTTTTCAGTTTATAGAAATATTTGGAGAAATGCATGCTCCCATAATCTGGTTTGAGCCTCGCAGTATTGTACTGATACCAGTACCACTGCAGACAGAAGTCTCAGCTGAATTTACAGTCTTAGGTCTACATTACACAAGGTAAGTGAAAAAAAATGTACAGAATATTATCAGTATATTATTATACTTGAAAGATCTCTGGTGCCAAAGGTACCAGGTTCGATCCCTCATGAAGCCATCTGGATATTTTTCCAGAGATCCCTAATCTCTGTGTAAGTGAGATCGAGTTCCTAGTCCAATTGGAGACTGATGATAAAACATAGGTCCCATGTTCAATTTGAGCATGTAAAAGAACCCTTTGCAGTTAAAAATAGAGAAGAGCAGACTGGAAAGCCGCTGCCCAGGAAAAATTCATTGTAAAATTTTAAAAATAAAATTCCTACATAAATATCTTCACCATTTTCAAAATGACATCGAGGAGCCTTGCTTGTGCTATGGAGTTTGTGCACTGCAGGTGAGATCGTCCTGTGTAAGAAAGAGATCGGAGCACACATGGTTACTCACCGAAGTGCAATGGTGATGGTCATATCAATCAATCAACTTGAAACAAAGATTATCTTTTAGATATTAATATTCATCATTAATTTAAACAATATCTGTGCCATGGACACTTTGACACTGTGCCATGCATCACTTTGATTCTATTCTGAAATTCTCATCACAATATATATTTTTTTAAATTGTGAGATCAATTACATTTACTGTATAAAAAGTGCTGGAAAATGATCAACAACACCATATGTAAGCTGGAAATATTTCAAGATATATGTTGAAGACGAATCCTGCAAATTTTGTGGCCAAATAAAATAGCAAATGAAGAGATTTTGAAGTAAAAAAAGTGTGCATCTTTGGAGACTATCATTAGAAGATGGATTGAGCCCCCATTATATATATAGTAGTAGGATTATTGGCTAGGACAGCTCTCTGATGGACCGCAGATAGGAAAAGAAGGCATGGGCTTCCAAAGGAAACATGGCGGAGAACTAGGGAAAGAGAATTGGAAGATTGTGGCCTGACATGGGGAACAATTGATAGAAAGGTAACAGATCGGCAACAACTGAAATCTTTTGTTGGAAGCCTTACATGTCAAATGGGAAACAAAGAGGATATAGATAGAATTACATTGAACACTTTTTTTGTGTCTATAATATTTAAAGAGTGTAAAAATGACTTTTATTTTCCATAGGCCAAGCAAGTTATCAGTAACAACACCAACTGTGGATTGTGATGATGAATCAAAGATCTCTCCATTGGTTGTCACATTTTTGGAAGGAGATGGTAAGAAGAAAGAATGGACAGCAAAAGTGATATCATATGATCCTCAATCTGAACAGTTTTCCTAGCTCTAGTGAAGACTTACTTTAAACCTTGCATTCATTTTTGAATGAGGCATTAGGGAAATGAGAAGAAGCATAATTTTTGTTTGTTAAACTGCATTAGATTTTGAAGCGCCAGTCTGTCATTTTTATCAATTTTGTCATTGTCACAATGTATTTTGTTTTTAACATGAACGGAAAATTGTTTAAGAAATAGATATGAAACAAATATCAAAATTTACTTGTGAAATAAAAATGAATTAATATTAATTCCTTTGTCCCCAGTTATTAAACCATGTGGTAATGGTCAGAAACAAACAGATCCATGTACCCTACTTTGCAGAGTATCTTTTTCTAGTGCAAAACCTGTGGCTTTTTCCCAACCAATCATCTTCAAGGATGAGACAGGGATCAAGTAAGAACACAATTTCTTTCTCATTCTGTATACGATTTTGTATACTTATAAAAATTGTATATACAAAGAACATGTTTGGAGAAACAAGAAATAATTGCCACATATTCTTATAAAAAAACTAAGTTTACGTCACACTCATATTTATGTATTACTATAGTGCATATAAACTTCTTACTCAAGTCAAACATCGCATCCAAATTATTCTTTTAAATTACGTCTATGCTTAATAGAAGTTTCTGTTAAAAATTGTACAGATTTCTACTCTATATACATTTCAGTCATCAGATCATCATTACTGCACATCAAACTAATTAGTCACAAGTTCTCCAATCTCTTTCTCAGTATGTCTCTCAGCATTTTGCAACCAACAACACCAGTTCTATGTTGGTTTACTATTCTTCTCTGGCTTCCAGTATAGTGTTCTTGTCTAGCTACATCACATTGAATTTAGTATGCTTGCAGTCTGGTTAGGTTTGCAGATTTGTCACATCGCCTTGAATTGTTTACATATACTTCCTTACCATTCCTTAGAGAATTCAGAATATGAGCCTGGTTCATTGCTTGCCATTTTTCCCCAGCAGCAATACCTGCAAGCTTATCGTCACTTTCAGTCCCCTCTATACGTATGCCCTGGTGCTAAAATAAAAACAGATTTTTGTCAGCCTAGACCTCTACAAATACTCCAACAACTGCCTTTTAACATATCCCATCTCAATCCCTCCAAGCATACTCACTGAGTCACCAAGAAAACATGCATGGATAAAATTCAGGGACTCCAAGCAGTTTGATTAAGTTGTACTTTGATGTAGTGGTATAAGCAGTTTGGTTATCAACACAGAACAGGAGTGATCCATCGTTGAGTAGGATATCTGATTGATTGATTGATTGATTTATAGGACTATCATCATTACAAAAGAAAGAACACTGATGTCCTGAAAGAACTAAATGTTAAAGAGAATTGGCTGATAAACAACATACTATACAGAAAAATTACATACTTTGGTCACATCAAGCGTCACAATGGCCTGGAAAGAACAGCACTAGAGGGCAGGGTCCCAGGATGCAGAAGCAGAGGCAGACCAAGAAGAAGATGGCTACAAGATATTAAAGAAACCATGAACATGACCATAGATGAAGTAGGTGAACTGGCAAGAGACAGAGTGAATTTCAGATGTGCTGCAAAGAGAGCAACGTCCTATAAACGATACGCACCTTGATGACGATGATCATCATCATCATTACACTTCAGTGAGTTATCATATGTGGTCCAGTCTCTTTCTTATACAGGAAAATCTCAGTGCAGGAACTCCATAGCACCGGCGGAATCCCGATCTAATTTTAGAAGATGGGGAAAATATATTTGTGGGGAATTTGATTTTTAATCTTTCTAATGAATTTTTTTTCATAGTAGACTGGACAGAGAGATCGAAACTAGAGTCAAGCAAGCCAACAACATTACATACCAGCTTACCCCAATTTTGAAACACCCAGCTATTCCAGTAGTGACTAAAGACAGATTATAAATTCAATCTTTATACCAACACTGTGCTACCAGAGCCAAACATGGGCACTGACAAAAGAACAAGAAAGGAAAATTACCACATGCAAAATGAGATGCTTGAGGAAAGCAGTAAATAAAACAAGAAGAGACCATATAAGAAATGAAGAAATTAGAAGAACAGTCGGAACAACACCTGCTATTTGATTTATTGAAAAACAGAGACTCAAATGGTTTGGCCACTTGGTCAGAATGAACCCAAATACACCAGTTGCAAGAGCGTACAACCTTAAAATGGAATCATCAAGAGGAAGGGGCAGACCAAGAAAAAGATGGGTTGATGGAGTTACAGACATCTTAAAACTCCACAATACCACACCATATCAAGCGACCGAGCGTGCATTATCTCAGAAACCGATCATCAGTTAAACCTGCTATGCCTAGCGGCAAAAAGCAGAGAAGGACAAAAGAAGAATGAATTTTGCATGAGGAGTGGCTTTCCAGCCTGCTTTTATCAGTTTTGAACTGCCAAGAGTTCTTTTACATGTTCAACTTGAAAACAGGACCTATGTTTTATCATCCGTCTCCGATAGGACTAGGAACTCGATCTCACTTACACTGAGATCAGAGATCTCTGGAAAAGTAGCCTGATGGATCAATGAGGGAGCAAACAGAGTACCTTTGAAACGAAAGACGGAAACCTAACCTCTATGCCACAGAGATTCCCTATAAAATATGATATTCTTAGAATCCAAGTAGAATCTAAGTGTGTGTATGTTTATCTTTGTCAGGTACAGCCTGCAAGTGACCGCAACAGCAGATAACTGCCTGCTGACTTGTTATCCATTTATCTCCCTGCACAGAGTAGACTATCATATTGTTTGTGAACAGGTAATATCATCTTTGTACATAAATGAACTGTGAACAGGTGCTATCATCTTCATGCAAAATTGTCTGTAAATGGGTAATTTCATTTTCATGAATATATTTTCTGTGAACAGATAGTGACGAAATTAGAAGAACAGTCTGAACACCTGTTGTTAGATTCATTGAACGACAGAGACTCAAATGGTTTGGTCACTTGGTAAGAATGAACCCAACTACACCAGTTGTAGGAGCTTACAGCCTAAAAATGGAATCATTAAGAGGAAGGAGAAGACCAAGAATAAGATGGATTGATGGAGTCACAGACATCTTAAAACTTTTTTTTAATGCCACCACATTGTTAACTAATAACTATTTAAAATAATTATTTCATTTGTTACGGCGGAATCAGAGCACCTATGTCCATGTCTGGAGTGCTATGATGATAGTCCTTATATAATGGATAACTGATAACTATTTTTAATAAGAACGCATCCAAACTCCACAGTATACAGAGTCTTCAACAACAGAACATCGGGAAAGAAGGCAAGAGGAAGACCACGGAAAAGATGGTTAGATGGCGTAGCAGAATCCTGTGAAAGAGCAAAAATAACAATCACACAAGCCACCAGAACAGTGCAAGACAAAAACAGAAAACCACGACACTGGGCAACAACCCGGTAGAAGTGTGACGACAAAAGAAGAAAGAAGAATTTTTAATGTAATGAAATTAGTAAATATTGCCTGTTTTTTAATATCATAATATCACAATACTGCTAAATGTTAACTGTTTCAAATTGTCTCACATCTATTTAAAAATTTACTATTTATTTTCAATGTTCTGAAGGGTACTTCACCTAAAGGTAGCAAACTATCAGCAAAAAATGAAAACCAGTTTAAGGAATCTCTTAGGTCAGGAGAACCTGTTATCATCTCATGTGCTTCTCCACATCATGCAACTAGCAGACACAGCATGAGCACTACTAGCTCTAACTTCCAGGTTACATCTTCAAGCTACGAGAGCTCCTCAGCTCTAACTGGTAGGATTAGCTATATATAGTCTACTTTTATCATTATAAATCTAGTTATTTTGTTTGTAGGGAAGGTAAATCTATGGCACATAATGTGTTAGAAATGTGATGTGATAGAATTCTCATAGTAGCAACAACAAAAAATATAAAGTAAGACAATTTAATAAGATATTATTACATTCCTGTCATACTTTTGGACATTACATAGGACCTGCAAGCAGTTTCTTCATGTGAATTGAAATGCCCACTGTGCCATGATGTCGATTGAATAACATAACAGAGCTTTCATGATAAATATCAGCTGATTTGGATGTAATATTCATGATTAACAATAATCCAGAAGTAGTTTTTTTATAGCAAAGCATTGTCCATTTTGATAATGTACTACAGAATTGATTATAAAATATAGTGAGATATTAAAAAATTATGCGATGTAAATTGCTTGTTATCTGTTGTTTTAAAAGTATTCCTTGTTAAGGGTTCACTAGAGAAATTTTAAGGCTGTTATAAGAACATCAATTTGAATTTTTTTCTCCTAATTGTTCATAAATTGCTCAAAACAAGTAATGCTATTGACAAATTCTGATACAATTTTTATTATAACAGAAAACCGGGTTAATAAATGCTTGTAAAATTGCAATTGTTAGTTGCTAGATGCTGTTGGAGATATTGCAAAGGAGATCGGAACACCTATGGACATGTCTGGAATGCAATGAAGAAATTCCAAACTGAATCTAAACCTGAATCTGGTTTAATTGTAGATAAGAATACATTGCTCATAACAGAACACGTTTGTTGGAAAATGATTCTGTAGTTTTTGAGAATGATAAATATTGCATGTAAATATTTTTTTTAATGTATTAAAAAAAGATACTTTTGCTGGTCAACATTTTTTTTATTCCGTTTTTCTTAAAATCAGATTTTATATGTGCACATAAATACCAATTTCAGATTCTAGCTCAAATATGGTGCAACCAAGGGACGGAGCCTTGAACAAACCCCCATTAAGCTCTGATGGTCAAAAACACAAGCGACTTGAAAGTATTGCACTGTCTGTTGGGTCCACAATATTTCCTGATGAGAATTCTGAGGATGGAATATTCCACATGGAAGTGTTAATGGCTGTACAAAGGTGGTTTTCCTACCAGGGCTGGCCTGGAGGACCTTATCCAATTCTGATTCCAGAAACAGTGAGAACGTACGTAAAGAATATGTCTAATTGCATGACTGTAATTATTTGGGGGTAAACAGTTTGTTTCTGTTCTTCTCTTCTGTTCAAATGCTTCTGTTCTACAACCACTTGCTATTAAAGAGAGTTGGTTATTAAAGAACATAAAAACAAGAAAAATTAAATATTGTGGACACATCAAACTGTGGCTAGAGAAGATAATTCTGGAGGGAAGAAGAGTGCCTGGTGCCTGGAAGAAGAGTGAGAGGAAGAAGAGTGAGAGGAAGACCTCAAAGACGATGGGTGCAGGATGTCATTGACTATCTGAGAATGACTGCTGCCGACGCCAGTCATCTTGCACAGAATAGAGAGTTTTTCAGGGCTGCTGTCATGGAAGCTAAGTTCCTGAAGGGACAAGCTACTTGATGATGATGAAACAGTTTGTATATAAGGCCTGTGTTCTCAACACTCTACTGTATGGTAGTGAGATGGGGACCACATATGCCAGACAACAACATTGCAGTAACACCTTCCCCATTTGCTGTCTATTTTAAGTTCATTATATTTTGCTGTCATCTATTTTCAAATGCATTCAGCTTACTTTCTATATCTTTTTATAATATATATTAACTCTTTCCACGCTTTAAGCCGCACACTGCGCCATGACGGAAGTCCGTTGCACGCATTAAGTCGCACACTGCGCCATAGAGTTGCTTCCTTATAAGAAGTCTTACTAGTTTTACTTCTACTATTTTATTTCAATTCTTTTTAACCTTGTTATTCTATTGGGTTGTCCAGTTTTCTTCAATTTAGTATATAATAATATATATATATATATCAATCAAGTGCCATGCCTGCCGGCGTAGGCATCATGTCTCTCCACAACTCTCTTTGCTTGGTGCATGTAATCAGTTCTGACGTCGATATCTTGTCGAACCATGATGTCAGGCCATCCAACATCTTCTCCCTCTGTCTTCCACGATCTCTCCTTCCCTGAATTTTACCTGTAGTCACCAAATGTTCTAAACCTTCTCTTCGCATTATATGCCCGAAGAACCTTGATTGTCGGATTCTTATTCTTTTGATAAGGTTTCTTTGTGTGCAGGCCTGATTTAAAACCTCCACGTTTGTTTTCTTTGCTGTCCATGGAATTCTCAACATTCTTCTGTAAAACCACATCTCTGTGGCTTCCAATGATCGTATTGATTGTTTGTTCAGTGTCCATGATTCGCTGCCATACATAAGAATTGGTTCAATATAGCATTGGAGTACTCGTTTCGCAGTGTCATTGGTAGTGAGTTCACGCATAGTGTGTTCTTCATTTTCATAAAAGCTGCTTTCGTTTGAGCTATTCTACTTCTAATCTCTGTTGTACATCTTCCATCTGGTGTTAAGAATGTTCCTAGATACTTGAATCGATGGACTTGTTTCAGTGTTGTGTTATTTATTTTGATATTGCATGTTGGTGTTTCTTGTTTCTTGGAGACAACCATAACCTCTGTTTTCTTTATATTCATGCTTAATCCTTTCTTTTCACTTTCTCTCACTAGTATGTCTATCAAGTCTTGCAGATCGTGTTCATTTGTAGCCATGAGAATTGTGTCATCAGCGTACCTTAGGTTGTTTATATTTTGTCCACCGACTGCTATTCCTGTCTTTTCTTCTATAGATCTCATGATGTTTTCACTATATAAGTTGAATAGGTCTGGTGAGTACGCACCTTGTCGTACTCCTAACTGTATCGCCTGATAGATTCCAATCTTACTCTCTAGTCTAATGGCTGCGGTTTGTTGCCAGTACAAATTCTTGATCAGTCTAAGATCTTTACCATCAATATATATATATATATATATATGTTTATTTATTAACAAGTAGTTGGGATGGTTTTTTTTAATTTTTTTTTACTTCCCTTGAATTAACTGCTTAAAAATTGAGGAAATAACTGTGCGTGGAAAGAGTTAATATAAACTGCTTATACATTTTCCAGAGCCATCTGTAAAAAGACGGCAACAGAGACATCTTCAACAAAGAAATCTGACGATGCTTCAAGCAAGACCCAGATAAAAGGACCAACTAAAGGCAAGGGTATCTACAACAGGCTTGTTAAGACCATTTATGATATGCTTAACTACCTAAGTGGAAGAACACTTCCTGGAATACCAGCCAATCTCTCATTGCCTACTAATCCAGTAGATAGAGTTAGACAGATCTATTGGCAGCACAGCACATTTCTAACTTTTTTGAGGTATCTTAATCAGGTTGTTTTGTCCTTAATTTTAATGTTACAAACATCTTACACTTTAATGTTAACAATCTTGCACTTTAAAAGTATTCCTGTCATTTTTTTAATTGTATATATCCATTACTTTTTGCTGTAAGTTTCTGGTAAATTCAGCTAAGTTTCACCATTTGTATCTTACCAAATAGGTTTCCTTTGTGAGTAACAGGTTCCACCCCATGGTTTTGCATGCTCCAGCAAGAGTTGATGTCTTCTGAATTTGACAAAATGCTTTAAAGACACCATCCCCAAATTAAAGAGAAAGAAAAGTGAAATCTTATATTTTCTTGGGGATTGTAAGAAGAAATAGAAGAATCAATCAGTTGTGTGTCCTCAAATAGCCCAGAAAAATTATATGGAGAAAATCAAATGGAAGATACAACCTAGAGCATGACAACATAAATATATTAAACAGAAAAATGCAGACTACAGTCTTCAGACTTAGAATAGAACACTGCAGTCTCAGAGCATACCTCAATAGAATGAGTCTTAGGGACTTGGCTGCCTGTGCCTGTAGACACCAAAGCACAATCTGTAAGACTGCCCCAGCCTGAACAGTGTGAGAATGAAAATCTGGCCAACAGAACAACCCTTGAGAACAAACTATGGGGGACCGGTGAAGACCTTAAGCCCTGTTTATGATACATACCGGAGTAGTCGTATAGCAGAAGTTGATTGCAGAAGAAGAAGATTCAATTGTGTCTAGTCTGTGAATTTTGTCTTCATAATATTTGATTATAAAACATAATAAGTCCAATTAAAAATAGTAATCCAAATAAAGAAGGGAACCGTATGCAACAGGTCAGTATAATTGTAAGTAGAGTATAGTAAGTATTTGAACCCTATATGATTGATGACTGAATCTAGCTAACTGCCACTGTGTTATGTGCTGACTTTTGTTGAAAGCTAATATATATAGTATAACTGTTGAAGCCAAGAAACTGCTTTATGATATATGTATGCTATTTGTATATTTATTTGGTTTTTATTTAATAACAAGTTATATAATAGTAGATGTTCATATGCCAGATAATTGTACAATTTTTACATTAAAGCCATATCTCTTAAGTTCATAGCAAAAATTACTATTAAATATAACAATTTGTATCTTTGAATATTTTTTCAGGTGCCAGGGAGCCTGTGTTGCTGCTATCCTTCCAGAGTATCTGATGGCACCAGGAGACTATGTTCTATGGAGACAGCTCCAGAGAGCTGTAAAATTGAACTTCTTCAGCAAGGCAATGTGAAGGATGCAGAGAAGATTAAGGCTGATGAAGAGATTGGAGAGGAAGCATTTGAAGCTATTTCAAGAAGAATGTGGATAGATGTGATGCTACAGATACTGAAGGTGAGAATATTGAGGTTGACAATATGTAGATAGTACAGGGTGTTCAACTTAAAAGCAGCCCGTGAATGTAGCTAATCTGGCATATATGTATGGAAATGAGAAGGTTCAGTTATGACGTAGTATAGGTCAAGGTTGTGTGACTGTGTGTAATTGTAGTGCAGGAAGGGTGATGAACAAATGTGACGTAGGACGAGCTAGTCAGAACCGGTTTAAATAGTAAATAAACACAACTCAATGTGTACCTGGCAACTTTCGAATTGCCAATGGGGCTGCAATTATCTTGAACACCCAGTATAACAAGCACATGCTCTGGCAGAAGGTGGCAATCGACCCTATCCAGGCATCTCCACAGGTGGCAGATAGTTTGGTGTTTTATCAGTAGGATGGCATAGGGCAACAAGTGATATTAGTGTTTACAATGAAATACCACATATGTCAATAGTTGGGAAGACTAACCAAGCCAAGAGTCCCTATAAGATCTAGTCACTGGAAAGTAAACCTCAGTAAACAACCCAACCGCCCTCCTGCCCAGCTTGTTCGTAGCGCGTTGACTACGGGTGACTAGCCCTCTGTGAGTGCGGGTTCAATTCCGTGGGCTGGCAGAAAAGCCACAGGTTCTCCAGATTCATGGTTTTTGTGGCACCGAGCGGAAGGGTTACGATGTCCATGGCACTGAGCCAAGAGCTGAAAGCTCAAGTGCTTCTGGATCGAAAAAAAACAACCCAACCCCATTCTTTGCAGCCATCAATGGGATTTAAAATGGAGATATCTCAGCAAAAAACACAATCTGGTCTGTCAAAGACAGTCTTGTCAGCTACAGCACAGAAACATGAAATAAATCAGGGCACACATTCAAGTACAGGAATATCGACATGTGTCAATCAGATATATCATCGCAGTGTTGCTTCTATCAGCTACAGCTGAGTAAGAGCAAAGCTGGGTCGTTACAAGGTTTCTGCCTGAGCCTGGAGATGAATGTGGACTTTGTCTTTATGACAGTCTTGATATTCTAGTAGGATTATTGACCTGAATTCAGAAGAGGAAGACACATATAAATATGTTTTTATTGATAAATCATAGCAGCACAATATTAGAAAATGTTCAAACAGTTGGACATTCCCCACTTCAATCACAGATTCATTATTGCAACAAAAAAAAACCTTAACCAGTACTACAACCTATCAATCATATTGAATTGGTTATTGGTTACTGAACTGACATCATTGCACTCCAGGCAGACTCATAGGTGCTCAGTCTCCTCCAACAGATATCAAAGAGTATGCATACTGATGGTTCCTGTGGCTTGCTAGTTAAACGTACTCCACACTCTGCCCCTCAAACATCCAGTTCTATTTGTTCCACGGTTAACTCCACGCTGCTTAAATCGCTGGATGGATTTAACATCTATTTGAGTGTCTTCATCCAACAGGCAGTCGCAAAGAGACAGAGGAAAAAAAATCATATTGAATAAGCAACCAAATTACTTTGTGTCCTAGGCTAACTACCTTACAATGTAAGACAAATTTCTACAGAAGCAACCACTGTTGGAGCACACATATATTTTGATTTAGAATTCCCGTAAAGTAAACAGGTCAACTGAGTAGTGATTCAATGTTACTAATAACTGCTTTGTTAAAGAAAAAAAAATTGTGAGTACGCTATGCTTTCCTTAAGGGGGGATTCTGGTCTTGAAACTTTTTCGTTGCTTTCATATTAATGTAGAATTTGTATTATAATTTTGAGATATTATGACTTAAAAGAGTAGAAAAAGTTTAATTTTCAAAAATATGTCAACACGTTGCCATAGAAACAATAAATAATGGCCGCCAAACACCAAATTTTTAATCCCTAAGGCTCTGAAAGTAATGAATATAAATGAATTCTGTTTCCACTCTAAGGTGAGCAATTGCAATATCTAAATAATTACACATGAGTTTTAGGATATATTAAATATTAAATTTTTAAATGAATTTTTAGGTAAACACCCCCAATAACAGCTATTTTGGACCGAATTTTGAGGAAATTTTTACCTAAAATTTATAAAAATTAAATATTTAATATATCCTTAAAATCATGTGTAATATTTTAGATATTACAATTGCACCTTAGAGTGAAAACAGAATTCATTTACATTAATTAGATTCAGAGCCTTAGGGATTTGAAATTTTGTTTTTGGCGCCATTTTGTATTGTTTCCATGGCAATGCTTTGACATTTTTTTTTACTAATTTTTTCTACTATTCTAAGTCATAATCTTTCAAAATGGTTATACAAATTTTACATTAATGTGAAAACAACGAAAATAGCGTCATGATCCCCTTACTACCAAATCCCCCCTTAAATATACCAGAATTAACTCCTTTGCTCCTCTGAGCCGATGTACTGGCTCATAGTATTTTTTAAATGATGCAAAACCCGTGTACTGGCTAATGCAGTATACATTGCATTATAAATGCATCTGGAGGTAGAAAAAAATATGGAGGGAAAGGGTTAATAATGGTTGCTTGCCGACTGTTGTCACTTGTCTGGGTGAGTTTTATCAAAAAGTGTATGGTACTTCACAAAATGTTTTGGTGGACATTAAAAATTGTTTTGAGATTCGTTCCCACCAGTGAAGTGTGAATAGTAATGATTTGTTCCTAAAATACTCGTTAATGTCTGGATCATAAAGTAATGAGTATGACAGTGGAAAATATGCTAGTTACTTGAAAACGGCTAGTTAAATAGCTACTATTCATTCTTTAGCCAGTGTTTGTGACAAGGTTTGTATCAGTTCTCAGTTTAGTATTGGTTGCTCCCCAAAACACTAGCTAGTAGTATCTGCTTGAAATAATTAATAGAAAATACTGCTAAGGAATATTTATTACTGTCTAGAAATCAATAGCCTTAAAGTTGTATTTTTATTGATATCTCTCTCTCTCGCTATCATCTTAAAGACCGATGTACCAGATCTCCCCATAAATTAATTCATGCAGAAATCTGATCCATGCAGCCTTAGCATGGGTGGGTTTCGTCACATCTTTAGCGTTATTTGGAGCTCTGGTGCTTATTCTTCGGAGATGTGTCCGGATTCAGCCAGCGTTTACTGGGTTTGCTTCTCGTTTCAGTTTCGTTCAGTTTGAATATCTTCATTGCACTCCGGACATGTCCATAGGTGCTCCGATCTCCTTGCAATATCTCTAACAGCGTCCAGCGACTGACCGTACCAGTTCTATTTTGATTGATGAGCCGACTCGTATACCTGTTGTACCGTTCTTTTCTTGCCACACCAATCTTCAAACCCAGTTTCGCAATCAGTAGTTGAGCGTGGATTGGTTTAGATGAAGGTCTTCTCTGCGGCCACGCTCTATGAGGGCGTTCGCGATGTCAGCTCTCTGTTAGCCTTTGGCTGTCCCCAGCCGTCCTGCAAGGCAGCAGATTGATTTCTACACATTTAGGACACGTGCATCCGATTTCACTCAAACCTCCTTTGTTGCCTCTTACGACATGCTTGGCAGGTAACAGTGGTTCTATTCTTTACACCCCAAATTTGGGCCCGGTAACCACTCTGCGTTTTTATTGATATAGTATGTTAGAATTAGAGCAGCAGTAGCGTAGTTGTTAGTGAACTTGCTTCTTAGGCTAGTGGTCCGGTTCAATTCTATAGTGGGTGTGTAATTTTTCAGACTGTAATTTTTCAATTGGGTACCAGGAAAAGCACTGGGAAGTAAAGGTGGCCGTTGATGCTCGTCCATCACGGGTGATGATGACCACACAAATTTTCATCCAAGGAAAGGTGGCCAGCTGATGTTGACATCGACCACATCACCCATCGTGTACCGACGGTCAGTGAAAAATATGGCCTAACACCATGGTACCCTAGATGAAAATGAAAATTGTGGCTTATCCTAAAGGACGTAGCCATCAACCACAGTAAACGAGTCGTTGATTTTCTAGGCACCACTTATACGTTCAGTAGTTTGCCATTGCTTTCTGAACAGCGAGGTCTATTTTTATCTTTTTGTAAAATCCCACGGAAACGAATTTGTTTCCAAACTTGCCCACTGTGGGGTTTGAACCAGGTACACTTGGGTTCGTGATCAAGCTCACTACCATTTGAGCTACAGACGCTTACATTAACTATATACCACGTGATATAACAAGGGTTCCTTTACTTTTTTTTAATGTTAGCATAAAGTGGTTGATGTAATCTGTGGAATTGTGTATTATTATCTATTGGGATACTATGTTATGCTCTGGATTATTTACTTGTATACTTGACAATATCATCAATTCATCTCATCATTTCGTTGGTGATAACAGGTGGTTATGAGTGATTTCAGCGAGAACTTTGAAAATGATTTGCACGTATTTGTTATTCAACAGGTTTTTGTACTGGCCAAAGTGACACGAAGGCACTAAAAACCTGTCAATTCCAGAGAAAGATATTATAATGCCTTCTGTGAAACTTGATCCCTTGTCCAGTAACATTTACAGTACAGCAGAACGTATTCTACTGACCTGGATGAATTATCACTATGAAAACAGCAGAACAGTAATCTGGGAAGACTGTTTAAAAGGTATGGTATGGGCATCATCATTTAGCAGCATGATACACTAAGTGCATTACTATTTAATAGTAGTTCATAAATTTTGTAGTCGTAACAGAAAATTTGACAGTTCCGTCATCATTTATTTATGCATGAGAATTTAGTCCTGTATTGTATATTTATTTTCTTCAAACGCTCCATATCGACCACTCGTTAAAACACCCTTTGTGATTGTATGGGATCTGAGCCTAAGAGCAATTGTACGTTGTGCCAGTTATGCACCTACAAGTAGGCCAGCACTGATTTCTGTTGCGCTTTTTATTTATTAGAGTAGCTTCCTAAGCCCTACCTCTATCACCTCTTACATTATACCTTGTAGGTCGCAGTGTTACTATTCTTTGCTCCCCTTTCAAGCTAGAAAACACAATGGTGGTACATTTATTTAAAAATTACTTATCTATAATACACAGTATGTTATATTTAGTAAATACCAACAATTTTACCATATGAATTCAACAATAATGAAATAGAACAGTTTAAAAAAAAAAAATTGTTTTTCATTATTGTTGAATTCATATGGTAAAATTGTTGTAAAATATGGTAAAATTATTGAAATAAAACAGTGCACAATTCAAGGAATTCAAAAGTGAAAGAATAGAAAGTGAAAATGCATTGAAAGAAAATCTGTTAACTGTAAATTCAATTTACTGGTTACTTTTTATGAAACAAACATCAAGCACGCTGGGAAGATATATGCTAACTCTCACAGCAAATGTTCATGTGTATACTTGTTGATTGTATCTATGGCTTGATAATTAAACATATCCTTTTTTTTGATAACTCAGGCGTTCAGTTCTTACTATTAGTGCAATGTTTGATTCCGAGTGCCTTCAATCTCACCATTGATGTTTCATAAGTTACCATGTTCTTATTCAAGAAGTGTCCATTAAGAAATTTTTGTAAAACTACAGTACTTTGTTTTAATGTGCTTCGCCAATGACCATGCACAGCATGTAAAAGCGTTCAAGTAACTAGTCCTAATGAAGATGAATGGTAAACTCAGAAATCCCATTTGCACAATGTGCTTTTAAAGAAAAAGTTTGTCAGTTATTTATTGGTAAGAGTAAGCTGAAAAGCAGTTGTTCAGCAAAAAATAATCAATGTATAAAATGTAAGAAACATTTGTATAAAAATTTCAATACAAAAAATTATATTGGGGAACCACACCAGAGCTTTGGAGTTTGTGTTCTGTCTCAGATCTTTCTGTATAAGAAAGAGATAGAGCACAAAAAAAGTTATTTACCAAATGAAGGGATGAGTCTTAATATTACAACCAGTCAGACCATGTTAATTACTGTACAGAGATTGCAGTGTTATTATTTCATTGATAGAAGTATTAGTCTACAAAGATTGCGGTCTTTACTTCTTGACAGGTGGGATTCCACCAGCTCGATGGATTGTCAATTTTGACTATGATCTCATGGATGGACTGGTCCTAGCTGCCCTGTTAGGTTCTCATATGCCTTTTATGGTAAGTAGTTGTGATATAAGCATAATAATAATAATAATAATTCCTCTCATACCGCTATATGTTACATAGGGCCTGCAAGTAATTTCTCCATACCGCTCTATCCTGGGCAACTCGCTCAATCTCCTCCATGGAACTGAGACCGATACTTCCTGCCTCTCTCAGCAAAGTTCGTTTCCTGGTCTCCTTAGGTCGACCTCTCTTTCTTGAACCCTTTGCATCCCACTTCAATGCCTGCTTTGATATTCGTTGATCATTTCTCTTCAAGTCTGCCCAACATATCTCCATCTTCTCTTTCTTATAACAGTTGTCACTAGTGGTTGACCAGACATATCTCTGATTTCATCACTTCTCCTGAATTCATTCCATTGTATATTAATTATTTTTCGCAGACATCTATTTTCAAATGCATTCAACTTGCTTTCTATATCTTTAGTCATTTTCCAACTCTCGCTAGCATATATTAGGATGGATACAACATTTGAATTGAAAATTCGTAATTTAGTTTTAATACTATATAACTTGCAGTTTCATATTTTATTTAGACTTTTAAAAGCTGATGTTGCTTTACCAATTCGTATCATAATTTCTTTTTAACATTTCCTGTGCAATCAAAATTGCTACCTAAATAGGTGAACTGCTCTGTTATTTTTATCATTTTAGATTCCAGTGTGATATCTGCATTACTTGCCATAGGTGTCTTCATTATATTTGTTTTTTCGTAGCTTATCTGCAGTCCAACTTTTGATGCTAAAGATGACAAGTTGTCTGTTTTTCTTTGCATATCTTGGTTGTTTCTACTTAACAAGGCAATATCATCTGCAAAATCCTAATCTTCTAGTTGACTATTTTCTACCCAATCGATGCCAGTTTCGCCACTGCAACATTTTCGCATCACCCAGTCAATAAGCATAGCAAAGGATATTTTTATCAAGGGAGGAGAGAAAATAGAAAATGGGAAGTTTTGAATATCTCAGCTCACTACTAACAAGAAATAAAAATGGGATGAAGGAAAGAAGAAAAACATAGCTTCACAAAAATTTAAACAACTAAAAACTATATGGAATGAAACTGAGAGGAAAACAAAGATCAGAATACTAAGAGCATGCATATTCCAAGTAGCAATGTGGTGGGAAGCATGGATATTCAACAAGAGAGTAGAAAAGCATATGTGTGCTTTTGAATATAAGTGTTACAGATGAGTCTTGCTTATATCATGTACAGAGGACAAACAAATAGATATATCCAAACGGAACTCAGAATCGAAGAAAACTGATAGATGCAATAAATAAGAATAAGAACAATTTAAGTATTTTTACATATAAAAAAGATACAAAGAGTTAGAAAGACCGTTTTGGAAAGAGTCATCCTGGCAAAGCAGAGAAGAGGAAGACCACAAAGAAAATAAATTCAGGATGTAACTGATGATTTTAGCATGATGGCTGCAGAGGCGGGATGTCTGGTCTTTGAGAGAGAGAAATTCCAAAGATTGTTAGGGTGGCAAACTTGTGCTCAGGACAAATTATTGGGCGTTGATTTGTTATGTATTAACTAAAAATTTCATCTGTATTATTTCAGTGGTCACTTGCTTATCCCAATCCTTGTGCCATCTTGTGCTTTGTTTTTTGCATGTTATTTACAAGCTATTATTGTTCCATGAACTTGTTCTTCATGCTATATCACTTTTGTTTTTCCTGTCACAGATCAAGAGCCATCTTCAAGGAATGTACACAAATCCAGCCTCAGCTGAACAGTGCCTTCACAATGCCTTGAAAGTGGTTTCTGCCTTGAGATTTGTGGGCATTGATTATGATATTTATGTAAGTTTGAAAAAGGAAACACACCCACAAAAATACCATTAGGTTGGCCTTGGTATTTTGAGGTTGTAGTATTACAAGAAATGTCATTAGATTTTAATGTATTGGCATTTCAATTGAAACCACGCCGAGTGGTTACCGGGCCCAAATTTGGGGTGTAAAGAATAGAACCACCGTTACCTGCCATGCATGTCGTAAGGGCGACTAAGGAGGTTTGGCTGAAATCGGATGCACATGTCTTAAATGTGTAGAAGTCTATGCGTTTAGGGGCCTACCAAACCAATGTGCAACGTATACACGTTCTTGGCAAAGATCAAACATATCACAAAGAGTGATTAAAATTGGTCGTAAAGAACGAATGCAAAGAAGAAGAAGAATTGAAACCATATTTTTGTTGGTACTGACAATTTTCGTTTCCTTCATTCTTTGTTAGTGACATTCATAAAACTATATTCGTTCAAGATAACAGGATTATTTCTCACTTTCCTTTGTTTGTTGATATATTTTGTTTTCTTCTTTTGTTGTCACACTGCTACCGGGTTGTTGCCCAGTGTCATGGTTTTCTGTTTTTGTCTTGTGCTGTTCTGGTGACTTGGGTAATTGAAATTTTTCTTTTAACAGAATTCTGCTATGCCATCGGTCACATCGGTTCCTCTCTTGCCTTCTTTCCTGATGTTCTGTTGTAGAAGACTCTGTATACTGTGAAGTTTGGATGCATTCTTATTAAGTGGCCGGGGACTGCCTAGAGTAGTTGATAGTAGCTCGGCCTGCTAGCTGGGGGACGCCTCATAGCTCGGGTTCGAACCTACTGTCCGGCATTTGTTGAGTCCTGGTCTTACTCAGGACGATACGTAGTACTCTGAAGTCGGAGAAAATCTGCCTGTATGGCGAGGGAATACTATAACAAAAATAATTACGAGTACATTGAGCACACGGCTGCCAGTGTAAAGTAATTTACAATGTGCACACTGCTGCCATTGTAAGAAATTGGAAAACGGATTTTCACGCAAAAATCAGTTTCAGAGATGAAACTTCGTCTGAGTTGAAAGCGGACGAAAGAAAAAAAAAAAAAAAAATTAAGTGGCCAAATGACTTTACTCTGTGTTTCTCAATGTAGTTCAAGCAAGGTTCTGTGTCAATTTTCTTATGTTGATGTTGGTGACTGTCTTTACTGGTGTTGCTGGTAACTTTTTGTAGGAACCACATTTCACATGTAGTTATTTTTGGCGACTGCACATATATTTTTTATATGTATAGTAAATATCACAAATATTATTTCTCAATAGATATTCATACAGAGCTGACTTGAACTATGTGTCAGTTGGGGGGTCATTACTCAAGTCACACTGAGTATATTTTGACAAAATCAAAAGATAAAGCATTTTCTTCTTCAGAGGAAATAATTGATATACATAAATATGAAATGCAAATTGTGGCATATCCTTTACAGGATGTCACTATCAACCACAGTAAACAGTCGTTGATTTTCTAGGCACCACTTATACGTTCAGTAGTTTGCCATTGCTTTCTGAACAGTGAGGTCTATTTTTACCGTTTGTAAAGATCCATGGGAACAAATTTGCTTCCAAATTACCCACCGCAGAGTATGAACCAGGTACTCTTGGGTTTTGATAGAGCTCTTTGCCTCTAAGCCACAGACACCCACCATACATATATATATATATATATATATATATATATATATATATATATATATATATATATATATATATATATATATATATATATATGTTATGTTATGTTATGTTATGTATTTATATAATAACTGCAGTCTTCTTCATAACATTAAAATACATACACTTTATTGAAATTTTATGAAAAGATTATTTTGTTGTCAAATTAGCAAATTCAACTTTGGTCTTATTTATTTAATGGTAAAATTGGGATGCGGGACACAGATTAGAAACCAGGACACATCATTCACATGAGCCAGCCCTGTACTTACATGTTATGTGTGTATGCCTTGTTTTGTCACTCACATTTTTAATCACAATTTTAAATGCATTGATCTTTATCTGCTGTGAGCAGCCATGTTTAACTTTGATATTATAAAAGTGGCAAAAAATAGTTCTTATAAGATATGTTTAGTATTCACAGTTATTTGATTTACCATGTATCTTTTTTATATCATTAGTGATGTTAGTTGTCCAAGTATCTGGTTTGTCTTGCGCACCTTTTGTTGATTTCTCTATTAATTTTTCTGTTTGAAGTGAAAATTGGTCCTATCCTGTTGACTGTGTTTTTTTAGTTTTATTAAAAGGGTTTCAGCTTGCCTGCCTATCATTATTGTTTCTGTATTTTCAGTGCTTACTTTTATATTATTTTCTTCACCTTTGGCATTTGCTTGACTCAGATGTTTCTGGGGATTCTTATTTTTCTGCTATTATTACTTGGTCATCTAGAAATAGCAATTCTGAAATATCATCTTGATTGCTTCCTATTTCTCTGTTTATATTGTCAATATATGTTATACATAGTAGTATAAGTAGTAGTAAATAGTAGAAAATAGTAGTATAAATAGTGGGGACAATACACATCCTTGTCTTTGTTCTAATGTAGCTTTTACTTGATGTGTATAAACTTTTGCAAACCTTGATAATATGTTTGCTGATTCCATATTTCCGTAAGCAATCCCATAACAAAATCCTGTTCACTCATTCTAAAGCTTTTTTTCATTTAAATGCAACTTTGAAGGTCTTGTTATGTTCAACTGCTTTTTCTGTCGGTTATCTTAATGTAATTATTGCATCAGTGTAGCCTCTGTATGGTATAAAACACATCTGAGAGTTGTTCTTCCAGTATTGGTCTTAGCTAATTTCTTTCCATTATTTTAGCATACGTTGTCCTTGTATGACTATGTAGTGAGATTCCTCTCCAGCTTATACGCCATTTCTTATTTCCCTTGATAGTTTTTCCATATTGGTATTATTATTTATGTTTACCAATCTTCTGGTGTTTCTTAGCCTGTCCAGGCTACCTGGATATTTTGTCTGACCCATTTTCCCGTAACCCTTTCACCTTTCCGAGCTGATACAGTGACTCGCAGTACATTTTAAGATGACACAAAGCAAATATACTGCCTACTTCAGTATACTTTACAATATAAATGCTTCCCGGGGGTATAAAAACATACAGAGTAAAAGGGTCAAGTTTTCCAGCCGCTTTGCTGGCTACTGTAATTAAATCATTAAATATACATGATATGAAAACAGGTTGAAAAACCCAAATTCCTGAGAGTTGAAAACAACAACTTTTGCTTATACAAGTAAGTGTTAATAACATATATTATTTTTGATCAGATGTCATCACCTGATATTTTGTTTCATTTAATCACTATTTGATTTGTTAAATTTTTGGTTGGTTAAAGCACAAATGTAATAATTCACAATCACAGGCCATAGACATCACAGATCCCAACCCTGTTTCACTTTTGCTGCTTGTTGTTCATTTGTTTGAGAGGTTGCCACAGTACATACCTAAGGTTACTGTGGAGTTTGTGGGCAGTCTTCACTCTATAGTAACTCGTGAGGTATGTTTGTTTATGTGTTCTAGCTGCTCTGTACTGTGCATGGATTATTATCTGACTTTGCTAGATGGATTAAAAATACTAGAAAGAAGTTTGCAGAAGAAGAAAAGAGAAACTTGTGATAATGTAAACCAACAACCATTTAAAGTACAAATGAACAAAAAAGATTAAGAATATGTTCATGAAAATGTAATGCAGGGTGTCTAAGAGTAAAAGACGGTTACAAAAAATGGTGATGCACTTGACCAAGGAATGCCCATCAGCATTATCCTTTATTTACTTTAGCAGGCATTTATGCCCATTCTTCTTCACCTTTCAACTCCCAACGAAGCACAGATCTTCAACAAACTTCTTCCAGCTCTTCCTCTCTCCTGCCATCCCTTCCAATTCTTTCCATTTTTTACCTATCCTTTTAATATGAGCCTCCAGCTCTCTTCTCCAGGTATGTCTAGACCTTCCCTACTCCTCTTTAACTGCAGGTTCCAAAACAGTGCCTGTCTTGAAATGCTTCTGGTCGGTCTTCTCAATGTGTGTCCTATCCATCGCTAGCATCTCTTCCGTAGCTCTTTCTCCACTGGTATCTGTTTAGTTCTTTCTCTGAGTTTCTCGTTCATAATCTTGTCATACCATCTCAGTCCCTCTATTCTACGTAGACATCCATTTATGAAGATCTGCAGTTTTCTGATGGTATTTATGCCCATTATTTTACTTAATCTTCCATGTTGCCTGCACATAAACATGTATAAAGTATAAACTTTCTTACTGGTGCTTTTGTAGCAATTTGTATTAAATGATGAAGCTGCTTTCTTTGTTTGCTATTTTTATAATGGTTAATATTTTTATACAGTGGACCAGGACATGTACTTTAGTCTGACAACTATCCAATTTGATAGAACCTGCTGGGAGTAAACTTCCACTGGCATAGCTCTGCGGTGGTTAGGTACTCATGCCTTCAAACATAAGCAAAATTAACCCTTTCACTCTTCTCAGCTGATATACTGGCTCACAGTACATTTTAAGATGACACAAAAGCCAGACTCACCACATGTGAAATGAAATTCTTGAGGAAAGCGGGGAGGTGGGGTCCACCAGAAAAGATAGACTACGAACGAGGACATCGGAAGCAGAGTGGGCACAACTTCATGCACTGAATACACTAAAAGACAACAAATGCAGTGGTTTGGACATTTAATGAGAATGGAATACAACCAACCACCAATAACAGCATACAATAAAAATAGATCAGGTACTAGAGCCAAGGAAGACCAAGAAAAGATGGATAGACAATATCAAGACCACACTAAATAAACACGGATATAGCACATCAGGGGTGACTCATCTAGCCCTGGAACACAAATTAAAGTTCCCACCCCTACACTTAACGGCAATAGTGGACAACCAATTCCATCATTCACCTGGGGATAGACAATAAATAAAGCCATTATTTAATTAAGTATACATTGAAATATAAATGTGTCCAATGGTAAAAAGTAAATTACAGAATGAAAGGGTCAAGACAGCAGTAATGGGAGAACAAAATCACAAACCTAGGACTGATATTTGAAGCAAACAAGGTGACATGCACTCCATAAAAATAAAAAGATGATGGAATTGGTGACCTCCTCAGAACTGACCAATGCCATAACACTGTCTAGCTATGGACCTCAGGAAGACAAGGGAGATGCCAATGTCTGTCAGAACTGTTAAACTGAAAAGGATACGTGAAAATTATCACTGTAACATTTGCTCATACATATCGCCTGTGGTGTCAGGGACCTGCAGGAAGCAAAGAATAGTACCACTGCTACCACAATGCATGTCATGAGCCACAATGTAGGCCTGTGCTACCTTAGTAAATAAAAAGCAGACAGAAATTGGATGTGTGACCTATATACACAGTATGACAACATAAATGGTTCTTAGGCTCAGATCACATACAAATCACACAGAGTGGATGCCAGGTGGTCGATATGGAGCGTTCGAAGAAGAAGCTCATATATACATTTTATGAGCTCTTATACAGAATCACAAGAATATAAGTGACAAAGTATTGTTCAATAAACTTGTCATAACAGTAATAAAAATGCACAGAAAGCTTCATTTACCATTTTATTTTATGCTATTTAATTGCCAGTACTTAACACTCGATTATCATTTCTAACAGGTAAAAGTATCCAACTCAAGTGCTAAAAGTCTTGTCTACAATGTCCTGCTTGCTGGGCGAGATGCCTGCGATTTTACTGTACCGAGGGGAAGCTTGTTGTCTATTCCATCAAAATCCACAATTCTTCTTTCTCTAGAATTTAGAAGTCGATTTCTTCGGCCAGCAGAAGCTGTCCTGGTTTTGGTAGGAAAAAGACAAGGAGCTGTACTAGGGAATACACTAATTTTTAATCTGACAGCAGAAATTGATAACATTAAGCCAAGGGTGAGATGCTTTTTTTTTTGTAGAGATACACCTTTTGAAATAATTATGTTATTTATTTATGTTATTTTTTTCAAGTTTAAATTTAGTTCATTCTTTAATTTCTTAACTATCTAATTCTTCTTCTTCCTTATTGCTTCTTCAAACACTCCATATCGACCACTTGTTAACAACGCTTTGTGATTTGTATGTGATCTAAGCCTAAGAGTGATTGTATGTTGAGCCAGTTATATGACTACAAGTAGGCCAGCACATCTAATTTCTGCGATGCTTTTTCTTTACTAGGGTAGCTTTCCTAGGTCCTACATAAGTCACCTCTTGCGACATGCCTTGTAGGT
Source organism: Arion vulgaris (assembly GCA_020796225.1). Classification (NCBI taxonomy): domain Eukaryota; kingdom Metazoa; phylum Mollusca; class Gastropoda; order Stylommatophora; family Arionidae; genus Arion; species Arion vulgaris. The sequence goes on from CM036762.1 coordinate 8,612,492, forward strand.
CACAGTGGTACTATTCTTTGCTTTCCTTGCGGGCACCATCACCGCACAGGCATGTCTAAATCTAAATTTGAGCATTTGATACAGTAGACTACAGTTGTGGTGTGCTGGATTTGAGCCCCAACATACAACTTTCAAATCCCAGTGCAGTTGATTCTCTAGTCTACCCAGATTTTTTTTTCGATCCAGAAGCACTTGAGCTGAAAGCTCTTGGCTCGGTGTCATGGACATCGTAACCCTTCGGTTCGGTGCCACGAACACCGTAAATCTGGGAATCTGTGGCTTTTCTGCCAGTCCGCGAAATTGAACCCACACTCACAGAGAACTTGTCACCCATAGTCCACGCTACAAACACGCTGGGCTTTGTCTACCAGATAAAAATTAATACCCAGCCTTTCTGAGTTGCATTGTCCTTGACCTTTCTGAGTTAGGTCAAGATTTTGAATTGCCATTTGCACTACTGTATCTTCAGTTGACATTTTCTGTTAGTAGTAAGGGACTGAGAACATATTAGGTGTTCCTCGACGCACAGAGCATTGATTATATTCAGTTTTGCTGTAGAAAAAGAAGAATCTAAAACAGGTTTAATTTCTCAATTTCTGTTTAGTGTCAGTGCAGATTTTTTCATGGAATACTGAATTGTCTCAATCAAATATGATTAAATAAGAAAAACAAATGATAGAGCCATCAATTTACATTACTTGTTGTGCTTGTTAAATCAGTAAAAGTTCACTAAAGATGATTACATTATTTATTAAATTTCTAATTCCCTTTTGATGCACTTCTGGATAAGAAAAAAGGAACCTGTCATATTCGTGGTTCATGGTCAATACAGTGTTGGCCTGTATTTTTCATTGACGAATCAGGCAATCTCATGGGTGATGTGGTCAGCATCGCACGCTTTCTTTCCAGAAGCATGTCTGTACCAGTTGAGGCTAAAGTAGAAAACCTGAAGCCGTCGCATCGAAATTCCACTTGATTTGGTGTTGAACTCAGAACAGCCTAGAAGAGGATTCATAATTTCAAAACTGTCATAATCTTTCTCTGATAATTTAGAAATTTAAACACTTCTGTAAATTACATTCAGTTGTAATTTTATCAACTGGGGAGTCTCTGTAGCATTGAGGCTAGGGCTGTCGCCTCTCATGCCAAAGGTAACTGGTTTGCTCCACGGCCATCGTTAATAATGGCCTTCGCGCACCATTTTTCAAGATGGAGGGTGAGGTGGATTATTCAAACGTGTTTAGTAAACAAATGGACTCTTTAGTAAACATACGGACTCAAACAGACTTCTTTAGTAAACATAACAACAAAATAACGATGCCTAGTAAGTGCTGTGTACCAAAATGTAGATCAAATTATGATTGTAATTATATATGTATAATATAAGTTAATTTAACAAGTACCTTCTTCATTAAATATAACTGTTGTCAGTGTTATAAACATAACAACAAAATAACGATGCCTAGCTAGTAAGTAATGTGTACCAAAATGTAGATCAAATTACGATTATAATTATATGTGTATAATTTAACAATTACCTTCTTTAATAAACATAACAAAATAATGATACCTAGAAAGTGTTTGTGACCAAAATGTAGGCAAGGAACATATTCTATTGTATACTTGTTGAAAGCACCAGCTATAGGACTCAGTATTAAAATATATCAAGACATGTCTTTTACTGTTCACCTAAAGGAAGTTTCCATAGATAAGAGTTCCTTTAACTGGCTGTCAAATAGTGGGAAAATTGAGAGATGGTTTCATGGAGAACCTCTTGTCCATGCAAATCATGCAAAGATTTAGAAGAGCACCAACAGTTGACTATTACATGACAATGGCACATGATAATCTGGTTGAAGCAATTAGTTTATCATACACCACAACAAGCACTAGTTTTGTGCCAGAGAAAACACTCCAATTCCTCGCTGAGCAGTTGCATCTGGTCAGAACTCCAGATAACAGAAAATGGTATAGGAATAACGCTCAGTGTTTTGCATTTATGACATATTAAATTGAACTTGATCTGTCCTCATATCATCTGGATATGAAGATAAGTTCTTAGCCACGACAAACCATAAGGAGATTGTCATACAAATTGTAACTACCAGTTACATGAAATTCTCATTAGACAGTACTGTATATAATAAAGTTAGATAAAAGACAATACGTAGAAGATCTAGCAAGAGAAGCAGAGGTAGCTGCAGGAAAAGAAACCTTAGGGATCTTTACAATATCACTAGAAAGCTAGCAGGAAAATACAGACCATCAAATGGGTTGATCAAAAATAGTAGTGGGGAAACTATCACTAATGTTAGAGACCAAATGGAAAGATGGATGGAATACTTCAAGGAACTCCTGAACAGACCAGCACCTACAAACCCCCAGATATCCAACCGGCAGAAATTGACTTGGACATCAACTGTGAGAAACCATCCAAGGAGGAGATTAGTGAAGCCATTAAACTTTTAAAAGATGGAAAAGCGGCCGGTCCAGATGGTATTTCAGCGGAGGCGGTTAAAGCCAACATAAACACATCCACAGAAATACTGTATAAATTATTTAGCAGAATCTGGGAGACCGAAGAAATACCAGCAAACTGGAGAGAAGGATACCTGGTGAAGCTACCAAGAAAGGGACCTTCAGAAGTGTGAAAACTATAGGGAATAATGCTGTTGTCAGTACCTGGGAAAATACTAAGCATAGTCATCCTGGAGAGACTGAGAGATGCCATCGATATAAAGCTAAGAGATGAACAGGCAGGCTTCCGACCAAATAGATCCTGTGCTGACCAGATAGCCACATTAGTATAATAATAGAGCAAAGTATTGAATGGAAATTCCCACTTTATATCGGATTTGTTGATTATGAGAAGGCTTTTGACAGTATTGATAGGGAAACCCTTTGGAAATTAATGAGGCATTATGGAATCCACAGAAAATTATTAACCTAATAAAAGCAACATATACAGATATGAAATGGAGAGTTCTTCATGAAGGTAAACTAACAGATACTTTCGGAATAGAAACAGGAGTGTCAGGGATGTCTTCTATCACCTTTATTGTTCTTACTGACAATAGACTGGATTATGAAGACCACAGTAACTAACACCAGAAATGGAATCAATGGACTCTGACAGAGCAACTAGATGATCTGGACTTCGCTGATGATATAGCCCTTCTGTCACATACACGAAATCAGATGCAGGATAAGCTAAACACATTGAATCAAAGGTCCCAGCAACTAGGGCTGAACATTCATAAGGAAAGACAAAGATATTGAGAATTAACCAAACAAACGACAACTCGATCTCCTGGAAATCCCACTTCAAGAGGTAGAAGCATACACATATTTGGGCAGCAACGTAGACAAAGAAGGTGGAACAGATAGAGATGTTAAAATAAGAATACAGAAGGCAAGAGGAGCTTTCATTGCACTGGGAAACATTTGGAAGTCCAAAGAAATCAAATCTAGAACAAAAATTCGGATATTTAACTCTAATGTTAAAGCAGTTCTACTGTATGGGTCAGAAACATGGAGAACAACTAAAACAATAGCGCATAAATTGCAAACATTCATCAACTGGTGTCTGCGCAGAATAGAGGGAATAAGATGGTATGATAGGGTCACAAATGAGGAACTTATGGAGAGAACAAGACAGATTCCAGTGAACGAACAGGTTAAAAAAGACGCTGGCGCTGGATAGGACACACTTTGCGAAAACCGGAGGGAATATAACAAGAAGGGTCCTTGCCTGGAACCCGCAGGGACAGCGAAAGAAGGGGAGGCCGAGAAATACATGGAAACGAGATTTGGAGGCGGAGATCAACAATATAAAGAAGAGCTGGAGGAGCTGCAGGAGATAGCTAGAGATAGGAAGACTTGGCATGAGTTGGTTGAGGGCCTATGCCCAACCCGGGGTAAAAGGCAAAGAGAGAGTACTGTATATGTCTGCGGAACTCAAAAAAGAAAGGAGCAAAATTCAGTGGTAGATAAATATATTTGTGTAATACTGTTTAGTTTATGTGCTAATCAAGTTGTAGTGTTGTGAAAATTGATTGGCACAGCATTTTGTTTTCCTTGTTATCCTGTATCACTAGTGATCTCTTGGACATAATGTATCAAAAGTTGTCACATAGACTTGATCTCCTTCGACATAATGTAACAAAAGTTGGCATGTAGACTATTGATCTCCTTCAATATAATGTAACAAAAGTTGGCATATAGACTATTGATCTCCTTCGATATAATGTAACAAAAGTTGTCACATAGACTATTGACCTCCTTCGATATAATGTATCAAAAGTTGTCACATAGACTATTGATCTCCTTTGACATAATGTAACAAAAGTTGTCACATAGACTATTGATCTCCTTCAACATAATGTAACAAAAGTTGTCATATAGACTATGTAAGTACATTAGTAATCATATATAAATTACTCTAAGTATTCTGTATAAAATTAAACTAAAATAGTATGTGTGAGCAACAACTATAGCTACTCATCAGAAAACATCTTCTGTAATACACACATGCATCCAACAACAAGTTTCTAACATCTGCAAGATGTATTGTTTATATCGGCGTTTCCGAATAGTAACAGACAATAGTTAGTCTGTGAGAATACACCGCCTCAGCCTATGACGTTACATGGCAATATTGCCATCTGCGCTGAGGCATTATTTACAATGGCCGTGTTTGCTTCCTCATGTAGCCATTGGGGTATTTTTCCAGAGATCCTTAATCTCAGTGTAGGTAAGATCGAGTTCCAAGTCCTATCAGAGACAGATAATAAAATGTAGGTCCCGTGTTGAATTTAAGCACGTAAAAGAACCCTTTGCAGTTCAAAATCGAGAAGAACAGGCTGGAAAGCCGCTGCCCGGCAAAATTAATTAGAAAAGATTAAAAATAAAATTCCCACAAAATATCTCCACTCTCTTCAAAATTACATTGGGAACCCTCGCGTTGCTACAGAGTTTGTGCACTGCAGCTGAGATCTTTCTGTGTAAGAAAGAGATCGGAACACACATAGCTACTCACCGAAGTACAATGATGATGGTTCTATTAATCAATAAATCAGATTTTATCAGTGATATATATATGATTGTTATTTTCCTGTAGTGGAATGTCTGGCCAAATGGATTAGAGTGTAGGCTCCCATGCAGGAGACCTGGGTTTAATCCATGGTAAGGACAAGAAGTTTTTTCTATCGGGGACATATAGATAAATTCGAACCTGAACAGTTTCACATTGACTGCACTAGCCTTGTGGCCATTAAATTCCACAGGCACATGTTCCCCCTGTCTTCATCATTAATCCTCTCCGCTCCTCGTGGAGCATAGCGCCTCAACAGTTGTTCGCCACTCTTCTCGGTCTCTGGCTGTTCTTTTATGGTCTCCCAGGTCAATTGAGCACTCTTCAGCTCCTCAGTAAGACCTCGTCTCCAAGTCTACTTAGGGCGTCCTCTTTTCGTTTTCCCTGCGGGTTCCACTCGAGCACCTGTCTAGTGACACTCGACTGTGTCTTCCGCAAGGTATGGCCTATCCATCGCCATCTTCTCCTCTTGACCTGTGTCATCATAGGTTCCTGCCCTGTTCTTATCCACAGATCCGTGTTTATAACTCTATCATACCATCTCAATCTGAGAATCCGCCGCAAACATCCGTTGACAAAGGTCTGGATCTTATTTGTATTTGCCCTAGTGACTCGCCAAGTTTCCGAGCCATACAGCAACACCGACTTCACATTTGAGCTGAAAATCCTGAGCTTTGTTTTCGTGGAGATGGCAGCGGACTTCCACACCATGTGCAGGATCGCAAAGGCCAAGAAGGCAAAGAACACCCCATGTCTTACACCGTTCTAAAAAAAAACCAGTATTACAGGCAGTCACAATAGTTTTTATTTTAAAAATGTTCACCCGTCTGCCCAGCGTGTTCGTAGCCCTCTATCTAAAAAGACTATCCCTCTGTGTAAAAGTAAAAAAGTAAAGGAACCCTTTCATACCTCGTGGTATATAGGTCAATACAGTGTTAGGCCTGTATTTTCATTGACCATCGGCACACGATGGGTGATGTGGTCAGCATCATGCCGGCCACCTTTACTTTCCCAGAGCATGTCTGGTACCCAGTTAAGGCTGGGTCGACCTGAGAGCCACCGCGGTCGGGAAAAATTCCGTGCATTGCGGAGCTGAACCCAGACCACCAGCCTTGCGAAGCGAGTTCACTAACAACTACGCTACAGCGGCTCTCATCCCTCTGTGTGTGCGGGTTCAATTCCGCGGGATGACAGAAAAAGCCACAGATTCCCCAGATTTACGGTGTTCGTGGCACCGAACCGAAGGGTTACGGTGTCCACGGCACCGAGCCGAAGAGCTGAAAACTCAAGTGCTTCTGGATCGGCAAAAAAAAATAAAAAATTTTCAATGTTTAAAATTGTCCTGTCATTCTATGAAGACACTTGATTAAATGCCACTTTAAGCAGAGGAATTCTCAAATTTTTCAGTCCACTTTGAAGGTGGAGTCTCCATGCTATGAACTGGAACATGTTAAATTGGATGTTAAAAACCCTTTTGTGGAAGGTGGAGATTTCCGCATTGTTTTGATTGAATCTAAACTCAGCACCAATGAAATATCATCCTTAGTCCCTCAGATCAAAGAAAAGGAGAAAAAGGTAACAATTGTGATTTTAAATAGTTATTCATTGACCTCTTTGTCTCAGGAGACAATAGGTCTTGCGTCACGTACATAAAATGGGACAAATTCAGGAGAAGTGATGAAATCAGAAAAATGTCTGGTCAATCACTAGTAACAACTGTTATAATTGGGAGAACATGGAGATATGTTGGGCATACCTTGAGATGAAATGATCAAAGAATACCAAAGTAGGTATTGAAGTGGGATGCAAAGTGTTCAGTAAAGAGAGGATGCCCTATGGAGACCCTGAAATGAACTTTGCTGAGAGAGACAAGAGATCAGTCTCAATTCCGTGGAAGAGATTAAGCGAGTTGCTCAGGATAAAGCGCTATGGGGAAATTACATGCAGGCCCTATTGCGGTATGGAGAAATTACTTGCATACCGTATGTAACATACAACGGTATGAGAGAAATTATATATATATATAAGAGTTTGTGTGGGTCATTACCATCATACATCCAACGTAGTTAACATCATCGACTATGTCTTAGTCATTACTCACAAAGCAAGCACCCTTTGCATACCACCAGCAGCATTAGTAGCCTACAACATATATATATATATATCACTCGTGTGATGCTGGGACCCGCAAGGGAAGCAAAGAATAGCGTAAGAAACAGTAGCGCAAATGGCAATTCAAAATCTTGCTCCAACTCAGAAAAGTCAAGGATAATCCAACTCAGAAAGTCTGGGTATTCATTTTTAGCTGGGTAGATTAGGGATTCAACTACACTGGGATTTGAATGTTGTATGTTGGGAAAATAGTTGTAGCGTGACTACAACACACATCAACGAAGCGAAGTTTAACTGAAATTTACTCAGTAGTTTCTGAATACACACTACTGAAGTATATAAGCAACTATTATCTGCTTTGAACTAGTTAAACGGCTGCAAGATCCTATAAATAGAGATGTGAAAACGTCATTAAGGCCTATGGTCATACTGTGTTATTTACCCAGTATGTACTATTTGTAATTGCTACACACACTGCCTTGTGGAGAGGGCTCGAGAGTCAAAGGCTAGGGAGTAAACCCTGATAAAAAAAATCCCCACTGCCTTGTGGGTCAGCACGGTAATGCAGAGGCTAGAGGAGTAAACCTTGACCAAAAATCCGGAGGGAGGGACCTAAGGCAGTTGATGGTTAAGTTTGTATTCCTTGCCATCTTCTGGCATCTCCTGCAAACCCTGCTGGATTTCAAACGTATAGACTTTGTCTTTCCTTTGGAAAAAACAGTAGGGTAGAGAGGGGTTTGTGCAAAATGGGCAAGGCACATTCTCCATACACAGTCAGCAGGCCAAGTCTTTATAAAATATTGAAGTATATTGGTTGTCCCCAAAGTTGCTCCAATTGATTGTTTCCTTCCATGAGGGCATGAAAGCCAGCATACAGTTCGATGGCAGCGCATCTGATAGTTTTGAGGTTAAGAGTGGAGTCAAGCAGGGCTGTGTCCTTGCCCCACTCTCTTTGGTATCTTCTTCGCAGTCCTTTTGAACCACGCCTTAGGGACGCTGATGGTGATGTTTTCATCCGCACTAGATCTGATGGTTCACTGTTCAACTTGGCTCGCTTAAGAGCCAAGACAAAAACGACGGAAATACTTCTCAAGGACCTCCTGACGATGCTGCCTTAGTCGTCCACAGTGAGACCACACTGCAAAGTCTAATTAATAATTTGTCAAAGGCATGCGACCTCTTTTCTCTGACAATAAGTGTCTCCAAAACAGTTGTATTATGTCAGGAGGTAAGACATCAAACATCACTTTAAATGGCGACCATCTAACACCAGTGCAAAATTCTGCTATCTTGGGTCCACGGTCACTGCCAGCCTTTCTCTTGACGAAGAAATCAACGCTCGTATAAGGAGTGCCGCTACTACATTCGGCAAACTATCAAAGCGAGCGTGGGACAACAAAAATTGACATTGCAGACGAAGACTCAAATATATCGAGCCTGTGTAATTAGTTCTTTACTATATGGCTCAGAAACATGGACAGCCTACTCAAGACACGAGAGGAGACTTAACATCTTTCACCTTCGATGTCTCCGCAAGATTATGAACATCAGGTGGTACGACAAGATAACCAATACTGAAGTACTACAACGTGCAAATCTGCCTTCCATCATGGGCATGCTCAGCAGTAGACGACTAAGATGGTTGGGACATGTGAGAAGAATGGAAACTTATCGCATACCAAAACAAATGTTGTTCTGTGAACTTTCGGAGGAAGAGGCACCAGGGTAGACCACTGCTCAGATATAAAGATGTCTGCAAAACCTCAATGAAAAACTTTTCTATAGATCCCAGCACATGGGAGGGACTAGCTGATGACAGAGTTGTGTGGAAAGCCAAATTACGGAAGGGCGCAGAGTCTTTTGAGAAGAGACTTATATACGAGCTGAACAACAAGAGAGAAAAGCGAAAACTCAGAAGTTGTCACAGTAAAACACTTGCCTATTGACCGTCTGTAAAGATGAAAAGGGCCATACATACATGTTGGGGCTCAAATTCAGCACACCACAACTGTAGCCTATTGTATCAAATACTCAAATTTAGAATTAGATACACCTGTGTGGTGACGGTGCCCGCAAGGAAAGCAAAGAATAGTACCACTGCAACCTACAAGGCATGTCGTAAGAGGCGACTGCTGTAAGACCTAGGGAAGCTACCCTAGTAAATATGGTGGGGTCTCTTCCGCAGAAATGACATGCATCATGCCAAGAGCATTGTACAAAGTATGAACTATGTAGCTGCAGCAACAATTCTAGGGGCCTCTGAAAAAATGCACTCGTGAACAAAACGGTGCGGTTCAGACAATGAGTCATATGAAAACGTGCACTCGTGAACAGAACGGTGCGGGTCAGACAATGAGTCATATGAAAACGTGCACTCATGAACAGAACGGTGCGGTTCAGACAATGAGTCATATGAAAACATGTACTCGTGAACAGAACGGTGCGGGTCAGACAATGAGTCATATGAAAACGTGCACTCGTGAACAGAACGGTGCGGTTCAGACAATGAGTCATATATGAAAACATGCACTCGTGAACAGAACGGTGCGGTTCAGACGAGTCATATGAAAAATTTAATGTAATAGTTTAATTTTACTAGATCATATGCCATCTTGACCCACATCCTGAATCATCTAAACCAGTGTTTCCCAAACTGGGGTCAGCGGACCGCCAGGGTCTGCGAGGTACTCACATGGGATCCTCAAGCGCTTGAAGAAATATTATTATCTCTGACATTTCAAACAGAAAAATTAATTTTAAAAATATGTTTAAAAATAATGGTAAACTAGTTCTGCTGTGAAATCAAAGGACCCGGACTAGACCAGAGTCTAAATGTCTGACATGACAAAATGAAAGATCGTTTGAAGTTTCCAGCAGTCTGAGAAATAAGAGCCAGCTTGACTATTGATGTGGTGTAATAATAACTCCATTACTAGAAGATTTTCATCTATAGAAAATTTTGGGTGTCTGCGGCAGCAAAGTATATTTGAAAGGAGTCCACGGTAATGTAAAGTTTGGGAACCGCTGATCTAAACGCTTAGTTGCAATTATTTACCAAATCATACATCGTTCTAATGATGAATGATTGAGGAAACCCCTGGACAGCATCACAAGACAGGCTCTCCGATGGAACCCCAGGGCAATAGAAGTAAGGGAAGACTCAGAACACCTGGAGACGGGAGTTAGAGATGGAATGCAAAAAAACGGGGGGAGAGTGGCGAGATCTGGAAAAGATGGCCTTGGATAGGCGGGCTTGGAAGGCCTTGGTTGCGGACCTATGCTTCCCTAGGGTGAAGGGTGAAGAAGAAGACATCATTCTAATATTGATGTGACTAGAGTTGATTAGAATTTTTGCTTTATTAATAATAATAATAATACAACTTCCTATTAAAGAGGACTCAATCAAAGACCACCATCTTAAAGAAAAAGATGGATTCTCAAACTGATGTTATTCCCATGAACAGAATACTGGAGCACCAAGAGTCAATGGCTCTTAAAAATTGTAAGTCTCCTACAAATATCCATAATATTTATGAAGATAATACAGTGTTTAAATCTTTGCTAATATTATTCATCATCATCAGGTGCCGTCTCCACATCAAAGGTTGGCTGCAATGAATCTCCAGCATCCTCTGTCTTTCGCCTTGGTGTTGCACACTGCCAGACTGTAACCTGTCCATTTCTTAAAGTTTCCTCCCACTTATCTCTCGGTCTTCCTCTTGCTCTTCCTCCCTCAACTTTCCCTCTAGTAAATGTTTTATCATGGTGTTATATCTTTTATGTGCCCAAAATACTTTACTTGTCTGAATTTTATTTCTCTTAATAATTGTTTCTTCATGCCTAGTTTTCCTAAAACTTGTTTATTTGTCTGTTTTTCTGTCCATGAAACTCTGCCTATTCTTCTATATATCCACATCTCAAATGCATCAATTCTGTCTTCTAATTGCTTGTTCACTGTCCATGTTTCCGAGCCATACATTAATATAGGATATATATAGCATTTCGCCTGTGTGCTGCCGGGCTCGCAAGGGAGCAAAGAGTAGCAGCACTGCGACCTACAAGGCATGTCGTAAGAGGCGGCTAAGGTGGGGTTTGGCGTAGGGCTGGCTACCCTATCCAGTAGAAAATTTTAGCCACAAAATCCAACCAACCATGAACAAGTCACATAAAAATAAAATAAAAACTGTGCCAACCAAGAGGAAAGGAAGCTCTTCTAGAAGAGGTATGAAGCGATGCAGAGAAAGCCGCAAGGAGTCTACACCGCAGATTATCTTCCTTTCACCTAGGAAAAGCTCCAGAATTGGCACCTGGAATGTTAGAAGTATGTATCAAATGGGAAAGACAGCACAGGTTGTAAATGAGATGAAATTTCACGGGATTGGCATCTTGGGATTATGTGAAACTAGGTGGAATGGTGCAGGCAAACAACGTCTAAACACAGGAGAAACAATGCTGTTCTCAGGCCATATGGAAGAAAATGTCCTCCATAGTGAAGGAGTGGCTTTAATGCTATCTAAAGAAGCGGAGAAGGCACTAATAAAATGGGAAGCAGTGAGTCCTAGGATAATCACAGCAACATTCAGAACCACCAAAAGAAAGTATTCTTGAATGTGACCCAGTGTTATGCACCTACCAATGATAAAGAGGAAAAAGTAAAAGAGGAATTTTACATAAAACTTCAAAATACTATAGGTAATCAGAGAAATGGGAACATCAAAATTTTGATGGGTGACCTCAATGCCAAAATAGGTTCGGACAACATAGGCTACGAGGAGATCATGGGGAAACACGGACTAGGAATAATGAACGAAAATGGAGAACTATTCACTAATTTCTGTGCAGCGAATCAATACGTCATAGGTGGAAGTGTCTTTCCACATAAAAGAATACATAAAGCAACCTGGGTATCACCAGATCACAGAACAGAAAATCAAATTGACCACATATGCATAAACAAGAAATTCAGGTCATCTCTACAAGATGTAAGGGTCCTAAGGGGGCAGATGTAGATTCGGATCACCACTTGCTGATAAGTAAAATTAAACTGAAGCTTAAGCGATACATAACATCCCATGAACATAGACACCAATATAATGTAGGATACCTCAGAAGTCAAGAAACAAAGGAACAGTTCACGGTCACAGTCTCTAATAAGTATGAGGTGTTGCGGCAATTAGAAGATGAGGGGAGTGGAAGAATGCTGGCAGCAAGCCAAAAATATTTGGAATGAAACATGCACAGAGGTATTAGGAAAGAAGGAGCGGAATCATAAGGCATGGATAACTCCAGAAACTCTCAAGGAAATAGAAGAAAGGAAAAGAGGAAAGCAGATTTAAATAATAGCAAACTAGAACTGCCAAAGCCATAGCCCAGGAAAAGTACACAGAAGCTAGCAAGAAAGTGAAGAAACAAATAAAGTTAGATAAAAGACAATACGTAGAAGATCTAGCAAGAGAAGCAGAGGTAGCTGCAGGAAAAGGAAACCTTAGGGATCTTTACAATATCACTAGAAAGCTAGCAGGAAAATACAGACCATCAAATGGGTTGATCAAAATAGTAGTGGGAAACTATCACTAATGTTAGAGACCAAATGGAAAGATGGATGGAATACTTCAAGGAACTCCTGAACAGACCAGCACCTACAAACCCCCAGATATCCAACCGGCAGAAATTGACTTGGACATCAACTGTGAGAAACCATCCAAGGAGGAGATTAGTAAAGCCATTAAACTTTTAAAAGATGGAAAAGCGGCCCGTCCAGATGGTATTCCAGCGGAGGCGGTTAAAGCCAACATAAACACATCCACAGAAATACTGTATAAATTATTTAGCAGAATCTGGGAGACCGAAGAAATACCAGCAAACTGGAGAGAAGGATACCTGGTGAAGCTACCAAAGAAAGGGGACCTTCAGAAGTGTGAAAACTACAGGGGAATAATGCTGTTGTCAGTACCTGGAAAATACTAAGCAGAGTCATCCTGGAGAGACTGAGAGATGCCATCGATATAAAGCTAAGAGATGAACAGGCAGGCTTCCGACCAAATAGATCCTGTGCTGACCAGATAGCCACATTACGTATAATAATAGAGCAAAGTATTGAATGGAAATCCCCACTTTATATCGGATTTGTTGATTATGAGAAGGCTTTTGACAGTATTGATAGGGAAACCCTTTGGAAATTAATGAGGCATTATGGAATCCCACAGAAAATTATTAACCTAATAAAAGCAACATATACAGATATGAAATGTAGAGTTCTTCATGAAGGTAAACTAACAGATACTTTCTGAATAGAAACAGGAGTGCGTCAGGGATGTCTTCTATCACCTTTGTTGTTCTTACTGACAATAGACTGGATTATGAAGACCACAGTAACTAACACCAGAAATGGAATCCAATGGACTCTGACAGAGCAACTAGATGATCTGGACTTCGCTGATGATATAGCCCTTCTGTCACATACACGAAATCAGATGCAGGATAAGCTAAACACATTGAATCAAAGGTCCCAGCAACTAGGGCTGAACATTCATAAGGGAAAGACAAAGATATTGAGAATTAACCAAACAAACGACAACTCGATCTCCCTGGGGAAATCCCACTTCAAGAGGTAGAATCATACACATATTTGGGCAGCAACGTAGACAAAGAGGGTGGAACAGATAGAGATGTTAAAATAAGAATACAGAAGGCAAGAGGAGCTTTCATTGCACTGGGAAACATTTGGAAGTCCAAAGAAATCAAATCTAGAACAAAAATTCAGATATTTAACTCTAATGTTAAAGCAGTTCTACTGTATGGGTCAGAAACATGGAGAACAACTAAAACAATAGCGCATAAATTGCAAACATTCATCAACTGGTGTCTTTGCAGAATAGAGGGAATAAGATGGTATGATAGGGTCACAAATGAGGAACTTATGGAGAGAACAAGACAGATTCCAGTGAACGAACAGGTTAAAAAAGACGCTGGCGCTGGATAGGACACACTTTGCGAAAACCGGAGGGAATATAACAAGAAGGGTCCTTGCCTGGAACCCAGCAGGGACAGCGAAAGAAGGGAGGCCGAGAAATACATGGAGACGAGATTTGGAGGCGGAGATCAACAATATAAAGAAGAGCTGGAGGGAGCTGCAGGAGATAGCTAGAGATAGGAAGACTTGGCATGAGTTGGTTGAGGGCCTATGCCCAACCCGGGTAAAAGGCAAAGAGAGAGATATATAGCATTTGATCATTCTCATTCTTAGCCTGTTTGTGATTTGTTTGGATGTCAGTAACTTTCTCATACTATTGAAATTATCCTTGGCCATTTCTATTCTCTTTTTAATTTCTGTTATACATCTGCCATCATCTGTTATCATCTGACCGAGATATGAGAAGCTTTTTACTTGGTGTAATAATTCTCCATGTATTTTTATATTCATTTTAGGTTTTTCCATTTCCTTTTTGATTACCACAGTTGTTTTCTGTATGTTAATGTCTAATCCATATTTCTTGCTAATATTATTAAAGAATAAATATAATTTGGTGTTAGATTTACTGTTGTAATTTCTTTTTAATTACTTTTCCTCTGCACCAATATGTTGCCGGGGCATGCAAGGGGAGCAAAGAATAGTAACATTGCAATCTACAAGTCATTTCATAAAAGGCAACAGAGGTAGAGCCACAGGGAAGCTACCTTAGTAAATAAAAAGCGCAGCAGAAATCAGATATGCTGACCTTCTTGTAGGTGCATAACTGGCACAACGTACAATCACTCTTAAGCTCAAATCATATACAAATCACAAAGAGTGGTTTAACAAGTGGTCTATATGGAGCGTTCGAAGAAGAACTTTTCCTCTGAAGTATAGTAGACTCGCCTTACCTTCATGTCCGTGGTAATTCAACTTTGTTTGTCTCCTTATAGTCATGGTCATCTCATCTCTATACATTTTTGGTATTATACTATATTTCTTTCTCCTACAGTGGTTCTCTTTGCTGAAGTTGTCTAGATTTGTTTATCTTGCAATTTTAAGATCGTTAGTTTAGTTTCACATTGCATTGTTTGGTTTACAGATGAATTTTTTTCTTAACATCACTAGGATTGTTGCTGTAACTACAAAATTCATGCTTTGTAAAATAATCTCCACAGGTGGCATCTGTAAAGAGAGACTGAACCAAATGGGAAAAACTTTATGCAAGGAAGTTGTTCCTTCACCTTTAGGCATATCTTCATCTTTTATTTCTTATAACGATTATTACTAATTGTTGACCAGAAATTTATTTGATTTCATCACCTCTCCAAATTTGTTCCATTGTATGCACAATATTTTACTCAGACATCTATCTACACATCATCTTCATCAAATAGCTTGTCCTGAGCAGAACTTTGCCACCTTAAGTCTTTCAGAATTTCTTTCTCTAGTAGGCCAGATGTCTCACCTCTGCAGCCGTCATGCTCAAACTATCAGTTACATCTTGAATCCATCTTCTCCTTGGTCTTCCTCTTCTCCTCATTGCCGGTATGCCTCCTTCCATGATGGTCTTCTCCAGTCCTTCATGTCTTTTATATGTCCAAAATACTTCAATTTTCTCATTCTTATTTGCAGCATCCGCCAGTTTTCATATGCATTCAACTTACTGAGAGAACAGGTTGTCCGGGATAGAGCGTTATGGAGAAATTGCTTGCAAGCCCTATGTAACATATAACAGTACCAGAGGAATATTATAATAATAATAATGTTTACATTAGCAGAAAGCATTGCATGCAGGTATGGTTGAAGGCCCTGTTTTATCAAAACTTATACTGGCCTAAAGAAACAACACTCAACAGAAAACTACACAGACCTCTGTGTGAGCTACAGAAGACAGTGAAGTTTATACAAGAGACAACATTGAATATATAGACAATATTTCAAGTGATGAAAGGAAGGAAGGAAGGATCACAACTTATTCTCCAGTAAGATTCACACAGAAAATTGAAAATTATTTATTTTTATGAAGGAGTTGGCAGAGACAGAAAAGAATTGAAAACAGATGATAGTATTTAATTACCAATGGCTTGTTTTCTCATTTCAGCACAAATACCAACGTTTCAAGCTTTTCACGCCCGACAGAAAATAATACATTTGGATGCCATGGAGAATAGTGAAATTGAGGTGGACTTTCTCCCATTCCATGTTGGAGAGCGCCAGTGCTCTATCATATTGTCAAATGAAAACATTGGAGAGGTCCTTTATTCTATTGAAACTAGATCCTTAGATCCTCTACCATCATACCTTCCTTATGTACCTTGCAAGAACAGTGTCCGCATAAGCAGTGCTGCAGCAGGTAGTATGGCATTCTGAACATTTACTTTGCACTGTAATTTTATTTTCTGAAATATGATTGAAATCATGCAGTCAAACAATATTAACTGATTAGCATAAGCTGTCGCTTTAAAGATCCACAAAGCTTATCGCAGGAACGTATCATCGTTTTAAAGATTCAACATATTTTGTTGCTTTTCTATTACTTTCCGTTCCTATTCAACTTTTATATTAACTGAAAACTAGTTAAAAGGGAAGTGTAAACAATAGCGAATACATATCACTGTGGCATATGCTAGAAATAGAAATGAAACAGAGTTTACCATTCAGTCTAGTGAAAAAAATGTCCTATGAACAAAAAAACTTGAGATTTTTCATGTATGGTCATGATGCTAGTTTGTAAACAGTTAATAACAATGCATCTATTCACAATTTTCTTAATGTTTATGTATTGATAAATGGATTACCAATATAAAGAGAGCAGTCAGACTTGTTTATTCAACCTATTGTTCATCAGTAAGTCAGATTTTTGTTCTCCCAATTTCAATTTTTATTTTTAATGAATGCTAATACGTTTCCTATATTCACAAAATAGATGAGACTGCAGTAAAACTATTTGATTGGCAAAACACGTAATCACAAAGTACTGTAGTTTTACAAATTACAAAAACAATGACAAAATACAGCAACGTTTCGACCAACAAGGCCTTTATCACAAACGACCAACAGGAGTGACAAATTTAAAAAACAAATGGACGACTAAATACAAACGTTTCTAATGAAAATCTGGGAATAAAACGAATAACGAAATAAATGTAACACAAAAACACACATAAAAACTAGAAATAGAACGGAAGAGAAACAATGAAAAATCGAGTAAATATATGACTTGAATACATGCAACATATACCCATATAGATTACAAGGCAAGGGAAGAGAAAGTACTAAGAAGCGTAGGAATGTAATACGTTGAGTCCACATGGTCGCAAGGTACCATACAAAGAAATCAACCGATTCTAATTCATCCATTTGTCTTCAATTTGATATATAATAAGTCATATTGTAAATCATATTTATAAACATATTTTAGTTTTGCTAAGCTACGAGTGCAATTATTTTAGAACCTAAAAAGTAATTCGTCCAGAGGCCAAAAAAACTCTAGTGAATCAGTTAAAATGCAAACGGTCAGCCAATATTGAAATGATGCAGTCAAATAATATTGAAATAAACTAAATTATCCCATAGCATTTGTAAATATCTGAGGTACAAATGAGATAATAGGAAACCTTATATATAGCATTGCAGCGGCACTTGCCATAATTCATTATATTTTATTAAGTTTCTAGAAGCATGTATAATTTTCCATTATTGCATGGAGAACATAATACATTTGTAAAACTATCTCATCTAAACTACAGACCTTTACCAGTAGATGTCTCTATCACATATTTCATATCTAAACATTCTAAAGCCGAAGGATTGTTTTCATTCCACCGTGTTTTACCCTATATGGATCTGTCCCTCTCAACAGAAGTGGCATGCTATCTGCCCAGAGTATTGCACAAAGCATGAACTCTGTAGCTCTGACAACAATCCTAGAGGTCTCTGAAAAAAAATGCACTTATGAACAGAACAAAATTGTCCGGATTCAAACTCATGACCTTCGAAATGCAAGGTAAAGGCATAACCACTTATGCACGGAGACCTCTGCTATATTTCATATCATAGGACCATATGATGATCACAAAAATGAACGTAAAGAGTTATTTATTTTTAGGAAAAACTTGAAACATTATGGAAAACCATAGATAATTATGCTTTCATCAAAGTAGTGACACACACTCAAACTCATAAAGCAAAGTTTGAAATGTTGAATATTTATCTGTAAATGCTCAGCATAGCAGCAACCAAAGCTAAGTTTATGAAGTAGTGAAGCAAAGGTAACAATAACTACAGGTCAGTAGAAGAAAATCGGACAACAAACAATACATTTTGAAATTAATTAGAGGAAGTTCAGATAAATATTATACACCACCAGGAAACAGCTTGAAAATGAATGTAACTCACAGCATAAGAGAAAATGGAAACTGTAGAAGCAAGATGACCCAAGATGAATCAGCAGAGATGAATGTTGCTGCTCAATGTTATAAAATGAAAAGACAATACTAAGTCTAGGACTAAGCATAGGAACTCTAGATACTAAGTATAGGAACAGGAAGTACTAAGTAACTAAAAACCAAGATATAAAATATAATTACATTTTTAAATGACACAAACATGAAATATTGTAATAATATGTTAAAATTATGCATTCCACAGGATATGGGTCAGGTAAAAATGAGAATATAATCTACTGGAGATGTGAGACAGGAGCTGTGCTGAGAGAAACCTTGCACATCCTAATGAGAAACTTAGCCAAGGAGAGGGCTCTAATTGTTGCTGCACATCAGGCATGTTTTGCTGTCCTTAGATGTCACCATAATTTTTGCTTTGCATTGGTGTGGTATTTTCACTTTGAAAAAATGAGTGTAAAACAGTATTTTGCTATGCATGTAAATCGTGAACACCAATGTTAGGTTTGAGGAACTAAAAAAACGTAGAAAGAAAATACAATGAAATTCAGTCACATTAAAATCAAGTGTTTACCTGGCATAGCTTGCAAAAAATGTGATTGATTGATAAAATGTGGAGCAAACTCACTGGCCTAACAAAACAACACTCGACATAAAACTACACAGAATTCTGTGTGAGCTACAAAAGATAGTGAAGTTTATAAAGAGACAATGTTGAGTATATAGAAAATATTTCAAGCGAAGGAAAGAAAGGAAACCAGGATAAAATGTGGTTGCATAGAATCCTGATGCAGAAATTACCTCACTAATAGTGGGAAACATAATGAAATCTCCATGGCATCAGAGTTTACGTTATGTTATGCAATTGACAAGGCACATTGGACATTCCCATGCGTGCTATGTCCTCTGTTGCAGCAGCCATCCCAAAGTCCACTTGCTCACCTTACCCATGAGAAGTTGATTAGTATATCTTCTTTCTCTTCTACAAAGATGACATGGACTGACATGTCCAAACTTAACTCCTAATTCTCGCAATCGTTTCAGTGTCTGAGACTTGTCCATATCACATAAATGAACTCATACCACAGTGATATCAACTCTTTTCATACTTCTGCCAGCTTGAGTCAAAGCATCAAAAATTGATCAGAGGTTATTTGTTGAATTGAAAAGATGATGATCCTTGTATCACTAACAAACCAATGTGAATTGCTAGATTTTCTGGAAGATAGTGTAGTAAAATTGTACCTTCATCTCTTTTAGCAAATGAGCACAATTGAGTTACAGCGTCGACAAATAACAGGAACTATCATGAGCTGCAGTGTCATGGCAAAAACTTTGAAAGACTGTCAAAACCAACTGCTGCAGTTTCATTACACAGGTGAGAATTTTTCTGATTCCCATCACCTTGTCAGATTTTGTGAATTTAAATCATTGTCACATATTTTGTGTGGAGTCACATTATTGTTGCAAATGTTATGGTCAAGGATTGGCTTTATTCTTCTTCTTTTCTTTTTCTAATCTTGTTTTGCCTCACAGCTTCAGGATAAAGAAATTTATGCACAGGCTTTGGTACAAGAACAAATACTTTCATTAGACAAGAATTTAGCATTGAAGATGGTTGATTATTGAAATAGATTGGACAAGGAAACGTTCAGTATTTTCATCATATAAAGCATTATAACAATAGTAATAATAATAAAATCTCTTGTACCATTATATGCTACATAGGACCTGCAAGTAATTTCTCCATACCCTCTATCCTGGGCAACTCGCTCAATCTCCTCCATGGAACTGAGACCAATTTTCTTGCCTCTCTCAGCAGTTTGTTTCAGAGTCTCCTTAAGTCGCCTCTCTTTCTTGAACCCTTTGCATCCCACTTCAATACCTGCTTTGATATTCGTTGATCATTTCTCCTCAAGGTGTGTCCAACATATCTCCATCTTCTCTTTCTTATGACAGTTGTCACTAGTGGTTGACCAGACATTTCTATGATTTCATCACTTCTGATTTCATTCCATTTTATATTCATTATTTTTCGCAAACATCTATTTTCAAATGCATTCAACTTGCTTTCTATATCTTTAGTCATTTTCCAACTCTCGCTGGCATATGTTAGATTGATACATTTGAGTTGAACTTAATTTAGTTTAATTATATAATGCATCCATATTTTATTTAGACTTTTAAAAGCTGATGTTGCTTTGCCAATTCGTATCATAATTTCTTTTTAAACATTTCCTGTGCAATCAAATTGCTACCTAAATAGGTGAACTGCTCTGTTATTTTATCATTTTAGATTCCAGTGTGATATCTGCATTACTTGCCATAGGTGTCTTTATTATATTTTTTTTTCATAGCTTATCTGCAGTCCAACTTTTGATGCTATAGATGACAAGTTGTCTGTTTTTCTTTGCATATCTTGGTTGTTTCTACTTAACAAGGCAATATCATCTGCAAAGCATTATGAAAGATTGGAAAAGACAATCATTTAATGGTATATGCTGGAAAAGAGAAAGAGGTGAAGGTTAAAGGGAAGATGGATGCAAGATGTAAAAATCAAATTACAAATGGTTGCATCAAATATGGGACTCCTTCCATGTGATAGAGAAGTATTTAGGAAAGCTGTCATATTAGCAAAGTTGTCATAGGGACAAAGTTCCATATGAACATGCACCTGAAGGAATGATAATAAATACCTCTGAAGTCAGAGAAGGCACGCCTATATGGTGGGGGGGACACAGATAATAAGGAAAGCATGCCTTCACGCAAAAATCAGTCAAAAGCACCATACCAGACACACTGACTACGCCTGAATTCATAGCGGAACAAAGCGAAGAAGAATGAATGATAATCAGTATGTAGTTTGTAGAACACACTGAAACAGTTTATTTTCACTTCTTTTCTTATTTATTTTCTGTATTTCTTGCTATCTTTCTTGCTTATTTATTTTCTGTATTTCTATGTTGTTCTTTCAATCTTGCATACTGATTTTTTTCTTTGCATCCTTTTTCTTTCATATTCTTTTGTAATTGAATTATCTTGCCCTGGTCATACTTTGTTTTAACCTTTCCCTTCTGTTTACCTTTTAAAAAAAATGTATTTTTTTACATTACCTCTGAACGCATTCATGATGCATTGTATACCGAATTAGCCAATATACTGGCTTTGCATGATCTTAAAATTTACATGGAGCCAGTGTCTCGACTCAGAAGGGTGTATAGGTTAACAAGTTTGAAATCCTTTTTCTGTATGTTGAACTGTAACATTTTCAAATGCTTTGTTCAGTAACAGCCAAAATAAAGGTGTATCATTTGAGTTATCGCTAATACACAATTAAAATGACTATATGCATGTTATCAATGTTCTATTCAAATGATAGCGAAACACGTACAAACAAGTTTTACTGCAGTCTTCCCTATTTCGATATTGAATGATACACCTTTATTTTGCTTGTTACGAACAAAGCATTTGAAAAGGTTACAGTTATCGCTAATACACAATTAAAATGACTATATGCATGTTATCAATGTTCTATTCAGGCTATGGGCCCTGTAGCAGATGTGTACAGAGTACAGGTGGACTCTGAGTACTTCCAGGTTCCGGACATGCTTGTCATGTTAAGTCGAGACCCTAGTAGTAAATGTATGCCACAAGATACCACCATTCCTACAGGTATTTTAGCAAGGTCTCATAACTTACTGTCATCACTCAGGAGTTTGAAGCAGTAAAGAGCTTATTTTTCTTCTTTTTTTCTTTATTTGCTTTTTTTTTGTCTTCTCATTGTCATACATTTTTCCTATCTTTCTTTAAAGATTTCAAACCATGCCATCATATTTTATATTGACATTTGAAGAGAGGCCAATCTTGAATGGCTGTCGCACATGTGTGTTGTCAGATCCCTCAAGGGGAGCAAAGTATAGTAACACTGCGACCTACAAAGAATGTCGTAAGAGGCGACTATGGTAGGACGCCTAGGGATGCTACCCTAGTAAATAAAAAGTGTAGCAGAAATCGGATGTGTAGGTGCATAACTAGCATAACATACAATCACTCTTAGGTTCAGATCACATACAAATTACAGAGTGATCGATATGGAGCGTCAAGAAGAAGAAGAATGGCCAAGGCATAGGATGTTATTATACTGGTCTGTTCTCTAGATGAGCTGAAGCATTGGGAAGAATGGATGCATGTATTAGAGGATATCATGGATTACACCAAGCTTGTCAGTACACTTAGATGCTGCTGTAGGAAAAGGGCCCCTGGCGTTGCCAATGCAAAGATTTTGGCACTCTTGGATCAGCACTCTCATCCAGGTGATATCATTATTTACACTGATGGTTGGCAAATGCGGCACCCTATCAGCGTGGGCTTATTCAGCACAGTGAAACGGAAGCACACTCAATGAGGACTGTGGTCACCAAGCGGTTACGAGACCCAAATTTGGGGTGTAAAAATAGAACCACTGTTACCTGCCACACATGTTGTAAGAGGCGACTAAGGAGGTTTGGCTGAAATCGGATGCATGTGTCCTAAACGTGTAGAAGTCTATGCGTTTAGGGGCCTACCAAACCAATGCGCAACGTGTACATGTTCTTGGCAGAGATCAAACATATCACAACTTGATTAAAATTGGTTATAAAGAACGAACGCAAAGAAGAAGGACTGTGGTGCCTTCAAGACAACAACATTGAGCACGACTATGGAGATCACAGCTGCCTCTAGGTCTCTCTTGTGGGTGGCTGAGCAACAGGTAACTCATATGATTATCATTTCAGACTTGATTAATATATTTCAAAGGATTGAATCTGGAAGTCTGTACATGGAATGGAGAACTGGCATTCACAGGTCACATCTCAAGAAAATGACTTGGTAGTACACATGTGGACATGCTGGAATGCAGAGCAGTGAACTGACTAACTTTCTTGCAAACAATGCCCTGACTCAAGCTGACAGAAGTATGGACAAAGCAAATGTCACCAATGTGATCTGCATGTCCATTTATGTTCTATGGGCAAGCCTCAGACACTGAACTGATTGCGAGAATAAGGAGTTACTTTGGAAATGTCAGACAGTGTCGTCTTTGTGGTAGAGAGAGAAAATATGTAAATCACCTTCTTATGGGTATGTTGAGAAAGTGGACTTTGAGGTGGTTGCTGCAGCGGAGGATGGTGCATGTATGGGAATGCCCAATGTGCCATGACATTGATCAACTAACATAACATATTTTATCTTGTATTATTTGACAGACACAAGTCTTTTGGTTGAAACATTTAATTTCATTGTTTGCATACTTTGTAAGACAACTTTATTTCATGCTCTGATCTTATGACGGTATATGTAAGGTTCAGTAATACCGTAGACATTCATTGTGAAACATTGAAATCATTTTTTTTTTGCAGCTGTGAACATACAAGATGGTGTTGCTGAGTTGATTGTGCAATTTAGGGCCAAAGATCCAGGACAGTACAATGCCACAATCACACTAACTGCTATTGATGATGTGCGTATATACCGCATTGAGTGCACAGTGTCTCCTCAAGGCAGTACCCCAGAGCTGGAGTTTCATTCTCCTGTCTTCCAAGCATTAACACAGTCAATACCTGTAGTAAGTAAATGTTGCCATGACAACTGATTAGTCTATTCCACATTCAATACAGATATTGTTCATAAAGATCACAAAATCAACATTTAAGATAAAATAATACCACTACTGCATCATACTGAATGTGTCCAAAATGCTTGAAGTGTGTATAGCTACTTCTCAGCTCACTACTCATGCACAAACATATCCTGCAACTTACATACTTTTTTCTAGCCACATTAATATTGGCTACATTTTAAGATATTGTATCACATCAAAGATTATTCCAAGGTTACATTTTAAGTTTTAAGAAAGTTAATAAGTAAAATATTTAGGTCAAATTATGTATTTATTGCCAAATACTTCGAAAATTTAATTTCAGATTTTGTTATTGAATTTGGGGTTTGTATAAATTGTTTGATTGAACTAGAGAATGGAAAAACAAATATGTACTTTTGAATAAAAGTGTTACAGAAGAATTATGTGTATATTATGGACAGAGAAGAGAACAAATAGATATGTTCAGAACGAACTTAAAATGAAGAAAACTGGCTGATGCTACAAATGAGAAAATTGAAGTATTTAAAAAATATAAAATAAACAAAGGGTTGAAGAAGACCATTATGGAAGAACACATCTCTGCAAAGAGGAGAAGAGGAAGACCACAAATAAGATAAATTAAGGATGTAACATGATTTAAACATGACGGCTGCAAAAGTGGGACATCTGGCCTATGAGATAAGAAATTTAGGAGGACTGTTAGGGTGGCAAAGTTATGTGCAGTGCAAGCTATCTGATGATGGTAATCGTTTCATTAATGGATGTAATGAGACAAAGTTGTTTGTCAAGAAAAGCTACTGGAAGAAGGGGAAAACTGATAATCCAGACCACCAGAAAAATTGTGTATATTACAACTTAATGTTACAAGCTGAATAGAAAATAATAATATCTATGTGAGAAGTGGTTTAGATTTAACAATCAGCTGAGCTTTCTAAAATAAGAGCTATAACCACATATGTCTTTCTTAACTCTTTCCACGCTTTAAGCAGCACACTGCGCCACGGCAGAAGTCTGTTGCACGCTATTAGCCGCACACTGCGCCATAGAGTTGTTTCAATTATAAGAAGTCTTTCTAATTTTACTTCTACTATTTTACTTATACTACTTTTCAACCTTGTTATTCTATTAGGTTGTCCAGTTTTCTTCAATTTAGTATATAATAATATATATATGTTTATTTATTGACAAGTAGTTGGGATGGTTTTTTGTTTTCAATTTTTTTTACCTTCCTTGAATTAACTGCTTAAAAATTGAGGAAATAATTGCATGTGGAAAGAGTTAATACATTGATCTTACAACACTGGAAATCAGGTCAGGGTCTCTGAACATATGCACAAACATTGCTGCCTGACACAGGAAGTGATAGGGCAAACTTGTACTCCTTCAAAGATCAAAACAGAAACTGTAACAGTAGGTCATAAAATTCTAGAACAAAACTAGATATTTTCACTTTGACTTTACATAAAATATTTCATCGCCCTAATTTATGCAAAGTCAAATGTGAAAGTGTGACAGTTATGAGTTCATCTGTGGAGTATGACAACTGCATTTAACTATCAATATTTATAGTTTATGAGAGTCTCTATAGTGATGTGGTTAAGATGTTTGCCTGTAATTCTGAAGGGTTGTGGGTTCCAATCCAGACCAAATCACATGTGCAATTTTTTTCATGATATCCCTAATATTGTTGGTGGAGCTACGGAGTTCATGCTTTGTGCAACACTCTTGGTAGATGACATGTCATTTCTGCAGACAGGGACGGGGACATATGAGGAATGACTTCAATCCTTTGGCTTTAGACTCTTTATATCGCCTGTGTTTTGCCAGGGGCCTCATGGAAGCAAAGAATAGTAAAAGTGCAACCTACAAGGCATGTCATAAGAGGTGACTGAGGTAGGGGCCTAAGGAAGCTATCCTAGTAAATAAAAAGCGTCACAGAAATCGGATGTGCTGGCCTACTTGTAGACACATAACTGGCACAATGTACAATCGCTCTTAGGCTCAGATCACATACAAATGACAAAGAGTGGTTAACAAGTGGTCGATATGGAGCTTACAGTGAAGAAGAAGACCCTTTATATTTATAGTTTATCTCAGGTGAATTCCTTCCTTCCTTTAGTTTACTTGAAATATTGTTTATATATTCACTATTAATAAGGTGAACAACACAGAGGCTGACTGGCCTATAGTAGCCTCCATCTCAGGAAATTGGTTCCATGGGCCAACATCTCTAATAGCCAAAGCAAACACAACAACACAATATCCTTTGATGTTTAAACCACGTAAAGAGGAAGATATATCAGTAAGTTTGGTTCAACTATCTCTACTGCCTGTAATATCTCATCTCGCCCGAGTGGTTACCTGGGCCCAAATTTGGGGTGTAAAGAATAGAACCACTGTTACCTGCCACGCATGTCGTAAGAGGCGGCTAAAGAGGTTTGGCTGAAATCGGATGCAAGTGTCCGCTAGGGAATGCTAACCCGAAACAAATGCTTGCAGAAACGGATGCACCAGGCCGTAAGGCGTATAACATGGTGCAACGACCCTTCACAATGTGGAATGGGATAATGGATTCTGCGGTTGCCAATCTGCCTAGGATATTTAGCCATGCAGTAAGAATGTCAGACCTACCATCACGAGGGTGGCCAAAATTTACTGTGGGAAGAGGTCGGCACAAACGGGAAGCAGAAATCATAGGAATTATATCCTACAGAACAGCCCCCAGTGTGCAGACTTGAGAAGAAAGAGGTGGCCCACTTATGCTAGTGTCCAAGACAAACTGTATGGCGTGGCTGATAATCTGAGGCAGACGGCTGCCTTTATTAGAGAATCCAAAATCCCAATCTAGTGAGAATGCAGAAGAAGATATCTCATCAAATAAACTTTTGTATCTCAGTTTATATTTATGTGTGGGAACGGAAGGGGATAAGCATAGTCACAAAGCTGAAAGTTTACCAGGCCATAGTGCTAACAACGCTGCTGTACGCAAGCGAGACATGGACAGTGTATAGCAGACACGCAAGAAAATTTAACCATTTCCACACAAGCTGTCTACGCAGAATACTAAAAATAAACTGGCAGGACAAAATTCCAGACAGCGAAGTCCTCACAAGAGCAAAGATCCCAAGCGTCAACACCCTGTTGCAGAAGGCCCAACTGAGATGGGTCGGTCACGTTGCTCGAATGCCTGATAAACGCATCCCAAAACAGTTGATGTATGGCGAGCTTGAAGGGGCAGACGTTTAGCAGGTGGACAGAAAAACGCTTTAAAGACACTCTTAAAGTGTCTCTGAAATGCTTCGATATAGACAATACGTGCTGGGAATCCTTGCGCAAGATCGCCAAATGTGGCGCTGTAACAACAAAGAGGAACCCGAATAGCTGAGAATCATCGGATTGTTGAGTCACAGAGAAAACGAGCAGCGCGAAAAGACAGAGCACACAACACGCACATGTCTAACCTTGATCATGTATGCCCCACCTGTGGTCGGGATTCTGTTCTAGGATTGACTCTACAGTCACCTCCGCACACACCAGAGAGGTGCAACAGTACACGTCTGAGATTGTTGTCATCATCGCTACGATGGACGGCTATTATGTGTCAACATTGTTTCTTCTTTCTTTTTCTTTTGCCCTTCTCTGCTTATTTGTCATTAGACGTAGCAGGTTTAACTGATGATCGGTTTCTGAGATAGTACACGGTTGCTTAATATGCTGTGGTATTGTGAAGTTTTAAGATATCTGTAATTCCATCAACCTATCTTTTTCTTGGTCTGCCCCTTCCTCTTGATGATTCCATTTTCAGGTTGTACGCTCTTGCAACTGGTGTATTCGGGTTCATTCTCACCAATTTACTGCTTTCCTCAAACATCTCATTTCGCAGGGGGTAATTAAACATTGTTTAACCAAATAATTTGATTTCAAAGTTAGATTTGTTAAAATCCACATCTTCTTCATTGTTTGTCCTGGAAAGTATGTTTGTTGCATTGTTTTGCATTTACAGCGAGTTTGCAATATGTATGCCTTTTAATCCAAAACATCTGTTTTCAGCTCTGAATTTTCTGTTGAGATTTGCCTTTCCCTTTCATTTCCATTTTTTCTCACTTAGTCTTTAACAAGGATGCTTCCTGTTACCACCTGGTTCACCATTTCAAGGTGGGTATGGTCTTGATGGTGGGCATCTCTAGCGAACTTGATCACAACCCAAGCGTACCTGGTTCAAACTCTGCGACAGGCAGTTTGGAAGCAGATTTGTATCAGTGGATTTTTATGAATGGTAAAAATAGACCCCACCGTTGAGAAAGCAATAGAAAACTACTGAACATATAAGTGGTGCATATAAAATTGAAGACTCATTGACTGCGATTGGTGGCGTCGTCCTGTAAAGGATATGCCATGGTGTTCATTTTCATGGTCACGATTAGCTCTAGTTTGCTGATATAGACTTCTGTTCTTTTTGTTTAGTCTTACGTTCCCAAGTGCACACTGAAATTTCAACATATAAATTTATTTTATAATTCTATTTTTCTGTTTTTTTTTTTTCCGATCCAAAAGCACTTGAGATTTTCAGCTCTTCGGCTTGGTGCCATGGACATCGTAACCCTTTGGTTCGGTACCACGAACACCGTAAATCTGGGAATCTGTGGCTTTTTCTGTCATCCGCGAATTGAACCCGCACACACAGAGGGATAGTCACCCGTAGTCCAATGCGCTACGAACACGCTGGGCAGACGGGCGTTTTTCTGTGTTAAATCCTCATATAAAGTTAACAGAGATGTGACTTGATTTCATTTGAAATTTGATGTGATATAATTGTTTCCTAGACTGCATCATGTTTTCAGTTTTACAAATAAATTTGAATAAATTATTTTATCTCATGAAATTTAGGGTAGGCTAATTCTTACCAACAAAAGAAATGGAGATGAACAAGTGTTTGAATTAATTGGAAAGGGGGAGAGACCACTTGCCGTATACCACATCAATCTTACTTGTGGTGCCAAAGCAACGTAAGAATATACTCATAGCAATAATCATAAATATTATGTGTGTTTCCAAACTGAAATATGTGAAAGATTCTCAGCACTTGTTCGCTGTGCTATAATTTATGTTTTCTTGATGTCTCATATAAAATTATATTTAGTTAAAATTATTTATAAAACTTGTTAGGTGCCAGGGCCCACAAGGGAAGCAAAGAATAGTACCACTGCGACCTACAAGGCATGTCATAAGAGGCGACTTATGTAGGACCTAGGGAAGCTACCATAGTAAATAAAAACATCGCAGAAATCGGATGTGCTGGCCTACTTGTAGGCACAACTGGCACAACGTACAATCGCTCTTAGGCTCAGATCACATACAAATCAACATAGTGTTTGAATAAGAAGAAGAAGTTGCCATTTTGAAAGAATGACTAATATTCATTCAGTGCTGTTAACTTTTCTTATTGGTTATTGGTTATTGTTGTTATTGTATTGTTTTGTAGGTTATTGGTTGGTTACTAAACTGACGTCATTGCACTCCGGGCAGACCCATAGGTGCTCAGTCTCCCCAACAGATATTGAAGAGTATGCATACTGATGGTTCCTGTGGCTCGCTGATTAAACACACCTCTCACTCTGCCTCTCAGGCATCCAGTTTGGCTTGAACAAGGGTAACTCCAAACTGCTTAAATCGCTGATCGATTCGACATCGATTTTAGTGTCTCATCCAACAGAGAGTCGCAAGAGACAAAGAATATCCCCCTTATCCATCTTCAACTCCCCAAAATCGATGCTGTTGATGCAAGCCTGTCCTCTCATTACCGTAAACACCTGCATGCCCAGGACAGTATATCCACGTAAGCCGCTGGAGGTTAGAAACTTCTATAGACGACATCCACTCATACCGAAACCTGCCCTTCTGGATCTTGTGAAGCATCGACTGAAAGTCAGATACAACAACTGCCCCAGTAAATGAAGTCCCAGAGATCCAATGGAGGGCAGCAGTAACGGCCTCAACCTTCATCCTCATACTAGAAGTAGTTGTCCTGTATGCCCCACTTCGCTCTGCAACAACCCTACCATAAATATTACTATAATTATACAATAATTTCAAGAAGTAATATAAAAACATTAAGAAATAATTTTGTCCTCACTGTTTGGTTTATTTTTGTTTTATGTGCAGTTTCTTCCACACTATCAAAATTCCCAATGCTTCCAACAAGAAACTGACATACAGAGTAAGCCATTTTCCTTTATTTTGATTGTCTTGCTGTCTCAATGCATGTTTCTTATTTTTTTTCTATAGATAGTATCCACATATTTCACCCGAATGGTTACCGGGCCCAAATTTGGGGTGTAAAGAATAGAACCACTGTTACCTGCCACCATGCCGTAAGAGGCGACTAAGGAGGTTTGGCTGAAATCGGATGCATGTGTCCTAAACGTGTAGAAGTCTATGCGTTTAGGGTCCTACCAAACCAATGTACAATGTATACATGTTCAAAGGCAAAGATCTAACATATCACAAAGAGTGATTAAAATTGTTCGTAAAGAACGAACGCAAAGAAGAAGAAGATCCACATATTTAAAACTAAAAATAGTTAGAATCGTTTTTGCAGTTGGAGGAAATATTTTCAAATTCATAGACACAGTTAGCCTGTGTGTTGCGGGTCCTCAAGGGTGCAAAGAATAAATAACACTGCAATCTAAAAGGAATGTTGTAAGAGGCGACTGAGGTAGTGGCCTAGGGAAGCTACCATAGTAAATAAAAAGCACCTAGAATGAAGTGGTTCCGCCACTTAAGAATGCAACCAAACTCCTGTATACAGAGTCTTCTACAGGGTGTTCAACTAAAAGCAGCCCAGTGATAAATAGAAATTTGCAGGTACGATTGCATCTCGTCTATTACTATTTAACGTTCTGACTAGCTTGTCTACGTCACATTGTTCACGCCTTCGCCTACATAACACCATCACACAACCTTTACCTATACCATAATAATGAACTTTCTATTTCCATGCATATATGCAGATTAGCTCCATTCACAGGCTGCTTTTAAGTTGAACACCCTGTACAACAGAACATCAGGAAAGAAGGTGAGAGGAAGACAACAGTAAAGATTGTTAGATGACATAGCAGAATCATGTCATAAAGAAAAAATAACTAACACCCAAACCACTAGAACAGTGCAAGACAAAGCAGAAAATCACAACACTGGGCAACAACCCGGTAACAGTGTGACGATAACAGAAGATGTTCAATAAATGTAGTAATGTTTTATTTTTTATTAAAAATGTTAACATACAATAAACTTCATTCAGGCGGAGTCTGATCTTCCTTTTATTAATGGTGAACAAACAATCACAGTCTTACCACATCAGGCAGGAAGTTACACTGCTGTGATCACACCCAACAGAAGGGGAAAGTTCAAGGGCATTATATCATTTATTTCTGTCAAGAGCCAAGTCAAGTATGTAGTATGGCTATGTTATTTGTTGTTTTAAATATGTGAGATGTTTACAGGAACTCGCATAATTTTTATGATGATAAAGGGCACATATCTTGTCCAACTAAGTCCATTCTTCAAAAGGTCCAAAACAGCTGGTTTCTGTGTGAGAATATGGCATTTACAGATGCTACAATTTCTAGGATCTTTCATAGATCTATTGTCCTGGATTTGCATTTTTTAATGAAAAGGAGAGAATAGACACATTTGCATCAGAGGCATCTATAAACTGGGTGTTGGGGATTCAAGAAAAGAGGCATACTGGAGTTGCTTAGCAACTGTCTTTTAAATGAAGACATGGCAATTCATGAGTTATGTGTTCTGCAACTCATATTATCAATATAAAGGAAGGCTGCAGGAAAACTATGTGGCAATGGTGAAATGTCTGTCCTGAGTCACAGATTTTCATTTTAGGGCCATTAGGAATTTATTGTCTGATTCTATATGTAGTGTGCCATGTAAGAAGTAGATTTCTTCATGTCTGTTGTATCCGTTGCTTGATAAAGACCTTTTAGTTGAAACCTTGCTGTGTCTTGTTATTGTTTTTGTATTTTGTAAAACTACAGTACTTTATTTTTACGTGTTTCGTGTTCTGCAACTGAAGGAATTTGAAATTTCTTTTGAAAACTACACTCAGATGTTTCAATTTATTCATGGTGACAAATCTGTGGTATCAACTTCATGTTCTAGTTCTGCTTTGAGACTCAAGCTTGGACAGTAAACAAAACAAAGAAATGGAGAATCACAGATATTATTATCAATAAAAGGGAAGACTACAGCAACGCTATGTACCAAAGGCAAAAAATGTTAAAATGAAATAAGGTTACTTTACAAAATGAAAATAACCCAAAAAATTACATGTCGACCAAAAAGCATATATCAAGCAAAGGATACAGGACAAATGTATAGAGGGCTTGTTGTTGCCCTGCAAGATACGACAAAGCATGATGGTCACAGGCTGCTTAATTGATTGATGGCCAAGAACAAAGTATAAAAGCAGAAGGACAACTACAATACAGTTTAACCCCTTCATCCTTCTGAGCCTAAATACAGGCTTGCTGTATTTTTAAGATGACACAAAACCAGTATACTGGTTAATTCTCTCTCTCTCTCGCGATCCCTGTATACTGGCTAATACAGAATACATTGCAAGATAAATGTGTCTGGAGGTTTTTTTGGTTTTTTCCGATCCAGAAGCACTTGAGCTTTTAACTCTTCGGCTCGGTGCCATGGACATTGTAACCCTTCGGTTCAGTGCCACAAACACCGTAAATCTGGGGAATCTGTGGCTTTTTTTGCCATCCGCAGAATTGAACCCGCACACACAGAGGGATAGTCACCCGTAGTCCACGCGCTACGAACACGCTGGGCAGACGGACAGTGTCTGGAGGTAAAATAATTAAAGTGGAAAGATTAATAATTGAAAGTGAGAGATCTTTAAAAGGTATAATATTATGATGACTGGCAAAGTGGATTTCACAAGTAAACAAGACACAGTTCAATTTTAGAAATGAAAGGATGTCCATAGGGCCTTTAACATTATAACAATTGAGCAAATAATCAACTATGACAAACAACATAACATCACTTTTCTAGATCAGGAGAAAGGCCAGACAATGAGAGAACTCTGTACCAAACATATTGCAACGTTGTAAGAATTGCGTACAAACACACAGACTCATTTCAGCCAACATCACGCATTTTACAAGGCTGGGCTGTATCACCAGTTTTATTTAGTATATCACCCGTGTGTTGCCAGGGCTCGCAAAAGGAGCAAAGAATGGCAACACTGCGACCTAAAAGACATGTCTTAAGAGGCGACTAAGGTAAAGACCTAGGAAGCTACCTAGTAAATAAAAAGCGGCACAGAAATCGGATGTGCTAGCCTACTTTTTGCCACATATCTGGCACAATGTACAATCGCTCAGAAAGAGTGGCTTAACAAGTGATCGATATGGAGCATTCGAAGAAGAAAATTTAGTGTATATATATATATATATATATCTCCTTAGTGTATATATATATATATAAACAGAATCATCATCATCAGGTGCCGTCTCCACATCGAAGGTTGGCTGCAATGAATCTCCAGCATCCTCTGTCTTTCTCCTTGGTGTTGCACACTGCCAGACTGTAACCTGTCCATTTCTTAAAGTTTCTCCCCCACTTATCTCTCGGTCTTCCTCTTGCTCTTCCCCCTCAACTTTCCCCTCTAGTAAATGTTTTATCATGGTGTCATGTCTTTTTATGTGCCCAAAATACTTTACTTGTCTGAATTTTATTTCTCTTAATAATTGTTTCTTCATGTCTAGTTTTCCTAAACTTGTTTATTTGTCTGTTTTTCTGTCCATGAAACTCTGCCCATAAACAGAATAGCATCAGATAAAAACCACAATAAATGAAAAGAATATGGTAAACTAAGAGAATTCACAGTCTAATCAAATTTTGCTTGGTACAAACATTTTACATTAGTATTAGTTTAAAGTTGTTTGTTTAGCTAAATTACAATGATTCTTTGTTTTCAATGGTCACAGAGCGATTGACAGTGATGATGAGACAATATCTGAAAACAATACAGACTATAATTATGGCCACCGACTGTGGTACTCTGTGGAAATAGATGTAAATCCTCCACTTCCTGAGAAAACAGTGAATGTGGTCTGTGCCTGTCATGTAAGAAATACTTTAAAATTTGAAATGTAGTTAACCTATTGTTTCAATATTTACTAATGTTCATTCTCTTATTCTGTGTAAACATTCTTCTCTTAACCCTTTAGCTGCTAAGGACGTATATATACGTTTTCCCCATTCACTTCTAAAGACACATTAACACGTCTGTTATTATCTCTCCTCTGTGGGCTAAAGACATGTTAACACGTTATACATTGCTACTGTCACTGCTATAGGCGTACATTCATGTTTGTGACCTAGAAACAAAGAGTAGCTATTTTTAGCTCAGCCTTTGGAAATTATGTAGCAACAAAAGGGTTAAAGGTTCCTAGTTAGTTGCAGCTGATAGGAATAATGTCATCATGATAGATCTGGTTAAAAAAAAAAGGAACCCCTGTTATACCACAGACAGGGTATCTAGGGTAATACAGTAAAAAGTAAAGGAACCCTTTCATACCTCGTGGTATATAGGGCAATACAGTGTTAGGCCTGTATTTTTCATTGACCGTCAGCACACGATGGGTGATGTGGTCAGCATCACGTCGGCCGCCTTTACTTTCCCAGAACATGTCTGGTACCTAGTTGAGGCTGGGTCGACCTGAGAGCCGCCGGTCGGAAAAATTCACGCGCACTGCGGAGTTGAACACAGACCACCAGTCTTGAGAAGCGAGTTCACTAACAACTACGCTACCGTGGCTCTCTGGGTAATACAGTGTTAGGCCCTTATTTTTCATTGCACACGATGGGTGATGTGGTCAACATCACGTAGATCACTTTTACTCCAGTGCTTTTCCTGGTACCCAATTGAGGCTGGGTTGAGAGCCGCTAGGGTAGGAAAACATTCCACACCCACTGGAGGAATTGAACCCGGACCATTAGCCTAAGAAGTGAGCTCACTAACAACTACGCTGCTGCAGCTCTCAGATCTGATTGTCATACATCAATATCATCAGTTGTGTGTGTATCTGAATATTTAAACAATTTTTCTGTGCAGTATAGTTTTTAGTATATGACTAAAAGCAATAATAAAAATTGTTTTGAGGACAAGAAGAGTTCAACCAATAGGCCTGCAGTTTGAGATGATAAAAATAGACAACTCATAGAGCATATCTTCATGAATTAGCCTAGCAATGAGACCAAACATTTATTGACTGAAACCCACAAAGGAAGTGACAATAAGGAAAGCAGAAAACTTTTGAAATGAGATGTCTACAAAAGCTGTCAATGTTACGAGAGATAGAGTGAGAAACGAGAATATCAGAAGCATCGTTGGTACTATACCATGCATACAGTACATCGAGAAGCAAAGAATCAAGTGGTTCGGCCATCTAATGAAAATGGAGCCACATTTACTACCATCACATGTCTACAATAATCGACACTCAGGGCGCAGAGCACGAGGCAGGCCAAGAACACGATGGATAGATAACATCTCAGAGTCCTGCGAAGCATGGACTAACAACGTGAAGCGCAACACACCTGGCACAAGATAGAAAACTAACTCTCCCACGGCGCTTCACGACAAATGTGGTTAAGATAAGATAAGATAAAAGAAAACTTTTAGTAAATAAGATAGAAGGAAATTTTTTCATAGGCAAAATTTAATGTCTAGAATAGAAATCAGTTGAGTTAGTTAGTTGCAGCATCCATTTTCCAGACAGAAAAACTAAGGACCAAGTAAAGTAATTGTTGTTTAAAATTTGTATCTATTGTTTAACTTTTGTTAGAACTATTTCTATACTTTCTTGTCATTCTCAGAAAAAGACTCTTGTGGAAGTGATTGTTCGCAACCCAACACCAAATGAGATCACTCTTAAAGCTTCTATTATAGGTTTTGAATTGACAGGTCCATTGTCAATCACACTAAGTCCTGGGATGAAAGACGTTTATTCTCTTACTTTTGCTCCTACACAGGTTGGCGAATCAAGGGGAAGGTATGTTACAAGTGCATAAAAGGTAGACTAATGCCCTTGTCATCTATGCAAGCAGTGTATGACTATTTTTACATTACCAAAGAGTTTCTAGATCTTGTTTGCAATGACATAATTAATTAATTAATTAGGTTAGCTTTTTGTATTGATTGATTGATTGATTGATTTTTATTAATAGGACCATCATCATTGCACTTTGGTGAGTAACCATGTGTAGTAATAAAGGAAGATCTCACAGCTCACAACACATGCATTAGGCCTGTAATTTGATTCTGAAATTTGTAGGAAATTTTGTTTGTAAATCCCACCGGCCGCCTTTACTTTCCCAGACCATGTCTGGTACCCAGTTGAGGCTGGGTCGACCTGAGAGCCGTCGTGGTTGGGAAAAATTCCACGCGCATTGTGGGGTCTGAACCCAGACCACCAGCCTTGCGAAGCGAGTTCACTAACAACTACGCTACAGCGGCTCTCCAGTAACCATGTGTGCTGCAGTCTATTTCTTACACAGGAAGATCTCAGCAGCAGTGCACGAACAACATGGCACTAGTGACGGTCCCGATGTAATTTAGAAGATTCTGAAAATATTTTGTAGGAATTTTATTTGTAAATATTTCTAATGAATTTTGCCCTGAAAGTGACTTTCCAGCCTGCTCTTCTCAATTTTGAACTGCCAAGGATTCTTTTACACGCTCATGATGAACACAGACCTAAATTTTATCAACCACGCACCAGAAGATCCTGGATCTCTGCAAATATATCGTAGTTGCTCCACAGGGACGCAAAGCAAGCACTTTTGGAACTAGAGGCAAGCACCTAACTTGAGATAGTAACTAGGGATGAGTAACTAGGGATATAACTCATATTTAAGTAAATTATCTTTTGCTAGAACTCAAAAGTGATGGAGGCTATAAATCTGAATGGATAAACTCTAAAATCAAGATTTATCAACAATTTTTACATCATCAGCTTGACAGTTAATAGCAATGATTTTCTTATAAATATGTAACTCTATTTATCCATGACACAATTATTGTATCAAGATGTTTAGTATTTAACAAAATATTTAACCATACTTTCTACAACATTTATTCATGAATTATTTCAGCCTGATATTTTTCCATGATGATGTGGGAGAGTTTTGGTATAGCCTTATTCTGAAAGCTGAGCCACCTACACCAACAACATTGCCTCTCCTTGAATGTGAACTTGGGAGGTTAGTGTATATAGTATGCTATGGAGAGCATTGTCAAGTATTTATTTTTGACATATAACTTTATGTCCACCAACAAAGCAAAATCTCAATCCAAAATTACCATCAATAATGAAGACATTGAGAATGTCACATATTTTGAATATCTTGGTCCTTTAACTCTTTCCACACTTTGCACTGCACCTGCGCACATCAGAGTTGTTTCCTTATAAGAAGTCTTTCTAGTTTTACTTCTACTGGTTTACTTCTACTACTTTTCAACCTTGTTATTCTAATGGGTTGCCCAGCTTTCTTCATTTAGTATATAATAATATATATATGTTTATTTATTGACGAGTAGTTGGGATCGTAATTAAAAAAAAATTTTTTTTACTTCCCTTGAATTAACTGCTTAAAAATTGAGAAAATAAATGGGCGTGGAAAGAGTTAATTAATAACAACGGATATTGTACGCAAGAAGTTAGAAGACTAGCCATGACTTTCCAGAGGGTGATCAGCATGAAGAAACTATGGTGGGACACAAGCAAGACTTCTGAGAACATGCATATTCCTGTGGCAACATATGGATGTGAATCGTGGACCATAACACAAACATTAAAGAATAGAATTGAAGCTTTTGAAACAAGTTGTTACAGAAAAGTTCTTAGATCATCCTGGACAGAGACATCCTATAAGACCTGCATATTGAGGAGCATTGGTTCATAAATAACATCATATTCCGGAAGATGAAATTCTTTGGCCCCTTTAACCTCTTGGTTACCAACTACGTGAGGGTTACGTAGTAGGTGGGCGTTGGCTGTATCCCAACTACGAGACATTCACGTAGGAAACTCATCAGCAAAATATGTGTAGTAAACGGGAACCACCTCTACAATAGACTATCTATAGCATTGGGACATCTTCCCTTATATAAAACATTGTCATTGGTCAATTTTCGCGCTGCAAAGGTTATTTATATCTTTGAAAGCGTGTTTCTCTTTGTCAAAAATTGTTCAAGCAAATGGCGTGTGAAAATCTTCCAGAACGATTACACCAACAGAAAAAGCTTTGGCGTTGTTGTCATATGGTGCTGACGACATATTTAACGATGAAGATAGCGGAGATGATGATATATTCTCATTAAGTGAATCTGTTCACTCAGATTCTGAAAATTCTGTACAGGTGAGAGACACTGATGACGAAAATAGTGATACTGGCGAGAATGTGATTTACGTCCAAGCAAGCGTTCTAGAACTGACCCTTCGCAAGTACTAGTACTGAGCAAATATCAAGTACTAATAGTACATAGAGCAGTACAAACACAAATTTTTATTATCAAAACATACATATACATATTTTATTTCAAAATACGATATTTCAAACAAATATTCCAAAAATAACAGAGTTATTACATTTTCAAATAAGTTGGTAGAAATGCAGAAAAATGCATGGGATGCTTCGACCTATAACCTTAGGTAAACAAGGGGTTAAATGTCACAATGGTTTGGAGAGAGTGGTAATGGAAGGCATGGTTCCTGGAGTACTAGGCAGGGGATGACCAAGACGATTCGAAGGTGGCAGCAAGACATCAAAGAAATCTTGAACATAACGCTGGAAGAATTGGGAGAACTTGCTAGAGGCAGAGAGTTTTTCAGGCGTTGTGTGATAAAAGCGATATTCCACAAGGGACATGCTACTACTTGACTTGAGTGAATGTGTTAACAAATGATATTGTCATCATCCTTCAAGTGTTTGCTTGCTGTTTTAGAAAGGGATTCACTAAAATTATTTTGTATATCATTTCAATGAAGACATTACTAAAAATGTTTCTTCAACACTGTCCTAGACATTTTATCTATTTTATTGTCCTTTATTTTAATTTTAAGCAGAGATTCTGCCTCAACTGTTTTGAATATTCTACCATAACAAAACATTTTATATGCCAAGAAGGAAAATATCAGGTCTTGATTTTCGTTTCAGCTTTTACCTTGTAAAGAGTCGTTCATTGTCTCTTTCTTTTACTTTAACCAATAACTCTTTCCTTTCGGTTTTATCAGTTATTGAATTTTAATCTTTTTTTCTGCCTCAGTTTGATTGGCTCACTATATGAATAATCTTTCTTGAGTGTCTATTGCAAGCATTCTTGTGCTGAAAGCATTTTCAGTTGATCGATTAGACTTGTCGAAATAACATCTGGAGTATAAGATTTAATCTTTTTTAATACCCCTTTAAATGTGTTGACCATATGCTTAGTGTCACATAGATAGAAGTAATAATTACGATAGACTTGTGTTAAACAATAAGACAACAACCTATTAAGTTGGAGATGATTGTGTGAAAAATAGAAGATTGTTAGTAGAATCACACCCTTAGAAAACAAACTAAAACTATAACCAGACATATAATTAATTTGAACCACCATGGAAAAAAGATATACATATATTTTTTTCTTTCTCAAATCATGTTTTGCCTCACAGCATGAGGATTCGAAAGGGTTTAGAGAACGGCTTTTGTGTGCGTTTCATAAATAAGGTTTTTCACCACTTCTATTATTTCTGAGGTCGACCCTTTGCGTGGATGACCTTTTACATTGTATCCATTGTATCGGAGTAGCATTCCTCTTTGAGGTGCACTGTCTGTTGGTAATCTGCTTATGTGGCTGAACCATTTAATTTGTTATTTCTTGATGAAGTTCAGTACTGATGTTGTGCCCACTTTTATCCCGACGTCTTCATTTCTAAACCGGTCTCTTCTTGATACTCCCATAATTCTGCATTGATACTTCATCTCTATCGTGACTAGTTTTAAAAGACTAGAGACTGAAAATATAGGTCTACCACCAAAAAGTCTATGAGGCTGGTTAAATAACAAATAAGAAAATGCTGATATAATTTTGATCTGTAGAGATTATTGTACTCTATATTTGTATATGCTGATGCTTTATTTAAAGAAGTCTATGAGCATATAATCTTCAGAAATAAACACACAGAGCAAATTTATGGCATTTTTTCAGCTGGATCAGACAAAGTATTAACCTGGACAACCCCACTGAAGAATGTATAGATGTCATACCAGCTGTTTCCAACACAAATAACTTTGCACTGGAGATTGACACAGAGCGGGTATTAACCCTGAAGCCTTCAGTGACTACAAAAGTTGTCTTAAGGTTTAAGCCATCAAACCTTGGAGAAAGTGACCATGTGACAAAGATCACCTTTACAAGTGAACGTGTAAGATGAAAAGTGTTGAGAGTTGTCAGTTCCTGCTTTTGATTGTCATTTTGCTATTTTTTGTGATGATCTTGATACATTTTGATACATATATATAAACCACATAGTGCGCTTTGGTGCGCTATGTGGTTCTGTCATTTGGCTATAGTCAACTGCCACATAGTGTTTAACTGATTCAGTACCAGGTTTTTTTCACCTCTGGACGGAATTATATTTTTAGCTTCAAAAATATTGCACACATACTTTAGTTAAATTCAAATATTGTTTCTAAATATGATTTAAAGTTGAACTTATTATATATCAAATTAAAGATAAATGATTGTACTTTCATAAAATATTTATTGTATGCGAAAATATAATGTTGTGTTGACTGTGCATGACAAATATTAGCATGTAATAAAACAATTAATTGAAATTGTGAGAACAAAATCCAACTTACCAAGGGCCTTGAGGAACAATATGGTGAATAAGTCAGTGTAACTGCTCTCTTTATATAAGTAATCCATTTATGAATACACAAAAATTAAGAAAATATGGATGGAATATATGGTTTACTAACTGTTCGCAAATTAGCAACACGACCATCTTTGAAGAAATTTCCATTAAAAATTGTCAAATTGAAGATTTCACATACTAAACATTCATGTCTCATAATATATAATCACATACAGTGGAAATTATAGCAATATTTACAGGAATAAAGAACTAAAGTATATGAATAATAGTCCTAACATAGCAACTATATAACTTCTCTCCAAGTAGACTGTGTAGGTTCTGTCTGAATCCTTCTTCTTTTTGTTGCAATCCTACTGGAACCTGACTGGGCAACGCCCCTCTCGCAGCTGGTTGGGAAACACTACTAGTATTATTTAAATTATTAATAATCGACGTATTTAAATCACAAACTTCTGTGTCATCAGAAGCTTCACTATCTTCACTATCAGTATCTACATCTTCATGCAACAATCTCGCTTCTGCAGCTGTAAAACGTGCAGAACGAGCTGATAACAAACCATTTCTAGACTCTGAATTGTTAGACATTATTTTTTATCACAGGGTAACTTGAAAACGAAAATTAAACTTGGTTTCACTTCTGATTCTAGTCAAAACCACGATGTTGTGATTTGGTTATCGTTAGTACTTCCTTTCTACTTAGTTTTCGGTTGATATAAAACTACAATCGGAGTGAAAATTAATAAAACTCAACGCAATAGTAGCCGTCTTTTAAAAGGCGCTTGGGACACGCAGATAAGAAATATGTGCACTACAGTGTTCCACGGGACCGAATCAGTTAAGCATTTAAATAACTCTCTAGCACTTCATTTAGTAGGGCAGTTGTTATGTGTGATTTTGTCCATTCTTCAAATGGTTAAAAATGACAGGTTTAATTGTGAGGGAATTACATATAATGATGCTTCTAACAAGAAAGGAACACTTAAAAATACATAGGTACTATGTAAATGTGGCTATTAAAACCACTATATTTTCAAAACCTCCCTTTCTCATTACAAGCCCAAAAATGATTATTGCTTTTCTTTATGCCTCAATGAGTGCTGTCTTTGCATTAATTTTCTTTAGAACATCATAATTAGTCATTTTAGTAGTGCATGGAAATCTCAACATTCTTTTGTAAAACCATATTTCTGTGACCTTCAGAAAATTTGATGTCTATTGTCTTTGACTTTTTCCATATTTCAGTACTGGTTCTATGAATCACTGACACCCTCTTTCTGAATTCAAGAGACAATGACTTGTTTATAATGTCCTTCATTTTCTGGAATGCTTTTTTAAAATCTATTAGATTTTAATCTTTATTTCTGATAAAGCTTGCCCAAATCATCTGATATCAGAATTTGAAGGTATTTAAATTGCTGAAGCATTGTGTGTTACAATAAAATATGAAATTATTTTGTAGTTAACCCTTTCACTTCACATTTTTGTTTGGGCCTCCAAACTCCATTTATTATGCAATGTATACTGAATTAGCCAGTATACTGACTTTGCTTTATCTTAACAAAATACTATGAGCCAGTATATCAACTCAGAAGGGTGAATAGGTTAAATTTGAATTTATTTTGGTCTCTGAGTTTAGTTGGGGATTATGAATGTTATTGTTGTTTGCCATATATAGACAAGCTAGAGGTCAGATCAGATGTGTCATCTACTACCATATGACAGTAGACAGTACCATCTGCAATTGTTAAACCAACTGCCTTGTAGAGTGGGGCTCAGGAGAGCTGAAGGCTAGGGGAGTAAATCCTGATAGCAAATCCCCACTGCCTTGTGGGTCAGCACGGTTATGAAAGGAGGCTTCCTTGCAAAGAGAAGAAGCGGAAGATGACGGAGAAGATAGATTGATAAATTTACTGATGATTTTAGGATGATGGCAGCAGAGACGGGATATTTAAATTTCTAGTATAGTAAGCTCTCAGTCAGCGAACTGTAAACAGGTATTCAGATATTCTGTGTAGTGGGGGAGTAGAATTTAGAATCATCGCTGCAGCTGCTGTGCAAGTTCATTTCAACTTGCTGAAAAGGACCAAGTGCCTAAGGGAGTGCCTGTGTAGGCATGTTGATTTTATTCATTTATTTTCCAGATTTTTAATACATCAGCATCCAAGTTTAATATTTTTTTCTACAATTTATGAAATTAAGCCAAGATTTGTATCAATAATTTGTCAACAATATTGTGTCAGCTATATTATTTTTCTGCCTTCCAGCTTGGAGAGTGGATTTTCTATGCCTCAGGTACTGGTCGTCTGCCTAAACCTCATTCACCTGTGATCACTAATGCTGAAGTTGGTTGCAATACCACATTTTTCATTGCTTTCAGAAATCCAACAGATGTTCCAGTTTTGACAGACATTCATCTTACTGGTTAGTTTTTACAATCAGCAGGATTTTTAATGACATTAGTAATTGTTGATATAAACAAACCTTATAAGAATAATTTTCTGGCCAACATTATGTTACCAGTGCAAAACATGGCCAATAGCATCAGCTAATGAGCGAAATATTATAACGATGGATATGAAGGGCATTAGAAGAACTGCAGGTGGGACAATAAGAACAAAATTAGAAATGAAGAAATCAGAAGAAGACTGGATGTGAAACTAGTCATGTAATTAATAAAAGAACAACAATTTAAATGGTTGACAAGAATGCCCTGGTATCGACTACCACAGAGAGCCACACTGAAAAAGTATAATGAGTACAGAGGAAGAACATGCAAAAGATGGAGCAGCAGCATCAAGAACAGCCATAAGAAAATGAATAAAAGCTTACAAGGTGTCTTAGAACAAGCAAAC
Organism: Arion vulgaris; assembly: GCA_020796225.1. Lineage (NCBI taxonomy): Eukaryota > Metazoa > Mollusca > Gastropoda > Stylommatophora > Arionidae > Arion > Arion vulgaris. The sequence goes on from CM036762.1 coordinate 8,656,508, forward strand.
ACAAGATCACTACATCCCCTCCCCTTCCCTCAACGCTTCTATAAAGAAGTAAATGGTGGAACAGAAAAAGAAGAGAAGAAGTAATTGTTAAGAATATATTTAGTAGATAATATAGAACATGACCACTATGGACAAGATTAAGAATACATTTAGTACATTTGTAAAGATGTTATTAAAACTACCTGTTGGAGGAAGACAATAAAATAGATGTCTCGATCCAGTGGTTTGGAGTAACTCGTTGTACAAGTAGAACTGGATGCCTGAGGGGCAGAGGGAGGAGTGTGTTTAACCAACGAACCACAGAAACCATCAGTATGCATACTATTCTATATCTGTTGGGGGAGACTGAGCACCTATGGGTCTGTCCGGAGTTGAATGACGTCAGTTTAGTAACCGATAACAATAAAGATGTTAATGGAATGAATTGTTATAGTTTTAGGTAGGACTATATGGGAAGCAAAGATGAAAAAAAAATATCAACATAGCTTATAAATGTTGCATACAAATTTGTTATATATACCTGCTGTAAAAAATAAGGTATATATAATTTAAATATATTTTGGATAAAATATATATCAGACATATCGTATGAAATATTGTTTGCAAAAATAATAAAAGACAAGAATGCAATATGAAAAAAAATATGATAAATTTTGAATAAATTTTAATTTAAATATTTCTTGCAATTTTAATAAATTGTATAAACCTTTGAAAAGATATTTCAAATGTTCAATAATTTATAAAAACTTTTACAGAGATTTTGATATTAGATATGATAAATACACATTCAAAATTTGGTTTAAACTTTATACATTTGGAAATTTATTATCTATTTTGAATTAATATTAGATACAGAACCAGACTTCAAATTATTTGATGACAAGTCAACCCTGGAGTCTCCTTTTACGCTGCTTTTGAAGCATAGATCTGATATCCATGTGGGACCAAAGTCAACTATAGAGATTCCAATCAACTTTTTTCCTCCTGAGATGTTGAAATACAGTGCATACTGTTCTGTGATAATGCGAAGAGAGGATGGGCAACAATGGCCATATACTTGCAAGTAAGAGGATCTATGTATTTTAATGTAGTTCTTAGATGTAGAAAGAGGGATAGGGGTAAACTTCTACCATTATTCATTGCTCATTTGAGGACCATAATCATCGCACATCAGACATGTCAATAATTGCTCTAATCTCCTCCCAAGTACGTATTTCAGTGTGTTTAGACTAACAACTCACGTTCTGTGTAGGTTGATTTATCTACTGAGATTTCTCTCATGGTTTTTCCATCTTACTGCACCTATTGATATGCACAACTTGCTAACCGAGATAATGATTAGTCTTTATCTACTTTGTTGAAATCTTCAAAGCGTATGTTTTCTCTTAGAGCGTTGATGGTGTCGCTTTAGTCCATAGAAGTCCTATTCTCGATCGCAGCATTGCTCACTAGAGCATCTGCTCTCTCATTGCCCTTCACCTCAGAATAACCTATCAAAACTACTAGAAAAAAGATGTAAAGCGTCTCCTTTCCTCTGATTCCCTGTGGGAAACTCTTGGGCAAGGTGTGGAGTACCCATTTGCTCCCAGAACAGAGTAACATGAAACCAAGAGAGCAGATATGAGAGCAGCAGGCTTGTCTATTATTGTCTCCAACTTGCTACAGTAGGCAGAGAATCTCTGTATTAGAAGCAAAGAATACAGTCATGAATCAGAATGTTCACTGTCAAAAAAAATAATAACAATTGCAGATCACTTTTCTTACAGATGCCTAGAAAATGACAGTAGTCATTATAGGGTATGATAGATGATTTGAGCATGACAGCAGCAGAGGCAGAACATCTGGTCTATGGTGAAGAAACATTGGGAAGAACTGTCAAGGTGGCAAAGTTCTGCACACGACCATCATTAATCCTCTCCGCTCCTCGTGGAGCATAGGGCCTCAACAGTTGTTCCCACTCTTCTCGGTCTCTAGCTGTTCTTTTTATGGTCTCCCAGGTCAATTGAGCACCCTAGTCCTTCCGAGACTCGAGTTAGTTTTGAACAATTTGTTTTTGGTTTCTGTAACTACTACTGTTTTTTTTTAAATGGATGGGTAGTTAGCCCATCACACAACCCCAACCTGGAGGACCAGGAGACCACATTTAGTCTGCCCTCTCTGCTTCGACCTTCCCGGCTTGGGTAACCCTGCCGGCATAGCTCTCCGGGTCCCTGAGGTACGCAAGCCCCCCACCACTACAAGGTAATGGCCTCATGGGGGAGTGCACACGACCAGCAACTGAATAATTCTGATGAATTCATAGGGTTGGCTATGTTTAACATGACCAACTTTAACATACTTCTGGTTACCAGTCTCTGTAGAAGGAGAATGATACATAAGCTGATAGTTTCTGTGGCTTACTGGTAGCCCATTTTACTGGCAATGTTATTTCAATTACTTGCAGTTTCAAGATAGTAGCTTCATTGCCAGATACTGAAAACTGGTTAGATTTTACACCACTAAGCTCAGGGGGTCTCCTAAATGTACTCAGTCTCTTTCAACAAGCTGAAAGTGTCAGCATAAGAAAATTTACACAGTAACTTTAGCTGGGATAACAAATTTACCGCTAACTAAACAAAGTTAGGTACCCTTTTATCTGTTGGGTGGGGGACTAGGGAACGACTTGTAACAAGATTTATACCCATATACATTCAGTTAGATTCCATCATACTAAACACTGTTCTAGTGCAAGCTATACATAAACTTTTGTTGATTTTATAAAAGTATCATCGCTGCACATCAAACCAATTAGTCCATAAGTGCTCCTCAGTATGTCTCTCAGCATGTGGCAACTAACGACACCGGTTCTTTGTTGGTTTACTATTCTTCTTTGGCTATCAGTATAGTGCTCTTGTCTAGCTATACCACATTTGACTTGGTATACTTGCAATCTGGTTATGGTTGCAGATTCACCACTATTACTTAAAACTTTTAGTCGTCTTCTCTTCTATAGTAATTCACAATATCAGCCTGGTACATAGAATATGTAATTAGGAAAACCAGTACAGACTGTTTTCCATTTCATCTTTCTAAGAAAACATTTAGAGCTTAGATAGCAGACGATACAGTATTATTATCCACCAGCAAAGAAGGTTTGGAAAACCTAATCATGACGACCAAGAAACATAGTGAAGACCAACATCTATATTTGAATACAAAAAACAAAAATCATGTCAACTGACAAAGTAAAAGGCTCACCTAACATCCAAGTAAACAATGAAGAACTCCAATGTGTAGAGAGCTATGAATATCTGGGCTCAATAATTAACAATAATGGTGACTGCTCCAAAGAGATCTCAAGAAGATTGGCAATAACAATCAAGAAGTTAAACACAATGAAGAACATGTGGCAAAGCACCAGCAAAATACTAAAATTAAAAATATTGAGAGTATGCATTTTCCCAGTGGCTACTTATGGTTGTGAAACATGGACTATTACACAAAAATTAAGAACGAAAATCCAGTCCTTGAAACTAAATGCTACAGAAAGATCCTACGAATACCATGGACAGAATAAAGAAAGAACACTGATGTCCTGAAAGAACTAAATGTTAAGAGAATTGGCTGATAAACAACATACTATACAGAAAAATTACATACTTTGGTCACATCAAGCGTCACGATGGAATGGAAAGAACAATACTAGAGGGCAGGGTCCCAGGACGCAGAGGCAGACCAAGAAGAAGATGGCTACAAGATATTAAAGAAACCATGAACATGACCATCGACGAAGTGGGTGAACTGGCAAGAGACAGAGTGAATTTCAGATGTGCTGCAAAGAGAGCAACGTCTATAAAGGATACGCACCTTGATGATGATGATGAAGAAAACATTGTCACTTAGAAACGACATATTCGTCCACTATGAAACTGGCTTACATTGCAACAGACCACAACATGGGGTCAAAGACGCATAAGGACAACGTCACTCCAGGATTAGTGAGCTGGCACTAATCAAGATCCTACCCACCTCCACATGGTGACCCTGGTAACAGACACAGGTTCCTGTCTGGCTAAGCAGCTAGGTATCGAGGGAGGGCTACAAGTAGTGGTAGTAGAGCAAGCATGGAAAAATAACGCAGGTCCAAAATCCTGAACAAAATGTATGCATCTCCTGGCCAAAGTCCGATGAAAAGTTAGTGGATGAAACAAAGAAACGGTAATGTAAGAATCGTCTGTAAAGCGAATGCTAGCTCCCCCGGAGCAAATGACCGCACTAAAATTGCCAGCCCTGGGACAAGAGTCCAAAAAGCACAAAGTGTAACAAGGCAAAAGCTGTACCACAGTTACCACAGTCTCCCAGCTGGCCGGGGGGAAAGGCTGAACAAACAAACATAAAAGGATGAGAGGTGCATCCAGAAAGAGACGTGGCCCACATGGGGCTAAACTTGGAGCATGTAGGTGGGGACCGAGTTAAGTGCATGGTCACATGGGCGAACTCGGAGCCCTGAGTGGGGACGAACAAATAAACATATAGGATGAGGGTGCATCCATATAAGAGATGTGGACCACATGGAGCAAAACTTGGAGCCAAATGGGGCCCCGAGTTGAGTTGCACATGGGCCCAAAGTTGAGATGGGAGCCTGAGTTGAGCTCCATGTCCGGACAGCCTAGAGGCATGGTGAATGTGAGCACAGTGAGAACTGATAGATACGGTGAGCAGGCACCAAAGCAAGCGTAAGGGTGAGCAGACCACCCAAATGTGAAAAAAACTGGAAAGCCGAGCAGAGGCTTGAATTCAGTGCTCATTTCACCTAGCAGGAACTACTACTGCCTTGTAGTTAGATTGGGAACAATCAAAGGCTAGTGGAGTAAACCATGACAACTGGACAGCAGGTAACCAAGTAGTCAAAAAGCGTAACCTGGGCAGATGATGCTCAACAACCCGAGGTAGGTTGTCTGTAGCTACTAGAAAATAAAGCACTGTTGCTGCATCTCTGCCACCCTTCCAATCTTTCCATGTCTCACCTATAACTACTCTCTTTGTAGTTTTCTAGGTATTTCTAGGCTTCTTGAGTCCAACATTGCACAAAACTGCCTGTCATAGCAATGCTTCCAGTCACCTTCTCAATTGTGTAAACCTCTTTTAATGTACAATAAATATTTATGAACAACTAATAAGTATTCAGTAACAACTAATACACAACCTCGTCTTTTTCACCCTTCGCCGCTAGGAAAGCATAGGTTTGCAACCAAGGCCTTCCAAGTCCACCTATCCAAGGCCATCTTTTCCAGATCTCTCCACTCTCTCCCCATTTTCTTGCATTCCGTCTCCAACTCCCGTCTCCAGGTTTCCTGGGTCTTCCCCTACCTCTATTGCCCTGGGGGCTCCATCGGAGAGTCTGTCTTGTGATGCTGTTAGGGAGTTTCCTCATTGTGTCTCCTATCCATCGCCACCTTCTGCTCCTTATCTCTTGTTTCGCCTGTCGTTGTCCTGTTCTATCCCAGGGTTCCCTATTTGTAGTCCTGTCATACCATCGCAGATGGAGTATCTTGTGCAGGCATCTGTTGTTGTTCTATTGTGCAACTTTTTGGTGTTCTCCATGTCTCCGCTCCATATAGAAGGACAGCCTGGATATTTGAGTTAAATATCATTATCTTAGTTTTATTTCTGATCATTCTTGAACTCAATATGTTCTTCAGAATGGCAAAGGTTGATCTTGCCTTTTGTATTCTAACCCTAACATCTTCATCTGAGCCACCTTGAATGTTGATAACACTTCCCAGATATATCAATGTGTCCACCTCCTTTAATGGTGATCCTCTCAGTATGATCGGGTCTCTGGAATAAGCATTTAATCTCATGATCTTTGTTTTTCCCCATGAATAGTCAGACCCAGTTGTTGTGAGATTGTTTCCAGTTTAATTGTTTTCTCTTGCATCTGTTGATGACTGTGGGAGAGGAGTGCTAGATCATCTGCAAAATCTAAATCCTCCAATTGACTCATCATAGTCCACTGTATTCCATCCCCCTCCCGCCCCTGGCTGTTGTTGATAATACACAACCTACCTCTCCTATAAAGAAGATTGATAATTTTGTTTTGTTAATTTTGCAGTGACAAAATATCTTCTCTCTCAACCGGACTGAATGAAATCCGGTGGCTGTTTCCACTTAAAGGAGTATGCTCTGAATTTACAGCTATTAAAGATACTAACATCATTGCCTCAACAGTTCATGATCATGTTGAACAGAAATTGGAGTTTGCACTGACAACTGATCACTCTAAACAACGTCCTTCTAAAAAAAATGTAAAGAATACACGACCTTCAGAGAATGCTGTTGTTGTACATAGTAAGTTCAACAAGACACAATTCCAATAATATATTAAATAGTTGGTTTGGATATGTGTACTGTCATAAGTCAGTGATTGATTTATGCATGATCTTAAAGAGATATATTATTGCATTGAGATAGTAAACTAAAGGAACCCTTTCATACCTCGTGGTATATAGGTCAATACAGTGTTAGGCCTGTATTTTTCATTGACTGTCGGCACATGGTGGGTGATGTGGTCAGCATCAGCGCCGCCTTTACTTTCCCAGAGCATGTCTGGTACCCAGTTGAGGCTGGATCGACCTGAGAGCCGTTGCGGTCGGGAAAAATTCCACGCGCATTGTGGGAACTGAACCCAGACCACCAGCCTTGCGAAGCGAGTTCACTAACAACTATGCTACAGCGGCTCTCTGCATTGAGATAGACTTATTAAAAATAAGATTTTAAAAACTTTTGATAAAATTAAACAACATTTCTATGTAGATCAGTGCTAATTTTGAATCTTCTTCTTCATTGATTTCTGGTCATGTACATAATTCACCGTAATTTTGAATGAATAAAGCATTTATTGAAAATAGAGAATTTTGTTATTGTAATTCCCACATTTTTATTTAAAGTTCAATTTTTCAAATATTTCAATTTGTTTTATAATTGAGAGCAAAATTACATGAATTCACACATTTTTATATTGGTATTTAAATCTTTGAGTTTAAAAAATTGGTTATTTGTTATATATTTGTTATATTTTTCTAATTTCTATACATTTGAAAAATTGTAACATATTCTTTATAACTGAGTGTTATTTTTGTGTATTCTAGTACAATTTTTAATTGTTACTTTTCTGAAATCAATTTTTAAGTATTTAATTTGTCTCATTTAATTAACTGTATTAGTCCATCTTTTTAAAAAAAAATATAGAGCTTGTTTTATTTGGTTTAGTTCTTATTGGCAATTTCTTAAATTCATTGGGTTGAAGAGTTAAGATCAATTGAGCAAGAAGATGACAACACTGTAGGTTAAAAAGAAATATTAAGAGGTGATTGATTGATTGATATTGACAACAGGTCCTAATGAGCCTTCCCAGGGATCACCATCTCGCCAGTCGTTTCAATGTATACACCGTCCGGGTAACCAGCACACAAAGGGTCGGAGTTGGCAGAACAATGTCGTACGCCGATGATATTCTGGTGTATTGCATGGGCAAGGACAGAAATGAGATCGCATCTGCATTACAGTGTGAGCTGAATAGGATTGGTGACTGGTGCAATGAATTCGAGCGAATGTGAACCCAGCAAAGGCCTCTCTGACATGGTTCTCTTAACACTCACATAGTAAAGACACCTACCCCGGTTGTCAGCATGTGTAACAAAGACATTGACAGAACCGAAACACTAAAGTATCTTGGAATAACAGTTGACAGAAGCCTGTCATTTAAGAGCCATATTGAGAACGTAATCATAAAGGCAAGAAAAGGGCTAACCGCTCTCAAAGTTATGGCGGGGCGGATATTGAGCAACGCCTACTACTCTTTCTTTATCAGGGACTAGTGCTGAGCGTGGTGGACTATGGCCTTGGTCTTCTAACAGTAAGCAGAACATCGCTGGATAAGTTAGAAAGGATCCAAAATGAAGCGATGAGGCTTATACTCGGTTGCAAACGTGACACTTCTTGTGAGGCAATGCGCTATGTCCTTGGATTGCCAACGATGGCCACGAGACACAAAGTCGCACAGGTAAAAGCGTATCTGAGAGTTTCTTCGGACACAAATCATCCTCTGCACAAATCCATAAATGAGAACAAGGGAAGGTGATTGAAGAGAGGTCGATCCTGGATGGCCGAGGCAGAGGATATTATTAAACAGGTCTGTACTCTAGATGAGCTGAGGCACGGTGACGAATGGACGCCTATATCAGAGGATATGACTGCTTACGCCAGGGTTATCAGCACACTTGGACGCCGCTGTAGAGAATGGGCCCGGCGTCGTCAATGCAGAAATTCTTGCACTCGTGGATCAGCACTCCCACCCAGGTGATATCATTATCTACACCAATGGCTCTGTCAAGCATGGCACCAGATCATCGTGGGCTTACTCAGCCAACGAAACGTCGCACACTTCATGAGGACTGCGGGCTTTTGAGACAACGACATCGAGCATGACTATGGAGATCACCGCTGCCTCAGGGCTCTGTCATGGGTGGCTGAGCAACAGGTTACCCATACGATCATCATATCAGACTCGATGAGTATGCTTCAACTGATTGCATCTGGAAGTATGCGGGTGGAATGGGTGAACAGCATTCGAGAATCACATCTCAAGAAAATGACTTGGCTGTACACGCCTGGACATGCTGGAGTGCGGGTAACGAGCGTGCTGACTCTCTTGCAAACAGTGCCTCGACTCAAGTGGGCAGAAGCATGGACAGAGCCGATATCATCAATGCGGTTTGCTCTCAATTGTGTGACATGGGCGGGTCTCAGACACTGGAACGAGTTCGAGAATTAGGTGTTAAGTTTGGACATGCCAGACAGTGTCGTCTTCGTGGTAGAGAGAGAAGATATAGTAATCAACTTCTCATGGGTACTGTGAGCAAATGGACTTTGGAATGGCTTTTGCAACGGAGGACAGAGCACGAATGGGAATGCCCAATGTGCCATGACGTCGATCGCATAACATAACATAACATTGATTGATATTACCATCATCATTGCACTTTGGTGAGTAACCATGTGTGCTCCGATCTCTTTCTAACACAGGAAGATCTCAGCGGCAGTGCATGAACTCTGTGGCACTGACGAGAGGGTTCCCGATGTAATTTAGAAGATGGTGAAAATAGACTACCTATTCGAGCATTGATTTCTTTATCAAGAGAAAAGCTGGCAATGACTATGGACCCAAGATACTAGAATTTTTAAACTGGTGTTAGATGGTTATCATTTAATGTGATTTTTATTGACGTGTTATTTCCCTGACATAAAATATCTGTTTTGGTTGCACTGTATTGATAGTTCCCTAATATTTTACTAAAGTATTGAACAGCTTACAGCTGACATCGTGAATGCCCTCATAGAGTGTGGCCGCAGAGAAGACCTTCATCCAAAATCTAAACAATCCACGTCAACTACTAGATTGCCAGAACTGGGTTTGAAGATTGGTGTGGCAAGAAAAGAACGGTACAACAGGTATACAAGTCGGCTCATCAATCAAAATAGAACTGGTATGGTCAGTCACTGGACGCTGTTGGAGATATTGCGAAGGAGATCGGAGCACCTATGGACATGTCCAGAGTGCAATGAAGATATTCCAAACTGAAACTGAAACTGAAACAGCTTACTAGTGTAAACAAATCTCTTCCAGGACAAATAACGACTTCAAGTTTTACTGTTTGTAAGCAAAGAATAGCAGCTGCACAAGCCACACAGTTTATTCATTCATAGATTGATGATAATCAAGATTAATTATATAGCAATGGCAATAGTTCTGATTCAAAACACTTATTTAATGCAGCTATGAATTCTAAGCATTTCTCAACATATATAATAATAATATCTTTTGGGATTTATAATAAATAACAATAACATTTCAAAAAGACATACACATTTAATTTATGATCAGAAACTATTAGCATTTTGTTTTTCAAATTCATATATGTCCACAAGAAACTATTTATTGAAGTTCCTGACTTGTGTGAAACCGTAAATAGTTTGGTAAGTGCAAAAATATCCATGTTTTTTCACTTTAAGATGTTTAGAATTTAGTTGTCTTATTATTTATATATTGATATTACTTTCACTTTATAAAACGTTATAAAACTGATATTACTTTATTTAATTTTATAACACTGTCCATTCATTTCTATATATTTTTACATATTATAAGATACATTAAATTTATCAATAAAAATAGAAAATGAAATTTGTAAAGCTTTTCAGTCTCAACATTTGCTCCTAAAATGATCTTGCAAAACCGTGGTTTTGACGGTGTGTTCTAATAGTTAATGATGTAAAGAATTATTTTTATTTCCAGCTAACTTGAATTGATTGACATAATCAAGTGCAGTTTGTTTATTTTCTGCTAAATTGATTTCTGTTAATTGAATGAAGTAATCAATTATGGTGTTTCTGTGGCATAGAGGTTAGATGCTCGCTTCTTGTTCGAATGTTACTCAGTTCACTCTCTTGTGGAGCGATCAGAATATTTTCCCAGAGATCCCTGATCTCAGTGTAGGCAAGATTGAGTTCCTAGTCCTATCGGAGACCAGTAAAATGTAGGTCCCATGTTTAAGCTAAGCACCTAATAGAACCCTTGGCAATTCAAAATCGAGAAGAGCTGGCTGGAAAACCCCTGCTTGACAAAATTCATTAGAAATATTAAAAAATAAAAATATTTCTTCTAAATATTGTCACCTTCTTCTAAATATTGTCACCATCTTCTAAATTACATTGGCGATCCTTGCTGATGCTATGAAGTTCATGCACTGCTGCTGAGATCTTCCTGTGTAAGAAAGAGATCAGAGCACATATGATTACTCACCGAAGTGCAATTATGATGGTCCTATCAATCAATCAGTAATCAATGGATTTATTATTATTTTTAGTTATATTGATCTACAAACAGAATGGAACGAAACTGATAAGAAAACAAAGATTAGAATACTAAGAGCATGCATATTCCCAGTGGAAACGTATGGGTGTGAAGCATGGACATTTAATAAAGCAGTGGAAAAATATATATGTGCTTTTGAATATAAGTGTTACAGAAGAGTCCTTCGTACATCTTGGACAGAGAAGAGAACAAATAGATATATCCAGAAAGAACTCAAAATTAAAGAAAACTGGCTGATGCTTCAAATAAGAAAGAGAAAATTGAGATATTTTGGACATATCAAAAGACATGAAGGGCTGGAGAAGACCATCTTGGAAGGAGGCATACCGGCAATGAGAAGAAGAGGAAGACCACAGAGAAGATGGATTCAGGATGTAACTGATGGTTTGAACATGATGGCTGCAGAGGCAGGACATCTGGCCTATAGAGAGAGAAATTCGGAGGACTATTGGGGTGGCAAAGTTCTGCTCAGGACAAGCTATTTGATGATGATATTGATCTAATCAGTGAACTAATTCTTATATTTATATATAGATTTAATTTGACTTAATAATGGGAATTTTTTCAGATTTTTGTCAAACAGATTAATTAAAACAATAATATGGATTTCTCCTATTCTCAGCTGATGCGTCTGATGAGGAATACAGATTTGAGCTGTTGTATGGTAACGATGAAGTCAAGAACATCCTTGAGAAATGTCTAGATGTCAGCATCGTCAAGAATTTTAAGACTCCCAGCACTGGACTGGTCACACTTGTTTTCAACATCAGATTTGCTCCTTTCAAGAGCATGGAGTAGGTTGTATAGGATAGAACAGTGGTTTCTTGAATTCTACATTACTATTCTTTCAATGACTGTTTGTTGTGAGTTTATGTGTAAGAGTATGTGTTTTCATGCCTGAGTAAGTGTGTAGCCTGTACATACTAGTGTATAGGGTCTTATTCTTCTTCGAACACTCCATAATGACCACTTGTTAACCACTCTGTATGATTTGTATGTGATCTAAGCCTAAGAGCGATTTTACGTTGTACCAGTTATGCGCCTACAAGTAGGTCAGCACATCTGATTTCTGCGCTGCATTTTATTTAATAGGGTAGCATTCCTAGGGCCTACACCAGTCGCCTCTTATGACATGCATTGTAGATTGCAGTGGTACTATTCTTTGCTTCCCTTGCGGGCCCTGGTACCACATGGCGGTGTATAGGGACTAAAGCTGAAGGCACCCAAAAATCTTGCTGACAGCTAAACAACAGATCATCAACAGCATATTCATGTCTACTTTGTGTTACCAGAGCCCAACCTGGACAATGAGCAAAGCACAGTTGCAAAAAAGCAGCTACATGTGAAATGTGATGACTGCGAAAAGTTACCAACAACACCAGAAAAGACACAAACATCAGTATAAGAAATAAAGTTGGAACAGAACCTTGCTTGAATTACAATGAGAAACAAAGAATGAAGTGGTTTGACCATTTAATAAGAATGCAACCAATCTTGCCTGTATACAAAATCTTCTACAATAGAACATCAGAAAAGAAAGTGAGAGAAAGACAACAAAAAAGATGGATAGACAGAGTAGCAGAATTATGTCAAAAGCATGGGGACTGCCTAGAGTAGTTGATAGTAGCTCGGCCTGCTAGCTGTGAGACGCCTCATAGCTCGGGTTCGAACCCACTGTCCGGCATTTGTTCGAGTCCCTGGTCTTACTCAGGACGATAACGTGAGTACCTCTGAAGTCGGAGAAAATCTGCCTGTATGGCGAGGGAATACTAATTACCAGTACATTGAGCACACGGCTGCCAGTGTAAAGTAATTTACAATGTGCACGCTGCTGCCATTGTAAGAAATTGGAAAACGGATTTTCACGCAAAAATCAGTTTCAGAGATGAAACTCGTCTGAGTTGAAAGCGGACGAAAGAAAAAAAAAGAAAAGAAAAAAAAATGTCAAAAAGCAAAAATAACTATCACCCAAGTCACTAGAACAGCCCAAGACAAAAACAGAAAAATGTGACACTGGGCAATAACCCGGTAACATTGTGATGACAAAAGAAAAAGAACTGTCATTCTAACTCTTGTCTGTTGGAACTTCTTGATTGTCATCCCTAGCTCTTTTAATCATCATCACTTATCTGTTTTAACTACTTGATGATAACCCACATCCACTCTTTCAGTCATTGTGTTGAGCTCCTTGTAACAACAGAGACAGGAGGTTTCTGGAGGTTTCCTCTGCGGTTTACTGCTGTAGAGCCCCCAGTAGATGATACACTGTTGATTGAAGCTACTGGACTTGGTAAACCATCAAGTGTTGGATTTAGACTGAATTCCCAACAAAAGTAAGTTTTTTTACCAAAATTGGAAAAAATTCATTATACTTGTACAGTTTTTTGCAATGATTAAATTAATTTGACATTAAGTATCATTATTGACTACACCATCATCATCATGTAGATTATGTTGAGAATTTTTAATTTTTAGGAACATCTGTTCTGTGTACTGACTATCAGTTTTGATGTTGATATTCCTTCCTTGCCATGAAGTTAGACTGTACAGATTTTTTTCTTTATCATCCTCTATCTGTCTCGATCCCATTCATTATTCTGGCTGTTACCATGTGCTCTAAATCTTATGACATGCTCAAAAAATGATGACTGCTTCTTTCTTATGTTTAGTTTTTCTGTTTGCCCGCTATAATAATCTTTCTTTCCACCTAGATTGTCTGGGTTAGGAAATTTTGACTTTTCATTGGAGCTACTGTAATAATAATAATAATAATTCCTCTCGTACGATATATCATCATGGAAAGATTTAAACATAACTAAGATATATATATATATCTCCACGTTATGTCATAGCCTGCAAGTAATTTCTCCATACCGCTCTATCCTGGGCAACTCGCTCAATCTCCTCCATGGAACTGAGACCGATATTTCCTGCCTCTCTCAGCAAAGTTCGTTTCAGGGTCTCCTTAGGTCGACCTCTCTTTCTTGAACCCTTTGCATCCCACTTCAATGCCTGCTTTGATATTCGTTGATCATTTCTCCTCAAGGTGTGCCCAATATATCTCCATCTTCTCTTTCTTATAACAGTTGTCACTAGTGGTTGATCAGACATGTCTCTGATTTCATCCCCTCCTGAATTCATTCCATTTTATATTCATTATTTTTCGCAGACATCTATTTTCAAATGCATTCAACTTGCTTTCTATAAATTGGAGCTACTGTGGATCTTATAAAAAGAAAGTTGTTGGAAAATGCTTTGTAATGTGTTAAAAAAAGGTACTACTTTAAAGATTACCAGCTTTAAGATGATGTGATATGAATTTTGTTCCCAAAGATGCTTTGGCATTAACCCCCCAAAAAATTAGAAAATTTCCCAAATTTAAGAGATCAGAGCACCATTTTTTGACTCTGAACACAGGAACAGAATTCAACCACAACACACTCCAGAGTGTCAGCTGTGTGCACATTATCATTAAACCGTTCACCACCACCTCATCAGGTGTCAAGCATTTAATTATGTCAGGAAGATCATTCTTCCTCCAGTGTGAGATAAATGAAACAAGCTACAAACACATACAGATATCACTACAAAGCATTGGGTTGAAGAACAAGAGCCCAAGTGCCGCTGGATCATTGAAGAAGAAGATTGTGTGGAATGCTTTATTCTTTTCTAAGGACACTTTAGCTAGTCATGTGAGATAGATTAGGGAATCAACAAAGTGTTAACCTGTGCTTTAACTTCTTTCTCTTTTTTCTTTCGCCTTTTAAACCTCAGATTAGGACATAGGCCCTCAACCAACTCATGCTAGTTCATGATTAGTTTGATTTTGTAGCTAAAGTTTTGTACCAGATGGGGTAGCCAAGCCCAATAGCACACGGGCAATACCTGTTTGTATCAGCCAGTTAATCTGTAGTGGGGATCTGCAATTTTACAGACATCGGCCAAGAGAGAAAAAGATATTCATCATCTAATATGCAACAACTCTCTTATTATGCACAGCAGCGCATACACTACCACCACATCATGTGAATGGCATCCTCTTCAATCTTCTTCTTCTTTCGTTCATTCTTTACGACTCAATTTTAATCACTCTGTGATGATGTTTGATCTTTGCCAAGCTGTTCTTGACATTGATTGGTAGGCCCTAATACACATAGGCTTACCATGTTTAGGACAGCCAGTTCAATCTGTAGTGGGTCTCTTCTACAGCATGGCAGGTAACAGTAGTTCTATTCTTTACACCTCTCTATTTGGGCCGGTAACCACTCGGGCGCCTCTTCAATCATTATGCACCACCAGACTTTAGTCTGTTTCCAGAGCTCCAGCGTGGAGGAGGGATAGAGTCTTGGCAAGTGCTAGCTCACTGACCCTGGAGCTGCCGTGTCCCCTTACTTTCTTGCGCCTTTAGCCCCGTTCATTAACTTAAGCAGCTCAACTGTTTTAATCTCATGCTGCACTGGGAATGCAGCTATATCATGTTTAATTTACTTATTTATTCCAGATACCCAGAAGCATTCAATGCTTTTTTTGAAAGCGGCAGTGATCCAGAGTTTTCTGTGACTCCTGAGACAGGAGAGCTAGCAGATAATGATACAATAGGAACATTAGTTACTGTCACCTTCTTACCCAATTTGTATGTAAACTTTACAATGCTAAATTGGTTATTAAGATAGTTAATCATGCATTTTATTTTATTTTTGTTGTTAATTTATACGGACAAGAAACCTTCCTCTTTGTACTCTGTTCACGGTACTATTTGCGCTAATAAACTGTCTCTCTCTCTCACGATCCCGGCCTAGACTGATGAACCAACTTTTATCATGAATTTTACTGTGTTTTTAAGGGACTCCGTTCCTCCGTACAGCTTCTCGTGAAGCTCTGTGTTTTGAGGCCGGGTTTCTTTTCTTATGCCTGCTATTAGTTGACAATCTTGCAGAACGTGTTCTGCCGTCATGTCCGCCTTTTGCAGGGGCACAGGCTAGTTGTACCAATTTTAAATTTGTGAAACATGTGGTCGCGGAGCTTATTGTGACCGGTACGGAGGCAAAGTATGGCAACTTGTTCGCTATGAATAAACTGTCTTAAAGTGTTTTAAAGGCAAGAGATTGACTTCATTGCACCAGTTTTTGTTCTCCTATGGTTCAGCCTCTCTCTGCATAAATAGCACACCACCTGCCAAGAGTATTCGCAAAGCACAAACCCCATCCGACAACAATCCTAAGAGTTTATGAAAAAAATGCACCCATGAATAGAATGGCGTGGTCCATATTTGAACCCACGGATCACAAGTCATGGCCACATGTAGTTATTTAACATATTATTGCTGACTAATAATATGTGTTGCAACTTTAAAATGTTGCATTTTGTCTGATAATATGTAATAGTTTTAAAATATTGTGTGACTTACAATATGCATTGAAATTGACATACTATCAATAATTTTTACAGACAGATAATGCCCAGTGGAGTTACAGCATTAAAGGAGTATTACCAGTACCAGCCCCTAGAGGAGTCTCTGCTCATCCAATTGCCGGACCACACCCTCCTGTCAAATTACTGTCAACCAAGAAGAATTATATCCGAGACAATATGAAGCTTGTTGCCACAGCAGTGTCCTCACCTATCAAAGGATCCCATCTTGTTCCAATTACAAAAGTTTATAATTAGAGTTTTTGTATTATTGTGAAAACACTTATATCCGAGTTTACAAGAAATGATACTTTTCAGTATCATCTCATAAAATATAATTTTAAAATGAAAATATATAATGAAAATATGCAATGTTGAACATATTATGTTATGTTATGTTATCGATCGACGTCATGGCACATTGGGCATTCCCATTCGTGCTCTGTCCTCCGTTGCAGCAGCCATCCCAAAGTCCATTTGCTCACAGTACCCATGAGAAGTTGATTACTATATCTTCTCTCTCTACCACGAAGACGACACTGTCTGGCATGTCCAAACTTAACACCTAATTCTCGAACTCGTTCCAGTGTCTGAGACCCGCCCATGTCACACAATTGAGAGCGTACCGCATTGATGATATCGGCTCTGTCCATGCATCTGCCCACTTGAGTCGGGGCGCTGTTTGCAAGAGAGTCAGCACGCTCGTTACCCCGCACTCCAGCATGTCCAGGCGTGTACAGCCAAGTCATTTTCTTGAGATGTGATCTCCGAATGCTGTTCACCCATTCCACCCGCATACTCACATGAACATATTACTTTTTTTTTATGAACATATTATTTAAGGTTTCTATAGAGGAACATATAGTATAGCATTTCTCGACTTGATTTAATTTCTCCAACAATTCTTGACTTACAAGTCCTATTCTTTTAGTGATTGAGAGCTACCTATATTATAAAAGTTATTGCTTGTTTATGCTCATTCATAAGTATATAAAGACATGAATAGTCAAATCATCATTATTTCTCTGCCTTGAAGATAAGCATATTCGAGTTATTACTGAGTGTCAAGTTTTTAATGGTTACATTACAAAATCAGACAAAGTATATTCATCTTGGAAAATGACTAAAGATATAGAGAGCAAGTTGAATGCATTTGAAAATAGATGTTTGCGAAAAGTAATGAATATAAAATGGGACAAGTTCAGGAGAAGGATGAAATCAGAGAAATGTCTGGTCAACCACTAGTAACAACCGTTATAAAAAGGAGAAGATGGAGATATGTGGGCATACCTTGAAAGAAGTGATCAAAGAATACCAAAGAGGACTGAAGTGAGAGGCAAAGGGTTAAAGAACGAGAGGACACTCTAGGAAAAACCTGAAGCAAACTTTGCTTAGAGAGACATAAAATATTGGACTAAATTCCACGGAAGAGATTGAGCAAGTTGCCCAGGACAGAGCGGTATGGAGAAAGTACTTGCAAGTCCTATGTAACGTATAACAGTATGAGAGGAAAAAATATATATATATATATATATATATATATATATATATATATATATATATATATATATCTTAGTTATATTGGTTTTAAATCTCTTTTTCCATGATGATAATTAAGTGACCAACACTGAGGACGCGATCGTGAGAATGAAGGAATTTGGCATCAGATTAAGCATTAGATTTGCCATGAATTGGCAACTATCTCCGCAAGGATATATGAGAACTGTGTATAACTAGATGAGAAATATGTATAACCACTGCACTACATGAACTATAAGCATGTATACTTTTTGCCTCCTAGTTAAACAGACTGAGCACTTATGATTCTGCCCAGAATGAACTGATGTAAATTTTGTTAACTAACATTGACAGTGTAAACTATAGAGTAATCAGCAAGTAGCAAAACTATGTTTGATAAAGTTTACCAAAGATAATGGTTTTCAACTATTTGGGTTGCAAAACCCATGAAATGTATACAAATTTATGTGAAGCCTCAGTGAACCACTTACTGTATGATTAGAATAACCTCAGAATATATCACAAAGAATATGAGGAATCTCCACTGTTTTTGGCCAGGCTGTTTTGTGTCTACTGAGTTCCAGCATTCTTTCTTTCTTCTTTCTTTTTGTCCTTCTCTGCTTTTTTGCCGCTAGGCGTAGCAGGTTTAACTGATGATCGGTTTTCGAGATAATGCACGCTCGGTCGCTTGATATGTTGTGGTATTGTGGAGTTTAAGATGTCTGTAACTCCATCAACCCATCTTTTTCTTGGTCTGCCCTTTCCAATATTGCAGGACATAATTTGAGACTTGTTTGTATATAAAAAAGATGTGCTATCATCATACAAAATAGTTTAGAAATATTTATGTATAATGTTTTGTTGTTCTTTCAATAGAGTTGCTATTTGATGTACTCAGTTTATTATGTTTTATATAATTGAAATGTGATTTAGGATAAATTTGTTCTTTAGTTTGTGTGAAGTAATTCTTATCTTTTAAAATACTTTGTATTCACATTAATTTTAGATGATCTTTGCGTAATTTAAATTATCAGATTGTCTGTTTGTGTGTCACAGGAAAAACTTTAAAATATCAAATGCTGGAATCATGTAATTTTCAAAGTTTGTTCCTGCAGAAATTTGTATGTCATTGCGACCATCGCGATTATATAATTGAAATGTGATTTAGGATAAATTTGTTCTTTAGTTTGTGTGAAGTAATTCTTATCTTTTAAAATACTTTGTATTCACGTTAATATAAGATGATCTTTGCGTAATTTAAATTACCTGTCAGATTATCTGTTTGTGTGTCACAGGAAAAACTTTAAAATATCAAATGCTGGAATCATGTAATTTTCAAAGTTTGTTCCTGCAGAAATTGTCATTGCGTCCACTTTCAACTTTTTTGATGATTTCTTTACTAAACTCTTAGATAAGTTAGTGAAAAAATTGGAGACATTTCATAGCATGTACAGCTATGATTATATATAATTTCCACCAGAGCCATTATATTATATCAATGAGCATGCACAGTGGTAAATGAAAAAAAAATGTTGTTGCATCATTTGTAAACAGAGAATATCAATTTAAAAATCGGATCAAAATTTCTTTACTTATAAAAAAACAGACAAATTTAGTTTTCATTTTTTTCTATCATGTTAACATCAGTTTAAATAAAAATTAATTTCTATAAAATATAACGAAAAATGCAAGTTATCAATTAAAAAAATAGTAAAGGAATCCATTTTAATACTATGAGGTATATTGGTGAATTCGGTGTTAGGCCTGTATTGTTCTTTGACCTATGGCACCTGTTGGGTGATGTGGTCAACACCATGCTGGTCACCTTTACTTCCCAGTATTTTTCTGGTACCCAACTGAAGCTGGGTTGAACTGAGAGCTGTTACAGTCTGAAAAAATTCCACCAGCATGCTGTTTTAACAGAGAAATATGTTCTTGCAATTGAAATTCAAACAATCCGTTTATGGTGATCAGTGTGTTGATATGAGTACAGTAAGATACTGGATAAAGTGTTTCAAAGATAAAGAATATTGCAATACCACCATAAGCAATCACCTCAGTTCAAAAAATTCAAAACTCGTGCCCCGGCTGGGAAGGTCATGTTCAATTTGGCGAGGAGGGGGGGCACATGCAACGTATGACCCAGACTTGGCTCCTAATGATTTCCACATTGTTCTCTCTAGGCCATCGTGACGCTTGATGTGGCCAAAGTATCTAATTTTTCTGTATAGTATATTGCTTTATATATAGCTGCATGAAAATATAGAACACACAGCACCCACATGTTCAATCTTGACCCTATGATAGGGAACTGAGTTCCAGGATCGGACTACAGTTGCCTTTGCACACACCAGAAAGGTGCAAGAACACACGTCTGAGGCATTGACATCATCGCTTCCGATGAACGACTATTTGTATGTTTTTATAGTGTGCCATTGATTAATTACTTTGTACTCATTGCCAAAAATCTGATATGGTATCTACAACTGTTATGCATTTTGCAAATTTCTGAAATTTTTCTACGATATTTATTACTTAACTTCCACATGTACAAAATAAAATACTAGTTTATTTATCATTTATAATAATGCAAGTGATCTATACCCTCAACTATTATATGGACAATCCCTTGCTCAGAGCCCTCTTCCTGAGAAAGTAGTAAGTAAAGAAAGAAGCCTTTTTTATACCTCAAGGTATACAGTGTTAGGCTCGTATTTTTCATTGACTGTCAGCACACGATGAGTAATGTGATCAACATCACACTGGTTGCCTTTACTTTCAGAGAAAATGTTTCATTCATTATCTGGTGGCTACGCTGCAATAACTTGTAGTCTAATTTCAATAGACTCTCTCTGAGGGCTTTACCTCTAAATATTGCACACAACACAGCTATATAATATTTTATGCATAAAAGAAAGTCCCGAGCCGCAGATAGCACACCCAGGAAAAAGAGTGAAAACTCATACCTTGCTGATTCAAAACAACAGCAGCAACATATATTATTTATATAAGTCTGAACCGCACTATTCCTATTAAGTAAAAAAAAATTCTTCTTCTGTACGATTTAGTTACTCCATTTTTTCTTGTATGTTTCTGCATTAAAAACTTGTAAAGGATCTTAATAGATAAGACTGAAAATGACCAGTCAGCTTTTATGTTTCTGCATTAAAAACTTGTAAAGGATCTTAATAAATAGGACTGAAAATGACCAGTCTGCTTTTATGGATGTTTCTTTGTTTTTAACATATGATTTATATCTTATAAGTACTTACATATTTGGGTAGTAAAGTGTCAAACAACGGAGACACGATGAAAGAAATAAACTTTCGTATTGTTATAGCAGCTAGTGCCTTCACTAAATTAACGAATATCTGGCAATCTCAAGACCTTAGTATATGCACAAAAGTTAAATTATTTAGGTCATGTGTGATTCCTGTACTGACCTACGGTTGTGAAAGTTGGAAATCAACAAAGAAAATTGATAAGAAACTGGACAGCTTTGAGAATAAATGTCCACGAAAATTATTAAAAGTAAAATGGAGTGATTTCGTTTCTAACAACACAGTGAGAGATAGAACACACCAACAACCCGTATCAAATGTTATAAGGAAACGAAGGTGGAAATATTTAGGTCGTTCTTAGATCAGACGAAAAGAGACTAAATCGACAAGTCCTTATGTGGTCACCAGTTGGGAAAAGAAAACGTGGAAGATCAAAGACCACTCTTCGAAGAACCATCCAACAAGAAAGTAAACTATTGGGATGTAAACCATACAAGATCTCCAACTGCTAGCAAAGAACCGTATCACATGGAGATCTAAAACCTCTGCCCTATGTGCTGCCTTTGGCACGAAAGGAACAAACTAACTAACTTATATATTTGATGTGTCTGTTTTTTTTCCTTCAATATTTATAAAGTCATAGCTTGTTCCATTCTTCTTCATATCCATATATCTAAAATCTTGTCTTCTAGATGCTTTATCCATGTTCATTTAAAAAAATGGTCTCATGACGATTTCATTGCACTGGATTTCCCCATACGATTCTGTCCCTAATGGCAGAAATGGCACACCACCTGCCGACCGTGTTGCACAAAGCACAAACTGTAGTTCCAGCAAAAATCCTATGGATCTCATGAAAAATTACACATGTAGCTCAGTCTGGATTTGAACACATAACCTTCAGAACGATGGACAAACAGTCTTAACCATTTATTCATTGAGATCCCATGTAAATTAATTATTATTGAATAATGAAATGAAAGGGAACAGTGAGATGTAGATAAAAAAAACAGTGAAAAGTAGATAAAAAAAATCATACTAAAAATGGAAAAATAACTTATAGGTAGGTAGAAAAAACACTGACAGATAGAAAAATCCCTGACACTAATAAAATAAAAGAAGAAACTTACAGGTTGGCAGAAAAACACTGACAAATACAATGGAAGTATTGCGTACTAAGGCACTACTCTGGCTCGAGTCACAAAACTACACTCATTCGTACATTCTGGGCGATTCATTAAGTGTGATCTGAACGGTCAAGGCTTTGAACAGTATTGGCATTGACTAAGGCACTACTCTGGCTTGAGTCACAAAACTACACTCATTCGTACATTCTGGGCGATTCATTAAGTGTGATCTGAGACGGTCAAGGCTTGTTAGGTCCTATGCAGCGACTGAATCACTGTAAACATCAACAATTAGCAGAATTACATTCATCCTCATTTTGGAGTGCATTGGTGTTGATGGCAATGGGAGAGCAGATAGGCTGGCTTTCTCTGCCACTATATCAAGGTTTCAGACAATGGATAGAACCGACATTCTGAATGCTTCATAGAGTGAGGCAGTAAAGAGGATTTTCATGTAAACCAATCCATGTCAACTGCTAAATTGCAAGAGTTTGGATTGAAGATTGAGGTGGCCAGAAAAGAACAGCACAACAGGTATATGGGAAGGCTCATTAATCAGCATCGAACTGGTACGGCTAGTCGCTGTTGAAGATATTGCAAAAGAGATCGGAGCACCTATGGACATGTCCAGAGTGCAATGAAGATATTCCGTATTGAAACACTGAAGGATCTACGGACACACATTTCATACCAATAAAATGAAAGGAAAATGTGACAGGTAGGTAGAAAACACTGAAAGGTAGATAGAAATATACCTTACATTAATCAAATGAAAGAATAAACTTACAGGTAAGTAGAAACACACTGACAGATACACAAATTGGTTATTGGTTACTAAACTGACATCATTGCACTCCGGGCAGACCCATAGGTGTTCAGTCTCCCCAACAGATATCGAAGAGTATGCATACTGATGGTTCCGTGGCTCGCTGATTAAACACACCTCTCACTCTGTCTCTCAGGCATCCACTTCAACTTGTACAATGGATAACTCCAAACTGCCTAAATCGCTTGATCGATTCAACATAGATTTTAGTGTCCTCATCCAACAGACTGTTGCAAAGAGACCGAAGAACATCCCCCTTATCCATCTTCAATTCCCCAACAACCAATGCTGTTGATGCAAGCCTGTCCGCTCTCTCATTACCGTAAACATCAGCATGCCCAGGGCAGTATATCTCTGGAGGTTAGAAACTTTTATAGACGACATCCACTCATACCGAAACCTACCCTTCTGGATCTTGTGAAGCATCGACTGAGAGTCAGATACAACAACAGCCCCAGTAGATGAAGTCCCAGAGAGCCAATGGAGGGCAGCAGTAATGGCCTCAACCTCCATTCTCATACTAGAAGTAGTTGTCCTGTACACCCTACAACAACCCTACCATGCGCATTAGCCAAGAAACCCCAGCCGGACTTCTCACAGATACACAAATAAAATAAAAGGAAAAAGTAACAGGTAGATAGAAAAACCACCTCGCACTAATACAATTAAAGCAAATACAGCTATCACAAAAAACATGTGTCACTGATAAATTAACACAAAAAACATGTTCAGGTCTAGTAAATAATTTATTCAGTGGGTGTCACAACAAGGAAATAATTTTTTTGTCGGTTCTCACATGCAACAACCCCAACATATCAATTGTTGGTTATACTTGAAGCTGCCAAATTACAGTCTGTTGATAGCATAGCACTATAATCATTCTTGCTAGCATCTAGAAAACCAGTCACCATATGTGCATGTCAGTAACTATGGGGGTAATACTATGTTAGAACAAACATACATATATATATATTTATATACAATCTACCATTACTCTTACTGTACTTTAACCGTAACAGTTTATTTAGAAAATAATTCTAGACATCGTAAATCTAACACATAATTTACAATATAATATTTAAAAATATTAAACAAAGTTGACACAATGTTGATATCACAAGGCATTTTGCATAAAGATCACACTTTTTAATTGATAACAACAAAATGTGTAACCATATTTCATCAGTAAAATTGGTTATTCTAAAATTTAATAAAATTGTTACAAAGAAAAATGATCTAATACTGTGATCAGTATTTTTAAATGTGGAAAAATTTGATAAAAAATTGTTCATCCTAGACTGTCATATAAAATGTTGAGATCTCTTGTGAAAAGTTGGTAGAAAAATTGTAAACCTTGGCTGAATTGTAACGTAGAATATTTCAGTTTCCATTGAAACATTCATTTTAAAATATTTATTTCTATAAATTTGTACAAAGAATGTTCAAGTCGGCTGAACAAAATGATATATTGTCTTCAAGATTGTCTGGAAAAAAAACCACAAAAATTCTAAACTCTTCACTTCTAAAACAAACATAAAATCTAAACTTATCTACACAAATTTGTATTCTCATAATAAATTACAAATTTTTAATAATTTCACATTGCTGCTCCAATGGCAATAAAGTGCTATTTACTGTTGCAATAACTGAAACACAAACAGATTACAAACTTAAGATAAGACACATATACACACACACATTGATCACACTTCGATTATTTGAACCTGTGAGGATATTGATACTCTGTGCCTGATTGTTGCATTACTCAGATATACTTCAATCACATTTGTCAAAGTATTATACTCAAAGGTAAACAAGGGATGTCTAATCTAGCGATGTGCTATGATACTGTTATTAAATGTACATGTAAAAAGTTAGTTGACAAAAAAAACAACCTATAAACAAACTACTCAACTCAAGATTTCTAACAAATTAATAAAGTTATATACACTTGTGTGTTACCAAAATAGGTTTTAAAAACAAGTGAAGGAAAGTATTTTTTAATTAAAATTAATGGGAAGTTGTAAGATCAGAGGCAGCGGACAAGTAGGGAAAATTTTCAACCTAATCAAGGGACTTGTGAAAAACTAAAATTATTCAACTCTTAGTAAATAAATAAAATATTTAGTGGCCACCGCCCAACTTCTTCTCCTCTGCAATGACGGCCTCCACACCCCTGCGCATTTCTTGGATGGCCTGGATTTCAGTGAGACCCAGTCTTCGCTTGTTGGAGATATCATAGACACCTCCAACAGACTCTGTGTGCTCTCCATGGATACCTGTGAAAGTGGAAGTGGATTCTTAATTCAAGGACAGGAAATAACATTTGTGAAACTATAAACACTTTAAGGCTATGCTTATCTCATAATTAGTTATCTAGACACCTGACAGCGGCTGTCGTTGGGTTATTGATGATGGTATCCATGTCAGTAAGCATCTGTAGCTTAAGCGGTAGTGAGTTTGATAACAACCTAAGCGGACCTGGTTCAAACTCCGCAAAGGGCAAGTTTGGAAGCAAATTAGTTCCCTTGGATTTTTACGAAAGATTTAAAAAAAAGATTTCACCATTCAGAAAGCAATGGCAAACTACTGAATGTATAAGTGGTGCCTAGAAAATCGATGACTCATTTACTGTTGTTGATGGCTACGTCCTGTAAAGGATATGTCATGATTGTCATCCATGTCAGCTCTTTCTATTTCTGTCTATCTGTTGTTAAATTTCTTCTGAATGCTGTTTCAACTGAGGTCTGTCTACTCTTTTGTGTTGTCTATGTATTTCTTTTCTCTCTAACTAATTAAGAATTCATTCTTCATGCTGCAAGTCCTTGCAGAATGTCACAATCATTACAGATTTTATAGTTGGAAGATCTAAATTTACCACCAAAAAAACTAACTTTTGTTATAGGAATTTACACATTTCAATTTTGATTCCTTCAGAATCTTGTCAGGAATAGATTCAACATTGACATATTAAAATGATGATATCGTACATTGCAGATAATATTCATCATTATCAGATCAGACAGTTAACAAATTGGTGCTAAAGCTGTCTCATCATGTTTATCGATTGTGTCCTGTCTTCTACAGTTCTCTTTAAGTCAGTATGTCTGCTAACCGCAATGGTTATGCTGATTTGATTTATTGATTAATTTATTGACATCAACATTGCACTTCAGTAAATGGCCATTTAAATGATTTTAGTAATAGTGGTGAAACTACAACCCTAACCAAACTGCAAGAATACCAAGTCAAATGTGGTGTAGCTAGACAAGAACACTTTATTGGTAGCCAAAGAAGAATAATAAACCAAAACAGAACCGGTGCTGTTAGTTGCCACACACAGAGAGACATACTGAGGAGGAGATTGGAGCACTTATGGACTAATTGATTTGATGTACTGTGATGATGATCCGATGACTAAACTAAACAAAACTAAATAGCAATGCGTTCTCCTATTTCTTTTTTACACAGGAAGATCTAAGCAGCAGTTCTCTCTCTCTCGATCACCACCCAGACCGATGTACCAGATTTCCCCATAAATTCTATTCATATAGAAATCTGATTCATGCAGCCTTAGCATTGGTCTGTTTTACGTCACATCTTCAGCACCATTTGGAGCTCTGGTGCTTATCCTTCAGCGATGTATCCGGTTTCAGCCAGCGTTTACTCGGTTCGCTCTCCGCTCTGTAGCCATCTAGTGTTTTTACAGTGTGGAGTAGCTAGTTCCCGCCAACCTCCTTAGTCGCCTCTTACGACATGCGTGGCAGGTAACAGTGGTTCTATTCTTTACACCCCAATTTGGGCCCTGCTAACTACTCGGGCGAAGCAACAGTTCATGAACTCTGTAGCACAGTGAAGGGCATCAATGTAATTTTGAGGGTGGTGAATATTTGTAGGAATTGTATTATAATTTGTAATAAAAGAGAGGCAGGCACCATACCTTCATGCCACAGACAACCCCTGATAGTTATGCATGACTGCACAATGTAGTTAGTACTATCTGAATGATTATTATGAAATCATTTCCTTCCTAACAAATGTTATAATTACAAAATAATTAACTACTTTCACTGCACAACTCAGACTTAAGTCCCCTGCTACTTTACAGCATTAGGATATTTGAAACGATAGCAAAGTAGGGTAGAGAACTACTCCAGCCAGACACAAGTATGGCATTCAGTTTGATAAGATAAGGAGTTATGTCCAAAACAAGATATATGAACAAATTATAAGCATAGCATATAGACTGCCAGAAAGAGGATACATATTACCAGATCAAAAGGAAAAAAATCAGTCAATACCTTCAGACTCAGCACAGATCACAATAGAATGATCTCTTAAACAAACTGAAGATAGGAACTTTTGATGAGTGTGACTCTGGCACTGATGAAATTATTGCAGAACATGTGTTGCACAAGTTTCCCATTTATGAGAAAACATACGTGGCCATTGCCAATACTATTCATAAACAAGATCTTTGCAAACACTAACTGCCTCTGATTGACAACTACCTTCTTTAAGCATATCCAACCAGATTTACGGGGTTCGTGGCACCGAACCGAAGGGTTACCGATGTCCATGGCACTGAGCCGAAGAGCTGAAAAGCTCAAGTGCTTCTGGAAAAAAAAAAAAAAAGCATATCCAAATGGATGGATGTATACAAGGTTCAGAGAGGAAGAAGAAGAAGTTAATTTGTGTGGCTTTTCCTTGATTGATAGGACCATCATCATTGCACTTCGGCGAGCAACCATGTGTGCTCCAATCTCTTTATTTCACAGGAAGATCTGGGAGGCAGTGCATGAACTCCATAGCACTAGCGAGGGTCCCCGATGTAATTTAGAAAATGGTGAAACTACTTTGTAGGAACTTTATTAAGAATTTTATTATAGGGTTATATTTTGCTAGATGAAAGGTGTACTTTTGATTTCTATGCAGTTATAAAACATATTTTGATCAATAAAACATGGCATCTTGAAAATTATCTTCAACAACTACACACACTAGTACAAACCTCTTGCTTGGATGTTGTACTTATCACAAAACTCCTTGAAGTCAGGTGATGCAGCCAACTTGGGGATCTTGATATGCACTGAGGCACGGAGGGTGGTGCCCAGGTTGGATGGGCAGAAGGTCAGATAACCCAGACCTGCACGCTTGGCAAAGGACAAACCGCTGCTCTCTAGAGCCTTGATGGCCTGTCAATAAAGGGATAATGTAAAATAATAGTGGATTCTTTCACAACACAAATCTGCCATTACTACTTGGTGTTCTAAAATGAACAAGACATTTTGATATGCAATTCTTTAGAAATACGAAGATTAGAAAATAAAATACCAAACTCATCTGATAATTTTTAGAGAGTTGTACACACACACTTGCAATTAATTTTAAGAGTATTTAACTGCAACTTGTGTCCAAAATAATTATTCTAATAATTAAATTTATTAACATATGATAGCTATTTCTCCCATGCATTCACTAACAAATGGCACTAGTGTGAACAGAATGCTCTGAATTACTAAAAGCATCTGTGTGGTGCTGGGGCCCACAAGAGAAGCAAAGAATAGTATCACTGCGACCTACAAGGCATGTCATAAGATGCAACTGATGTAGGACCTAGGGAAGTTACCCTAGTAAATAAAAAGCATCTCAGAAATCAGATGTGCTGGCCGACTTGTAGGCGCATAACTGGCACAACGTACAATTGCTCTTAGGCTCAGATCACATAAAAATCACCAAGAGAGGTTAACAAGTGGTCAATATGAAGCGCTCAAGAAGAAGAATTACTAAAAGAATAATTAAATAAGGTTTATAATATAGTATATTCTTTGCTATTTGAAAAAATTGATAACCTCTTTATAGATGTGTCACCTAATGTGGCAGTGAATAGTCGCAAAAAAAAACAAAAACATATAACCACGTAGAGTTTCTTTCTAGGTCATAAAATTGCAGAGCCTGTCAAAATATGTTCAATCTCTTCAATGGAATTGAGTCTGATATTTCTTGCCTCTCTCTGCAATGTTTGTTTGAGGGTTTTCCTTGGGAGAAGTCTCTTTCTCGAACCCTTTGCCTCCCACTTCAATGCATGATTTGGTATTATTTGATCATTTCATCAAGGTGTACCCAATATATCTCCTTCTTGTAACAGTTGTTACTATCATAGCAAATAATAATTTTAAAAAATGATAAACTCTACCTTAACCAGTCTGGTATAAACTTCTCTGAGGTTACCACCTTTCTGCATAGAAATGAATCTGAGATGGTCCTCCTCATTGACCCAGACTAGGAAGGTCTTATTGTCATTAAAGTAGATGCCACGGCCAGTAGGCCAGTCATTGTAGCCTCCAGCTGACCTCAGGTACCTGTTGAAATAAATGTCAACCATTAGCACCATATACAAGAAGACAGTCAGAAGACAATTTTATATATTTTTATATAAATGTTTGAAGTTATTTTTTTTTTATATACGTATATGGCCTTTTTCGTCTTTACAGATGGTCAATTGGTAAGTGTTTTACTGTAACAACCTCCGAGTTCTCACTTTTCTCTCTTGTCTTTCAGCTCATACTTAAGTCTCTTTCCATACTTTCAATGCCAGTTCTTTCACACAACTCTGTCATCAGCTAGTTTCTGTGGCGGAAGTCCGTTGCACCTATAGAAAAGTTCTTCAATGAGGCCTTACAAACATCTTTATATCTGAGCAGTGGTCTGATCTGGTGCTTCTTCCCCTCTGAAAGTTCAAAGAACGTTTGTTTTGGTATGCAACAAGTTTCCATTCTTCTCACATGCCCCAACCATCTTAGTCGTCTACTGCTGAGCATGCCCAAGATGGAAGGCAGGTTTGCATGTTGCAGTACTTCAGATTTGGTTATCTTGTCGTACCACCTGATGTCCATAATTTTGCGGAGACATCAAAGGTGAAAGATGTTAAGTCTCCTCTCGTGCCTTGAGCAGGTTGTCCATGCTTCTGAGCCATACAGTCAAGAACTAATTACACAGGCTCGATATATTTGAATCTTTGTCTGCAATGCTAGTTCTTTTTTTTAGACAAACTAAAATCCAGGACATAATTGAGTGGCTTAGTAAGTAATGAATTTTGAATTAGAATGAAACTATTGAAACCATGACCAAAAACAAAATACAATCTATAAAATTGTGGAATGTTTCCCTTTTGAAAAATAGGTACAGTCCATGCATAAGTGGAGGCATGAGTAAGGTCTGACATTCTCCCCTATGACAAAATCAGATCTGACACCATGCTACAGTGACATGAGAAAATCAGATCTGACAAGGTACAGTGACATGAGAAAAGTCTGACATTCCCTTACTGACAGCATGAAAAGTCTGACATTCTCCCCTTTGACAAAATCAGATCTGACACCAAGGTACAGTGACATGAGAAAAGTCTGACATTCTCCCCTTATGACAAAATCAGATCTGACACCATGCTACAGTGACATGAGAAAAGTCTGACATTCTCCCCTTATGACAAAATCAGATCTGACACCAAGCTACAGTGTAACTCACGAGATGTGATACTATAAAGTGTGGTTTTATGTTTCTAAAATCTGAGTAACATCTATGAAAAATTAATCTATCTGACTGAGATTTTTGTAAGGCTAACAAACCAAATCTATCGAATGAAATTGCTACAGAAACTGCAAGAGAAATCTGAATAGATTTAGGAACAATAACAGCATTGTGTTTCATTAGGAAGACTTTGGCTGAAATCGGATGCACGTGTCCTAAACATGTAGAAGTCTATGTGTTTAGGGCCTACCAAACCAATGTGCAACGTATACACGTCTTGGCAAAGATCAAACATATCACAAAGTGATTAAAATTGGTCGTAAAGAACGAACGCAAAGAAGAAGAAGATTACGAAGACTGAAGGGAAAAACTCATACAAATTGTTATTATATGTTGCAGCTCAAAACTCAGTTGAGAATGATGGGTATCCATAAGTTAAGGCAAGGGAGGGTAAGTGCCACCCCCTGGAAAATGATTTTTTGATAACACAGTTTTATGCGAATCTGGTCTTTTCCATTTCTATGTGGTAAACTACCAACTAAAAACTTAAATTCATTATGCCCCTGATGGAAAAATGTATGTGGATGCCCATGTAGAGAATGAGATAGAATAAGAAGGTCAGATGTGGAGAGATTAAGTAGAGCTATTTTACTTGTCATCATCAGTAAAGAGGAAATGGTCAAGTGTCAGTTGTTTCTGTGTATCCTTGTTCATTCCAGTCAGTGGGTGGTATGTTCCTTTAAGTTCCCCACCCAACTTCTTTAGTGCCTCCACAGACTTTTTCTCCATCTCAACACGGTCCTGCAACACAATTAAACAATTAAAAGTATTTCAACCACAATAATTCTGGAAACTGGGTATATCTCTTTCCACGTCCATTTATTTTCTCAATTTTTAAGCAGTTAATTCAAGGAAGTAAAAAAAAATATTTTAAAATTACGATCCCAACTACTTGTCAATAAATAAACATATATATCTTATTATATACTAAATTGAAGAAAACTGGGCAATCCAATATAATAACAAGGTTGAAAAGTAGTATAAGTAAAACAGTAGAAGTAAAACTAGAAAGACTTCTTATAAGGGAAGCAACTCTATGGCGCAGTGTGCGGCTTAAAGCGTGCAACGGACTTCCGCCGTGGCGCAGTGTGTGGCTTAAAGCGTGGAAAGAGATATTCAACATTTCTGCACTCAGGGCACTCAACTAGGGGCTCAATACCTTTCAGCTGAAACCTTCAGAGAACTTATACAATAGTACCGACACAAATTCCAAATTTATCCTAAACTCAGAAAGTCTGGGTATCCATTTACAGCTGGGTAGACTAGGGAATAGGTAGTACAGAATATTAAACATTACATTGGTTGACTGAATCCCACCCCATGTACATGTGCTACAGCGATTGCATTTACTCCCTGCACATGTGCTATGGTGCTTGAATCCACCCCTGTACATGTGCTACAGTGATTGAACCTACCCCTCTACATGTGCTATGGTGATTGAATTTTCCCCAATGTACATGTGCTATGGTGCTTGAATCCACCCCTGTACATGTGCTATGATGATTGAATCCCCCTGTACATGTTATATGGTGATTGAATCCCCCTGTACATGTGCTATGGTGATTGAATCCACCCCCTGTACATGTGCTATGGTGATTGAATCCCCCTGAACATGTGTTACAGCGATCAAATCATACATTACGTTGACTTACCAAGTTTAATGTTTGATAAATGTAATAGATCGCCAGATAGAGATTCACAGCTATTTAATGTTACTACCATATTTACTACAAGATAAATTTTCCATGAACTTCTAAAAAATGTAAGATTTAATTTAATAGATAATTTCATAAATAAGAATGAAAATCATGGCATAACCCGTTACATTATGTCACCATCAACCACAGTAAACGAGTCGTTGATTTTCTTAGGTACCACTAATATGTTCAGTAGTTTGCCATTGCTTTCTGAATGGTGATGTCTATCTTTACCGTTAGTAAAAATCGGTGGGAACAAATTTGCTCCCAACCTGTCCGCTGTGGAGTTTGAACCAGGTACTCTTGGATTGTGATCGAATAAATAACTTATTGTATGTTTAAAAAAATGAAATATTTCACTACAAGCATGACAAGAGAATTAAAATCAGGATTATACATTTGTTTTGAAATTAAATTTTCAAGAAATTTTGGTTTCAGAAACAGTGTACATTTAAGATCATTTCTACTGTTAGAGAACAGTGCATATCAGAGAAAGATAAGGCCTCTCTCTCTCATATATATATATCTTGAAATCTGTGAAGAATCCAATAGTAAGACTTTTCATGATATGCTCAAAATTCATCATCATCAGCAGCCCTGAAAAACTCTCTATTCTGTGCAAGCTGCTCGGCGTCAGCAGCAGTCATTCTCAGCTCTTCAATGACATACTGCACCCATCTAGGTCTTCCCCTTCTTCCAGGCACTGTTGCTACTAGAATTATCTTCTCCAGACACTCTATCATTTAATGTGTCTGCAATATTTAATTTTCCTCATAATTGCACATGCAAAATTGATCTTCTTTGCTATAATGCCATCACCCCTCATTTTGGTTTCCAATAGGAGCATGGGGTTAACACTGTGTTTGGTGTTCTTGCATGAAGCTTGTGGCAATGAATATTTGCTTTTGCAGTGACTGTTTTTGAAGATATTGGTTTTTTTTAATGTGATTTGCATCTTAGAGCGTGAGTGTGTTGTTCCTGTTGTGTGCCTACAGATCCGCAGGCCAGAACATCCGGTCTTTGCAGACTTTTTATTCCGTCAGTTCTCTAAGAAGGAAGCCCCAAATTAATTTTGTTTAAACCTGAACTAGGAAGTCTATCCAATTGATGTGCCAGAGCCCTATTAACATTGGAACTCACAAGTTTCCTGTTCTGTCCCACTGGGAGGTACGGTTGGCTTGTGCATTCTATAGGTCATCAGCAGGCTACTAATTTGAACTTGTTATCCTTCCTAAGAGAGACTAGCCCACCCTAACTCTGCTAGATGCAGAGCCAGGCGCAGAACACACCTTGCAGATCGCTCATCTCAAATGATGATGACCATTCTGTACATCAGATTTTTATCAGCTCTGGAAGAAAAAATTACAGTAAAAAACCAAGGTGACAGGTGGTCTAAATGGCTAAGTGGTTAAGTCATTTGATAGTTGTGCGTTCGAATCCGGACAGAGGCATATGTGCAATTTTTTTATGAGATCCCTAGGATTGTTGCCGGAGCTACGGAGTTTGTGCAATGTTCTCGGCAGATGGCATGCAATCTCTGCCGATGGGGACGGAGCCATATGGGGAGCCTGGTGCAATGAAGTCAATCCTTCGCCTTTGAACCCTTTTTGGAGAGCAATGTTTCAACCCTGAAAAACATATATACATCTACTTTGTTGTGTAGAAATTGAGTATACTTAATTACACAAAATCACCTCTAGGGTCAGGGTTGGGGGGAAAGAATAACAGTCATGACTGCGTCCAACTCGTACACGTGTGGAAACAATCACATTGCCAGACGGGTCCAGATCACCAAAGTCAAGATTATCAACATTTCCAAAGTCTGGCTCGGGATGGTTCAGTTGTGAGACCTTGTGGTAGTCCTTAATGACAGCGTCAAGGAGAGGGGAAAATGTTGTGTAGGCATCAGGGTCGGAAGCATAGACACCAACACCGCTCTCTGGATTCTCACAACCTGAAATGAAAATATTGTAATCATGTTGACATGTGATTCAGTTCCAAGTATTACTGTTTGCCACAACATGTCTAACTATGAGATGACTGTACTATAGAGTTAGTAATGAATGAGTGATGTGCAAATAGTGGTGATTCGTTATTCAAACAGTAGTTCCTTCCTAGTATGAAGTAACGAGCATAACCAAAGAAAAAAAATACTAGTTATTTGAATACTTTTTTTTTTTTGGGGCGCTACCTTGAAGTGCCACAACAAGTTGACCCAGTATGGTCGAATGTGTAAAACTCAGAGCGTTGTCATTCTTTGGAATGAAAAGAGATAGGAGTTTAAGTGTACTTTATTGTGCCATTTGGGGTGTTTTTAAGGGTCCCACACTTTGAAGGTGATCAAGTTGGCAATATACTTTGATCTTAACCAAAAGATAGAGACTATTATTTATTTGGTCACCACGTTACATGATGATTACTCGTTCTTTGGTCAGTATTCATAACTGAAATGAAACTTCAACCACAGTGAATGGAGTTGTTGATTTTCTAGGAACCACTTATACGTTCTGTAGTTTGCCATTGCTTTCTGAACGGTGAAGTCTATTTTTACCTTTCGTAAAAATCCAACGGAAACGGATTTGCTTCCAAATTGCCTGCCGCATAGTTTGAACCAGCTACGCTTGGATTGTCACCGGTTGTGATCGAGCTCACTTAACTGTAATTCACTACCACTTAATAACCTTAAGTTAAGACACGATACATTATACATACAACACGTTAGTTAATTGACCGTTAGTAGATTAATATTCGTTACTTCGTATCAGAATCTCTAAAGCTAGCAGCACCTTTGGCAGACTACATAAAAATGTCTGGCACAGATGTGGTATTGGCCAAGCCACAAAACTGAAGGTATATCGAGCTGTCGTGCTCCCAGTCCTTCTTCACGCATGCGAAACTTGGACTGTATATCAGAGACATGCAAGGAAGCTAAACCACTTTCACACAGCCTGCCTTAGAAAAATAATGAACATCAAATGGCTGGGATCTGTATGATCCCAGATACAGAGGTGCTAAAAGAGCTGCTCTCCCCAGCATCTACACAATCTTGATGCAATCACAGACAAGATGGGCAGGACATGTGGCTCGAATGCCAGATTGCAGAATACCCAAACGACTCTTTATGGTGAGCTGCATAGCGGTAAACGCTCACAGGAGGGCCAGAAAAAGCGATTCAAAGATACACTCAAGAACTCGATGAAATCTTTGGCATAGATGTCAACAACTGGGAGAATGCTGCTCAAGACAGATCAGCATGGCGCACACTTCTTCGACACGGTTCCTCTGCCTTCGAGGCAGATAGAACAGCACGGATGGAGCAAAAACGTCAAAACAGAAAGGCAGTAAAACTTTCCACAAGTGCAAGTATACCTTGCCCACACTGTACACGAACATTTCAAGCCCGTATCGGGTTCACTAGTCATCTACGCACACACAGACAAACATAGCGCAACTACATTCCCTTTGATGTAAATTTGTGTGGTCATCCCCGTGATGGACGAGCATCATTCGTTACTTCGTAAATATCATACTTCTGGCATGCGAGTAGCTTTCATGGTGTAGACAATGTAAAAGTATAAAAACAGTCATTTTAAAAATCCATACACCTAAAAACTAACTTAACAGCACATATACTATATACCGTTATTATGAGTTGGTTGAAACGAAAGTACTTTGAGCTACTCAACTGGTTCCGTCCTCAATGTGAATTATCAAGAGTTATTTGCCCTTCGTTTACATTTGTGAACGTGTAAGGTTAGTTAAAATGGCTAGGATTGAAAATCAAATGTCTATCTTGGATTTGATTATGCGAGACACATCAAACTAATCATGACACATGGTCACTTCTATGTGTTGTTTTTCATATAACAATAACAGCAGTAGGCACACAGATAAATAAAACTTCACATACGAAACAGTTGTCAACAGTGGAAGAACTTGAAAGGCTTCCGGGATACACCCAACTTTCCCATAATAAACAACGTATAGTTGGTCATGCTACCATCTGTTGAGATCCATCTTCTCCTTTTGGTAGAGTCGCAGCCGTGGTAACCTGGACAATTGTTCTCTCAGCCTGTGTCATCCACGACATGCCACGCTTGATTCGCGTGCCATTAACATCATTAGTGTTCTTGCCGAATTAATTTCGAATAAAAATGTTCTAACAAAAAGTCATTTTTCACTTGCCAACTCCCTTGCCTTAACTTATCTACACCCATGATATTATACTAACCTATTTACTTATGATTTACTTAACTACAAATTATAAATCTTCACGGGCGACCTAGACGGGAAAAATATTTTGTAGGAATTGTTATTTTAAACATTTATCTACTGAATATTGCCGATGCAGCGACTTTCCAGTCTACTCCTATCGATTTTAAACTGCCACGTTTTTTTTTACGTTCTGAACTTGAACATGGGACCTGCGTTTTATCGTCCATCTCCGAAAGGACTGGGAACTCGATCTCACCTACACTGAGATCAGGGATCTCGGGAAAATATCCCGATGGCTCCACGAGATAGCGAACCGAGTACCTTTGAAACAAGAGGTGATCACCGAACCTCTACACCGAGACCACCACAGAGACCACCACAGAGACCCACCACAGAGACCACTACAGAGACCACCACAGAGACCACCACAGAGACCATCACAGAGACCACCACAGAGGCCCACCACAGAGACCACCACAGAGGCCCCCTTCTGGCGATAACATTGTATGCAAAGCGTATAGTTATTTGTATAGTAGCAGTTGTTTGCTTTGATCGGAATGCTGGAGAACGATAGAACAGGATATGTCCAGACTCTCCACCTGTCATACAACTTGTCTGCGAAAATCCTACGCGTGTACTGGCCGACTACTATCTCGAACTAAGAATTGCTTGCACGATGCCAACAAGAGAATATGGGCACTATCATCCGAAGACGACGCTGGAAATGGATTGGACATGTGATGCGCATGGAGACTGGCTCCGACACGAAAACTGCACTGAGATGGACTCCAGATGGTAGGCGAAAGCGTGGAAGACCCAAGACGACCTGGAGGAGATCGATAGAGCAAGAACTGAAGGAAATGAATCATAGCTGGAACACAATACAGAGGAAGGCCATGAACAGGAAGAATGGTGTACGTTTGTTGCTGCCCTAAACGCCAAGGGCGTAACAGGCTAAAGAGAGAGGAGTTGTTTGCTAAACTCGGGCATTAATTAATAAGTGCATGTTGTTAATGTTATTAATGCCAGGTTGTGGTGGAATACGGAAACAGGTTCAACTTACTTAATGCAGTATTACTAATATGGTTTTCAACTTGGAAATATATTGATAATTTTTAAAAATCGCTAAAAAAAATGTATTAAATTTAATTACAAAAGTGTCTAAAGGCGAAAGACTGACTTCATTGCACCGGGTTTCCCTGCATAGCTCAGTCCTACCTGCAAAAATGATCTGCCAAGAGTTTGCACAAAGCACGAAGTCCGTATCTTATACAACAATTCTAGGGATTTCATGTAAAAATTCACATGTGACTCGATTTGAACTCGAACCTACAACCTTCAGAACGACAAGAAAACGTCTTAACCACTTCGACATAGAGATCCCCACAGTTGGACTATAGCACATACAAGTAAAAACAGTTGGACTATAGCACATACAAGTAAAAACAGTTGGACTATAGCACATACAAGCAAAAACAGTTGGACTATAGCACATACAAGTAAAAACAGTTGGACTATAGCACATACAAGCAAAAACAGTTGGACTATAGCACATACAAGCAAAAACAGTTGGACTATAGCACATACAAGCAAAAACAGTTGGACTATAGCACATACAAGCAAAAACAGTTGGACTATAGCACATACAAGCAAAAACAGTTGGACTATAGCACATACAAGCAAAAACAGTTGGACTATAGCACATACAAGTAAAAACAGTTGGACTATAGCACATACAAGCAAAAACAGTTGGACTATAGCACATACAAGCAAAAACAGTTGGACTATAGCACATACAAGCAAAAACAGTTGGACTATAGCACATACAAGCAAAAACAGTTGGACTATGCACATACAAGCAAAAACAGTTGGACTATAGCACATACAAGCAAAAACAGTTGGACTATAACACATACAAGCAAAAACAGTTGGACTATAGCACATACAAGCAAAAACAGTTGGACTATAGCACATACAAGCAAAAACAGTTGGACTATAGCACATACAAGCAAAAACAGTTGGACTATGGTACATACAAGCAAAAACAGTTGGACTATAGCACATACAAGCAAAAACAGTTGGACTATAGCACATACAAGCAAAAACAGTTGGACTATGGCACATACAAGCAAAAACAGTTGGACTATAGCACATACAAGTAAAAACAGTTGGACTATAGCACATACAAGTAAAAACAGTTGGACTATAGCACATACAAGTAAAAACAGTTGGACTATGGCACATACAAGCAAAAACAGTTGGACTATAGCACATACAAGCAAAAACAGTTGGACTATAGCACATACAAGCAAAAACAGTTGGACTATAGCACATACAAGCAAAAACAGTTGGACTATGGCACATACAAGCAAAAACAGTTGGACTATAGCACATACAAGCAAAAACAGTTGGACTATAGCACATACAAGCAAAAACAGTTGGACTATGGCACATACAAGCAAAAACAGTTGGACTATAGCACATACAAGCAAAAACAGTCGGACTATAGCACATACAAGCAAAAACAGTTGGACTATAGCACATACAAACAAAAACAGTTGGACTATAGCACATACAAGCAAAAACTGTTGGACTATAGCACATACAAACAAAAACAGTTGGACTATAGCACATACAAGCAAAAACAGTTGGACTATAGCACATACTTAACAGCATACGTGATTGCACGAAAGCATATCTAATACAAGGATACTCAATGTGACTATAACAAATGAAGTTTAAGATAAGCTATCTCCTTCAGTGTATGCCTGCTGTTTAAGAATGTCAACCCCTATCAGCAAAACCCCACACCCTCTCCGAGGTGCATACGTGTGTAATAGCAGGTACACAGGATATCATATCAGGACGCAACGACACGATCAATATGTCATTTCATATGGTCACCTTCAAATATTGTTCCATTGCTTATTTTATTATGATACAGCAGATTGCATTCCGGTTTTTTTTATTAGTTCTATAATCTTCACATTTTCAAACAGATTATGTGAGGTGCATTAAACAAGACTTGAAAAAGGGAGTCTCTGTGACGTAAGGTGCTCGCCTCTCGTTCTAAAGGTACTAGGTTCGATCCCATGTGGAGCCATTGGGATATTTTTTTAGGGATTCCTGATCTCAGTGTAGGTGAGATCGAGTTCCTAGTCCTATGGGAGATTGACGATAAAACGTTGGTCCCGTGTTCAAGTTGAGCACGCAAAAGAACTCTTGGCAGTTCAACATCAATAAGAGCAGGCTGGAAGTCCGCTGCCCGGCAAAATTGATTGGGAAAATAAAAATATAATAATAAAATTCCAACAAAATGTTTTCACGGTTTTTTTTAATTAGTTCGGGGACCCACGCCGCGGCTACAAGTTCTAGCACTGCCGCTTATATCTTCCTGTGTATGTAAGAAATCGGAGCACACGTGGTTACTCACCAAAGTGCAATGATGATGTATCAATCAAGTCTGGAAAGCCGCGAGAGCGTAGTGGTTAGTTAGTACAGTTCGGGTACAATTTCACATTGGGTGTGGAATTTTTGTCCGACCATAATGGCTCCCAGGTGGATCCAGACTCAGATGGGAACCAGAGAAACACTAGAAAGTAAAGGCGGCCAGTGTTATGTTGATCACATGGTCGTGTGCCCATTTTTCAAGGAAAAACGCAGACCTAACACCGAATTCTCCAATTTTACCTAATAGTATGAACAAGGTATGAAAACAACGACACCGTTTACTGTGGTTGATAGCTACGTCCTGTAATGGATGCCACGATATTTATTCATTTTTTCATGAACAATGATTCATTTACTTATTTTCTTACAATAACACACACGAACGTTCGCAACCCCACACATGATCGTTTGCAAACCCGGACATAAACAGACACACATATGTAAAGCGTGATTGTCACCATGGTCGTGCCGTACTATGATACAGAGAGGCGGTCGCATCAGGCGGTACCGTAATGGGGGCGGCATAAAAAGTGAAATTAAAACCACAAATGAAGGTTATTTTAAAGAAAAAATATTTAAGGGCGGCATTTCGAAGACTTGCATCATATTGAGAAAATGTACCGCACGGCCCTGATTGTCAGACAGCAAGAAAGACATACTTATAATTAAATTTGATAAGAGGTCAATTTGGAAATTGATTTTTTTTCTGACCATACGGCTCACAGAACACGAATCATGGTTTTTTGGGTGTGTTTTTTTCGTTATGCGCATGGTGTATTGATGGTTGTAGGATCATGTGTGTATTGATGGTTGTGGAATCATGTGTGTATTGATGGTTGTGGAATCATGTGTACTTTACGGCGCTAGTTCTGCGTTTTTACCTGTGTCTTATATTTAGTGCCTGTTTTGAGTTTAGGCAGAGCCAAGTTAGAGTTAACTGTGGTTTAGGTCTCGTATCTTATATTTAGAATGACCTCACGCCATAGTATAACTAAAGGTACTCCGCGCGCGGCTCATGAAAATGAGGCTCAACCTCAAAGTTAAAAATAATGATGAAATTACGTAATAAACGTCAAATACTGTAAACTATTTTATTTTCTCTGCTATAAAATGTTTCACAAAAGTATAACTCTTTTGTATCACATAAATGTATATTAATTATTTTGAACAGGTATATACTACTTTTTGAAGTCTTTTAAAAGCATATACAAAATAATAATTAAATATCTGGTGTATGTTTTTTTGTTTAATATTTGTAACTACCATGAATTACACAGATTTGAGAAAATACATTACATTTCCATATAAATATTAACCCTTTCGCTCCGTAATTGTTTTCATTTACGAACGCGTTTATTTTGTGATGCTTCCAGTATACTGGCTTTGCACAGAGACTTAACCAGTATACTGTGCCCGCCTGCCCAGTGTGTTCGTAGCGCGATGGACTGCGGGTTATTAGTCCTCTGTGAGAGCGGGTTCAATTCCGCGGACTGGCAGAAAAGCCACCTTTTCCCCAGATTCACGGTGTTCGTGGCACCGAACCGAAGGGTTACGATGTACATGACACCGAGCCGAAGAGCTGAAAGCTCAAGTGCTCTGGATCGGGAAAAACACCCAAAAACCAGTATACTGGCTTTGCGTCATCTTAAAAAATACAACTAGCCGATATATCGACTAGGAAGAGTGAAAGGGTTATGGTACATCAATATGAAATCTCACATTCAATAATTGTTAAGGGTTAAAGTATCAGAAACATTACATTACATTAGACTTCATCAAGAAACAACAAATTAAATGGTTCGGTCACGTAAGCAGATTACCATCAGACAGTGCACCCTAAAGAGCAATGCTGCTCCGATACAATGGGTACAAAGCAAAAGGCCGGCCACGCAAAAGATGGACCTCAGAGATAACAGAGGCGACGAAAGAGACTATCTACGAAGCGCATACTAGGGCCGTTTTAGAAATCTCTTCCTCACCTGACGCTGTGAGGCATACAGGATTCGAGAAAGAAAGAAAGAAGAAAGAAACATTACATAAATAGACCAAACTTTTGAAGATGAATTAGACAGCTTTCATTCTCGATATCTTTTCTTCTTCTAATATTCATCAAACTATGTACAACAATGTTGTTCAGCGCAATCCGAAAATAATATTCATCAAACTATGTACAACATTGTTGTTCAGCGCAATCCGAAAATAATATTCATCAAACTATGTACAACAATGTTGTTCAGCGCAATCCGAAAATAATACTCATCAAACTATGTACAACAATGTTGTTTAGCGCAATCCGAAAATAATATTCATCAAACTATGTACAACAATGTTGTTCAGCGCAATCCGAAAATAATATTCATCAAACTATGTACAACAATGTTGTTCAGCACAATCCGAAAATAATATTCATCAAACTATGCACAACAATGTTGTTCAGCGCAATCCGAAAATAATACTCATCAAACTATGTACAACAATGTTGTTCAGCGCAATCCGAAAATAATACTCATCAAACTATGTACAACAATGTTGTTCAGCGCAATCCGAAAATAATACTCATCAAACTATGTACAACAATGTTGTTCAGCGCAATCCGAAAATAATACTCATCAAACTATGTACAACAATGTTGTTTAGCGCAATCCGAAAATAATATTCATCAAACTATGTACAGCAATGTTGTTCAGCGCAATCCGAAAATAATATTCATCAAACTATGTACAACAATGTTGTTTAGCACAATCCGAAAATAATACTCATCACACTATGTACAACAATATTGTTCAGCACAATCCGAAAAAAACACACTCTTAAACAGAACGGC
Source organism: Arion vulgaris (assembly GCA_020796225.1). NCBI lineage: Eukaryota > Metazoa > Mollusca > Gastropoda > Stylommatophora > Arionidae > Arion > Arion vulgaris. Next base: position 8,699,360 of record CM036762.1, read on the forward strand.
GCTGTCCGGACTCGAATACACCACCTTTGAAACACCAGGTAAAGGACTTAGCCACAGTAACCCCCAAAAAAATTAATACAAACAAGTCTAATATTATTTTATAATGTCGGCAGCGAAACAAACTTTGCCAAATATTTCTGTAATTAGATAATAATTAGATTACTTCAACAGTGCAACACATTTCATACGAACAAATCATTAAGATAATTTTAACAGTTGTAACAAACGCCCTAAACTTATTTAATATTTGGATAATTTCAACATTTACTACAAACATCCTACAATTATTTAATATTAGGAGAATTTCTACATGTGCAACAAACATTCAACAAAGAAATAGGATAATTTTAACATTTAAACAAGACTTCATAAAAATATATTTATTATAACGAAATATATCGTCACCTGATCGTATACAATCAGCAAGTGTTCCACCGAATTTTGTCTTGAGTGACTTCAATCTGTTGTATATATTGTCTGTTAAATGCTTCTTAAGCAAAGATTTTGATTTTGCCTCTTTTAGAGCTTGATAAAGTCGATCTGTTTCGGCTACAGGATCCATTGTTCAGGTCAAGTTATAGATTGAGGAAAGTACAATTAATTAACTGTTTAAACGTGCAGTATGTTAGCACGGAACTACCTTCGTAGGTATATGGCTATATGGACGCCTACAATGACATTAGGATGTAGTTACTGAGCAGTCGACCAATCAAAAGGATATTACGATGAAGCGACTACGCAGTCAGCCAATCAACAGCTTCGATACATATTTTTTTTTAATTTCTGACAACCAAATCTGTAGACCAAAGTCTTCCTGACTAAGCATTTTTGTTATCTATATTATTTTTAATATGTTTAGATCTTTATATTTTTATTTCTTTTACTTTTTTTGTTTTTCAACACAGTGAGTCTAGAAAATTCTTTAACGGTAAAATTGTATAATATTTAAAATGTTTCGCGCGACTAACTGTTGGGTCACATGGCATATGGAGGCACGTTGCTAGTGTCTGTCACGGTCTCGATATTTCTTATTGTGTGTACTCTATGATTTCAATTCCGTATTCTCATTTTACAATAAAAACTTGAATCTACCTTTGAATGATGTATGTATATTTGTTATATGTGTATACATGTGTGTATGTATGATATTGCTTCGTCTCAAATATACAAGTGCACGAAGCTTATAGCATGTGTTTGTTTGCAAACGCTGTTCGATCGAACCGGACCTAATTATTCTGCGACTAGCTAAAACGAAGCGTTTGTGAAAGAAACTCCGCAGTAATACCATGGCTCGCTGGTTCTGTTCGTAAGAACACTCGTATAGCTAGGCTAAGCTATGGTTCATCATCATCAGGTGCCGTGCCGGCTGGCTTATCGATCATGGATCTCCACAAATCTCTGTCGTTGGTGTTTGCTATCAACTCAGATGTTGACGCTCTACCGTGTCATGAAGTCAGACTATCCACAATTTCATCTCTCTGTCTTCCTCTGTCTCGTCTACCCTCGATTTTAATGGTTGTAAAACTGTGTTCTAAACCTTCCCTCCCCATCACCTACCCGAAAAAATGATGACTGCCGTAAGAAATAAATGTTGTAAGAAATAAGGGTCAGCGGTTCGAATCCTGCGTTTGGTAATTTGTTTTTACAGAAGCTCCTAATACTTGTACACTATCTAGTTATTGATCATATGTTATGTTATGTTATCTTATGTTATGTTATGCGATCGACGTCACGGCAGATTGGGCATTCCCATGCATGCTCTGTCCTCCGCTGCAGCAGCCATTCTAAAGTCCATTTGCTCACCGTACCCATGAAAAGTTGATTACTATATCTTCTCTCTACCACGAAGACGACACTGTCTGGCATGTCTACACTTAACGCCTAATTCTCGAACTCGTTCCAGTGTCTGAGACGTGCCCATGTCACATAATTGAGAGCGTACCGCATTGATGATATCGGCTCTGTCCATACTTCTGCCCGTTTGAGTCGGGGCATTGTTTGCAAGAAAGTCTGCACGCTCGTTACCCTGCACTCCAGCATGTCCAGGTGTGTACAGCCAAGTCACTTTCTTGAGATGTGATCTCCGAATGCTTGATCATATTCATCCGCTAACAAGCACTTAACCGTTAAGCACAGATCACAAAGACTAGTTAACTAGATTGGTAAGAACGAACGCAAACAGCAAGTTCTCGGTGTAAAAGGGTACGCCACTTGTCTGCTCATAACACGAGCTTCGTAGCTCTTGCGACAGTCCTTGTGGTCTCCGAAAAAATGCAATCGTGAACAGACCGCGCGGTCCGGGTTCGAACCAACGACGTTTAGAAAACAAAGCACTGGCGTAAACACTAAGTTTCCCAATATGATACAGTAGATAATGTCTAGCTTATAGAGCTATATGCCCGTCTGCCCAGCGTGTTCGTAGCACCGAACCGAAGGGTTACGATGTCCATGGCACCAAGCCGCAGAGCTGAAAAGCTCAAGCGCTTCTGGATCAGAAAAAAAAAATAGAGCTATATCTCTTATATTGAACAGCTTGCTGATCACGTCGATTTCGTACGGGATCTAATTTTGGTACCACATCTTCAAGGTAAAAGGATACTCACGTCTTTAGACATCGTTGAGTTCCGGCCATCATGGCGCAAAGCATGGTGGTTCTCTATTGTTTTTGGTTTTTCGATCCAGAAGCACTTGAGCTGAAAGCTCTTCGGCTCGGTGTCATGGACATCGTAACCCTTCGGCTCGGTGCCACGAACACCGTAAATCCGGGGAACCTGTAGCTGTTCTGCCAGTCCGCGGAGTTGAACCCGCACTTACAGAGGACTAGTCACCCGTAGTCCAACGCGCTACGAACACGCTGGGCACGCGGGCAAATATTAATCCTCCCCGGCGGGGAATCGAACCCCGGTCTCCCGCGTGACAGGCGGGGATACTTACCACTATACTACCGAGGATTCGCTCTCTATTGTTATATCAGTTCAGTCTTGTTCTGATTCCCTCAAACCACATACATGGGAAACAAGTTTAGTCACAGCCAACTCTAGATAATAAGCTTATAGTTGGCTCTGGTTGAGTGCACTTTGGCTTATTACTAAATAGACAGTAAACAAGGGGCTTCCGGAACACAAGTTTTTACCAAACACAGGATTCGAGACACAAACTTTTATTTCTTACGGTACCTATTGCCTAGCTCTACAAACGAGCTACTAGATTGCAAGAGCTGGGATTAAAGATTGGAGTGACCAGAAAAGACAACAGCGCAACAGGAATATGAGTAAGCTCATCAATGAAAATCGAACTGGTACGGTCAGTCGCTGGACGCTGTTGGAGATATTGCGGAGATCGGAGAGGCTATGGGCATGTCTGGAGTACAATGCAGATATTCTAAGCTGCAACGAGAGTTTTAAAGAGCTCTTCTTTGGTTTATTATCGTGGCTTGCTTATCTAGACCTGTTGTGTTTTGCCTAAGTGTTGTTATTCTCGTTTATCAAGCTCTTTACCTTGCACAAGTCTGCACCATAAACAAGTTTTCCAAATTTCCAAGTTTTACTGCAGTCTCCATCCTTTCACCATAAACAACCGTGTTTGTGCATGGCCTTTATATCAATTGTTTTGTAACAACACGCCGACTATCAAAACAAAGGTTAATATATGCAGAGTCTATGTGCTGAGCACATTACTCCATGTCAACGAATTGTGAATTACGCGAAGAACAAGGAAAGATTGCGGGGGGGGTGGGGGTGATGTGAATGTATTATCCATGAGTTGCCTGAGGCTTATACTCGGATTTTTGGAGTCAAATATAATGAGGTATTACAATATTAAGGAGAGTCTGGTCGAATGGAAATAGAGCGTGGCTCTCATGCGGGAGACCCGTATTCTATCAACATAAGGCCAATGATTTTTTTTATGTCGTGGTACGAAAAAAAATCATAACCTGAAAAGTTTCACGGCGATTGCACTAGCCATGCGACTATTAAATTCATCATGTTCTCGTCCCCCTTGTCCTACACCGCCCTAAAAAACGGTACTACCGGCATAACGATTGTAATTGTGGGTTTTTTTAAATTTACGAATATAGTAGGATTTTCAACAAAGAGATCTCTTGAATCTCATTCGCCAAGCAGTTACGATGACTGGGTCACCTGTGCTAGATGTTGGACGGCTGAGTTCCTCAGGTTATATTGAACGTGGGTCTGACTTTTAGCTAGAGAATACTGAGATGATCTTTCATTTGCAACAATAACGACTGCAAATGAAGATAAATGTATTGACGTGAGTACACCACACTGCGAAACGTTCACCAGGAAGCAGATTCTGAGAACTGGTGTAGCCAGGCCAGGAAGTCCATGTTATAAAGCGTGCAAGGTGAAAGATAAGAAAGGTTAAAGGTACTTTTTTCATACTCGAGTCCGCCGAGTGGTTACCGGGTCCAAATTTGGAGTGTAAAAATAGAACCACTATTACCTGCCACGCATGTCGTAAGAGGCGTTAAGAAGGTTTGGCTGAAATGGGATGCACGTGTCCGCTAGGAAATGCTAACCCGAAACAAATGCTTGCAGAAAACGGATGCACCAGGCCGTAAGGGCATAACATGGTGCAACAACCCCTCACAATGAGGATGAGATGTGATAATGGATTCTATGGTCGCCTCAGAGATTTAGCTACGCAGTAAGAATGTCAGACTTACCATCACGTGGCCAAAACTTACTGCGGGAAGAGGTCGGCACAAACGGGAAGCAGAAATCATAGGAATTATATCCTACAGAACTGCCCCCAATCTGAGGCAGACGGCTGCCTTTATTAGAGAATCCGAAATCCCAATCTAGTAAGATCGCAGAAGAATACCTCGAGGTCTATTGAGGAATTCGGTATTAGATATGTATTTATTTGTCCGTCGGCACATGATGGGTTATGTGGTCAACATTACACCGATCGCCTTTATTTCCCAGTTCTTTTCCTGTTACCCAATTGAGACTATGCTAGCCTGAGAGTCGTTACGGTCGGAAAAATATCCACGCCCACTGTAGAATTTAACCGAGCCACGTGCATAGAAGCCAGTTCAAAGAAGAAAGAAGCAAATCATTTTAAAAATCAAATGAGCGATACACCCTTTGTCTCTGAAGGCTAAGAAAGTTATGTTTTTTATGTATGTCATACAATGATATAGTTACAGATGACACGACTTTTGACAATCAAACAGTTACACACTGAAGCATCTGCTAAATATCACAACTATAGAGACACTTACCTGAACGAATACAGTCTTCTAGGTTCCCACCGAATCTTGTTACACTCTCCTTCAATTGATTAAAAATTTCCAAAGTTAAGTGTTTCTTCAGAAGTGAATGACATTCTGTTGGTGGATTACAGAGTCTTTCCCATAGTTCATTTAAGTTCATTTTCGATATTTTTCCTTCCTTTTCTTCATTTCCGGTGACATCTCTACGGTGACTTCCGTCTTCAGCATTTTTGTCTATTTTTTCCTTTGCTGTATCGTTTGACTTTTCTGCTTTATTTGAAAAATTGAGATTCACACGAATGTTGTTCTCTTTATTTAATTTGTGGGTCTGTATATTTTCTTGTCCTCCAGCGTTTTCCTTTCTTTGTTCATCAACCAGTTTACTATATATGGAATACATTTATTTACGGTGAATATCTGGCCTATTTAATCGATCCGTTCTGGCAAGATTCAGTATTGTACGTTAAAAACAATCGTTATTGACGACAAGCACACACAGTAAACAAATCGGATATATTCTAAAGTAATTTACGTAGTGCATATACAGATCTTATATAATCTTACATAGCATTAATAGGCACCTGTCATGGCTGCCTTAGCAACGATGACGCTATATTGTTTATGGTTACTTGTTCGGGCATGTACGCGCAAGGAAACATTGTACACGACTTGAATGGTTTGGTCTAGTGTTTCTCGGTTGAACCGAAAAATGGAAATGTTCAATTTGCTATAGCATAAATCGTCCTTGGTTCAGTGGCGTCGTTATAATGTGGGCAATGAGGGCACCAGATAATGCATTATAAATAACTACACAACACATAAGAATATTGCAGAACGTAATGTACAGCCATATGTTACAATGATGAAACACGTAAAAAACAAAGTACTGTAGTTTTACAATAACAATACGTAGCAACTTTTAGACTAAAAAACCTTTATCAAGCAAAGGTACAAAAGGATTGATGTGTATTGTTTTTGTATTTTGTAAAACTACAGTACTTTGTTATTATGTTTTTCACCATTGCTACATAGTTTTACTGCAGTCTTCCCTATATCAACATTGCTACATAGTTTTACTGCAGTCTTCCCTTATATCGACATTGCTACATAGTTTTACTGCAGTCTTCCCTTATATCGACATTGCTACATAGTTTTACTGCAGTCTTCCCTATATCAACATTGCTACATAGTTTTACTGCAGTCTTCCCCTATATCGACATTGCTACATAGTTTTACTGCAGTCTTCCTTATATCGACATTGCTACATAGTTTTACTGCAGTCTTCCCTTATATCGACATTGCTACATAGTTTTACTGCAGTCTTCCCTTATATCGACATTGCTACATAGTTTTACTGCAGTCTTCCCCTATATCGATAGCCATATGTTATAAAGAAAAGTAAGGTAAAGAAACCATTTTTTATATCAAGAGGTTTGATTGATTGATTGATTGATAGGACCATCGTCATTGCACTTCGGTGAGTAACCATGTCTGCTCCGATCTCTTTCTTATACAGGAAGATCTCAGCTGTTGTGCACGAACTACGTAGCACCGGCAAGGGTTCCTGATGTAATTTTGAAGATGGTGAAGATTTTTTTGTAGGAAATTTTATTTAACCTTTTCTAATGAATTTTGCCAGGCAGCGACTTTCCAACCTGCTCTTCTCGATTTTGAACTGCCAAGGGCTCTTTTACGTGCGCAAATTGAACGCGGGACCTACGTTTATCGTCTGTCTCCGATAGGACTAGAAACTCGATCTTACCTACAATGAGATCAAGGGATCTCTGGGTGAAGAGTTAGGCTGATATTTTTCATTGACCAAAGGCACACGATGGGTGAAGGGGGTCAACATCAAATAAACCACATTTACTTGTGCTTCTCTGGTTTCCAATTGAGACTGGGTCGCCCTGAGAGACATTACGGTCTTGAAAAATGCCACTTTTCTGTTGAATTGAACCTGTACCACGCGTCTAAGAAGCGATTGCACTAACTACTATGTTATCGCAGTTTTCCAGTAATATGTTATATGGTATCATGTTATGTACGGGAGACTATTATTTTTTTCTTCATTTAGCATATTCTTTGCTCCAGAACTTCACTCTCATTAAAGCCCACCTGAAAGACTCTCGACTCTGTCCAATTCGGGTGTTCTTCATGCTTATATTCACTTTTATTTAATGTCATGTTGCCTCCGTCGTCTTGGTCGTCCCCTACCTCGTATTCCACGATGAAAGCCCTCCATTGCTCTCTCTCTCTCTCTCTCTCTCTCTCTCTCTCAACCACTGCTATGTTTATTGTAATCGAAATATTTTAGTTTTCGGTGCATTATATTGTTTATGAGTCTTGCAGGATGTCTATAACCTCCTCTCCTTTATCCAGGCCGCTCCACGATTTTTCCCCTCAGCACTTTATATCTAAATATTCCATTTTTACTTAATAAGGATTGTGTTACGATCAACCAGTTCTGCTGTAGTGAAACAAGTTGAACACCTATGCCTGTCTGCTAGGAGGGAATTACGTTTTACCCCTTTAGT